>CM077831.1:5484332-6684332 GCA_039720395.1 Liquidambar formosana
TATCATCTTCCAATCGAGCATATCCCTTCCGGCTCGTTGTGTGTGGGAGTTTTTGGCACTTCCTCATTTCTTGAAAAATTTGCTCCTTGCCTGCAAATAAGTGTAATTTCATAATACTATATAACATGTTTGTAGCAAGCATACTTAAATTATCAAAATGCAACTATACATTTTTTAATAACTTTCCAATTAAATCAATAAAGAAATTTGTCAAAAATGACTAGTTTCCACAATTACCCAATATTAATGTAATAATCTTCTAATCAATCTTGGATCATGTCCAAGATTTACATTTGACTAACTCTACGCACAACTTAAAAACCAAAACATATTAACAAACAACTTACTAGGAATTCAGGTGACAATCGTTGCTCCAAGAATTCTTCCATTGATCATGTTACATCATCAGGCTGGGCTTTTGAAAGGTCATTCACATCACCCTTGCAGCCATTTCTCTTATTGATCTTGTTAAGACAGATTTGTGATCTCTTAAATGTTTTCCCATTCTTTGAAATATACTTTTCTTATGGCTATCATCAAGATTGAAATTTTGCTGCATTATCATATCAAAAAACTCAATCACTAAAAATTAAAACAAGAATAATTGTGTAAAAGATATTATATATCTATAAAATACCTGCACTAATTCCCATAATGCATTTTTCTTTTTTTCTGGAAGCTTACTCATTTCAGCTGTCACTGGGATATTCTCTCTCACCAAGCTCCCAAGATAGGAAGACACTTAATAGAATGTTCACCAATTGGTTGAGACCTCTCATTAAACTCAACATCAACACGATGCTCCTTTCCTTTGTCATTAACTCTCAACTTTGATGGCCCCCTTGTTTTCTTTGGTGGTTCTTGACTATCATTGGGATCTTCTTCTGTATTGGGTGAATTGACCCTTCATCAGAAATTCTAACTCTTGAATTACTTCTTCCTCCATAGAGGCAGCAATAGCAGCTGTATTTTGCTTTTTGGCACGTTTTTCAGCATTTTTTGAGCTCTTTGACAAATATATGAAAAAAAAACAGCAATACCAAAAGTTAATAAGTGGTAAACTATATTTCCCATTTTTATAACATTATATGTAACTAAAATTTTAACATAGATCTTACTTCACCAGACTCGGATATATTGCGTTTACTTGACATCTTGCTAGCTACCTGAAATTGACAAAGAAAAAGAAAACCATAGTTAAGAGTTGTAGATATGCGATAAAAACATTAACCAAATCATTATATAAAACCCATTATTCCTCAAATTTAGTAGCAAAGGTAATTTAGATTGAGGAATAAAAGTTTCAAATTTGACCAAAATAGTTCACTTGTAGATAATGCATCATCATTAATTAACTAAAGCATTCTCTCATACCCATTACTTAATTTCAATAACAAACTTAGTTTCAACTTTGACATGAAATTGAAAAATGAAAAACAAACAAGAAATGAATGTAGGAAAAGAGCAAAAGTAATCCCTTTGAAGTATCATTTAAAACTGATTACAATCACAACTTATTCAACATCTTCCTCTTCTATGCCCTCACAATCCCTCCTTACATAGTGTTCATCTTCATCATCATTTTGCAAGTCTAGTCCCAATACATCTACTGGTGTGGATGGCACATAAGCATTCTCATCATATACCTCCAACTCATGAAAACCTCTTGGTGGTGCTTTTAATACAACATACCAACTCGATGAATCACTATCTGTAGAATAAAATACTTGCTTTGCCTGTGATGCTAAAATGAATGGATCTCTTTCAAATTGACTTTGCCCTTTGAGGATTTTAACCATCAACAATCCATCTTCAAATTTGACACCATTTCCAATGTTGGCCCAATCACATTTAAAAATAGGGACGCGAAATTTGTAGTAGTCTAACAAAATAATGTCCCTTATAATTCCATAGTAACAGATTTTTTCAACAATTTGTGCAGTGTCTCTTGCACTGGATCGACAAATAGTTTCTGCCTCAAGTGAAACACCACTATTTTGTGTGGACTTCTCGACATCACTTGTGTGAAATCGATGGCCATTGATAATATATCCCGAATATGACATCACATGCTTTCTAGGCCCACGTGAAAGCCACTCCAACGTATTCGACACATCACTTCCAGCCGTCTCGACCTTTGTTGCTAACCATTGACAAAAAGATCAGTATGTATCTTCTGTGCAAGGGATTCATTCTTTGATAGATTCTTGTTCAAGCGTTTCAGCTCCTCCACATGCATTCTATATATTGAAATTGAAAAGAAAAAAAAAAAGTAAGACAACTATACAATGTCAATAATTATATACTAACTAACTGTGTAATTGTCTATCTTACTCTATATATGGTTCAACTTCTGCAGTATTTCTCAATACATAAAGATGAGCCCTTTGTAACATATCATCATTCATAACTATCACATGCCCCTTAGAAATTGGATGGCCCTCTAGTATTGTTTCATTCTCAAAATCTTCATTACGATTATGACGAGTGCCTATTTCAGCTGCTTGCTTCATGTATCCACTACAAAACCGCATGCACTCTTCAGCTAGATAACATTCTGCAATGCATCCTTCAGGCCGTGCACGATTCCTAACATAACCCTTGAGTACCTTCATAAATCTAAATCATAACACATGAAATGACATGAAAATACTAACGTTAATTGTTCAAGTTAACAAAATAGGCTAATATAAACATAAAAAAAATATAAATAAGAGATTAAGATGTTAGCAGACCACCTCTCGAATGGGTACATCCATCGATATTGCACTGGTCCACAGAAACGAGCTTCTTGTCCCAAGTGGATAGACAAGTGAACCATAATGTCAAAGAAAGACGGAGGGAAGAACCTTTCAAACATGCACAAAGTCTCAGCAACTTCATCTTCAAGTGATTCCAATCTGTTCCTATCAATAACTCTTTGACAAATTTCATTGAAAAATGCACATAGTCGGAATATTGCATTCCTTGGTCCCTTAGGCAAAAGTCCTCTCAATGCTACTGGCAACAATTGCTGCATTAGGACGTGACAATCATGGGACTTGAGGCCTAGTATCTTGCACTCTTCTAATAAAATGCAATTCCCGATATTAGAGCTATAACCATCAGGTAACTTTAAAGACCATAGCCTATAACAAAAAATTTTCTTTTCTATCTTTGATAGCATATGTGGTGCAGGTGGTAAGTAATATTATTATTTCCTTTAGGCTTTGCATGCAATTCACGCCTAATGGACATTTCCTCTAAATCTCTACGTGAATTAAGCCCATCCTTTGATTTTTTCTTTACATGCAAAAGTGTACCAACAATGCTCTCGCAAATGTTCTTCTCAATGTGCATCACGTCCAAGTTATGACGCAAAAGTAATACCTAGAACATCAATAAAAATTATATGTTACATTTAAAAATAACTCATTAGATCTACTAAAAAAAAATGAAAGACATTTAATCCACAAAAATAACTTACATCCCAATATGGTAAGTCAAAGAATATAGACTTCTTCTTCCATGGTTGGCTGGTATCTTTTTGTTTCTTTTGTACCTTCTTTCTCTTCTTTTTGGTCTTGTTCGGCTTTCCAAACTCAATTTCAACATCTTTCTTCTTCTTTCCCCAATCATTTTGAATATCTTTTACCGCACTTAAAACTTCTGAACCAGTCAACCGTTTAGGCTTCCCTCGGAATTCATGATTTCCATCAAACCAACTTTTTTTCTTCCGGAACGGATGATTAGGTGCAATAAACCGCCTATGGTCCTGATATACATGCTTACAACTCCATTTCAGCCATTTTGAAGATGTGTTGGTACTACACACTGGACAAGCTAGTTTCCCTTTTGTAGCACATCCAGCTAAATTTCCATAAGCTGGAAAATCATTTATTGTCCACATTAGAACAGCCTTCAGATTGAAAATGGATTTACTAAATGCATCATAAACCTCTACCCCATTATTCCATAACTCTTTCAAATCATCTATAAGGGGTTCCAAATAAACATCAATGTCATTCCCTGGTTGCTTTGGCCCGGGAATTAATAATGTCAACATAAGGTTTTCCTTTGCCATACATAACCATGGGGGGAGGTTATAAGTGACCAATATAACTGGCCAGCAACTATATCTGGAGCTAAGATCTGCAAAGGGATTAAACCCATCCGCCGCAAGACCAAGCCTAATATTTCGCGAATCTGATGCGAAACAAGGCCATTCTTGATCAATTGTATCCCATGCCAATGAATCAACCGGATGGCGCATCTTCCCATCTAGACTTTTGTGAGTATAATGCCAAGTTAATTGCTCTGCCTTTTCAGAAGACATAACATCCTCCTAAGTCTTGGAATGATTGGGAAATAACGCAACACTTTCGCAGGAACTCCTTTTTGAATCTTGTTAGTGCGTAGGTTTGTCTTCCATCTTGAAGAACTACATTTCGGACATGTTTCCATAAGCTCTTTATCTTTTCTAAATAAACAACAATCGTTTACGCAGGCATGTATCTTCTCGTACCCTAGATCAAATGCCTTGAGTAACTTTTTGTTGAATATAAAGAATCAGGAAGTGTATTATCTTGAGGAAGCATGTCACGAATGATCTCAAGAAGTTCATTAAAACTCTTGTCAGATAGACCATTTATAGCTTTGTGCTTGTATAACACTACAGTTGCTGACAACCTTGTGTACTTTGTACAACCTGGGTACAAAGGAGTTTCAGCATCTTCTAACACATATGTGAACTCCGACTCGCTTCCCTCATGTGTGGTCTTTAAGACATCCTCATCTTGCATCCAAACATCTTTGTACATCCTACATGTATCTGGCATTTCAACATCTTCATCATCTTCAACATCTTCATGTGGGAAGGACACACTTGGACATTCCCCATGAAGGACCCAAGTAGTGTATGTAGAATGAAACCCATGTATGACCAAGTGCTCGAACACTATGTCATAATGTTGGCGACGTAGGTTTTTACAACGCGCACATGGGCATACAATCTTTTTTGGATTCCCTGCATTCTTTTGAGCCATATCAGCAAACTTTCGTGCTCCAGCTGTATACTCTATCGACGTTCTACAAATTAAAACTCACTATTTCACTAAACTGATCAAATCAGTATATAATATATGTATACTTTTTAAAGAAGTACATCAGAAAATAAAAATTAATTGAACCTTGGAAGATGCACCCATTCTTTGTCCATTGCCACTAGTCACTAGTGGCCAACTACCTAGCTACTTCCTACGTCAACCCAGCATTCACACAAACCAATCATTAGTGAATAACCATGCTAGAAAACCATACATAATATTGATCTCTATACAATTATTAAGAATCATAGACACAATCATAGACATTCCAAAAGAAACTAGATCAAAAGATGTTTAACAAACAAAAACCATCACTTTTGCAACAAATGCAACAAGAATCTATAAATTTTTTAAACTAAAAAGTCTTATATAATCAATAAAATTTCCACAAATTGGAGAAAATTGTATGTGCTTGTGTGTGTGTGTGTGTGTGTGTGTGAGAGAGAGAGAGAGAGAGAGAAAGAGAGAGAAAGGAGGTAGACAATTGACAACCTGATATTTTTTTTTTAAACAATTCACATTTCACTCCAACTTAATTAAACCATATTAAAGTCCAAAAATTCAGCATTATAAAAATAAATAGTACCTAAATTCACCCTATGATGAATAGGATAGGGACATAGGGTGAATGTTAAAAATTCAGATTATATCCAATCGAACTCAATCAGCAATAAATTTCAATCGTGAAGCTAGTTTGATTTCTTTGTCAAAGTTTTCCCACCCGAATGAGGCTAATTTAGGGCTTAGACTTTCCCATTTAGCCTCCATGAGAGTGGTCTGATTATGGAACCACCAGGGCAATAGATTCTGAATTTATCAATTATAAAGCTCACTGAATAATCAACATAATGAACAGTCACCAATCAACAAAGAAGCATAGCCACCACGAC
This sequence comes from Liquidambar formosana, assembly GCA_039720395.1. Lineage (NCBI taxonomy): Eukaryota > Viridiplantae > Streptophyta > Magnoliopsida > Saxifragales > Altingiaceae > Liquidambar > Liquidambar formosana. The sequence goes on from CM077831.1 coordinate 5,490,307, forward strand.
ATTAGAATTTAAGTTCCAACATATAGCATATTATACCTCTTTCAGCGCAAGTATAATTTCAATTAGGAAAGAACTAATGATGTCATGCCGCCTCTGTTCTGATTCATCCTGAAGACAAAACCACAAATCCTTCGCTTAAGATAATGTGGTCACTAATCAAATATGGAAGTTATTCCAAATCCAACTTTGTTCATAATAATAATCATAACATGTCGAGTGCAGCATATTGAATCAATCAAATAGCTAATGACCTTCGAAACATGGACAATTAGAGAGTACAAGCAGTCAAGTCTATGGCGCTTAGCAGAAAAATGACATGAAGGCAGCACTTCAATCATAAGTTTAAGCAAGTCCTCGAGCTTTGCTGAAAGAAACCCATCACCATTCTGACCACACACATCAAGCAAAAACAGATCAGTTGGACAAAACACTTTGTTCCAAGGAAAAGAATTGACACAAAAGCCCAAACATGATAAAATATGGCTAAGAGATGGCTAGCCATGATGTGTCCAAAGTGTTTATTTTTTTCAATGGACAAGAAACGTTGCATATTTGAATTATTCTGAGATAAAACTTCACCCAAGTAAATCAATTGAAACACCTTCAGTAATGATCAGTCCCATTCTATGCATCCATGTTATTGACCAAGATACTACTCATTGTAAACAATACTATGAAAGCTTAAATGAAAAATATCCACAATAAATGCAGTGATATAATGAAAATGCATAATAAAATTTTGCAACGAATAACTTACCCTGAGGATGACTGAAAGAACTTTATATGCCTTCTTTTGGATCAAACCTTCAACATCCTGTAGTTCAAGAATATATTTCTCTTAATTACTTCAATTGTTCCAATGATGCTGATAGGAGCTTCCTTCATGTACAACAAAGTGGAATAACCAAATAATGTAGAAACATTAACATACCCGTAATGCAGGCTCTATAGCAACAAATAATAAATCAATCTCTTTGGCATTCAAACCAGGCAGAAGTGATACTGTAAGGTCGAATAGCTACGCCCTGCAATTACAGTGAAGGAAAAATTAGGCTGTCAAAGTCATGCCAACCAAAAATATTTAACACTCCACATGTTTTAGTCAAAAGGTTATTTAGTAATTCCTATACAATTATTAGTGAATAACCATGCTTGAGAACCATACATAATATTGATCTCTATACAATTATTAAGAATCATATACACAATCATAGACATTCCAAAAGAAACTAGATCAAAAAGATGTTTAACAAACAAAAACCATCACTTTTGCAACAAATGCAACAAGAATCTATAAATTTTTTAAAGTAAAAAGTCTTATATAATCAATAAAATTTTCCACAAATTGGAGCAAATTGGAGCAATTAAGATGTGGGTCCTCATAAGAACCACTAGTCCAAATAAAAGGGGCTAGGGGTCTGGCTTTAACCGTCACAAGTGTACTGGAGAACACCGTAGCAGCATTCCCAGCTGGGGGTCTTTTTACCCCTATTGGAAATACCTTGTGATTTTTCTTTCTTTTTACTGTCTACTTTTTTCATCATTTAGCCATCCAATCTTATAATAACTGCCCAAGTATAGGAGGGTCCACAGAAGATAGGTTTCGTTTCTCAATCAAACATGTGACCTGTCATTCAATTTGTTTTTACAAAAATGGTATTGCTTGTTGGGTCTCATCAATTTGCCCATAATGATACTAATAATAAAGTATCAAATTTGGCTATGATGGCAATGACAGACTCTAGTTCATTACCAAACTCATAGGTCGGCACCCTTGCCCTTACTGGGCAAGATTTTTTGTTCCAAAGGACCCTAGACTAGATAACTTAGAATCCTAGAATTAATATTATATTTTTTAAAAATCCTTTTTTTTTCTTCTTTGGTGACTAATGATCAGGGGTATCCTAAACTTTACTCCGACCAAGATTACATCTCAAACTAACCCACTAACGGCTCATGTGAGATGATTCATACCCACACAAATAGCAAGAGATACGTTATTGTCCATCAAACCTCAAAAATAGTTTATTAATGATTTTATTTATCTCCAGTCGGAATACTTTTGCATTATGTCTGATTGCAAAACCATACAAAACTTATAGTATTAATTTACTAGAACCCTAATCCATCTCAATATTCAAGTTTTCATGTTGTCAACAGGGTTCAATGGCACACAAAAAAGGCTCCCTGGGACAGTTTCAGCAAAATTTATCCAGATCTCCATCAGTACTTTCACTTTAGAGTCATGGGAATTAATACAGCTGTTAGTGACCAGATTACACTAAATTTGATGAGGTCAAAAAAGTTGAAGAAGAAAATAAAGAAGGAATATAAGAATCTTTTTGATAATGCATGTAGACAAAAGACCATAGACTGTAATGGTTTTACCAAGTAGGAAAATGTCATCAGCCATCATACTTTAAGATTAGGACATTACCCATTACCCAATAGGAGACTGAGTTCATTTTTGCATAATTCTGTGCTATACAGGCAGTTGAAGAAGCATATTTTGGGGCTAAAGTTGGGTTGGTGAAGACCAATATTGTTATAAAGTAAAACTTGTACAAAACAAGAAGGGAAAAAAACCAAAACAAAAAAAAAAAAAGAGAGGAAATCTAAAGTAGTAGAACACATTGGAAAACAAAAAAAGAGCAAATTGTATGTGCTTGCATCTCAATAATATAGAAGGTGCAGTGATCAGAAAGGTCCTTTTGGCAGATACTTTAGCTTCCTTTAACATTAAAGGATTAAATGGTCCATCCAACCTTGAACAAATTTGTGAGCCGTGGAAATGAAGTTTTAGGCTCTGGCAATATTGCCACCCTAAATTTATTCAAAGCCTACTGAAATGACAAGATAAAAAGAAATTTCTTAAAATTTGTTCCAGGAACTATTTTCTGTCAAAACAAATGGAGCTTAAAAAATGAGGAAACAAGTTTAGATTCTTCAATTTTAAACTTTAATAAGCCACTGCATAGTTTCTATTCAACAGCAGAGAAAATGAAAGTAATTGCATATCATTTGGTCCAAACACAAATCCATCATACAGCTCAATCACAATATCACGAGACACCTCCCCACACACCCAAAAACAAAAGAATATATATTTACATATATATACACACACACAGAGAAGGGAGAAATCAAGAGATTACCTGGATCGCTGAGGAGACGCTGAGTTTCCTGTTTGGATCACACAAAATAAACACAAAGTGATCAAAATCAACCAAAAACATCAGAATCAAACCAATTGAAGAACAAAACAACAAACCCCCCCCCTCCCAAAAAAAAAAAAAAAAGAAGTGCTCAGGCCGGCAAGCTAATGACAGAGAAATAAGAAACTTCTCACCTTACATATATATATAATTTTTTTTTAATTGACAAGATTGGTGATGGGCAGGGTGAGGAATTGAAAAAGCCCTAGCTTTCATTCTTCTCGGAACTACCCATCTCTCCAATCAAACCCTAGTTTCGATTCCCTCCAATCCAAATATCAAATGAACCATAAACAATCAAAAACAAAGAAATACACAAAACTTAACAACGGAATCAGCAAATCTTCCTCTAAAGTATCCAGTTCACCGTCGATTGGAGGAGAGAGGAGAAGAACACATACGGATTTGAGATTCCTAGTTCACCGTCGATTCCCAGTTCACTTTACTGATTTGAGATTGAGGGATTGATGAAGTGTGCGAGTTCACCGTCGTTTCCTAGTTCAGAATAGCCATTCGAGAAGGAGGGAGTGCGTGAGTCTTCGAGAGGGAGTGTGCGAGTCTGCGGGAGGGAAGTGTAGGGGAGCCTGTGAAGAGTAAAGCAACAGAAAAAATAAAAAATAGGGAATTGCTGAACTCAGTAGTAATGGGAGGCAAAATGCCCGCTAAGAATTTCGCGGAAATCTGATGTTTATTAACGACGTGCATAATACGCCGTTGATAAGCGTCGTGTAGAGCTGTAAAATTGGACGGACCCACTCTTTTTTCACGACGTGTAGAGCACGTCGTAAATAGGCTAATCTCGGGCATCATTTACGACGCACAAACAACGTCGTAAAAATTAAGTGAAATCCTGATTTTTTTTTTAACGACGTGTAAAGCACGTCGTGAATGGGCATTTTTCGGTATATCTTTTACGACGCGCAATACACGTCGTAATAGATCTCATTAACGACTTGCTTTCATTGTACGTCGTGAAACTTGTCTATATGGGGTCTTTTAACGACGTGCTAAATAAATACGCCGTAAAAAACCCTTATTAATGGCTTGCAATCATGCAAGTCGTTAATTTCAAGTCGTAAATACCCACTTTTGTTGTAGTGAATAATAAGTCCTAACATATTCCTAGAACCATATCATGCATAAAAACCCTAAAACATACTAACATGCATGCAAAACTATCATGTTTACTCCATATGAAAAACATATATAGCAAACACGAAGAAAAACCAAATAAAAAAGTCTACTTTATCATGCTATATGAAAACAAACACGAAACAATGACTCTAAAACCCTAAACTCACAAATATGCTTAAAAACATACAAAACATACTTTAATCATGCTAAAACCAAACTAAACAGAAATTAAATCATGCATATTAACTAACTAAAGTAATATAACATGATGAAAATCCTAACTCTAACATGCAATGACACTAATCCTAGCACAAGGACAAACAGGAGCACAAGAATCACAACTATGCATTAAAAACCTAAAGGACAGCCCTAAAGCATGCTAAACAGTAGATAAAAAATAGATATTCCATGTATATTAACTAGCTAGAGTGTTAATACATGATAAAAAAGTTACCTTTAACATGCAATAGGCCTAACCCATATGAAAACCTAGTTTAAGCTTGAATAGAGAAGGAGAATACCTTAGGAAGTGGCTCCCCTTGTGTTTGTAATTGTTCGTGGCTCCTCAGGTCTTTAGAGTGAATCAAACCAACATGAATCCTCCTCTTTGTCAAAGTGGTATCACAGCAAAGAGATCAAAACTCACTCAACTTTGAAAAGAAATAGAAAACAAAAAGAGAACAAGAGAAAAGAAAAAGTGATTCTCGTCACTTTGCAGCAGTAGCAACTTCAATCGCGTTTTTGGGTATGAAAACGTTGGATTTGGACAAAGCTTGTGAAATACAAAGTTGTAGAGAATTGAATTATCTTTCTAACAAGACCAATTTCATCAAATTCTGACTTCGGATGAAAAAGTTATGATTAAAATACGACTGCTGGTTTTCAGAAAATCTGCTGCTGAATTATGACGAATTTCACTCCCTCCAAACCCTCTTCTCTCCCCCCTATTTAAAGACATTAAGAGAGTATTTATAGCTGAAATATGGAGTTTCCCTTTCCTTCCTGGACTAGGTTTCCTTGGAGAATAATCAAAAGGTATTTTATAATGATAAAAGACTTCTAATCTGAATAGGAAAAGGAAATTGTCTTTTATAAAAATTGGGAGACTGACCGCTAACACGCATGCACATGTATCGTATGTGCGTACACACACTCATCACATACGTACACGTGTTAGTGTCATGATAAAAATGGCTAATTTAATAAAATAATTTTCTTTTCATTTTAACCAAAAATCTCATGCTGTGATTCGCACTAATTCTTCAAGGATAATCCGTAAATAACCACACTAAACTCATCATCAGGCCATATCAAAATTGAACTTCATGAAACACTTTTGAGGGTAAAATGATGACTAATGAAAGTCAATTTGAAAAGATTTGGTTGGTAATTGTGAGTCAATTAGAGCTAACCCAAGGAAGGGTCAATTAACCAACTTGAACCACATCGGGCCATTTTAATCCCGAGCCATTGACTTACCAAATTGACACTAAAAATACCTCTTATGCATCCATATGAACTCCAATTGACAATTTGGAGATCATTCCAAGGTCAAATGAAAAGTTTGGGACTTAAAAGACGATTATGCCCCTCAAGTCACAAAAGCTCTTATTATCCCTCAAGATCAACTCCAATTTGAACCAAAATTCATATCCATTGTCCTTGTGACTCTAGAAAACTAATGCAAGTGACTAGACTCAAAAACAAAACAAAAACATGCATGAAATGATGAGCCCTAGTAAGGTGGTGCAAAAATGGGGTGTGACAGGTACGTAGGCGCTCATTTGATGTTCAAGTCCGCCCTAGGATACTAAGTATCCTAGGTTTTATTTTTTTCTTTTTTTTCTTCTTTCTTTTTATCCATTTGTCCATCACATATTTGCTAGAGGAGTAGGATGGACCCATGCTTATTCATTTATCCATCACATATTTGCTAGAGGAGTAGGATGGATTTGTTTCTTATTCTCTATCTCTCTACTGCTTTCCATATCTCTCATATTTGTCCATGGATGTTTACATGCTTTATGGATGTTTATTACTTTATGGATGTTCATGGATGAATGTGGATTATTTATGGATGATTTTTTGCATATGCATGGTGACTAATTAGGAAGTGATTGAAATAGCCTATATAAATTCAGAGACCCATTTTGGGGTGATGTGGGTGCCTATAGGATGTTTCTTAGAACCTTCCTGCATCGTAACTTAGTATCCGAATCCTCTCTTGTTTTGATTAGACCTGCTTTTTCTTGATCGGAGTCATGTGGTTTGTTTTCAAAGGTTTTCTTTAAAAACATTTTTATGGTTTTTCTCTTTTCCTAAAAATGAGGTGGTGACTCCTTGTTTGATTGTTTTTGTGGACCTTTTAAAAACCAGATTTTTATTAGTTTAAATCTCTACAAGTCTTTTTAAAAGAAGGGTTATCCTTCCCCTCGGATCGAAATCCGTGGTTCACAGTCGCATCCTACGGTGTTCACCTGAACGCTGTAAAAGTTCATTTACGGTGTTTTTTGCACGCCGTAAAAGACCACTTTTATTGTAGTGAAGAGCATCTCTAGTAGTGGGAGCTATATTATCTATGCTATTGCTACTTAAGCACATGCTATACTATCAAATCCTATAATTTGACACATTGTGTTCCAATGGTGTAAATGGACACAATATGTAATTTTTTGGTACAACCATCATCTCCTTCCATTTTTTAATTAACTTTGTGTTATTTTAACTTAAGGGTGTGCCAAATATAGCACAGAGGTGAACTATTGTTAATTTTTAGCACACCCTTTAGCACATCATTAGAGCACCCATAAGGTGTGCTATTAAAATATAGTGCGCAATAGCACTCCTTTTAGCACACCATTGGAGATGGTCTCCTCAAGAAATGGCTCACATGCAATTATGTCACAACATTCTCCAAAAAATGGTTGGATGTTGAGGAAAAGGTGGGTGAGGCAAAAAAATGGCTCACATGCATTGGAGTAGTAACTTTTTTCATGTGATGCATTTTTACTAATGCATTTTTAGGGCTATAGTAGTGAAAAAAATGCTTATAGCTCACCTAAATGCCTCACATGCTTGGTGATACTCTAAGTAAGCAAATTTGGACTTCTCCCCAAATACCCCTGTTTAAAATCATATATATATTTTTACATTTCAATTGAGATAAAGATGTATTACACATATAGAATCCTAAAACCCTAAAACAAATATAACATAGATAGAAACAAAGCAAATAAAAACCCTAAAAACTTCTTCTTCTTCAAGTATATAGTATATGTCACCTTCAATTGAGATAAAGATCAATGGACTACACGCATATAATCTTAAAACCCTTAAACAAATATAATATAAATAGAAAAGAAGCAAATTAAAACCCTAAAAATTCTTCTTCTTCAAGTATACATTAGCCATGCTCTTTTATAATGTAAACCTCAACTGTTATACATCTTTTACACTATTCTTCTTCTGCCTTTGCCTGGTATGTTTTTTTCCATGCATTGCGCTCATATACAATTTTATTTTATTTTATTTTATTTTTATGAAACTTTGCGATCTCTGCTTGAATTGCCAATCACCAAATTTTAATATATATATATATATATCTGATTGGCCTTTTTTAATAATGTTTGGAGACTTTAAAATTAGGAGAGAAGGAATGGGTTTAATGTGAGAAGGGCATTTAGGTAGAATTTTTTTAAAAAAAAATGTAAAATGGGTAAAATGGTTACCAAAAAATGGCAGATGGTATATATCCCCTCTTTTGGGGGATTAAGATCTGTTACTATCATTTTCAATGAAATGAGAAATATTTGGCCTTTCATTTGGAATAACTTTTACTTTGACCTATCATGATCATTTGGTCATTCTCCCGACAAAATTTAATTGAACAACTTTACTACCATGTTTGTTAACTTGATTCCATGCTTGAAGTATTCTAAAATAGAAAAAGCCAAATTTGAAATAGTTGTGCAAACATATTGTTTGCTTCCATTCCCATTCAAATTACGTCGTAAATATGTTGTTTACAATGAATAAGAATGTGATTGCGTTCCAGCTAAATAAACATGGTCTAAAAGTTAGTCTTGACCGTAAATTAATTAATTAATTATTATTATTATTATTTTTCCATTTGATCAATATTAGGTAAATACTTAGAAACTAATTAAAGGGGAGAATGGGGGATTCAGTAGTAAACAAGGAGCGAGTAGCAATAGCAGAAATAAATTAAAACGCACATCGATTTCTGTATCTATCTATCAATATAATAATTATAAGGAAGAGGCAGCTAATTAATAGCAACTGCAAATTAACGATAGTAAAACCATGCAGAAACACACACAATACCCTGAAATTACCACGCCCATTACTAGTCATTAAATTATTACTGCTTAACTGGCGCAATCCGTAGGCTTGAAGGACACGGTCCTCTTTTCGAGGTCATAACCAACCAAGAAGTTCATCTGTGCCACATTACCATAGATGGACAGCTCTTGATTTGGAGCAAAAGCAAAGCACACGGTACCTGGAGAAACCCTAATGAAGGTGTTGAAATCCTGAAGCTTCACGTCTGCACCAGTGAAATGCATAGTCAGAGTTGGAGGATCGATATCTGATTCACCATCAGCCTCGTAGCAGAGACTTAGGAACTGACCCGGGTCATCAACCCGGCGTGCAGGAATTTTCTTAACCACTGCCGATTCCAATCGCTGATAGAGACCTTGCGGCAGCAGTGTCAATGTAGTGCCCGAGTCTATGATGATGTTACCCTCCGAGGAAGCATTGAAGGGCGACGAAGGATCGTCAAATTCCAACCTCACATTTCCAACACTAATGGCTTCCAGTGTTAAGTAGTAGAAGGTCTCTGGTGTTTTCGAAACTAACGGAGTTGTGACCACATCTTCCCCCGAGACTATGCCTTTACTCCCAAAATTTATTTGGCTTGTCTTGGTAGATCGAGAAGCAAATGGCACCAAGCAGTACGAAAATTTTCCGTGAATTATAGAATCGGTTTGGGTAATAAGTGACACCAAACCGCCTCCAAGGCCAACTATGCCAGACCCGTTGGCACCGAAAGTGCCACCGTTGTTATGTCCACACCCAAAAATGGTATTGAGCAGGGATACAGGGCGGCCCGAAGTAGAACCCAAGGTGACTGTGTCCACAGCTACAACTCCGTTTGTGAAGGATTGGTCACCGTAAGAAGCAGAATATTGGCAAGTGTCATTGCTAACATCGCAAGAGGCTCCGCCTATAGATTGGCATGTTCTTGAAGAGCAAGAAATCTCTCTGTAAGTTGAGGAGTCTTGAGGATCAAAGAGAGGAGCCTTTTGCTTGTAACATTGAGTGCATGGCTTGCACTGGGTCCATATAAGATCACTGCCTGTATCGGCAATGGCAAGGACCTCAAATGGTGGTGTTCCGATGGATATGTTCATGAGATACTCACCGTTGTCAGGGATTATCTCAGATTGAACTGTGTTTGGAGACACTGACAAGGATGCGCGCTTTGGCTTGAAACGGTTGACACGGTTAATGGAACGTTGCAAAGCATTGCGCAATCGCTGCGAAGGAGTTTCAGAGGGGTTGTACAGGGGAGATTTTGGGGAGTCACGGTGGATTAGGTCTACAACAAACCCAGCACCATTGGTAGCCTCTGTAAGACTAGTAGTGAGGGGAGACAAAGAAAGAACGACGGAGACTGTGACTGCAAGTGCAAAAACAGGAGAGAAAAGCGCCATGACCCTTGAGAGACAGAGGATGTGAGGTACGTTGCATTGCATTGTGTAAATAGGATGGTATATATAGAGGCCGGCGGGCAGGGCATAGTGAGAGAGGGGGATCGAGTCTTAAAGAGGGGTAAGATTAGGAGTGCGAATCAGGCATGGAATATTGGAGATTCGCTAGCTGCACTTGGACGTATGCGTATCTATCTTTCCATTATTGACGTTTTGTTTCTTTAATTAGAATTGATTAATTCAGGCATGAATCGTCGTAGTTCCCTTCAGTTATCTTCGCTTGATGAATGAAATCAATCAAAAAGGTAGATAATTAATTAATTAAACCACGTAATTATTTGACAATTAATTACTTGTGATGCCCTTCCTATTCTACCAGATTCGTGTCTAATTGTAATTAATTACCACTCGCAACAGAGTACTGAATTTTCCAATCCTTCTTTATTAACTTTAAGAAAAAAGCTCTAATTTTTATATCCAAAAAAAAGTCGTATATACCGTGAAATTCGCGAGGGGCTGGGCTAGGCGCGCCCTGGCCCTTTTGGTTCTAAGCTTATTTGTCACATGGTATATATATCATATGTAAATTTCCATTAAAGGAGAGGCGCCTTTAGTTAATGGGATCCGGTGGATATGATGGCTTTAAAGAGATACTCCCTCGCTCCTATTTAATTGGCATACTTTTATTTTGGGATGTTCTAAAATTATTGCCATATTAAAAAAATCAATGATTCTTTTTGCTTGATTTCCTAACTTACCCTTAAAAATGTCTTTTCTCTCTTTCCAATGTTTTGTACACATGAGAGCAAAATTGAAATTTTAAAATATAAGTGTTGATTTGAAAGCATGTAATAGAGTTACCTAAAAAAACGTATTTTTTTTCAAAGGGGACAATCAAATAGGAATGGAAGGATCAGAGTATAAATTTTTGAGTGGCTATGAGGTGCATATTCAAAAACAACACAGTATGGCGTCTAGTCTTTGTCGTTATGGTACAACTTATTATAGAGAAAAGAAGTGCGCATTCCATTCTTTGGTATGAAATCAGCATTCTTTAATTTGGTAAGCGCTAGGAGGGAGGGAATTAAAGGCTAAGGTAGAATATTAAAGTCTATATATCGATATATATGTATATATATGTATGTATATATATGCGCACGTCTTCTTTCTATCTATTACCAATATGAATGTTTATTTTCTTTAACTGCGCGCATTGATTTTTATTAATTCCTCGGTTACAAAGCTTGAGGTTAATCAGTAAGGAAACTCTATTTTCACAACTGGTGCAGATTATATTTGTTCCTTCTATGGGCAAACGTTTCTTTCCTTTGCTCAGTTATCAATCTCATCAATGAACATGGAAGTGAAATATATTCACAACTGGCGATCTCGTGGATTTCCCCGGAACCTCGGGTTAAATTCCAACAATTATGCCAAGAACAAAGACATTTCATTGCTGCCCCAATTATAATTTAAAAATGAAAACAAAAAGGATATTATATTTCATTGACCACATAATACACCGCCATACCCCCAACCAACTAGAACTTGTTTGAACCAATAACATCATGTCATATCTATACTACCTATAAAAAGATGAATGTAAGAAAAACTTTTGATTGACTAATATACCCTTATTTTAATTTTTAAATACACAACTACCCACCCTTCTGCATATATAGGAAATATAATAATTTTAAAACACATACCTTAATATATAAAACACAAATAGGAATTCAAAGTAAATGGAAACTAGAATTCCTATATAATAAATAGAAATATCTAGGAATATGGAAACTATAATTTTAAAACACATACCTTAATATATTCTAAAACACATACCTTAGTATATAAAACACAAATAGGAATTCAAAGGAAATGGACTCTATAATTTCTATATAATAAATAAACAGCCGGATTGTAAATTTTACTTTCTCCATCAAGAGTAGCTGCGACTTCTCCCTTCTCTGGTTAACGGCGACTTCTCCTTTCTCTGGTTATTGACGACTTCTCCATTCTCTGGTAAGTTTTGCTCTGCAAATTATAATATATATATATGGTACTGTTAGAGAACTGCAAATTATATATATATATATATATAGGTACTGTTAGAAAATAAGTTTGATTTTTGATGAATTTATAAGTTAGATAGATGAATTTATAATCATAATAAGTACTGTAATTAAAGAAAGAAAAATTATTCGAAACAAAATACCCATAGTTCTGAGAAACCGTTTAGACTCATTAAACCGAGGAACAAAATACAATACATACTTCAAGAGTTCCAACCGAAACCCAAAAAGGATGTACTCTGAATACATGAAGAACCCCTCAAAATCGATTTTCCATTGCAAGCATATCTAAACAAAAATACATAGATTAGTGAAAAAAAAGAAAAAAAAAAGAAACTAATATTACTTAAAAATATTCACGTGCAACGCACGTGTGCTATATCTAGTGTATCATAAGTAAATAGGAATATAGCAAAGTACAAATGCCAAACCTGACATGCTTATTTATTTATTTATTTTATTGTTTTAGTGGAAATGTGCAAATGCAGCTGTTAATTTGTTTTATTCTTATTAGCTTGTGATATAGATCATGTGGCATCACCCTTACACAAGCCTTTTTCGGGGCAAATAACATAGTCAACACTCAACAGTTACACAATACATATTAAGCATAAGGTTAGCCAATGGTTATGTCCACATACATCAATGAAATACATGCAGGTACGTTTGTTTGTTTGTTTGTTTTTAAATATATATTTGCCATAAAAAGTTTGAAACGACCAAAAAATAAATAAATAAATACAACTCATTTTCTTAATAGCAAATGTGGAGTTTACTAATTTGACGTATTCCATATTATTTGCATATTAAAATACTTTTAACTGTAACACTTGCAAGCTATCCCCTACTACAATCATATAGGCAACACCATTACCATTATTTAAGAAATTAGGGAGAAGTATGTCTTAGAAGACTTATGAAGAGATAAGTTCTCAAGGAAAACTTGTTTTGTCTCAAGTCCATAAACTAAAAAAACGGTGCTGAAGTGAATGAAATATTTTAATTAATGACTATTTTATCTTCATAACAGATTTGATATCATATTTGATATGAAATAACTATCACAATTTGAATTTTTTATTTTATTCAATTTTTAACACATGCGATTACTTGATTTTTGTAGATTTAATTCCATATTCAAATTCAATATAATTATGGCTATTTATTTTTATTTTCTTCTATTTTTAACCATGAAATTACTTGATTTTTGCAGATTTGATACTATATTTGGATACGGTATAACTGTAGACACCCCATTTTCACCCCCATAAGATCATGATAGCATTTGGTTAGGTTTAGAAGCATCTAGGAGTTCCTAAGCATTAAAAGACACTTTTGCCCTTTTAAGCCTTAGGAGAATAGGTTATCATTGCATGCATATTTTTGTCTCTTTGTTGAGTCCTATCACTTGCATTTAGTTTCTAAGATCATCTTGGATATGTGTGTCAAATTTGGTTCAATTCCAAATAGGTTTGGATAGCTAATTAGAACTTTTGCGACATGAAGGGCAATTTCGTCTTTTACTTCGTATATTTCCAATTGACTTCAAATTTGTTCTGGAGTGTTCCATTGATCTTAGAATGATGAAATGAGTCTAATGTAAGAGCCAATTTAATTTATTGATAGGTTTTGGATTGGTTCACTATATTACTCTATGGCTAATTGACCATTTTTCGATTAACCGCCTCTTGAAAACCCAGCCACTTGACCATGGTCCAGGATTTTTGGTCCAAGAATATTCTACACTTATTCTACATTGAATCCTTGAAATTTTGGCTTTTGAATCACTCAAATCGGAGTTAAATTGAAGAATTTAAGTCCGTTTGAAGTTAGGAGTCCGAAACGGGTCAGAAATCCTTAAAAACTTGGAAACCTAAGTTTTGTCTCGGGTGACCGGTTGGACTCAACCGGGTGGACCGGTTGGGGCACCCCGGTCACCGGAGCACTCCGCTTTAATTTGTCCTGTTTTGAAGTTTTGACGGTTTTGGACTCTTTTACTCTGAATTTCCTTCTTCCAAAAGTGTTCTAAACCTATTAGGATGTGATTTTGAGTTGTCCAAAATCTAGGGGATTTAATAATAGCCTTAGATTGGTTTTATGGTGAATTAATCTCAACCATTGGTTCACATGGTTGGTTGGCTATAAATAGAGGCTTTTTCATCAGCATATGGGACTTTTAACATATCATATTCATAACAGAGCTAGGGAGAACGAATTTGCACACACCCATATCACTTGGAGGAGGCTTTCTACTGAAATTTCAAAGGAGAACTAAAAGGGAACCAAGCCAAAGAGAAGGAAGAACACAGCGAAGACCTTTGCTTTGTTGTAAGTTTCCTTGCATCCTTTTACGATTCCTTCTTCTTCTACTCCATTCTCTGCATAGTTATGGCTCAGTATTGAATTAGGAATCATATATACTCTATATTTTAGAGTGTATATGATTCAAATATGATGAGAAAGCATGCTACTGGAATAGGATTGTGAATTGTTTGCTGTTAGTGTTGGGAATCGAACAAGAGGGAAAAATAGAAGTGCGGAATATAAAAAATTTTTCCTACGATTCCCAATCCCATGAATCTAACTATGCATAAAACAAAATCAAACCCTAACTACGAAGAGGGTTAGAACACTTATAGGATTTTTGTCTTCTCCGTTTTGCTCCAAGCTTCTACTCTGGACAGCGGTGAATGAGCAGCCCAAGTGTGCTGCCTCCAACGGTATCCACACCTAGCTAGAGCTTTAAGCCTTTTCTTTCTTCTTCCTTGTTGTTGCTAGAGGTGGAGAAGAGAGAGAGAGAGAAGAGAGCCTCCAAAGGGCTGGACGGCTAGGGTTTATTGTGCAATCCTTATTATGCTATGTCACACATAAGTGTGACTTATATAGGCAGCCCACTAAAGGGGGCTGGCCATGGGGAAGAAACCCTAATAGGGTTATGTGTAATTACACTTAATTGCACATTAACCCCTATTTTTTGTATCAAATACAAATAGGCCTATAAAGAACTATTCTTTATTCACTAAAACCCTTTCTCTCATAGACTTTAAAGCCCTTCTTGCATGATCAGTGTGTGACCCATTGGGTTCACATCATTAAGTAGTAGGAATAGCACGAGGTGTGCACAATGGAACTCTTTCCATTTAGGGTCTAATTGGAACTCCTTCCAATTCCCTAATTGATTATAACTCACTTATATCAATTAGGGCTTCTACTAACCATGAGTAACACCTAGCATATGGCTCATGGTGTGGTCCTTAATGAGGTGAATAGTCATTTACAATGAACCCTTCTGTTATAGTTTATAGGTTACAATTGCATCCTTCCTTCAACACAATGTCTCCAATTGAACTAATAGGACATGAAAGTCTGTCAAGTCCCTAGTTCAATTACTTTATACTCATTCATAGATATCAACTCATTGATGAACTCATGAAACTCTTTTCATATTCATCCTACCATGGCCATGGATTTAATGAGTTATATTATGAATGCTATATGAGACATTCTCTCTCTTTTCCTGAGAGTGATGGATCCCTTGTTGATCACTCACATGCCTTCACACACATAGCAGTAGGGCCAATGAACACCTTTGCAGACCCCTGAATAGGATCTGCACTTAGTGTTATCAAACTTCTAAAGCTACATGCATAAGGCAACTATGGTGTCTCAGGTCTAAGGATTACTTGTACCACTATAACAATGAGAAACTGATTGACAGGCAGGATAAAACTCCATTCAGTTTATCTCATATCTTTGATCACATTCAGTGTACCTATTCTCGAAATAGGCACCCACTTGTTGGTTGTAGTGTCTCCACACAAATAGCTTGAGACTAGCTATCCTCCTATAGAGTCAGCCTAACAAGTGCTAGTCCTATGGTTCATTACTGTCCATCATAGTGAACCTTCAACTAGGAATGCTTTAGGAGTTTAGTACAGAGATATATCTATAGTCTCAAAATTACAACTCTTTGTAATTCCATATTCTCAACTCTAACTCCATGGACATATTATGTAAATATAAATGATGCATATAAACATAATAGAATAAGCCCTTTTATTAAATCAATAATAAATGTGACATACATAAATGAAATCAAATGATTGTTCCTAATCCCTAAACAATCATCTCTATGATTGGCTCTAGGGCATAATCCTAACAATCTCCCACTTGCACTAAAGCTAATCGACCATGTATCGCATACCTATCTTCTCAAGATGTTGGTCTTAGACATAACCAATTATGTTTTAAAGCTTTAGTCAGTAGGTCTACAAAAACTTTTTTAGATAATATCTTTTGTAATGTATCTATTACCTCTTCCAATGATTCCTCTAATCACTTGGAATTGTCACTCTATGAGTTTGGACTTTTGATGAGACCGTGATTCCTATACTTGAGCTATAGACCCATTGTTGTCACAAAACAAGGTGTAGGCAACTCAATGGAAGGAACAACTCTAAGTTCTAAATGAACTTATAGATCCAAACAGTCTCCTAGACAATGCGACAATTAATTCACCCTTAATAATGGAATCCACTGTATCTTTCATACAGTTCTTCCATTAAGTATTTCACCAACTAAAGTGAATATAAAATATACCCCATATGGATTATATCCAAATCCATATACCCATCTACTATGAGTTTACAATTTCCATATACAATCCAATATTCCAAATTTGAATTGATTGATAACTATTTGTAACAATTACAACATAATAGATATCAGGTTCAATACATAGTGTAAAATAAGGCTTCTTAACACTTTAAGAATCTTACTTGTGTTATCCTAGGGCACATGCCCTTGAATAATGAATTCTTATCTGAAGTAAATCAGACCTCCCTTAGAATTCTCCATGTTGAACTCCTTCAACATTTCAACTATGTTTGATGATTTGGAGATGCTTAGCAATCTATATGATCTATCTCTATAGATCTTATTGGATGCTTTTGCCAAATCTTTCATGAATTAGTTTTTCTCCAAAAACTAAAACTTTACATTAGATAACATTCATATATCATTCATAATGATTATGATGTCATCCATACTTAGGATAAAGAAAAACGATCGCACTCCCACTAACCTTTTATACACTCATGGTCCATCTATACAATGAGAGAAATCAAACAATTTGATTACCTCAACTTTATAGATGTTCTAATTATGAGAACCTTGTAGTCTATTAATAGACTTCTATAACTTACACACTTTTATGGTTTTTCACCATTTGATATAACATCTTTATATCATTTTTGACATATCTTATATTCAAAATGTGTGTTTATAGATAACAAGATCCAAATGGATTTCAGCATAACTATTATCAAACAAGTTTCTTTATAGACAACTTTTTGCCTATGTTGAAAACATTCTTAAATAGCCAAGCCTTTTAGGTCTCTACCTATCCATATTGGATTTAATGACTCTTAGTCATTTCTCGAGTTGATGTGAAACATCGTCTAGTCATAATCAATAGGATTATCTTGGTGATCTTTATCACCAAAGAACAATTCTTTCACATTCTAATAGAGATACAATATCTCTCTTATGTTAAGAAATATCCAATTTGATCTATGAAAAGATTGTAGTGTAGTTAAGGGTTTTGTCTTAACAGAGACAAGGGTTGGATCTTTGTTCGTTTGTGGCTTTACAGACAATTCTATAAATTCTATCTACTTTTGCATCTTCTTGAATGAACTCTTTCTCAAGAAAATCCAGCAAACATCCTAATGGACAACTTTTGTTCATTAGGGTAATAGAAATACTATCCCAACCACTTTTGGGATATACCACAATTCAACACTTACTTGACCGTATTTCCAGATTGTCTACATTATGTTTCCAGACATACGTAGCACAAGCCCAAGCCTTAACTTCTATAAGTTGGGTTTCTTCCCATATCATATCTGATATAATTGGGACGAAACTGGAGTGAACCCTAAATTATCAATATGTAGCAATTTTAAGGTATATCCTAGATGGATACATTAGTAAAACTCATCATGGATCAAACCATATCTTAATAGGGTTCAATTTGTTCTCTTAGATTCACCATTGAGCTATGGTATTCTAAGATGAGTCTACGATAATTGAATGCATGCTCTACATGACTGTATACATCACAATGTATAGTCAAATTAAAAATGTAACTCATTCACTTCACCAAGTAAAAGATGGATTTGGTCATCTCATAACCAAGTCATAATCGTTACATTTAAATGAGAGTCTCTACATCTCTTGTATTCTCGGAATACGTTGCATTCGCTCTAATTAGTCATTTAAATTTGGAAATCAAATTTCTAGAATGTCTTAAATGACTTAGTTAAGAAATAAGTTCCCAAAATTAATCTAGCAACTCTTGCTCTATTAAAATTTTTAAAGTTAACTTATTATCTACTTAACTTTCTGCTTCGATTTAGATTATACTAGAATCCAAAAACCAAGAAGCAGAACTAACCAACAATTTAGTTTAGAGCATGAACCAAAACTTCAAAAGTTTGGTTCTTCTAGGAAGACTGATACTTTATCAAGTTCCCTTTACAATACCTTATATTTACTACAAAATAATTATATTTCTTTGTCTTTGACTTTTCAAGACTTGCTTTCCTCTATGCTTCTATTTTAAATCACATCTAGCTTCTCAAGCTATTCTATGTGATTAATCATTTTTCAAAAGAATGATTATTAATAAACAACTTTTATTACATCCTAGTCTAGAAGAAGTCCTTTATAAGTACTATACTTTATAGTATTATTTTACTCACTATACAACCTTTGTATGTGATGTAGGACATCAAAGGCACTTGCATTGACTAATTTTCCTTCTGAAGCTCATTAGTCATCAATACTATCATATAGCATGGCAACAAGATGCCAATTGTGCATAGTGTGTTTTTCTTCTTAGGATGTTTTATGGAGGGCCTTTAAGAAAAGGCCTAATAGCATATGAACAATCTTTTGAAATTAAGAACAATTCTCAATTTCCTAGGTCAATCAAAGAAATCGGGTTTAGTCAAACTATCAATATCCTATATATTAGGAAATAGGGGTTTTGAGGTGAGTAATTAGGTAATCTACATAAACAGAGAATTAGATTTCATTTTTATCCATAATGATTGGGTCTTTAATCATATGGTACCTCCCACTATTTTATCAAATTCCATACACCCTCTAATGGAATTCGGGAATCTCATTCCTAATGGGGATAGGGGTCCCACTGTGACCTAGAAGCCTCACATGTTAGTTTCTTGGCTTCTAACCCACAATAAAAAGACAACTCTTTGTCTATTGCTTCATAAGCAAGTTCCAATCGTTTTGCCTCTAGGGAACATACACCTCACATGTTAGTTTCTTGGAATACTTCCCTAGTTAAGTTAAACCCATCATTCACACAGGTATGTTTCGCCAAATATATACCTCACATGTTAGTTTCTTGGTATATACCAGTTTAGGCACCCCATGATATCTCATATGTGATAGTTTCAAGTAATGTCTTTAACATGGGTAGCTCCTACATGTCTGCAGCCAGGTACCCACATTAAGGGACGTTAGATGATCCTATAATGATGGAAGGCAATGAAGAATTCATTCCCCAATGACTTCTCCATTTTCAACTTAATATTAAATAAGAGGGGTTTTAAAGGGTCTCATCAAATTAACATGCATCCTATGTATCAAAATTTAAACATATAAATTATGCTATTTATAATCATACATCTCATGCTATTATAAATCATACATCGCATGCTATTATATATCAACATATATAAAGTACCATATTTTGATATTAGTCCCTAAGTGAATAGGTAACATATACCAAACTATGGTATTGGAGCTAATACAATTATCTCATAAATTAAAGCTCCCACTATGATGATTATGGACTTTGAGAGGATTCAATCCAAGCCAATAGATTGAATCCAAGGTCTAAGGTGGGTGTAGGTGATCGTAAAATAACACATTCGAAACATGCATGCTGTCTTGAAACACTTCTCTAAGCTTTCAAGTCCTTCAATCTGCTCCCTTGGCTTGATGGTCTCCACCATTGGCTTGTTGGGCTCTATCATGCTCCTTTGGGTCCACCATGCTCCTTAGTGCGCTCTCGATTACATAACATTTACATAATTTAAAGAAAGGGATACATAAGGGGAATGTGGGGTACATAAGAGAATGATAGAGAGAGAGGGAGAGGGAAGGTGGCATGCAAGCCCCAAATAAATTACATCACCTTAATAAAATTACAACTCTTGTAAATAATAACATCCCATTCACAAGACGGCCAATCACAATTGGTTTAAAGGGTATAGTCCATAATCATCATCCAAACACATACATACAATCTCATTGCATAATGTAAAGAAAAACTGTAAGCATTAAAACATATGGGCAGTATGGTAATTCTCTTGAATGATTTACATTAATCTCATTAATGCATCCTAATCTTATTAGGTTTTAACAAAAATATCCAGAATTAAATAAAGTCTTAACATTTAAGACATTACAGTTTCAATTAATCAAATTAATTTAAAACATGCAAAGTTTCCTAAAATAACTCTAATATCCAATATTAGGGTTTCCTTATTTAAACAAAACAATTTCATTTAATTAAGAATTTCCAGATTTTAATTTAATCCCCAATTGTATTTTAAACCATTTAAAACATTATAAAATTAATCAATATTAATTAAATAATTGACATGGGAATTAAATAAAATCAATTAAATGATGAATTAGTGTATTAGGGTTTCCTAAAACCCTAAACCCTAAATGCATAACCCTAAACCCTAAATGCAAGCCCTAATCATTAAATGCCTTATGATTGGTCATTTAATGACCAATCATTAAAACCCTAGGTTCATACGGTATTTAATAAAAGGGATTAGGGTTTAATTAATGCCAAATAGGGTATTTATTACCCTTAATTAATTACACTAATTAGGGTTATCAAAACCCTAACCCTAGACATCATTAATGGTATTAATTATGCCCTAACAATTAATAACCATGATTGGTCATTTAATGACCAATCATTAACTCTTAATTAAGGTAATTAATATTCCAATTAGGGTTCTAATTAATGCCATAATGAAATTAGGGTTTCATCATTAACTCAAAATTAGGGTTTCATCCTTAACTCTATGCAGCCGTCACTACCAGGGGGCTGCCTGAGCTTGGCTAGGCTGCCATGGCCGCCAACGACTGTGGGAGGCCATGGCCAGTCATGGGAGAACATCCTAGGGGTGTGGGACAAGCCTCTGGACACGTGAGAAGTGGTGGAAGTGGCTGCCATCATCAAGAACAATCAGGGTTTCCAAAACCCATTGCTGGAGCCATTGTTGCAGACCTTGAAGGTCACAATAGCTTCTAAATCCTTATCAATTCGACTCCTCCATTGAAACCAGCTTTTGTATCATGTCCCTACATGAAATACTAAGCTAATAGAAGAGGTTTGGATGATCAAATCATCACCAATTGTTCTAAACAATTAAAACAACAGTAGGCTGCCCAGAAATTTACAGCATACTGTCCATTGTCAGAAATTGATTTAAAACCCAGCAAGATGAATGAATTAGGCTACCAAACGAATTTTCCCAGTATCCTACATGTCTTGGGAAACTAATGCAATTGGTTTCATGCAATTTGGAGTTCCCTAACTCAAGTTCTAATCAAAAATCCATTGATGACTTTTCTGCAGAAAAATTCTGCTATGCTGTTCATGAAAAATTTTCAAACTTTTTGAATCTTTTTCCATCAAAACCTTTTTGAAACTTAAAGAAAATCATATATACATTATATATAATGATCCTACAATGATTTTCCATCATAAATACAGCAGCTTTAATTAGAATTAATTGCAAGAACCTTAGGGTTCTAAAACCCAGATTCAGCCTCCAAAGTGTTCTTCTCCTTCTTCCTTCTGTTCTAGCATCTTAATCCAATTATGATGCATCTAAATGCTTGGGAACCTTTCCCTACCATGTCTAGAACATAACCCAAGTGGTGGCAACCATTGCCATGCCTTTGATCTCCATCAATAACTCAAAGTTGTGGCTATTGCATCATTCCCGAGCAAAACTGTCTTTCCAGACAGCCTGTAGTAACAAATTCATAACTTTCACTACAGAACTCGGATTGACGCACCGTTTGTTGGGTTGGAAAGCTTATTCGAAGAGCTTTCTAACCATATATGGCTCGAAAATTTTGGAGAAGAACTCTGAATTCGGCATGCAAAACAAGATGACGGTTTTTCATGGCTACCATGAAAACTGTTCATAACAGTTTTATAAAACCCTAGTTTCCTTATTCTTCTTCTCCAAACTCAAACCCTATGCAACCTATTGCATCCATGGATACACTTAACCATCAATTAGAAGAGGAGTAGAAGAGAATTGACCTAGGGTTCCAAACCCTAGGTTCAGCCATGGAGGAAAACCAATTATGCAGAAAAAATTTTCCAGATTTTTGAATCATTCAACTACACCATAATTACCAGCCCATATGTATTTTGTATTATTCATAATCATGGCTCTGATACCACTGTTGGGAATCGAACAAGAGGGAAAAATAGAAGTGCGGAATATAAAAAATTTTTCCTACGATTCCCAATCCCATGAATCTAACTATGCATAACACAAAATCAAACCCTAACTACGAAGAGGGTTAGAACACTTACAGGATTTTTGTCTTCTCCGTTTTGCTCCAAGCTTCTACTCCGGACAGCGGTGAATGAGCAGCCCAAGTGTGCTGCCTCCAACGGTATCCACACCTAGCTAGAGCTTCAAGCCTTTTCTTTCTTCTTCCTTGTTGTTGCTAGAGGTGGAGAAGAGAGAGAGAGAGAAGAGAGCCTCCAAAGGGCTGGACGGCTAGGGTTTATTGTGCAAGCCTTATTATGCCATGTCACACATAAGTGTGACTTATATAGGCAGCCCACTAAAGGGGGCTGGCCATGGGGAAGAAACCCTAATAGGGTTATGTGTAATTACACTTAATTGCACATTAACCCCTATTATTTGTATCAAATACAAATAGGCCTATAAAGAACTATTCTTTATTCACTAAAACCCTTTCTCTCATAGACTTTAAAGCCCTTCTTGCATGATCAGTGTGTGACCCATTGGGTTCACATCATTAAGTAGTAGGAATAGCATGAGGTGTGCATAATGGAACTCTTTCCATTTAGGGTCTAATTGGAACTCCTTCCAATTCCCTAATTGATTATAACTCACTTATATCAATTAGGGCTTCTACTAACCATGAGTAACAGCTAGCATATGGCTCATGGTGTGGTCCTTAATGAGGTGAATAGTCATTTACAATGAACCCTTCTGTTATAGTTTATAGGTTACAATTGCATCCTTCCTTCAACACAATGTCTCCAATTGAACTAATAGGACATGAAAGTCTGTCAAGTCCCTAGTTCAATTACTTTATACTCATTCATAGATATCAACTCATTGATGAACTCATGAAACTCTTTTCATATTCATCCTACCATGGCCATGGATTTAATGAGTTATATTATGAATGCTATATGAGACATTCTCTCTCTTTTCCTGAGAGTGATGGATCCCTTGTTGATCACTCACATGCCTTCACACACATAGCAGTAGGGCCAATGAACACCTTTGCAGACCCTTGAATAGGATCTGCACTTAGTGTTATCAAACTTTTAAAGTTACATGCATAAGGCAACTATGGTGTCTCAGGTCTAAGGATTACTTGTACCACTATAACAATGAGAAACTGATTGACAGGCAGGATAAAACTCCATTCAGTTTATCTCATATCTTTAGTCACATTCAGTGTACCTATTCTCGCAATAGGCACCCACTTGTTGGTTGTAGTGTCTCCACACAAATAGCTTGAGACTAGCTATCCTCCTATAGAGTCAGCCTAACAAGTGCTAGTCCTATGGTTCATTACTGTCCATCATAGTGAACCTTCCACTAGGAATGCTTTAGGAGTTTAGTACAGAGATATATCTATAGTCTCAAAATTACAACTCTTTGTAATTCCATATTCTCAACTCTAACTCCATGGACATATTATGTAAATATAAATGATGCATATAAACATAATAGAATAAGCCCTTTTATTAAATCAATAATAAATGTGACATACATAAATGAAATCAAATGATTGTTCCTAATCCCTAAACAATCATCTCTATGATTGGCTCTAGGGCATAATCCTAACAGTTAGGATTGTTTCTCTCTTAAGGATTGAGGTATGTTTTGCACAGAAAATTAGTTGATGTGTTTAGACCGTTTTCTCTTCATGGTTCAATTATATGCATGATTCTAAGCATCTTTTGTATAGGGCACTTGTTGTGTAAGCCTCATCTTCATAGGTGTATGGATGATTATTTTTTTCAAGGATAATTATCGTCCTTAGAAGGTGAGGTTGTGCATAGGTGCTTTCTGGAGTGTAATTAAGTGCGTCGCTGTGAATTTCTTTGCATTCTTAGGTATATATTTTACGTAGGATATGTGAAGAAACCATTCATGCGGAGTGATTTCTATGTAAAATTATCTCCGGATAGTTTTACTTAAGAAAGCTCGTCGTAAAGATGATTATTTCACATTCTTACATAAAATACTTACCTAAGGCATCATGTTAGGTTTTCTTTTCATGTTTTGGATTGTCATATGATATTTTCATCATGGTAATTCGTATTTAGCATGTTTTTGATAGTTTTGTGCATGTTAGGGTGTTTAGAGCATATAGAAGCATATTAGGATTTTGTTTCTCTTTTGATTTTTGTTCTTTGCATGAGTATTAAGTCATTATATGCATGTTTAGCATTCTGTCCAGATTTGATTTAGGTCTCCTAATGATTATTTGAGCATGAATATGGTTGGTTTGAGCTTAATAATTGCCCTATAGAATACATAGGGTGATTAATTGGTGTTTTCTCGATGTTTCGGGATAATTTGTATATGGTAAGTGGTTCATGGCAAGCTTTTTTTTTTTGTGAATTGTTCTTTTCTCTCCCTCGAGTTATTGTCTTTACTTTGGATTAGAAGTCCTAAGTTTCCAACTCTCTTAAAATTTTGTTTTATTTGGAGTTCTACTCTCTTTTGAATTCAAATCACATTAGAAGTCTATTTGAGTTAGAATTCTATTCTTTCTCAAATACCTACTTTTTCTCAAGCTATTTTTTTGGAAACTCCTAAGTTTTTTAAAACCTTTCTTAAGTTGGAAACTTAGGGTTTATAGTTCATGGTAAAGGGAGTAACCCCTTCTCAATCGAACTATATGGACTTTGATCCTTACATCTTTGTATGTAAGGTACGTAGGTATTCATTTGATGTTCAAGTCCACCCTAGGATATTAAGTATCTTAGGTTTTCTTTTTCTTTCTTTTTATTTTTCTTTTATCCATTTGTCCATCACATATATGCTAGAGGAGTAGGATGGACCCATGCTTATCCATTTATCCATCACATATTTGCTAAAGGAGTAGGATGGATCTGTTTCTTGTTTTCTACATCTCTCTTACATGCTTTCCATATCTCTCTTATTTGTTCATGGGGTTTACATGCTTTGTCGATGTTTATGATGCTTTATGGATGTTCATGGATGAATGTGGATGATTATGGATGATTCTTTACATATGCATGGTGACTAATTAGGAAGTGATTGAAATAGCCCATATAAATTCAAAGACCCATTTTGGGGCAATGTAGGTGCCTATAGGATGTTTCCTAGAACCTTCCCACATCGTAACTTAGTCTCCAAATCCTCTTTTGTTTTGTTAAGACCTGTTTTTCTTTGATCGGAGTCATGTGTTTGGTTTTCAAAGGTTTCCTTTTAAAACTATTTTCAAGCTTTTCCTTTTTTCCTTAAAAAAATGAGGTGGCAACTCCTTGTTTGATTGTTTTTGTGAACCTTTTAAAAACCAGATTTTTATTCATTTAAACATCTACAAGTCTTTTTAAAAGAAGGGTTTTCCTTCCCCCGGATCAAAACCTGTGGTTCACAGTCTGGCGACTCCATTGGGGATTAGTGGACTAGACTCAAGTAATTTATATGGGCTAATTTAATTACTTAAATTAAAATCAATCACTTGCATATGCTTGAATGTGTGCATACTTTATTGCATTGTGTGCGCAATTGCATTTGAATGATAGGTCGATGTATCCTTGCCTTTTTTGATTGGCCTAGCCTTGACCCCAATTCCCTTCGTTCTCGGGTGTCATGTTTGCAAAGCTATCAACTCCTCTTGCCACGTATCCTTAGGTTCCACCCTTGGGTATATTAAATGGATCAACACGGACCACTTGACTCACGCAGCATCCCTCATGCCACATGTGATAGGTATATGGTTGGTTCAAGCAAATAGGGGACACTATCCTACCCTTTTAGTGCATATAGTGGACTTTTTAGGACACATGGACTCGCCTAGCTTAAAGTCACCATGCTTATAGAAGGAATGCATGTATGGAAAGAATGTATGTATAGAATGTATGTATGTGTATATGTGTGGAATGAATGTATGTGTGGCATGAATGTGCGTTGTGGGAATGAATGTGAATGGAATAAATGGCAATGCAATTCATGTCACGATTCTTTGGGAAGATAAAACAAGGCCTTCAATACAGTGATCCGGATACTTGCTCTTAAACGCATTGGGGATATGAATGAATGCTATGTGGGTGGTTAATTCTAATGGGTAACATGACTCTAAATCAATAGGCTTACATACCTTTAGTATGTCACTTTATTCCTTGCCCCAAGGAGCATCCTTAAGGATGAAGTGTCCAACTAGGGGCATGTTAAGTTTGAGCCTAATTCTTTTGTCCACCATTAGTGGTTGCATCACCATGTTGTCATAGTCTTGGGAAATGTGAGTGCTTAATTGTTTCAATTATGGTTAATGGCTAAAGTTTAAGGTTAAGTGTTTACTCTCTACCTTTAGGATGTCATTTCACCCGTGGACCCAAAGTCCATTTAAGGTTGAATTGTCTAACTAAGGGCATGCCCTATAGGATTGAACTCTTTGTACAAAGTGAAATCATGGACCTTGTTTTTTCTTTTCTTTAAAAAAAAAAAAGTAAAAAAAAATTTGGGCATCCTCTAAAAGGGAAATTTGTTTTAAAGGAGAGTGCTGGCTTGGACCCGTGATTCATTCGATCATTTGATTAGAACAAACTTTGAACAAGACCTCGCCATGGATGAGACTTTTGCATTGGGTAATCTGACTACATCTGAAAGGACATCTGCTTCTGGGAATTCTGCAGACCCACGGAAGATTGAAAGGCTATTGAATGACATATTGGGGAAGTTGGAAGAGGTGTCGGTAAAATCTAAGACTGCAATGAGAATGGCACAAGAGATCAATAACTGAACCCCTATCCTTATCCACAATATTCCCCCATACCAATCCAACCCATCGGCCCAAGCCCAAACTCCACCACCTAATCCACCATACAATCAACCTCCACCACAAAGTCACCCACCACATACCCAACCTCCACTTCAGAATTAATCCCCATTTTCCACCCAACTTCCACCACATAATACCCAAGGCCCCATCTACAACCAATTATCCACTTCCATCCCCATCATATCACCCATCATAACCCCTCCTATGGTTGATGACCAAAAGCTTATGGCTGCAAGGATTGTGGCTATGGAAAAGACTTTGAAGGGTATTCACCGTGCTGATGAATTTGTGGATATTCATACCTTATCCCTCTTCCCCCAAGCAAGGTTTCCTACTTCATTTAAGATGCCTGAGTTAGAGAAATTCGATGGGACTGGTTGCCCCAAAACCTATTTAAAGATGTATGTTCGTGCTATGCAACCCCATGGGGCTACTGAAGAGTTGATGGCCCAATTGTTCCATGAATCTTTGAGTGGATCATCTATTCGATGGTTTCTAAACTTGGATGAGTCTAAAACTTAAACTTGGGAAGATGTTTGTAAGGAGTTCTCCGACCACTACAAATACAACGTAGAGGTGGATGTAACCCTTCGTGACTTGGAGACCACTAAGCAAGCTACAAATGAGACCTTCTCCTCCTTTATCACTAGATACAGACTTAAGGCCTCTCAAATGGCGAACCGACCCAATGAAGAAGAGCAAATTCAGATGGTAGTCAAGAACCTTCTTCCTATTTACCATAAACATATGTTTGCAAGCTATTTCCCAAACTTCAAAGCTTTAGTTGGAGCTGGGAAACTAGAAGAAGAAGATGCCACTGGTGATGGTACAATTAAGGAAGAGTAGCAATCAAAGAATTCCCGATCGGGAAACAGTGGAAAAACTCATGGAGACGTCAATACCATATCTCCCCAATAGTCTCGCCAATTCACTGAACTTCACATGCCATTGAGTGATGCTTTTGAGAAGTTGAAGGTGAAAGGTTTGCTTCAACCTCTTGACCCAGCACCATTACCTAATCCATTGCCCCATCGTTTTAAAGAAAATGAGTATTGTGACTTTCATCAAGGCAAAGGCCATAGCACTGATCGATGTCCAAGGTTGAAACATGAAATCCAAGACCTCTTTGACAAAGGAATTGTTTCTCCATCTAAGGCATCCAATCATTCATTCTAAATAAGGTGGACAATAGTTGAAGAAGATGGTGACCACCTGATACTCCATTTAGTGTTTGCTTTTGCACCAATTCCATCATGACTATCTATAATGAAAAGTCTAGGTTTGTCTAGTTTGAAGTAGACTTAGGATTTATCTTTTGGGTTTTCATTTTGTTGGTTTCTTGTGTCTTGCAAGATTCCATGGTTTTAGGTCTTTTGAGTATGCTATTGAGTCCATTTCCTTCTAGCTAGTTGCTTTTGAGTCTGTCGTAACTATTTAGTGCTTTTTAATGTCTGTTTTGAAGTGTAGGTTTTCCTTCATCTAATAAAATGTTGCATTTTAATAGTTTCACTATCTCATTCTTCTCATCAATCAGTTGACGATTAAAGTGGCATGAAAATATTTCCTAAAAGGTCAATGAACCCTTTTCATGTTCAATGAGCAAGGGGCATGAACAATGAATAATGAATGAACTGTAATTGATTAACTTGGAGTTAATGAAGAGCTTAAAATGGTAAACATGGGGACCACTCTCTCACTCCAGCACATGAAGCCAATGAAAGAAATTTTGAAATCTTGCGAGGATGAATTTTGAAGAACAAAAGAAGAAACTTACTACAAAGCTCAAATTTTTAGAAATGATCTACCACTCTCTTTCCAAAAAAAACAAAAAAAAAATTGAAGAAGAAAGAGAGTGGATAGATCAACATACATTCAAGAGCACTAAAGAAGATCAAGTGCAATCAAAAGAAGACCTTGTGATCAAGAAGACTACGTCATCTGTTCGAGGAACGAAAAGAAGAGTCCAAGCCAAGTTGGGGTGGTCCCTACGTGGTTATGTGTAGAGCTTAAGCCCGCTAGGTCAAAAACCTAAAAAGGCGACCTAGGCAAAAGTTAGGGCGTTGAAAAAATGAATGATGAACTACGAAGACCTGATTCTCCACTAAAAAAAAAAGATTGTTTGTTTGCATTGATTTTGTGTTCTCATGAGATTAAAGTGGAGATACGTAGGCAACCCATAAAGTCACTTTGGGTGCGGTCTAATTCATTGAAAAAAAAAAAAAAAAAAAGAAGAAAAAGAGAAAGAAGTTTTTCACATAACTAATCATTGAAAGCAATTCTTTGTGACTGAGTTAAGAAGAAGCAGTTTTGTTCATTGGACTAATGAGCTTAAAATACTACATGCCACTAAGAGAGTTAATATGATTTTTCTTTCTCTTCATCTTCCTAATTTGTTCTTGTTCTTGTTTGTTTTGTTCTCCCTATTTTCCTTTGTCTGTTCTTTTTTCCTTTCTTTTTCCCTTTTGCTTTGTGTCTTCAGTGGTTATTGACTGCGTCTTTGAGAATTATTGTTAGGCATGATTTATTCCTATGGTTCATTGTGTTTGGTTCCATTCTTAACTTAGGCTCTTATCATAGATTTAATGATGGAAAAGGGGTAACAGTAGTCATTATGGAATAATCTGATTGGTCTAGTGAAGAAATGGGCCGTGAGATTCATGGGGTTGAATTCGCTATGATTGAGGTAGTTCGCAAGTTCTGAGGTGAAACGGGCATGAGACTCCATAACTCATGGAATGATTTGTTTGTCTTAATTGGTTGAAGAATAAGTTGAATTTGATGAAGAAGAACAGGCATGGCACTCTGTGAACTTGGAGGTAGATTTACTTTTCATGAACAGATAGGGCATGAGACTTCGTCATTGGGGTAATTGTGCATAATTCAAGAAGTGTGAAAAAAAAAATGAAGAAAAGAAGGAAAAGAAAAGCCTGCTAGGTTGAAAACTTGAAAGGGCAGCCTAGGCAAAAATTAAGGCAACCTGCTAGATCGAAAACCCGAAAGGGCAATCTAGGCAAAAGTTAGGGTTCTTGAAAAGAAATGAAAAGAAATGAGGGGTGTGTTCGTTCTATCTTTACACCATGAAAAGGAATCACAGGTTTGACTTAAACCTCCTAAAGTGCATTATTTCTCTAAGAAGGTTTGCTCGGCATTTATTAAAAAAAAAAGAAAGTATTTTCAAAGGGGGGGGGCGCTCCATGATTGTGCTAAGTATGTAAGGGTGTCCTCAAGGTTGTCTTTAAAACAAAAAGAAGGCAAAAAAGAATAATGAAAGGTTTGTAAAGCCACTTTCCGGTGATCTTTCTATGCATGCCTTTGAACTTGTGCTAATGAATCCATGTGACTCAATTTTTACTTGAGTTGATTGATTGGTTGATGTGTTTTACCATGAATGATTGATTGATGTGCATTAGTGAAGTGAGTGTTTGTTGAGTTTTTGAGATTCATTTTCCCATGAGCATATTTGATTAGTTTTCTTCATTGGGTATTGATTTCCACCCATTGCTATATGATTGAGAGTTTCTCTTCATGTGGTGTTGGCTTTGTCCTCACACCATTCCTATCTTATGAGTAGTGACTCCTACTTAACTAGTGTCTTTTTAGGCTCCCCTACGAGTATTTACCCATGCTCATCTCGAGCATTGATCCATGCTCATTTAGAATATTGATTATTATTCATCATGAGTATTGACCTTCACTCATTTAGAGTATTTATCCATACTCATCTCACGAGTATTGACCCTTGCTCGCTTGGAATATTGACTCTTATTCATCCTAGGTGTTGACCCTCACTTATCTTGAGTAGTTACCCCTACTCATCCTGAGTATTGATCCCTACTCCTATGGCATGTTTCCTCAATTCATATACTATTGTGTTAGTTTTCCTACATAGGCATTGACTTTTGTTTATGCGATATCTTGGTGTTCTTCGAGTATTGATCCCTACTCATTGCGAGTATTTACCTATACTCACTCCGAATACTGATCTGTATTCTCTCCGAGTATTGGCCTTTGCTCGCTCCAAGTGTTGACCTTCACTTTGAATATTGAACCCTATTCCTTTCGAGTATTGACCCTTACTCACCCCGAGCGATGACATTCACTCCGAATACTGATCTGTATTATCTCCGAGTATCGACTTTTACTCACCTCAAGTTTTGACCTTTACTTAGAGTACTTACCCCTACTCATCCTGGGTATTAACCTTTACCCATTCCAAGTATTGACTTCTACTTGTTTAGGGCATATGATATTTGATTCTCATTACATGAGTATTGATTCTTACTCATGAGATTTTTTTATCATGATTGTGTGGGTATTGATTTGTACTCATATAATGTCTGGATTGTATGAGCTCTAATTATCATTTGATATGCGATGTGAACACATCATATTGACTACTTGCCTTTAGATGATTATTAATGATTATTATTAATCATCTATGGTTGTTTGATTATGAATTTCCCCAGTAAATATTGATGAAGTTCATATATTCTTCTGATTCTCTATCTTCTTCTTATGAAAATGGGCTGTCTTTTTTGACATTGTTATCGTTTGCGAAGCAAACTCCACCAATCAGGGGCATCTATAGACACCCCATTTTCACCCCCATAAGATCATGATAGCATTTGGTTAGGTTTAGAAGCATCTAGGAGTCCCTAAGCATTAAAGGATACTTTTGCCCTTTTAAGCCTTAGGAGAATAGGTCATCATTGCATGCATATTTTTGTCTCTTTGTTGAGTCCCATCACTTGTATTTAGTTTCTAGGATCATCTTGGATATGTGTGTCAAATTTGGTTCAATTCCAGATAGGTTTGGATAGCTTATTAGAACTTTTGCAACATGAAGGGCAATTTCGTCTTTTACTTCGTATATTTTCCAATTGACTTCCAAATTTGTTCCAGAGTGTTCCATTGATCTTAGAATGATGAAATGAGTCTAATTTAAGAGCCAATTTAACTTATTGATAGGTTTTAGATTGGTTCACCATATTACTCTATGGCTAATTGACCATTTTTCGATTAACCGCCTCTTGAAAACCCAGCCACTTGACTATGGTAAGGGATTTTTGGTCCAAGAATATTCTAAACTTATTCTACATTGAATCCTTGAAATTTTGGCTTTTGAATTACTCAAATTGGAGTTAAATTGAAGAATTTAAGTCCGTTTGAAGTTAGGAGTCCGAAATGGGTCAAAAATCCTCAAAAACTTGGAAACCTGAGTTTTGTCTTGGGTAATCAGTTGGGCTCAACCGGTTGGACCGGTTCACCAACCGGTTGGACTAGTTGGGGCCAACCGGTCACCGGAGCACTCCGCTTTAATTTGTCTTGTTTTGAAGTTTTGACAGTTTTGGACTCTTTTACTCCAAATTTCCTTCTTCCAAAAGTGTTCTAAACCTATTAGGATGTGATTTTGAGTTGTCCAACATCTAGGGGATTTAATAATAGCCTTAGATTGGTTTTATGGTGGATTAATCTCAACCATTGGTTCACATGGTTGGTTGGCTATAAATAAAGGCTCATTCATCAGCATGGGGGACTTTTGACATATCATATTCATAAGAGAGCTAGGGAGAACGAATTTGCACACACCCATATCATTTGGAGGAGGCTTTCTACTGTAATTTCAAAGGAGAACTAGAAGGGAACCAAGCCAAAGAGAAGGAAGAACACAGCGAAGACCTTTGCTTTATTGTAAATTTCCTTGCATCCTTTTACGATTCCTTCTTCTTCTACTCCATTCTTTGCATAGTTATGGCTTAGTATAGAATTAGGAATCATATATACTCTATATTTTAGAGTGTATATGATTCAAATATGATGGGAAAGCATGCTAGTGGAATAGGATTGTGAATTGTTTGCTGTTAGGACTGTTTTCCTCTTAAGGATAGAGGTACATTTTGCACAGAAAATTAGTTGATGTGTTTAGATCGTTTTCTCTTCATGGTTCAATTATATGCATGATTCTAAGCATCTTTTGTATAGGAAACTTGTTGTGTAAGCCTCATCTTCATAGGTGTATGGATGATTATTCTTTTCAAAGATAATTATCGTCCTTAGAAGGTGAGGTTGTGCATAGGTGCTTTTTGGAGTGTGTTTAAGTGTGCTGTGAGTTTCTTTGCATTCTTAGGTATATATTTTACGTAGGATATGTGAAGTAACCATTCATGTGGAGTGATTTCTACGTAAAATTATCTCCGGATAGTTTTACTTAAGAAAGCTCACTGTAAGGATGATTATTTCACATTCTTACATAAAATACTTACCTAAGGCATCATGTTAGATTTTCTTTTCATGTTTTGGATTGTTATATGATATTTTCATCATGGTAATTCGTATTTAGCATGTTTTTGATAGTTTTGTGCATGTTAGGGTGTTTAGAGCATATAGGAGCATATTAGGATTTTGTTTCTCTTTTGATTTTTGTTCTTTGCATGAGTATTAGGTCATTATATGCATGTTTAGGATTCTGTCCAGATTTGATTTAGGTCTCCTAATGATTATTTGGGCATGAATATTGTTGGTTTGAGCTTAATAATTGCCCTATAGAATACATAGGGTGATTAATTGGTGTTTTCTTGATGTTTCGGGATAATTTGCATATGGTAAGTGGTTCATGATAAGCTTGTTTTTGTGAATTGTTCTCTTCTCTCCCTCGGGTTATTGTCTTTACTTTGGATTAGAAGTCCTAAGTTTCCAACTCTCTTAAAATTTTGTTTTATTTGGAGTTCTACTCTCTTTTGAATTCAAATCACTTTAGAAGTCTATTTGAGTTAGAATTCTATTCTTTCTCAAATACCTACTTTTTCTCAAGCTATTTTTTTTTTGAAACTCCTAAGTTTTTTAAAACCTTTCTTAAGTTGGAAACTTAGGGTTTATAGTTCATGGTAAAGGGAGTAACCCCTTCTCAATCGAACTATGTGGACTTTGATCCTTATATCTTTATATGCAAGGTACGTAGGCGCTCATTTGATATTCAAGTCCACCCTAGGATACTAAGTATCCTAGGTTTCTTTTTCTTTCTTTTTCTTTTTCTTTTATCTATTTGTCCATCACATATATGCTAGAGGAGTAGGATGGACCCATGCTTATCCATTTATCCATCACATATTTGCTAGAGGAGTAGGATGGATCTATTTCTTGTTCTCTACATCTCTCTTACATGCTTTCCATATCTCTCTTATTTGTTCATGGGGTTTACATGCTTTGTGGATGTTTATGATGCTTTATGGATGTTCATGGATATGTCACACCTCATTTTGTCACCTTAACTAGGACATATTATTTCATATAGGATTTTAAGTCCTTTTTGAGTCTAGTCTTTTGCATTGAGTTTCTATGGCATTGAATATCATGTGTATGAATTTTGAAGTGATTTGGAGTTCATTTCGATAGTCAATAAGAACTTTTGCGACTTTAAGAGCATAATCGTCTTTTAAGCCGTATATTTTCCATTTGACCTTGAAATGAATCCCGAGTCATTCCCTCGAGTTCATATGGTTATATAGAGTCTATATATAGGTTCAATTTCATAAATTAATGGTTTAAGAGTAATTCGGCTCATAATGGTTCGAGTTGGCTAAAAGACCCTTTCTTGGTTTGCTCAAATTGACTCACAAGACCCACTCAATTTTCTCTCATTTAACTTCAATTGGGCTTTATTTACATCCTAGGAATGTTTAGAAAGATCGAATTTCGATTGGGAAAGCATTTGGTTCGACTTTGTGTACAAACCCAAGCTTAGCAACGGTGAGGCACCATAGTTAACCACCTTTGTAAAACCTAACCATGCACCCATGGTTAAGGATTTTTGTCCTAAAATGCTTAAAAATGTGTTCCTTTTCGAAACACGGTCTTTTTGGCTTTTATTTCGTCAAAATCGGACTTAATTTGACCCTTGAAAGACTCCTAAAGCGATTAGAAGTCAAAACCAGAGCGGACTAGAGAGGACCCTCGGGTAACCGTCCGGGGTTGGACGGTCAGCTGTCCAAGCCCAGACGGCTAACCGTCCAGGCCTAGTTGGTCACCCGATAGACTCCGTCCTCAACTAGGTTTCTGACTCTTCCTTCCCTTTTTTGACGGTTTCCTCCGCTATTACAACTTGTTTTCTCTTAGGAGTGTGTAAGTTTGAGTTGTTTGAGCACCAAGAGAGTCTCTAATAGCACTGTGATCATTATCTAATGAATTAATCTTAGGCATTGGTTTAGGGGGTCAGTTCTCTATATAAAGGACATGATATTCAGCACATAGGGAGGAGGTTAATTGCACTTTATACTTAGAGAGAGAGGGAGCTACGAGTTTGGAGAGCTAGAAGGACATTAAGAGAAGGCTCTTCAACCCTAAGCAAGCAAGAGAACAAGGACTTTGAAGGCAAGGGAGGTTCTACAAGAGGTAAACACACTTTCAATTGCTGAAATTAGACTTTCCTCTTTCATCTTCTCCTCCTTTCTTAAGGATAGTTCTAGTGCATGTAATAGCTCTTTTTATGGATTGAATTCAATGCTTTTATGATGTGTTATGAATGATTTTGAGATGGTTTATGGCTTTATATGCTTGATAATCCCTGGTTTACTAAGGATTGGAGAGCATTACTCTTTCTATCCTCTTAAATCATGCATAGTTCACATGTTTAGGTTGCTGTGATTATTGTCACGAGTTGATGCTCCTGTTAGTTAATATATATGATATGAATGATATTCATGATGATTTGAGCATGTGTTAGAGTCATTTCATAGGTTTTTATGCATAGTTGTGAGATTAGGGTTTCTATAACCCTAAAATCGCACAAGTTTCATACAGCATGCTTAGCTTAACTTTGTGAGTAGTTTCTCATCATAGTCATTCCATATATGCTGCATATAGTTGAATCATGCTAGGTTTGCATTCATATAGTAGTTGTTATAGGGTTTTTGAAGATATTATCCTTTTCTAAGGATAATTATCCTTTTTGTTAAGTAAGGTCTTGCATGAGAGCTTTCTGTGATGTGTTTAAGCATGAAATCGCTTCTGTTGTGTTCTAATATATATATATTTTATGTAGGATATGATGATTGCACCTCCCCATAGTAACTTTTTTACGTGAAATTATCTTAGGATAGTTTCGCTTAAGAAAGCTCGCCATAGGAAGGCCTATTTTCATGTTTTACATAAAATGTTATCTTTTTTGTTAGAATAGGCTTTGCTATCATGTTTATTGATATTATTGGAGTCTCTCATGATTGTTAGAGTGTCTTTGGTAGGTTTTTATGCATGTTAGCTAGGTCATTGCATGTAGGATTGAGTTGGGGTCCTTAGTTACACTACAAGAAAAAGCCTCTATCGCAACGGTAAAAGTCGTTGCGATAACCTCAAAGTCATTGTAATAAATACCTATTGCAACGACAACACTACCGTTGTGAGCCATTGCAAAAACCTCCGTGGTAATAGGTTATTGCAACAACAAATATCGTTGCAATACCAATTTCGTTGCAATACACCTCCATTTAATACAACGATTTTATTGTTGCAATCAATTTATGTTTTGCTGTGAAAAAGTATTGCAACGATATTATTGTGGCAATATACCTAAAAATAACAATATTTTAATTAAAAATATTATTTATCGCAACGACTTTGGCGTTGCAATAAGGTATTGCAACAATTTTTGCTGTGGCAATAACTTATTACTACAACCTTTCTCGTTGCAGAAAAAAATTATTTTAATTAGAAATATTATTTATCGCAACGACTTTGCCGTTGCAATAAGGTATTGCAACAATCATTGTAGTGGCAATAACTTATTACTACAACCTTTTCCGTTGCAAAAAAGAATTATTTTAATTAAAAATATTATTATCACAACAACTTCGGCGTTGCAATAAGGTATTGCAACAATCTTTCCCGTGGCGATAACTTATTGCTACAACCTTTTCCATTGCAAAAAAGAATTATTTTAATTAAAAATATTATTTATCGCAACGACTTTGGCGTTGCAATAAGGTAATGCAACAATTTTTGTCGTAGCAATAACTTATTGCTATACTCCTTCCCATTGCAAGAGAGAATTATTTTAAGTAAAAATATTCTTTATCGCAACGACTTTGGGGTTGCAATACGTTATTGCAATAATGCTCTCCGTGGTAATAACTTATTGTTACAACCTTTCCCGTTGCAAAAAAGAATTATTTTAATTAAAAATATTCTTTATCGCAACGACTTTGGCGTTGCAATATGTTATTGCAACAATGCTTCCCGTTGTAATAACTTATTGCTACAACCTTTTCCGTTGCAAAAAAGAATTATTTTAATAAAAAATATTATTTATCGCAACGACTTTAGCGTTGCAATATGTTATTGCAACAATGCTTCCCGTGGTAATAACTTATTGCTACAACCTTTTCCGTTGCAAAAAAGAATTATTTTAATAAAAAATATTATTTATGGCAACAACTTTGGCGTTGCAATAAGGTATTACTACATCTCTTCCGTGGCAATAACTTATTGCTACAATCTTTCTAGTTGCAAGAAAGAATTAATTTAATTAAAAACTTTATTTATCGCAACAACTTTGCCGTTGCAATAACTTATATTTTTTTTTTATAAAAAAAATATATATATATTTTGTTAAAATAGAAATCTGTCGTTTCATGGTGACTTATATCTATACCCTATTAAAGGTAATGAAACCATCCAAAATATGATATCTCAATCCCAAATTGATTCAAACCCAAACTTTAAACATTCATTTAACTAATGAAGCCATCCAAAATGTCATTACAAATTGAAAATAAATCAACAAAGATATTAAAGTATCCATATCACTATATTAAAAGCTTCAAGCTTTAACCTTTTCCAAAATGTCATTATAAATTAAAGCTTCAAGCTTCAAGCTTTAACCTTTTCCAAAATGTCATTACAAATTAAAGCTTCAAGCTTCAAGTTTCAACCTTCAACCTTCAAGCTTCTAAAATGTCATTACAAATTTTGAAGTAAATCAACAAAGATACTAAAAGCATCCAAAATGCAAAAAGTCCAGCTAATTAGCAACCATTTACTCCAAAGATACTAAGCATCCAAAATGCAGGAAATTCCAGCTGATTAGCAACAATCTACTCCTGTAAAACATTGCAAAGAAACAAAGAAAATTAGAAAGTGAGAGAGAGAGACTAACTAAAAGAGAATCAAATATTCAGACAATGATATTTCCTCAATGAATTGCATATGGCAGCTGCTATCAATTAAGATTCAGATCCAGACCCATTTTATATTGGACTTGGGAAAATGACAATATCTGCAATTTTATTTTATTTTATTTTTTATATTTCACCAATCATACATCATACGGATTGTTTAGTTAGGTCAATGAATCAACCTATTCGAAACCCATAAGCTGGATAAATTCTTCCTTTGTGAATAAGTTAGGTTTTACAAGATTTAAAAGTGTACTAGTATTTAAGAAGAACCAAAGAAAAACTGTTAGAAGTTCATGGAAAGCATTTAAGTGATAAGACTAGGAACTAGAAAGCATCTTGAATGATCATCATCCCTTCTACAATGAAAGAAGCTTCTACTACTATCAATAATGTGGTTCAGGGTACTAGAAATATGATCATAACTTTCCAAGCCTATGTAAAAAGGAAACGATCAATCAATATATTACAAGGTCTTAGCTAGGCATAGTTATCAAAAGTGGGCCTCATTCATGTCTTCATGATCTATTAAATGCATGGCAATTCTAAAATACATATGCAAGTAGGAAAAAAAAAAACTAATTCAATGACTTAAAAAATTCAAGTAGCAGGTCAAGAGGTAAATTATAATACCAAAGAAAAGAACACAAAAACCCACAAGTTATAGAATAAAAGAAGAATATCAAAATACATAGAATGTCTTTTCCCAAAAAAAAAAAGAGGACATACCATATTTTTCAATACTATCAAAAAGCTTCACTAGCTATATCATTTTTTAATGTACCAATCTACCAAATATAAGAAAACGAAAGACAAAATATAGAACCATCCACAGAAACAGTTGATGCAAGCATATTTAAAGTAAGAAAAACCAGTATAACCATAGTTAAATTATAGAGGATCGATCCGTGGCGTCAGAGGATCGATCCGTGGTATTTTAGAATAGCAATTTTGCTTCTGCCTCTGTGGATGGATCCATAGCCTCTGGGGATCGATCCATGGTATTTTAAAAATGCAAATTTTGCTTCTACCTATATGGATTAATCCCTGACATATGTGGATCGATCCATAATGCTCTAGAAATGCAAATTTTGCTTCTGCCTAGATGGATCGATCCATGACATATGTGGATCGATCCATACTGCTCTAGAAATGCAAATTTTGGTTCTGTCAACCCAGATCGATCCGGTATGAACTCGGATCGATCCGGGATCTGAAAAACAGTTTTTAAATTTTGGTTCTAGCATTATGGATATGTTAGGAAAATAAATCTATAAAAAGAAAATTTGGAAAAAATACTTGATAATATATAAAACATACATAAGTTCAGCAATAGTAATCCTTTATTGGCTACAGGATATATGTTCATGAAATTGTGACTAAAGGCTTTATACTAACTATCTATCTCCTGCAACCTCCTTCACCTCCGAGCTTGTGACTTCCGGTGTCAAAAAATACAACACTTAATTCAATGCAAGGAAGAATTACAACTAAAGCCCACTTTCAGATATATTATGACAACAAGCATAAACAAAACACGATTCTAAATCAAATATTTTGTCATTGAAACAAAGACCAAAATGCACCCATCACAAACAACAAATGC
Organism: Liquidambar formosana; assembly: GCA_039720395.1. Lineage (NCBI taxonomy): Eukaryota > Viridiplantae > Streptophyta > Magnoliopsida > Saxifragales > Altingiaceae > Liquidambar > Liquidambar formosana. Next base: position 5,530,621 of record CM077831.1, read on the forward strand.
ATTCTATGCTTCAACTCCACAACCCAATACAGAAAGCCTAGGGGGAAAGAAATCACTCTATTGTATAGATATTTTGGCACATCACAATCCTACAAAGATTTAAAAATAAAATATCAGAGCATAAAAATAACCTGGACTCCTGAATGTGTTTCATGCATAAAAGAAAATGACTTATTCACAATAGTTTCAAGAACTTCCAATGGGCTCTTAGAAATCTTGGGTACTGTCCAACAACATAGCTACCAGAAAGTTCCCAAAAAAAAATTATGAAAACAAATATTGGAAACCAATCACAAACTTACTTGACACATTCCTTAAGGTCAGGTTATTTATAGTTCCTTCAACTACCAATCGCAACACTCTATCCCATTATTCATAGAATACAGGCCAGCCTACACTGTTATTTAAAGAAAACGCAGGCCAAATTGTAAATAAAATCGATTCTTCTCATCATTTCGAGCAGAATAATGGTAAATTTTAAAGCACTAGGATGTGTCATGGTCGGATTGGTAATTAGAGAGGTTTCAAAGAGGATAGATATAAATCAAATCAACGATTTTGTACCCCCATATATCATATTCATCCTATTGGCTATGCATTCTATAGCCATCAAAGTTATCATATTTATAAAGAGTATCAAGAAACAAAAGTAAATTAAATTAAATTTTGGTATACCTAGTTCTGATTGGCTAGTATTTGCATGAACTCCTATCTCATAGTCTGTCGGAGAAGCTCTATTTCTACAGCCCGCTTAGCACTTTCTTCTTCAAGTGCTTTCATAAGTTCTGCCTCCTTCTCAGCTCGTTCTTTATCCCTCTTAGCCCGTTCTTTATCCCTCTCAGCACGCTCTACCTCCAATTGTTTCTCTAAATGCTGAAGCTTACCATTAAACTCATCACGTACACGCTCTACAGAAGTAGGAGCCTTTGCCATGTATCCCCGTCCACGAACATAACCTGATTTTTTACCCACAATAGATTGGAATATCCTGTTACGTTCATCACTAGACAAAGATCAACCTTCTTCGGCTTCCTTCTCTGCAATCTTTTGTTTAGCTTCATCCTATATGAAAAAATATGACCACTTATCTTTAAAAAAGACAACAAAGAAGCTTCTAAGTTCACATAAGGAAGAAACAAATGTTGGCCCCAAGGTTATATAACCAAGGGCATATCCGAGATTTTAATGATAACAAAGGATCGATGTAAGTACTAATGGTTTATTTGTCAAGATTATAATCAAAGCTAGGTACTCGAGCATATGGATCCAAAAGAAGCATGCATATCATGGAACTCAAAGCACACATACTTGTGATGTCAAGGACAATCAAGCGCAAGAACATACGAGCATAGAAAGCATACAAAAGACCTACAACACTCAAGACCAAGCTAGCATCGTCAATAAAGATACTTAAATAGCTATGAGTGAGGTTATTAGGTTTTTGATGTACTTGATTGCTCAAATGATCGCTCCATTGACCTAGATGGACCTTAGGATCCTTGGGTAAACTTAATTTATCACTTGAACAAGGCCTAAGTTGATACAAATGAACTTGATCGAATTAAATTTGTGATATATCCATTATAGTTCATTTCTGCCCATTTCAGTCGACTCCTTTCTCAAATCAGTCGACTCATTTAAGCAGAAGAGGTCCCCTGCTCCTGTCTTTTGGTTCTGCTCAAATCAGTCCACTGAATTCCCAATTCAGTCGACTGATTTAGCAAATCAGTGGACTGAATTGAGTATTCAGTCGACTGATTGTGCGATCTCAGAACTCCAACGGCTAGTTTTTGAAAGGTTGTTGAGGCATTAAATGCCACCAAACGGCTCTTTCCCGGCATTTATTGCACCAAACGGTCATATTATGCCTAATGCCTATATAAACAATGATTCAAATGCATTTATGATAAAAAAATACAAGAGAATTCATTGTTTTCATTCTTCTAGCCCTAAATTCATTAAGAGCATTCATTGAGCAATCAATTAGAAGAGAGCTGAGCTTTAATCTCTGTGTTATTCACTCTTAAAGAGAGTTTCTTTGTACACACATTTCATCTCTACAAACTTGTAATCAAGGGTTGGTGATAACCCCATTCTTTGCACTTGAGGAAGTGTGGCTGAACAAGTGTTGGTTGAAAGCACTTGATTTGTAAAGGTTTGCTGCTCCACCTTGAAGGAGAGTGAATAGTGGATTGGTGAATCCTCAAGCGAGCTCTTGAGGCGAGGACGTAGGCGGGAAGGCTGAACCTCGTTAAAACTTGTGTTTGCATTCTCTTTCTCTTATTCTCTTTACTGTTTATCATTGAGAATATCTCTATTTGCCATAAACTGATTTTAGCTTGCTATCATATTTTTTAATTGGCCAATAACCCTATTCACCCCCCCCCTCTAGGGTTGTTTACTTGGGACAACAATTGGTATCAGAGCCCAACCTCTAGCATTTGACATATTTGTCTTGCGAGGAACGATATGGCCAACTATAGTGGTAACGGATTCACCGAAGGACAATCGTCCAATAGACCACCACTTTTTAATGGAGATGCGTCTCTATATAATTTCTGGAAAATCAGAATGCAAATTTTTATTCAATCCACTAGCTATGAGCTATGGAATATCACTTCTAAGGGTCCTTTGATCCCTACTAAGGTGGTAGATGGAGTTACACTTCCTAAAGTACCACAAGAATACACCTCAACTGATCATAAGTCTCTTGAACTTAACTCTAAAGCCATTGGCTTACTATATTGTGCTTTAACCAATGATGAATTTAGCAAAATCTCTAGGTGCACTAGTGCCAAAGAGATATGGGATACATTAGAAGTCACCTATGAAGGGACATCTCAAGTAAAAGAAGCAAAAATCAATATGCTTGTTTGTGAATATGAAATGTTTAAAATGAAAAAGGATGAATCTATTAGAGACATGTTTGCTAGATTCAATGCTATCATTAATCCTTTAAGTTCTCTTGGAAAGATCTACACTAACTCCGAATTGGTGAGAAAAATTCTTAGGAGCTTGCCTAAGCAATGGGATGTCCTCACCACTACTCTACTTCAATCAAAGGAGCTATCATCAATGACCTTAAGTGATCTTGACGGCAACCTAGTCACACAAGAACTCGCATTCAAAGCTCGTGAAATTGATGAAGGGAAGACATCCAAAAGCATGGCTCTCAAAGCCTCACAAGACGAAGAAGAACCACCAAGTGAAGAGTGTGAGAATGAAGAAGATGAAGACATGGCTTTCATATCTCACAAGCTCAAAAAGTTCTTCTCTAGAAGAAATCAAGGAAGGAGATTCAACAAGGGTGACTCCTCCAAAAGAATTCCAAATAGAGGAGAAAACTCAAATAGAGAACCACAAGTGTGTTTTGAATGCAAGAAGCCCGGACATATCAAGATAAATTGTCCTCAACTCAACAACAACTCCAACAAGACGAGTCACAATAACAACAACTTCAAGGACAATAGCAAATTCAAGAAGAAGGCTTTCACCGTCACATGGGATGATGAAGCAAATAGTGATGAAGAAGATGAGGAGATTTCTTGTGATCAAGAAGTGGCAAACTTTTGTCTCATGGCAAAAGAGGATGAGGTAATCGAACTCAATTCTATTGATTATCCTATAGAAGAACCTCCCACTTATGAAGAATTACAAGATGCACTTGAAGACACTTTTCTTGAATTAAAAAGGTTTTCTCACAAAAACAATGATTTGAAAAAGAACATCTCATCTCTTCAAGAGGAACTAAATGCTTTGAAACATGAAAATTTAGAATTGAAAAGCAAGATAGACTCAACCCCTACCATTTCTCAATCTAGTCTTGAAAGTGAAAATACTTCATTGAAAGAAAAGATTGAAGACTTGACTAATACCTTGGCCAAGTTTACCAATGGAAGGGATAACTTGGATAAGATATTAACTAGTCAAAGATGGTGTTTTGATAAGGCCGGAATTGGTTATCAAGAAAATGTCAAACAAAAATCTTATATTAACTTCTTTCCTAAGCCTAAAGTCTCTAGTACACCTAAAATCTCATGCACTTATTGTAAGAAGGAGGGACATAACATCTACACTTGCAAAATGAGAAAAAGACCTAAAAGTTTCACCAAGAGGGTGTGGGTAGTTAAGGGAACCTCACCTCCTATGGCTAACCCCTATGGACCCAAGAAAGTATGGGTACCAAAGAGAGTTACTTGAACTTGTGTAGGTATGCTTGAAGTCATCAAGCAATGAAAAATGGTTTCTTGATAGTGGGTGCTCAAGGCATATGACGGGTGATAGATCAAAGTTCGTCTCTTTGAAGCCCAAGGACGGCGGCTATGTGACATTTGGAGATAATGCCAAGGGTAAGATAATTGGCATTGGTAAGGTTGGTAAGAATTCCTCACTTTGTGTTGAAAATGTTTTATTAGTTGATGGTTTAAAGCATAATCTCCTTAGCATTAGTCAATTATGTGATAAAGGATATAGAGTTACCTTTAAATCCAATAAATGCATAATTGGAGATGAAGATAAGACCCTATTTGTTGCATATAGGATTGGTAACATCTATGCTATAGAGTTTGAAGAAATCGCATTACAAAATGTACATTGCTTCTCCGCTTTAAACGAAAATCATTGGTTATGGCATAGAAGACTTGGACATGCTAGCATGGATTTAATTTCAAAACTTTCTAGGCATGAACTTGTAAGAGGTTTACCAAAAGCAAAGTTTTCAAAAGATGGAGTTTGTAGTGCATGCCAACTTGGAAAACAAACCAAGTCCTCTTTTAAATCAAAGCCTCATATTTCAACTACTAGACCTTTACAACTCATTCATATGGATCTATTTGGACCTATTGCAATTGCAAGTCTTGGAGGGAAGCATTATGCATTTGTAATTGTTGATGACTACTCTAGATATACATGGGTGTTCTTCCTTGCACATAAAGATGAGACTCATGCTACATTTGTGACATATTGTAGAAGAGTCCAAAATGAGAAAGGCTATACCATTACACATGTTAGGAGTGATAGAGGGAGCGAATTTGTCAATAAGGATATTGTACAATTTTGTAATGAGAATGGCTTTGGTCACAATTTCTCCGCTCCTAGAACTCCTCAACAAAATGGTGTGGTTGAAAGAAAGAATAGAACACTTGAGGAAATGTCTAGAACCATGCTAAATGAACACTCTTTACCTCAATATTTTTGGGCCGAGGCCGTTAATACCGCATGCTATGTAATGAATAGAGTTCTTTTAAGATCTAAACTCGGTAAAACTCCTTATGAACTATGGAATGATAAGAAACCTAACATAGGTTACTTTAAAGTGTTTGGTTGTAAATGCTTTATATTGAATGATAGAGATAAACTTTCCAAATTTGATTCTAAATCCGATGAAGGTGTGTTTCTTGGCTATTCCATGAAGAGTAAAGCATATAGGGTGTTTAACAAGAGAACTTTAACTGTTCAAGAATCAATGCATGTTGTATTTGATGAAACTAACCCTCTTGCACCCAAGAAATATGTGGATGATGATGATGATGTAGGTACAAGCTTGCAAGAACAAGTTGAAACCTTGAGTCTAAATGATAAAGAAGATCCACTAGACAAAGGCAAAGAAAAGGAAGAAGATGAAGTTATTAAAGACAAGAATCCGGAAGAAGAAGTTGAAGTTGAAAATGCTCCACTCCATCCGGATGTCACCAAGACTTGGAAATTTGTGAGGAATCATCCTAAAGATCAAATCTTAGGTGAACCCTCACGTGGGGTAAGAACTCGTTCTTCCATGAGAAATTTATGTGATCATCTTGCTTTCCTATCTCAAATTGAACCCAAGAACATTAATGAAGCTGAAAATGATGAATCATGGGTCCTTGCTATGCAAGAAGAACTCAATCAATTTGAAAGGAACAAGGTTTGGACCTTGGTACCTAGACCACATGACCATGGAGTAATTGGAACTAAATGGGTATTTAGAAACAAAAAGGATGAATCCGGAGTTGTTACTAGAAACAAGGCTCGACTTGTAGCCCAAGGTTATAATCAACAAGAAGGCATAGATTATGATGAAACCTATGCTCCGGTAGCTAGACTAGAAGCCATAAGGATGTTACTTGCCTATGCATGTCATAAAAATTTCAAATTGTTTCAAATGGATGTCAAGAGTGCATTTTTAAATGGTTTCATAGAAGAGGAAGTTTATGTTGAACAACCTCCCGGTTTTGAAAGTCATGAATTTCCAAATCATGTTTTTAAACTAAGAAAAGCTTTATATGGTTTGAAACAAGCTCCTAGAGCTTGGTATGAAAGACTTAGTGGATTTTTACTCAAAAATGGTTTTAAGAGAGGAAAACTCGACACCACACTTTTCATTAAAACCATTGATAATGATATGCTTTTAGTGCAAATCTACGTTGATGATATCATTTTTGGATCCACTAATGAGAATCTTTGCAAAGAATTTTCTAAGATTATGCAGGAAGAATTTGAGATGAGCATGATGGGAGAATTGACATTCTTTCTTGGACTTCAAATCAAACAAACAAAGGAAGGAACTTTCATCAATCAATCCAAATATGTCAAAGATCTACTCAAAAAGTACGGATTGGAAGATGGTAGAGAGTTTTCTACTCCAATGAGCACTTCCATCAAGATTGACAAGGATGAAAAGGGTAAAAATGTTGATCAAAAGAAATATAGAGGTATGATTGGAAGTTTACTTTATTTAACCGCAAGTAGACCCGATATCATGTTTAGTGTTTGCTTATGTGCTAGATTTCAATCATGTCCAAAGAGGTGATATTGAGATTGATTTCATAGGTACCGACCATCAATTGGCCGATATCTTTACTAAACCTCTTCAAGAAGACCGTTTTAACTTCATTAAAAGAGAACTTGGCATGTGTTTAATGCATGATGTAGTGAATTGATGCATATCTTTGTTCTTCTACTCTTATCTTGATATATTTCTATGTTATGCATTGCATTTCACTCACACTCTCTAAAGATTTTGGGTTAAAAACTGAGTTTCCTGGTGATTTAGTCTACTGAAAAGACAATTCAGTCGACTCAATGAGCAATTCAGTCGACTAAATTGGTATTTCAGTCCACTGAATCAAGCCCTGCCATTGCAATATCCTACTGGCTGATTCAGTCGACTGAAATGACATTTCAGTCGACTGAAATGTCAAATCAGTCGACTGAAATGGACTTTCAGTCCACTGATTCAGGCAGAAACCTATGAAGCTATTTCCAGGACAATTCAGTCGACTGAAATGGTGATTCAGTCGACTAAATCTGCGATTCTATAAATATAACACGCGGCTTTTCATTTCAAATCACACCCATTCCCGCGACGTTTTCACTTCTCTCTCTCTCTAACCTCCAAAACTCTCTCAACAATGGCTCCCAAGACGAAGAATCCAGCCAAACGTCCTCACACCGGTGAAGGTTCATCGCGAAACTTACGACCCAGGGTTCCAAATCCTCCTCCACCGCCGGTGCAACCACCCGTTGAACAACAACCCGACGAAGAGGAAGGCGGAGAGTTTGTCTCTCTCGATGCACAGCGCAAGTTTGATGAGGACTTCAGTCGTCGCACCGTCGTCTTCGGTAAATATGCCCCTTTGGATTTCTTTGAAGAGCATTTCGTTCTCATTGCAAATTATTTCCGTCTTTTGGGTTGGGATTCATTCATTTTTCTGAAAAAACCCATGTATACTTATCTTGTGCGCATCTTTTACACCAATCTTGACTATATTAATAATCACATCCTTTGGTCTCAAGTTGGTGGTAGAATTATATCTATGGATCAAAACCTTCTTGCCCAAATCTTTCATATCCCTCGTGGTCAACATCAAATCCTTGTGACCAACGAATGGACTCACTTTCAAGGGTATGATCCTATCCAAGCCCTTAATCAGATCTGTGGGCGGAATGATATTGTAAACCGTTTTAAACCCAAAGCCAAAGAACTAACTCTCAATGCTCGTTTGATTCATCACATGATTACGTATAACATCCTTCCACGGGGTGGCGGACGTGACCATGTCTCATATTTCGATATTTTTCTTATTTGGTGCATCATGAATACCATTCCCATTGACTTGCCTTTTATCATTTCCAATCATATTGTCGATTGCCAAAAGAAGAAAGTGGCTAGTCTCCCCTACGGCTTTGCCTTGACTTGTGTTTTTGAACATTTCCATATACCTCTTGATGAGGAAGCCGTAGTCGCCATTTCTCACACCAACACCTACTCCGATATGACTCTCAAACAAATGCACTACAAGTTTACCTCTAGGGGTTGGGTACCGAAAGATGATCCGGATGAGGTGACCGATGAAGAACAGGAGGCTGATGACCCTGTTCCTCCTGGTGAAGAAGAGCAGCAGCCACATGAGGAGCCTGGTGAGCATGGCATGGATGTTGAGCCTCCACAGCCCCCTCCTGCGTTCGAGCCTCCTCCCTTTGAGCCTCCACAGCAGCCACCCATCCCTCCTGCTGGTGTTCAGACCATTTTGACAGCTATACAGGGTCTGCAGGTCTCCATGGATGGCATTGGCACTCGTCTCTTGGCTCTTGAGAACCGTCAGACACAAATCGAGAATGATATGGACACCTTGAAGCGTTATGGTGATATCTTTACGACTCAGGTGGACCAGCGTCTTGCCAGGACAGAGACTGATATACGCACTGTGCGTAACTCATTAACAGCCATTGAGCGATATGCCCGTCGTAATGCACCACCGCCTCCACCACCACCTCCTGCCCCTGAAGATGCGGACGCACCTGGTCTTCCCGAGCATATTGACTTGGATCCCTAGCTTTTTGTCTGATGACAAAAGGGGGAGATATTTTTTGATTGATGTATCTTGAACATCTAACTTATTTTGAACACACAATGACTTGACACATTCCTAGTTATCTATAACTGTTAACTTATGACTTTTTGGTTATGTTTTGAACTATTTCCACAGTTGATTATAATCAGTTTATTCGCTTTACAATGCTTTGTGCTCATTGCTTATTACTTGCATTTCAACTATGCATATTGTGAGGGGGAGCTTGCTCCATATATATCATGTGCTTTATTTCCCTACCTGCCATATACATCAATAGTTTGTCATCATCAAAAAGGGGGAGATTGTTGGCCCCAAGGTTATATAACCAAGGGCATATCCGAGATTTTGATGATAACAAAGGATCGATGTAAGTACTAATGGTTTATTTGTCAAGATTATAATCAAAGCTAGGTACTCGAGCATATGGATCCAAAAGAAGCATGCATATCATGGAACTCAAAGCACACATACTTGTGATGTCAAGGACAATCAAGCGCAAGAACATACGAGCATAGAAAGCATACAAAAGACCTACAACACTCAAGACCAAGCTAGCATCGTCAATAAAGATACTTAAATAGCTATGAGTGAGGTTATTAGGTTTTTGATGTACTTGATTGCTCAAATGATCGCTCCATTGACCTAGATGGACCTTAGGATCCTTGGGTAAACTTAATTTATCACTTGAACAAGGCCTAAGTTGATACAAATGAACTTGATCGAATTAAATTTGTGATATATCCATTATAGTTCATTTCTGCCCATTTCAGTCGACTCCTTTCTCAAATCAGTCGACTCATTTAAGCAGAAGAGGTCCCCTGCTCCTGTCTTTTGGTTCTGCTCAAATCAGTCCACTGAATTCCCAATTCAGTCGACTGATTTAGCAAATCAGTGGACTGAATTGAGTATTCAGTCGACTGATTGTGCGATCTCAGAACTCCAACGGCTAGTTTTTGAAAGGTTGTTGAGGCATTAAATGCCACCAAACGGCTCTTTCCCGGCATTTATTGCACCAAACGGTCATATTATGCCTAATGCCTATATAAACAATGATTCAAATGCATTTATGATAAAAAAATACAAGAGAATTCATTGTTTTCATTCTTCTAGCCCTAAATTCATTAAGAGCATTCATTGAGCAATCAATTAGAAGAGAGCTGAGCTTTAATCTCTGTGTTATTCACTCTTAAAGAGAGTTTCTTTGTACACACATTTCATCTCTACAAACTTGTAATCAAGGGTTGGTGATAACCCCATTCTTTGCACTTGAGGAAGTGTGGCTGAACAAGTGTTGGTTGAAAGCACTTGATTTGTAAAGGTTTGCTGCTCCACCTTGAAGGAGAGTGAATAGTGGATTGGTGAATCCTCAAGCGAGCTCTTGAGGCGAGGACGTAGGCGGGAAGGCTGAACCTCGTTAAAACTTGTGTTTGCATTCTCTTTCTCTTATTCTCTTTACTGTTTATCATTGAGAATATCTCTATTTGCCATAAACTGATTTTAGCTTGCTATCATATTTTTTAATTGGCCAATAACCCTATTCACCCCCCCCTCTAGGGTTGTTTACTTGGGACAACAACAAATAATAAATAAATGTGATACTTACATAGATACACTGTGATGTGTGCTCGCTCCATTTGCCAGCTACACAATGGGCCAACTCCCACAATGTGCAATCATCGGGCTCCTCCTGTGTATCTTTGTCTCGCTATGATATAAAACAAAACACAACTACAATGGATTATATATTGTTAGTTATAACTATAATACAAGTATTGGCATAACATATATGGAAAATTCATAATCTTATATTTTTTAAGCTAATTTGGGAGAATGATTTGCTTCCCGTATGGTGTTTGCTCCCTTGTTTTTTCCGATTAGCAGCATTTCTTGAACTAATTCTCTACAAGATATGTTTCATGGCACACACTTTAGTGGCTCTTTCATAAAAATGATTCAATATATAATATCGAATACAAATAAAATTCTCACAAACAATTTCAAAACTTATATGTAATAATAGATACAAACATAGACTAATCTTGCAATCGAATAGTACTTAAAAACTGATATGCAAATGAATCCGGTCCTCACAAAAACAAACCCATATTGTACTCAAACAACCTTGTTGATCTTTTACCTGAAAATCATGACCTTCAAAATATGATATCAATTCCTCCCATTCTTCTAGGTCAAGCTCCTCAAGGATATTTTGAAGGAGAGTTTCTCTATTATCTTTATATGCTTTATAGGTAGTTGAAAATGTTGACCTCCAACCCCTATACCTCTCCTAAGCGATTTTGAAAATCTTAGATCTAGCAAAGTCATCATCTGCTAGTCTCCACCTCTCCTGCACATAACAAATCCTTTGAACAATTTAGAGGTATGTGGTTTATAAAGTTTAAAAAAAAAAAAAACAAGTATCTTTAACACTAGGTTCATGTTCCAAAATTCACTAATTCATAAAATCAACAAAGATCATGTTCCAACCAAAGTGCCAATTACATTGGACACATGGCACCTAAAACAAGTTCTTTAAACGAGGTGTCTAAGCACTCTGATCAGCATCTCCCTCAAGTGAGAATTATGCATTAAAGATAAAGAAAGTTACTACAAAACTACATAAGACACAAAACCATCCATGTCAGAAGCAGCCAGGTGATCAATAGAATTCAAACATGCATGAGTTCAAGTTATCTAGAACTTGAAAAAGATGATGGAAAAATTCAATTGTATGGACTTACATACCAAAACTTTATCCTTAATAGTATTTCTTATATCAAGTGACACTTCTGACCACTTATTCACTCCAATAAGAGGCACATGACGTCTCATTTGAACTACCACTTCATCAACAAATTCCCGGTAATGTATACCGATTGGCCCACCTAACCGTGTTGAAAACTCAATGGGCAATTTGCCATTACTACTCTCTTTAGCTCTCTTAGCAACCTTCAATCCTTTTGCAGCGCCTCTACCCTTTTTAGGGTTATTTGAAGGATCTAAACATTATCTAACAACAAATTAAAAAATTAATACACTATTGGGAAAATTTAATTTAAATAAAGGATGCTCATAATGACTATAATGGCGGGAAATAAAATGCTACACAAGATATGATGTTAATAAAAATGTTAAGAGTAATAATATACTATAAATAATGATTAAACCTGATGGATCGGAACGTGGACGACGAGCATGAGATGGAAATTGGCAAACAGGTTGTTCAATGGATGAATTTCCAGATGGCTGGGATAATGGTGATGATTGCTAAGCTGATAGTGATGATGATGATGGCTGAGTTAACTGTGATGATGGCTGAGATGATGGTGATGGTGGCTGCGATTGTGACAATGATGGAACTACAATAGGCAGTGGCAGTGATGTCTCAATAGAAGGAGAACCTTGCCGATGTGAGGAAGATGGTTCTTCTTGTTGCTGAGATGGTATGGAAGAAGGCTGAGAAGAAAACCTCGGTGTACGACGTCGCTGAGATGATGGATAAGCCATCTAGAACGTTGATACCTGAACTTAAAAGTTTATAGTATATTAATGAGAATGAAAACAACTACCCAAACAAGAAAATATTTTCACAATTAAAGGCATTATATTACATTACTTCCAAATAATCTCAAAATACCTCATGCTAAACATTACAATTCTGAAAATGGAACATATACTATAACTAAAGAAGAAACCCTGAAAAATTTAATTGCATAAAGTCATTACATCGCATTCAAATTCCAAAAATATAATAATTAGAAAAAAGAAGTTATTATAGCATAGGTTGTTCGTCGCCATCACTATCTTCATCAAGACAATGCTCCATTGACCCATCATTAACATATGTATCATCATCCTCTTTAAGATCAGTATCACTATCTTTAGAAATGTGGTCTTCATCTAACTCAATAGCCTCAACATCATGTGCATCAATACTCAATCCCTCAATGTCACCTCTACACCATCCAACCAGGTCTTCGGAACCTTCCTCGGTACCACCCATATCATATTGGATGATTGGAATCTCATTCAATTGGTAAGGCTCATCATCGAAAAGATTGGTCTCATCTTCTACCTCTTCCTTAATATTTGGCATAGAAAAGAGGTTTCTAGGCTTCACCCTTATCACAGTTGCCCAATTTGGCTTTTTCACATCCTTTGCATAATAAACTTGTTCGGCCTGAATCCCTAAAATGAAAGGGTCATCCTTGTAGTGAAGGCGTGTCATATCAACATTGATAAACCCATATTCATCTTTTTTATACCCTCTACTTTGGTTCCTACCTAGTGGTGGCACCTCAAACCAATCACATTTAAACAAAACAACTTCATTACTTCCCAAATAATCTAAAGCAATAATGCTCTTGATGATGCCAAACCAATCTATATAGCTTGTATGTTCATCACCCTTCACAACCACGCCACTATTTTGGGTTTTCCTTCTCTGCTCTCCTTCTTCTGTTCGAAACAAGAAACCATTGATGATGTAGCGGGTGTAAACTCGTGCACGAGCATCTGGCCCTCGAGCTAACCCCAATATCTGATCATTTACCCGTTCGTCTCCACTATTGTAAAGAAGTGTGACCTACATTACAATTGATAAGTCAAAATATGAAACATTCAATTAGTTTGGCATTCAAACGAAACACAACGAGAAACACTTTTACTGTATGGACTTACTTACTCGAGACTTAAACCATTCCGAAAATTTTTGCTTGTGTCTTTGCTCTACATTTCGAGGGTTTGTTTCTGTAAGCTCCTTAATATGTTCGCTATATACAAAATACATTAAAATTGGTTCCAAGGATGTAATAATAACATACAAATAATCAAATTCTAATATGTAATAAATAAATGCATAGACTTACTCAACCCATGGAGTGACTTCCTCACAGTTGGTTAGAATGTAATGATGTGCCATATGGAGCTCTTACTTATTGAGACTTTGAAAAGTATAGTTGCGCTTGGTACGGTTAACCGATGCAAATACGCTCAAACCAGGTAACATTTCATTTCGATAAGAATCAACATTCCTTTTTGCTCGATTCAATTTTGTTTCCATGTCATCTAAGTACCAAGAGAAAAATGTCATGCATTCTTCTAAAATATATGCTTCAGTAATTGACCCTTCTGGACGAGCTTTCTTACACACATACCCCTTATATGTGCGCAAAGATCTCTCAACTGGATACATCCACCTATAGTTCACTAGACCAACCACCTTAGCTTCATCTGTGAGGTGAATCAGCAAGTGCATCATAACATCAAAGAATGAAGGTGGAAATAATTGTTCCAATTTACAGAGGATTTCTGGAATTTGTTGATCTAATCTTTCCAATTCTTCAACCTACAATTCCTTTGAACACAACTCCGCAAAAAATCCGCTTAAAGCAATTAGTGGTTCACAAACATTCTTTGGTAACAATCCACGTATCACAAGTGGAAGTAAACGTAGAAATATTACATGACAATCATGAGATTTCAACCCAATCAACTTGCACTCCTTCACCTGCACACATCACCCTATATTTGATGCATAAGCATCAGGCATCTTCACATCTTTTAAAAACTGGCACAAGTTCTGCTTTTCATCACTGTTTAATGTATAACAAGCAGGAGGTATAGTGTACTTGCTACCCCTATGAATTGGATGTAAATCTTTTCTTATCCCCATTGCTTGGAGATCAAGACGAGATTTTAAGCCATCTTTTGTCTTCCCTTCTATAGCAAGAATTGTTCCCAATACACTATCACAAATATTTTTAACTATGTGCATCACATCCAAATTATGTCGAATTAACAATGTCCTCCAATATGGTAATTCGAAAAAAATACTCTTCTTTTGCCAATTATGCCATTTAAGCTCATGATCACGTTTTCTCTTCCTTGTCATTTTACCAAAGGTCACTTGCTCAAAAGTTTCATATTGCTCGATCATCTCATCTCCTAATAATGGTTTCGGTGCCTTTCTTGTTTCCACAGTATTATCAAATGAACTTTTATTCTTCCACCATTTATGATCCGATTTTAAAAATCGATGATGACACAAATAACACTCCTTTTGTCCATACTTGAGTCTATAAGATGACGTATCCTTATGGCAACTTGGACATGCGAGTTTTCCTTTTGTGCTCCATCCAGATAATACTACATATGCTGGGAAATCATTAATTGTCCATAAAATTGCAGCATGCAAACGAAAATTTTGTTCCAATGAGGCATTATATGTCTCAACGCCATGTTCCCATAACTGTTTCAATTCTTCTATCAATGGCTGTAGATACACGTCCATGTCATTTCCAGGGGACTTAGGACCAGGTATAATCATGGACATTATCCAAAAAGGCTGTTTCAAACACAGCCAAGGTGGTAAGTTATATGAAATTAATATAACAGGCCATGTACTGTATGAAACACTCATAAGCCCAAATGGATTGAAACCATCAGTTGCAAGGCCAAGTCTAACATTACAAGAATCTAATGCAAACCAAGAGTGGACCTCATCTAATCGTTTCCATGCTGGAGAATCAGCCGGATGCCTCATCACCCCATCATTTACACGGCCCTCCTTATGCCATCTCATGTCAGAAGCTATATTTTTTGTCATGTACAACCTTTGTAGTCGAGGTGCCAATGGAAAAAAACGTAGGATCTTCCTAGAAATTTTTTTCTTTTTCTTTTTCCCAATAGTAATTTCATCACTCTCATTATCTGCATTTTCATGACTTGTCATCCATCTAGGCTCCTTACATATTGGACATTTTTCCAAAGTGGCATGCTCATTTCGATACAACACGCAATCATTAACACATGCATCAATCTTTTCATAATCAAGTCCTAAATCCCGTATCATTTTTTTTGGCCTCATACAATGAATTAGGGACCACATGATCATCAGGAAGTGCTAATCTAAACAATTCAAGCAATCCATCAACTGATTTGTTACTCCACCCATATAAACATTTAAGTTGAAACAACCTAACAACAAATGACAACTTAGTTAACTTCTTACAACCAGGATACAACTTTTGTTCAGCATCTCGTAACAATCGAAAAAATTTGCTAGCATTCTCATTTGGTTCCTCTCGGTCAGGCCTATGCAAATCGTCATCTCCATCAATTGTGGTACTACCCAAGTTCTCTCCTCTAATCATGTTATTTATCATCTCATATGCACGAGCATCATCACATCTTTCTTCATTTGTTTCATTGTCTACGCCCTCAACATTATCATTAGATGACTCAGTGAACCTATCCTCCCCATGAAAAGTCCATATCTTGTAATCCGGATCGAATCCATGCCTGAATAGATCCATTTTTACTTGATCATGTGTCTTATGAATCACATTAACACACCGACGATACGAAAACCGAATCGTATTGCTCCTCGATGCCACATTTGCAAACGCCATATCGAGAAATGCTTTCATCCCATGTTGCCATTCTGGTTTACCCCTGTCCGCAATGGACATCCAACACAACAGCATAAAATCAGGGTATTGTTCTTATAGTGATTTGTTGAATACACTATTTCATTAAGACAGTGTTGGAACTAATTATAGAATACCAGTTGTGCATAGGTTTTTATTTTTTGAATCTATTAAATATAAATGCATATTAATTTTGTGTTACGTTTTTGGGTGATAACTTCTAAATTGTCTTGTTTAAAATCAGGGTACTCAATAATTTTATGATTCATAAATATTATTATTATTTAATGGTTTGATATCTTTTGATTGAATATAACATCTTTGAAATTGAAACGAGAAGAGATTAAGTAAGATTTTACTTTCAAAAATTCACAGCGAACTAAATTTTCACATAAACTGTTTTCTTCTTATTTATATATATATACTAGTAGAAACCCGCGCGATGCATATTATATATATACTAGTTTAGTGATTTAGAATTTAGGATAACGTGTCTTTATGTATGGTTCAACTCTCTGCATCCCTTCTTATAAGATAGTCTGTGTCCATCTTCTTATTGCTTGCCTTAGATAATTAAGGGTTATTACCTATACCCAACTTCTTTATAGCACCTAAAAAAAAAATAGGAAACATATATATATTCCCACTTCAACCTACACCATGTTTCGTGGCATTTGCAACAAATCAAGCTACCCAACATAATAATAATAAAAATAATAATACTAATAATAATAATATCCAAATTAATATATCAAAAAGCTCTACTACACAACAACTTGAAGGGGCTGAAAATAGGAAAACCTTGTTATACAAAAGAGAGTGAAAATAAGTAAACTAAAATAATTAAAGAAATTGGCTAAAATTTAACACGGAATAAGAACTTGCTAAACGAAATCAAAAACGGAAGAGGGAAAAAAAATTTTGAAGGTGAGAGGAGAATGAAATGTGGGAGAGAAAAGGGAAGAGGGAGGTTTGAAATCTGATACTCCCATCCCAATCCCCATCCCCATCCCCGTCCTATTCCTCTTTTCATCTCCACCTCTTCAATCAATCAATCAATGGTCTATTCTCCTATTTTTTTAGTTTTATTTTTTTGATTTCAAATTAGGTAAAGGTGGTTTTTTAAATTTTAATATGAAAGACATCAGCTAAAAAGGAGGGTCATAGACGTTGGTGGGCCCATAGTTAAGGAGAGGAGAGGGATTTAGAGGGAAGGCATATATTTATATATATCTATATATATATCTATATATATATATATATATATATATATATATATATAGATATAGATAGTGCTATTCACACTCCCCCAAAAAGTCTCATGCACTATGATGGTTCATGGTTGGTCAATGATGCAAGATGCATGATATTTAAATTTTACCTAATCCACACCTGGCCTCTGAAATCAATTGCCCATATTTAAGTTTTACCCATAGAGGAGTGTGGAATAGGAAAAACCCATGAAAATGTGTGGATTAGCAAAAAAAAAAAAAAAGTGTAGAAATAAGTCTCCCTAATTTGATTCACAAAAAATTAAAAAATTAAAAAATTAAAAAAAAAAACTTATAGATTTGAGAGTTATTGCAATTTAAGACCACTAATTTGTTGAATATTATTAAATATTTTTCTTTGTCATTTTCCTTTTGCTTACACTATTTTTGGTAATACAAGGACATGCGATCAACTATGACCTTGTTGATCAAAAACATAGAATATAGAGATAAAATCTATTATCTATGGTTATCAAACGTTGGCAAATGGTCATGGGTCTTGTAGCCTAGTCTAGGAGTTCAAAACTTGACGCCGATATAAAAAAGGGGAGTCATGTAAGGTTGGGAGCTGCACACATATAAGTGGTTTCCAAATCAAGAAGTTTTAAGGGCATACCACCAATAACTGTCTCAAAAATCAGAAGATGTGAATAAAATATTGTGTAAACCTCAATAACAAGAAGAATAATAGAGTCAATTACTAGGAGAAGATGGTTTATTGATTGGGAGAATCAACTGTCATATGCTCAAGCAAAAGCAGTTGATTATATGCTTAAGCAAAAGCAGTTGATTTTGTGCCTAATCGAATGTTTTTTTTACCCTTAACCCTATTACTTTACAGAGAACTTCACACTTTATAATTGCGGTAATCTTGGGCGAATGTTTGTAATCCAGTAAAAGCTTGGTTGCTTAAGAGGCAGACAACCCGTGAATTCACTTTAGGAAATGGTTCCTTTGCCTGCCAAAGCATCAAAATTTTCTGGCTTAAGACAAACAAAACGCCATTGTGGAAAATGAAGATCAATCAAATCATGCATCTTCATAGAGTTACATGTACAAGTGGTTGGTTGGTAGGCTAATTAATCAATGTGCCGTTGATCGGAGTGGCAAAAAGACAACTACTTTTGAATTTTGGCAACAAAAGCAAACTCTCTAGGGAGCAATGCTATATAGAGTTCTAAAATGGAATTGATTGATGATTAGTTAGTGGCCATAATCTCTTTTGTTCAGTTTTAAATCAAAACATAGCTTTCACAAGCTTTTATTCGGTTTGGACGGCATTTTGGAAGAGGTCATGATTTGAACTTATCACCTTTGAAGGATTAAAAAAAGGTTTTTGAAGACAACTTGAGCCCCTTTAAGATTCAAATATTGACAATGAATGCATTCCATTAGAAAGAAAATGTGCTGCTTAAATCTATAGTGAAACAAAGCAAGTATCGCTCAGCATGTTACTATCTATGCCTCATCCTTTTTATTTTTTTTCTTCCTTTCTGAAACCGATAAGAAACATAATCTACAATCATTCTAAATTTAATAGGTTAATACTTAATAGGATTGGATAACCCTATGGGATAAGATTCAAACTGAGGCATGGGGTATGACACCCACACCCTTACCAACCAGCCTAGCTTGATGGCATCTTTGTTACTACCTAAACTCCTTGAACCAAAAACCAAGCCATTAATATTCTAATATGTAACGAAATGTCACAATCCACATTGTGATTGACACTCACAAGAATCTCACCAAGGAAAAAAAAACAACTAGGTGAAACCTGCAATTATAATGCAGTTGGCCTAAGTGTGGGCGCCTTGTTGGTTACTATAACCAGCATCATTGTTCTATAGCCAGCTATTTATAATATTATAAACAAATTATATTAAATAGCATCTATATGTAGATAATCTTGCTGTCACAATTAAAAATATTATTTATTCTAGCTCACCCAATAGTATTTTACAATATTGTTTTCACCCATGACCCCAATCAAAAATCATTTGAGGTTCATGAATCTGATCCAACCATATCTATTTTCATGCAATAATTAAGCACCTAAAACTTCTTTTTCTTTAAAAGGTATGGAAGTAACAGTCTTCTTTTCTTTTCCACCCACCCTTCCCCCACCTTTTTTGCTTTGTTAATTAAGCAGTTATAGGTTTTCACTTATTTGTGGGGCTGCTAGAGTAGCTTAATTGGTTCAAGCTTATCAATCTAATCAATCTAAGTTATAGGTTTTCATAACACAAACCAAAACAAGATGTTTTCTACTATTCAATTCGGTTATTCAAAGAAAATAAACTTATTAATTTATCATTGCAAATTTGAGTAACTTACTATTCAATTCGGTTAACTTAATTTACAACCTTGCTCATTTTCCCTCAAAATGTTTTCTATTGCCTTTCTAGGAATCCAGCCTACAAACTATAACCCAAATTTATTTATTTATTTATATATTTTAAAATAAGATAATAAAAAGAAAAAATTACAGTACTACACACCTCCATAACCAAATAAAATTTATAAAGTCATAAAGTTTTGTGCCTTTAAAAATCGCATGCATGCCTTTTGAAATGTGGCAAACAAGCAACAGCCATTACCAAAACAATAAAAAAATGCTATAGATATGTGATAATAGATAAACCCCTCACATATATGAATTCGTGGAACCTGAGATATGTGATAATAGATAAACCCCTAACATGAAACACCGAAAATTTAATTTGGTCAAACTATATTTTCACAAGGATCAACAATGTATAACTTGGTCAAACTATATTTTGATGCATCAATTGTTAGCTGCATAAATTAGAGAATTTAATATGACAACAGGGGATCCCTTCCATAATTTATGTAAAGGAAACACCATAACTGTTTAAAATGAAGTTATTACATAACTATTCAAAAGGAGTCCAAAGAACTTATAATGAGGTAGTGATCACTGTGAACCATGATGAAATGGTTTCACAGTACATGAGATTGAAAATGAATGAACTATCAAGACAAAGCCTGCTCCATTGAAGTATGAGAAAGCAATCCTATAGATATATGCAGGTTAACATCGAAACATAAGTTTAACATTTTGATAAAACATATCAAGAATAAGGTGAAGAAGGTATATGGACATTACCAATCAAATTTCACCCTCTGATCATCCTTTTGTTGGAAGAAGCCGTAACTTATCACGTTAAGAGCCACATGGATATGACCTCTACTGAAGATTGAAAATAAAACTGTTTATGTATAACTTCAGGTTTAGAAAATCTTATATCATATGTTCAGAATATAATAGGCTCTACAAAGTGATTAATCAAGCGAGGAAGAATAAACAATAAGGCCAGCTAGCAGTTCACAAAAAAATTTATTTAGAAAGTGTAAGGAAACATTAATAAAAAGTAGATGATTCCAAGTCTTTGGATGTTATATTTTAGAGATGAACTTTGAATGAATGAGGCAATGAGCTAAAGGCATCGATCAAGATCACCTGAGATGACTGTCTTTGAGTTATGTCAAGATCAATATTCATGAAGGGCTGCAATTTAGAACAATGCTATGATGGTGGAGCTGCATTGCATATATATGTCCTGTCCAGCAAAACTCAATAATCATTTGCCATATACTTTTTCAACGTACAATTTGAATTTTCCTACATATTTTTTCTGCGAATATTCAACTAACTTTTTTGGAAAGAATGTGAGAAGAAAAGGTTCACAACGTATAGATGAGCACGCGCCTATGTTTCCCACCCCTATCTTTCCTGCCTCTTCCCAATTTCCCAACGTTTTTTTGCTTCCAATTTATCAATACCCCCTAGATGAGCAAGTGCCTATGTTCTTCTAATTCTAATAGAGGAAGCTAAGTAGCTTTGGTGTTTTTTTTTTTTTTTTTTTTGGCCACAAAATAACACAATGATGGAAACCCCCCCCTTCTTTCTCCGATTTCTTCCCTTGCTCATCTGCATCCCAAAGTTTTTTTGCCATCAAAGGATTTTTTTCCATAATCATATACCTATCCATAGTTAATAATACTTATATCTAACAATATAATAAAAGAGAGTGGGCCTGTTTATTGTAGATACACAAGAAACATGGCGATTAAGCTGGTGAGATCCTCCGTATCATGTCCAGGCGCCTGATGGTACAAGCAGAATTGGTGAGGAGTCGAAGGCCTCGGCTTTGAATGGCATGGCAATATGAGCCCTTTATCACAACATTGGTGGAAAACTTGAGTCAAGGTCATGGGAAGCGGCGTGTATTGCCTTATGGGTTGACGGGATTGGGACGAGCCAAGGTCGATGGCATTTATGTTGTTGGGAGGAGGCATATTGTGAGTGGGGAGGGGATTTAGAGTGACATTTGGGCGATTTGGTGCGGTGGGTGGTGAAATGATCTGCTTGTCGAGCAAATCTTGGATTTCATGGCGGAGGCGGTAACAACGGTTGGTTAGATGGCCTTTGGCTTGGTGGAACTTGCAATATTCATTTTCATTGTAGTTCTTGGGCAATGGGTTTGGTGGAGGCCTTGGGTCGAGGGGTTTCAGGAGGTCACGGCTTCTCAGCTTTTCAAAAACTCTTTCGAGTGGCATGTATAGCTCGGTGAATTGGCGAGGTGAGGTGGAGTCGTTTAGGGAGAAAGGGCGAGTGGGTTGGGTAATGGTATTGACCTCAGCATTGGGTTTTCCTCCAAAGTTTGTCCTTCGACTCCTTTGGACCTCCTCCGTTTTGATTGTTCCATCGGCGATCGCATCTTCAACTTGTGTGCCAGCCCCAACAAGAGCCTTGAAGTTCGGAAAGTAGTGAGCAAAGAGGTGCTTGTGATATACGGGCAGCAAGTTCTTCACTACCAACTGAATCTGGTCTTCCTCATTTGGTCTGTCTGTCATTTTGGAAGCCTTTTGTCTCCACCTAGTGATGAAGGCGGAGAAAGTCTCATTAACCCCTTGCTTAGTGGTTTCCAAGTCCCTTCGCGTGACATCCACTTCAGTGTTATACTTGTAATGGTCCGTGAATGCATTGCACACATCCTCCCAAGTCTTGGTTCTGTTTTCCTCTAATGACAAAAACCATTTCAAGGCGGAAATCGCTAATGACTCGTGAAACATTTGAGCCAATAACTCATCGTTCGCCCCTCGAGGGTGCATAGCTCGCACATACATCTTGAGGTGGGTCTTAGGACAGCCTATCCCATTGAATTTTTCTAATTCCGGCATCTTGAATTGTAACGGGATGCGAGCCTTTAGGAACAAGGACAAAGTGCGGATGTCCACCATATCATCAGACCTGCGGATTCCCTTCAGAGTTTGTTCTAAAGCCTTGACTTTGTTTGCCAGGACGGTTGAGCTCTCCCTTGATGTGGCTTTGGTTTCCCCTTCTTTGGTCTTGGGTGGTTCTCCCCCTTCTCCTAATGGTTCCTCAGCAGATTCAGACTCATTGGATCCTTGATTGTTATCAGTGGCACGAGCCCTAGATTCAGGTTTAGAGTTCTTCTGTTGAAGGTCTTGAGCTAACTTGAGTGCGGTCTCGGATACCTGGGTAGTGTGATCAAGCTTTTCCATGATAGCTTTCAAAGCGGCCTCAAGGTTGAAACCCCGGTTACTAGTTCTTTCTTCAGCCATATCCGACTCAGTGACGGAATTAGCACTGACTAGGTGCCCTTGTTGATTGCGGATCCAAGCCAGCACGTCTCTCCCTCTAACATAGGGCAAACACTCAATTTTTCAGCCTAAGGGTCCATCCTAAGCTTCCATAATTATCTTAAAATCTTTACAACGTACACCCTTAATTAGTTCTCTTAACCAATTACCCTTGCGGGGGTCATGGGGAAGGGTACATATTAAGGATGTAGGATGTAAAGTTTCCTTTAATTACCCACCCAATCAACAAAGCATGGCAACACATCACAAACACGGCAGCATATCATCACAACAACGTGTGTGCATATAGGTGATCCAACGGTGTCCTAGAAGGCCCATTACATGCAATTCTTTCTTTTAAGAGGGTAGGCTAGGGTCCTCAACTTTGCTTGTACCAATCTTTATACCTAACCACATGTGACATCAGGAATGTCGCGTGGGTCCAGCAGTATATGATTGATCCATTTGATATACCCAAGGGCAAGCCCAAAGGTACTTGGCAAGAGAGGTTTGATAGCTTCGCCCAACACATGGAATCAGGAAAACCAAGGTCGAACTAGGCTATCAGTTGGCAAGGATACATCGAGGGACAATCGAGTGATCATGCAACAGTAGCGCACACAATGCAATAAATGAAAGCACACAATCAAGCAGATGCAATGTGATTGATTTTAATTAACAATAAGAAATTAATTTAGCCCAATCAAATTAAATGAGTCTAGCCCTCGACATCCCCAGTGAAGTCGCCAAACTTTGAACCCACGAAAAAGCGCGGAGCCCACAAGGGTTTGGCGAAATATAGGTGAAAGACAACAAACAAAAAAGGAGTCGCCACCTCATTTTTTAGGGAAAAGAGGAAAACCACAA
Source organism: Liquidambar formosana (assembly GCA_039720395.1). Classification (NCBI taxonomy): domain Eukaryota; kingdom Viridiplantae; phylum Streptophyta; class Magnoliopsida; order Saxifragales; family Altingiaceae; genus Liquidambar; species Liquidambar formosana. The sequence continues at coordinate 5,554,651 of CM077831.1, forward strand.
AAATATTTTATTTTCAAAACCACATGACTCCATTAAAGGAAAAGCAAAGTCTTTGAAACCAGAAAACTGGATTTGGGGGCTAAGTTACGACGTGGGAAGGTTCTGGGCAAAGCCCATAGGCACCCACATCGCCCGAGTTGGTCTCTTAATTTGATTGGGCTAACTTAAGATCTTTTTCACTCAAATATCATCATATATCATCACAAGGCAGCATGCATATCATATATTCCATCTAATCATCTCATGCACAATCACTCAAATAAAACAAAACAGAAAAAAGAAGAAAAGAAAAGAAAAAGCCTAGGATACTTGGATCCTAGAACGGACTTGAGCCTCACGAAGAGCGCCTACGTACCATGCAGCGAAATACATGGATCAAAGTCCACGTAGTTCGAAAAGAATAGGGTTACAACCTAATACAAACCTATGGTAAAAACCCTAGGTTTCCTTATTTGAAAATGTATTGATTTAATCCAAAACTAAAAAACTTCCACAAGAGGAAAACTTTGATAAAAACCAGAATTTATTATTGAAGGAAACCCTTGATAATTACCATAAGCTTGTATTAAGAAGTAACCCTAGGAGGGAGAAGAGAAAAGAAAGAAAAAGAAAGGTGAATTGGGGCACCTTCAAACCCTACTTACCTGAGCGCACAAGCTCCTAGCATTAGCCATTTCAGACCATAACAGCCCTATTTGCAATAGGACAAGCATTGTACCTGTTTGCACCCTTACAAGTGCACAAAATCATGCAAAGAAAGCAAAATACTAATCTGGACAGAACCTTGACAAGGCCTAAAATCATCCATTAATCATGCAAACAACAAGAATAATGAATAACTAAGGACCCTAACTCAATCCTACATGCAATGACTCGACTAACATGCATAAAAACCTACCAAAGACACACTAACAAGCATAAGAGACTCCAATAACATCAATAAACATGATAACAAAGCATATTCTAACCAAAAAGATGTTATTTTATGTAAAATATGAAAATAGGCCTCCCTACGACGAGCTTTCTTAAGCGAAACTATCCTAAGATAATTTCACGTAAAAAAGTCGTTATGGGGAGGTGCAGTCAACATATCCTACGTAAAATATATATACTAGAACACAATCGAAGTGATTTCATGCTTAAACACATCACAGAAGACTCTCATGCAAAACCTCACTCAACGAAAAGGATAATTATCCTTAGAAAAGGATAATACCTCCAAAAAACTCTATAAAACATACTATATGAATGCAAACCTAGCATGATTCAACTATATGCAGCATATATAGAATGACTATGATGAGCAACAACTCAAAAAGCTAAGCTAAACATGCTGTATGAAACTTGTGCGATTTCAGGGTTATTGAAACCCTAATCTCACAACTATGCATTAAAACCTATGAAACGACTCTAAGACATGCTCAAATTATCATGAATATCATTCATATAGCATATATTGACTAACAGGAACATCCAGACATGATAATAATCACAGCAACCTAAACATGTGAACTATGCATGATTTAAGAAGATAGAACGAATAAGGCTATCAAATCCTTGGTAAACCAGGGATTATCAAGCATATAAAGCCATAAACTATCCTAAAATCATTCATATAACATCACATAAACCTTGAATTCCATCCATAAGAAGAACAATCTCATGCACCATAATTATCCTAAAAGAAGAAGAAGAAGAAGAAGAAGAAAAAGAAGAAGACAATTCATGTTCAGCATTGAAGGGACATGCTTACCTCTTGTAGACTCTTCCTTGTCTTCAAACTCCTTGTTTCCTTGCTTGCTTGGGGTTGAAGAGCCTTCTCTTGAAGTCCTTCTAGCTCTCCAAACTCGTAGCTCCCTCTCTCTCTCAGTGTAAAGTGCAATTAACCTCCCCCTATGTGCTGAATACCATGTCCTTTATATAGAGAACTGACCGCCTAAACCAATGGCTAGGATTAATTCATTAAATAATGATCCTAGGGCTATTAGAGACTCTCTTGGTGCTCAAACAACTCAAACCTACACACTCCTAAGCTCAGACAAGTTGTTTTGGCGGAGGAAACCGTCAAAAGAGGGAGAGAAGAGTCAGAATTTGAGTTGAGGACGGACTCTCACGGGTGACCAACTAGGCCTGGACGGTTAGCCGTTTGGGCTTGGACGACTGACCGTCCAGCCCCGGACGGTTACCCGAGGGTCCTCTATTTTTTCTCCGCTTTTGACTCCCACTTGCTGTAGAAGTCCTAAAATCTTCAAATTAAGTCCGATTTTGACGAAATAAAAGCCAAAACAACCGTGTTTCAAAGGGGAACACATTTTTAGGCATTTTAGGACAAAAATCCTCAACCATGGGTGCATGGTTAGGTTTTACAAAGGTGGTTAACCATGGTGCTTCACCGTCGCTAAGCTGGGTTTGTACACGAGGTCAAACCGAATGCTTTCCCAATTGAAAATTGATCTTTCTAAACATGTTTAGGACATAAATAAAGCCCAATTGAAGTTAAATGAGAGAAAATTGGTTGGGTCTTATGAGTCAATTTGAGCAAACCAAGAAAGGGTCTTTTAGCCAACCCGAACCATTACGAGCCGAATTGATCTTAAACCATTAATTCGTGAAATTGAACCTATATATGGACTCTATATAACCATATGAACTCGAGGGAATGACTCGGGATTCATTCCAAAGTCAAATGGAAAACATACGGCTTAAAAGACGATTATGCCCTTTAAGTCGCAAAAGTTCTTATTGACCATCGAGATGAACTCCAAATCACTTCAAAATTCATACACATGATATTCAATGCCATAGAAACTCAATGCAAAAGACTAGACTCAAAAAGGACTCAAAATCCTACATGAAATGATATGTCCTAGCTAAGGTGACAAAAATGGGGTGTGACACCTAGCTTGAGCTTTAAGTCCTTTCTTCCTCCTTCCTTGTTGTTGTTAGATATGGAGAAGAGAATAGAGAGACAAGTGCAGGCACTAAGGGTTGGATGGCTAGGGTTTAGTGTGCAAGGTTATTTTTTTAAGCCACACATATGCGTAACTTATATACAGCCACTAAAGGGGGTCGGCCAAGGGGAGAAACCCTATTAGGGTTATGTGCAATTTCCTTAAATTGCACAATAACCCCTCTTGTTTATATCATATACAAACTAAGGCCCTTCAAGAACTATTCTTTATTAACTACAACCCTTTCTCTCATAGACTTTAAATTTCTCTTAGCATGATCAGTGTGTGACCCATTGGGTTCATATCATCAAGTAGTCGGAATAGCACAAGGTGTGTACAATGGAACTCTTTCCATTAAAGGTCTAATTGGAACTCTTTCCAATTCCCTAAGTGATTATAACTCACTTATATCAATTAGGTCTTCTACTAACCATGAGTAACACGTAGCATATGGCTCATGGTGTTGTCCTTAATGAGGTGAACTAGTTTCTAACATAGAACCCTTCTGTTATAGTTTATAGGTAATAATTACATCCTTCCATCTACACAATGTCTCCAATTGAACTAATAGGACATGGAAGTCTATCAAGTCCCTAGTTCAATTACTTTATACTCAATTATGAATATCAACTCAATGATGAACTTATGGAAACTCCTTTCCATATTCATCATACCATGGCCATGGATTTAGTGAGTTATATCAATGAATGCAATATGAGACATTCTCTCTCTTTTTCCTGAGAGTGATGGATTCCATGTTGATCACTCACATGCCTTCATACACATAGCAGTAGGGGTAATGAACACCCTTGCAGACCCTTATAAGGATCTACACTTAGTGTTATCAAACTTCTAAAGCTACATGCATAAGACAGCTATGGTGTCTCAGGTCTAAGGATTACTTGTACCACTATAACAATGAGAAACTGATTGACGGGCAAGTTAGAACTCCGCTCAGTTAATCTCATATCTTTCGTCACATTTGGTGTACCTATTCTATTAATAGGCACCCACATGTTGGTTGTAGTGTCTCTACACAAATAGCTTGAGACTAGCTATCCTCCTAAAAAGTCAACCTAACAAGTGCTAGTCCTTTGGTTCATTTTTGTCCATCATAGTGAACTTTCAACTAGGAATGTTTTAGGAGTTTAGTACAGAGATATATTTACAGTCTCAAAATTACAACTCTTTGTGATTCTATATTCTCAACTCTATCTCCATGGACATATCATGTAAATATAATAATGATGCAAATAGACATGTGTCACACCCCATTTTTGTACCACCTTACTAGGGCTCATCATTTCATGCATGTTTTTGTTTTGTTTTTGAGTCTAGTCACTTGCATTAGGTTTCTAGAGTCACAAGGACAATAGGTATGAATTTTGGTTCAAATTGGAGTTGATATTGAGGGATAATAAGAGCTTTTGTGACTTGAGGGGCATAATCGTCTTTTAAGTCCCAAACTTTTCATTTGACCTTGGAATGATCTCCAAATTGTCAATTGGAGTTCATATGGATGCATATGAGGTACTTAAGTCCCGTGGCCCTGATGATGAGTTTAGTGTGGTTATTTACGGATTATCCTTGAAGAATTAGTGCGAATCACAGCATGATATTTTTGGTTAAAATGAAAAGAAAATTATTTTATTAAATTAGCCATTTTTATCATGACACTAACACGTGTACGTATGTGATGAGTGTGTGTACGCACATACGATACATGTGCATGCGTGTTAGCGGTCAGTCTCCCAATTTTTATAAAAGACAGTTTCCTTTTCCTATTCAGATTAGAAGTCTTTTATCATTATAAAATACCTTTTGATTATTCTCCAAGGAAACCTAGTCCAGGAAGGAAAGGGAAACTCCAGATTTCAGCTATAAATACTCTCTTAATGTCTTTAAACAAAGGAGAGGAGAAGAGGGTTTGGAGGGAGTGAAATTCGTCATAATTCAGCAGCAGATTTTCTGAAAACCAGCAGTCGTATTTTAATCATAACTTTTTCATCCGAAGTCAGAATTTGATGAAATTGGTCTTGTTAGAAAGATAATTCAATTCTCTACAACTTTGTATTCCAAAAGCTTTGTCCAAATCCAACGTTTTCATACCCAAAAACGCGATTGAAGTTGCTGCTGCTGCAAAGTGACGAAAATCACTTTTCTTTTCTCTTGTTCTCTTTTTGTTTTCTATTTCTTTTCAAAGTTGAGTGAGTTTTGATCTCTTTGCTGTGATACCACTTTGACAAAGAGGAGGATTCGTGTTGGTTTGATTCACTCTAAAGACCTGAGGAGCCACGAACAATTACAAACACAAATGAAGGCCCTTCCTAAGGTATTCTCCTTCTCTATTCAAGCTTAAACTAGGTTTTCATATGGGTTAGGCTTATTGCATGTTAAAGGTAACTTTTTTTTATCATGTATTAACACTCTAGCTAGTTAATATACATGGAATATCTATTTTTTATCTACTGTTTAGCATGCTTTAGGGCTGTCCTTTAGGTTTTTAATGCATAGTTATGATTCTTGTGCTCCTGTTTGTCCTTGTGCTAGGATTAGTGTCATTGCATGTTAGAGTTAGGATTTTCATCATGTTATATTGCTTTAGTTAGTTAATATGCATGATTTAATTTCTGTTTAGTTTGGTTTTAGCATGATTAAAGTATGTCTTGTGAGTTTTTAAGCATATTTGTGAGTTTAGGGTTTTAGAGTCATTGTTTTGTGTTTGTTTTCATATAGCATGATAAAGTAGACTTTTTTATTGGTTTTTCTTCGTGTTTGCTGTATATGTTTTTCATATGGAGTAAACATGATAGTTTTGCATGCATGTTAGTATGTTTTAGGGTTTTTATGCATGATATGGTTCTAGGAATATGTTAGGACTTATTATTGTTCGCTGTTTTTGCTATTGGCATGCTTAGTGGATGATTTTAGGTCATAATACTATTCTGTCCAGATTTGCATGTTAGTGTTTTCGCATGGTTTTGAGCACTTGTAAGGGTGCAAATAGGTGTGGTATTTGTCCTATGGCAAATAGAGCTGCTTATGTCTGAAATAGCTAATGCTTGGAGCTAATTGCGCTCAGGTAAGTGGGTGTGAAGGTGCCCCAATTCACCTTTCTTCTTAACTCATTCTCTTCTCCCTATCTAGGGTTAATTTTTAATATGATCCTATGGTTTAATTAGAGGTTCCCTTAACCAACAAAATTCTGGTTTTTATTAAGGTTTCCATTTTGTGGATTTCTTTCCTAAAATCAAACTTTCTATCAATTCTCTTTTGATCAAATAAGGAAACCTAGGGTTTTTACCATAGGTTTGTATTAGGATTTAACCTTAGTTCTAATCGAACTACGTGGACTTTGATCCATGTATTTCGTTGCATGGTACATAGGCGCTCTTCGTGAGGCTCAAGTCCGTTCTAGGATCCAAGCATCCTAGGTTTATTTTTGTTTTCTTTTCTTCTTTTTCTTTTTCTGTTTTTATGTGCTTATTATGCATGGATGGATGAATGAAATATATGATATGCATGCAATTCTTGTGATGATATACTTGCTGATTTTTGTATGGAAAGATCTTGATTTAGCCCAAATGAACTGAGAGACCGAAAGGGTGACATGGGTGCCTATAGGCTTTGCCTAGAACCTTCCCATGTCATAACTTAGCCTCCGAATCCCCGATTTCTTTGGTTTTCAAAAGATTGGTTTTTGCCTTTCCTTTTTTATGGAGTCATTCAAATTGTTTTCCTAAAACAAACTATTTTTAGGGTTTTCCTTGTTTCCTTTAAAAAATAAGGTGGCGACTCCTTTCCTTTTTCTTTTTCAAACCCATTTTCTTTCAATCCCTTGTGGGCCCAATTTCTGGGGTTCACAGTTTGGCGACTCCACTGGGGATTTGTGGGCTAGACTCTATAAAGTTTAAATGGGCTAGGTTAATTTCTTATGTTTAATTAAAATCAATCACATTGCATCCGCTTGATTGTGTGCTTTCATTTATTGCATTGTGTGCGCAAACTCTTGCATGTTAGGATCGATGTCCCTCGATGTATCCTTGCCAACGATCGGCCTAGTCTCAACCTTGGTTTTCCTGATTCCATGTGTTGGGGCGAAAGCTATCAACCTCTCTTGCCTAGTACCCTTGGGCTTGCCCTTGGGTATATTAAATGAGTTAATCACGTACTGCTGGACCCACGCGGCGTTCCTGATGCCACATGTGGTTAGGTATAAGGATTGCTCAAGCAAGTGAAGGACCCTAGCCTACCCTTATCATTAGTCCATATAGACAGACTTGTAGGACACTACGGTCTCACCTTTATGCACCCACAATTGTTTGTAATGATGCTATGCCGTGTTTGTGGTGTGAGGCTTTATATCTTATGCCCTTAACATAGACCTTTAAACCCTAGCCTTCGTTAAGGCCATGGGTTAGGAGGAATAAATTAAGGAAATAGGATGTAAAGCTATGTTTGTGATGTGCTAGTCCTAGGGGATTAATTAAACCTAGTTGAAGGACTCTATGCCCTATTCTTTAAAACATACCCTTAATCCATGACCCCTGTAAAGGTAATTGGATAAAAGGAATGAATTAATTGAACATGGTGTAGAGACCGAATTCATTAAGGAAAATATGGAGGTTTAGGACAGATCCTTAGGCTAAAGGTTAAAACTTTTCTATCCATAGACGTGCTGGCTTGGATCCGCAATCCACAAGGGCGTCTAGTGAGTGTTGAGTCTACCCATCAGACAGACATGGCCGACGAAAGAACTAGTGAGGGGCACTTTGACCTTGAGGCTTGCCTGAAAGCCATCATGGCCAAGCTTGACCATACCGCCGAGACATCTGATACCGCATTGAAAATGGCTCAAGAGAACCAACAGAAGATGGCGGATCTTGAACAAAATGGCTCTAAGGACCATTCCTCGGGTATACCTCATGGGGCTGGCACCGAAGAGGGACCTCAATCCAATGAGAACACCAAGACAAGGGGGGAAAGTAGCTCGAAACCTGAGGTCACCAACCTAGAAGGGGAAGCCAAGGGGAAAGGGACTAGCAGTGATTCCGTGTTAGCTAGCAAGGTAGAAGCTTTGGAGAGAACCATAAAAGGGATTCGCAGGGCTGATGACATGGTCGATGTGCGGACTCTATCCCTGTTTCCAACGGCTTGTATTCCACTACAATTCAAGATGCCGGAGTTAGAAAAGTTCGATGGGACGGGTTGCCCTAAGACTCATTTGAAGATGTACGTGCGAGCTATGCACCCTCGAGGGGCTACTGACGAGCTTTTAGCTCAAATGTTCCATGAAACCTTGGCCACTTCTGCTTTGAAATGGTTCTTATCCTTGGATGAGAATAGAACCCGGACTTGGGAAGACATATGCAATGAGTTTTCAGAGCACTACAAGTATAACACAGAGGTGGACGTTACTCGAAGGGACCTAGAAACTACCAAGCAAGGGGCTTATGAAACTTTCTCCGCTTACATTACAAGGTGGAGACAAAAGGCGTCGAGAATGACGGATAGGCCGAATGAGGAGGACCAAATTCAATTAGTGGTTAAGAACCTGCTGCCCGTGTATCACAAGCACCTATTTGCCCACTATTTCCCAAATTTCAAAGCTCTCATTGGGGCTGGCACGCAGGTTGAAGATGCTATCAATGATGGGACAATCAAGACTGAGGAAGTGAGGAGTCGCAAGACAAACTTTACTAGGGAAGAACAATGCCGAGGTCAACACCATAACTCAACCAATCCAACCCTTTTCTCTCAATGATGTCAACCCACCTCGCCAATTCACTGACCTATTCATGCCACTCGAAAGAGTCCTTGAAAAGCTCATAAGTCGTGACCTATTGAAGCCACTCGACCCAAGACCTCCACCAAATCCCTTACCCAAAAGCTACAATGAGAATGAGTACTGCAAGTACCACCAATCCAAAGGCCATGCCACCAATCGCTGTATTCGCCTTCGCCACCAAGTCCAAGACCTCATTGACAAGCAAGTCATTTCACCACCAACCCGTCCAAATGTCACCCGTAATCCTCTCCCATTACACAACAACACACCCCCACCTAACACCATAAATGCCATTGGGGTTGAATCCTCTCGCCCTCGCCATCCCATAAGACAATACACTCCGCTCCCCATGACCTTAACCCGTCTCTTCACCATTTGCCGCAATAACAACCTTATCATGCCACTTCCACCAAAGCCAAGACCATCAACCCCTCACCAATATTGCCAATACCATCGGGCACCCGGCCATGACACCGAGGCTTGTTCTATACTAAAGAAGATCATCCAAGACCTCATTGACCAAAAGGTTTTGTTGTTGCCAAAGAAATCTATCCAACAAGAGCTGAAAGAAAGATATGAAGCAGGGGATCCTCAGGTTGGCCTATTAGGTGAAGCGTCGGGGAAATATGATTACTATGTGCTGTACTCAAGCCCAAGTCCGATATCAGATGAGCCGATAGTCCCTTCAGGTTGGGATGATTTGCCGACAGAGATGGAGAGCATCGACATGATAGAATGGGATGACTTGATGAATGACTCCGAGGAAGTCCATGACATATGGGCTAGTGATGATGAGCTGGATCATATAACCAGAGGGGGTCGCCATTTCAAGCCTCCCCACCTAGAATCTGAAAATCCGTTGGAAGATTTGGAAGGGCAGAGGCGTCCTAGCTTGCAAGAAGAAGAGGATGAAGTGCTTAGGCAGCTGAAGAAGACCAATGCCAACATTACTATTTGGGGCTTGCTCATGGCCTCGCATAAGCACAGACAGACCGTGTTGAAACTGTAGAATCAGATACAAGTGCTTGTTGACACATCCCCCGAGGGATTGGTACATTTGGTGAATCCAACTCCCAAGAACTCAACCATCGTGTTCACCGATGTGGACCTACCTAAAAGCGGGCCGAGCCATTCTCAAGCTCTCTATGTGACCGTTGACACTATGGGGAAGAGGGTTCCCACCGTTCTTATCGACAATGGGTCTGCACTGAATGTATGTCCTCTCCGAACTGCCGCTGTTTTGGGGTTGGGACCTACTGATTTCACGCCATCTGGGCAGACCGTAAGAGCTTATGACAACACCCGCCGAGAAGTAATAGGGATAGTTACTTTGCCTCTTATCATGGGACCCACTGAATTTAGGGTGGAATTCCAAGTGTTGGATGTGCCGTCATGTTTCAACTTGCTGTTGGGCCGACCTTGGATCCATCCTGCTAGGGTTGTGCCATCTTCACTCCATCAAAAGGTGAAGTTTCCTTATGAAGGAGCCATAGTAATACTTCAAGGGGACTATGAATTGAAACTCGCAGGTGTGCCTATATGTGAGATACAACCTGAATCAGCAGCGATACCGCTATCTAGGTTTGATTATGTCCAATGCATTGAGAAAGAGCTGAATGAATCATCACGCCATTACTCTTCTATAAAGCAGTACATCCCATATACTTTTTATCCAAGTTCCGACCCAGCCGTGGCAGATAAAAGTTTTGGTGATAGATACTTCACAGAAGGGCCGAATCCTCAAAGTTTGACAAGTTGGTACCACTCTATCCAAGATCTATATGGAAGCTTGAAAGAGGAAGACTGGGCAGAGAACCTTGATGCGGGGGCTATGACTGAAATGTTCCAAGACATGATCCTCACCGTGGAAGACTCGACCATTGAAGAACTCCAGGGTTCATCCATTAGCCATGCTACCGTGCCATTCCTGAATTGGTACCTTGAATGTGGTGTCATTGCGGAGATCCATGAAGAAGAAGACCTTGGCCTACCTGATAGCAGCTTGTAGGTGTCTTAGTTTAGTAATATTTCCCTAATTTAATAAGATGTATCTACTTTACTCACTTTGTGGAGTCATAGTATTGATACAGATTTGTTTGTTTTCCTTCTTTCTTTTGTGTGTCATTCCCATTATTCCTAGTCAATAAAGTGTGCTTTCTTTCTCTATATATGTAGTGTCTCTTTTCTCTCCTCTATGGATATTTATGGCATGGATATAGATCCTAGGAACGATGTCCCCCCGGAGCTCGTTGAGCAAAGGAAAAGGGGCGTCACCGAACCTAATATGGATGAATTGGAATCAATCAACTTAGGGACGAATGAATTGCCAAGAATAGTTAAAATTGGGAAAACCCTCTCCCCCGTTGAAAAAGAAAAGATGATCTCCCTCTTAATAGCCAACATTATGGCTTTTGCATGGTCTTATGAAGACATGCCTGGCATTGACCCCGATATTGTGCAACACTATATCCCCACCAATTCCCTAAAGAAGCCGGTAAAGCAGAAACTCAGAAGATTAAAACCAGAATGGGCCCTAAAAGTAAAAGAAGAGGTAACTAAACAACTAGACGCGGGTTTCCTTCAAGTTGTGGAGTACCCCGAGTGGTTGTCGAATATAGTGCCTGTGCCTAAAAAAGATGGGAAAGTGAGGATGTGTGTCGACTTCCGAGATCTCAACGCCGCGAGCCCTAAGGATGACTTTCCTTTACCCCATATCGACGTGTTGGTAGATAGCACGGTGGGACACGCACTCCTCTCCTTCATGGACGGATTCTCCGGGTATAACCAGATAAAGATGGCGCCTCAAGACATGGAGAAAACAGCCTTTATCACGCAATGGGGAACGTACTGTTACAAAGTAATGCCTTTTGGCTTAAGAAACGCTGGGGCTACTTACCAAAGAGCAGCTGTGACCTTATTGCATGATATGATCCATAAGGAAGTCGAGGTTTATGTCGATGATATGATCGTAAAGTCCGTGGATAGAGAAGGGCATTTCAAGGCACTAGAGAAATTCCTAGAGCGAGCAAAAAAGTACAATCTCCGTCTCAACCCACAGAAGTGCGCTTTTGGTGTCACTGCAGGCAAGTTATTGGGGTTTATGATCACTCAGAGAGGTATCGAAGTGGACCCAGGGAAGATAAAAGCTATTGTGGAGATGGAGCCGCCTAGCACTGAGAAGCAGATCCGGGGTTTTCTGGGAAGAGTTCAATACATAAGCCGATTCATTGCCAACTTAACCATGGTTTGCGAACCAATCTTCAAATTGCTTAAGAAAGGTGTGCCAAAAGTATGGAACGAAGAATGCCAAGAGGCCTTTGAGACCATTAAGAGATACTTGAGCAATCCTCCAATCTTAGTTCCCCCACGGCAAGGTGCGCCGCTTTTGTTATACTTAACGGTCACCGAAACCGCGACGGGAGCTTTGTTAGCTCAATATCTCGAAGGGTCTACAAAGGAGAATGCCATTTATTACTTAAGCAAGAAAATGACAGACTATGAAGTGAAGTACAATGCAATTGAAAAGGCTTGTGTGGCACTAGTATGGGCGACGCAGAAACTCCGGCACTACATGATGTCCTTCGAAGTGTTCTTGATAAGTCGCATGGACCCGTTGAAGTACCTGGTAGAAAGGCCAGTATTGTCATTCAGAACTGCTCGATGGTCAATTCTCCTCAATGAATTCGACATCAAGTACGTGAATCAGAAGGCTATCAAGAGAAGCGTCATCGCAGACTACCTAGCCAGCTGTCCGGTGTCATCATCCGCTCCGTTCAACGATCAATTCCCAGATGAGGACGTGCTAGAGATTGGTAGAAAAACTTGGAGAGTATACTTCGATGGGGCAGCCAATAAGAAAGGTTATGGGATAGGAGTCCTGCTGGTCTCACCTGAAGAGGCATTTACACCGTTGGCGGTCAAGTTGGGGTTCGAAGCTACCAACAACATTGCTGAGTATGAGGCCTGTATCCTAGCACTGGAAGCGGCACTTGAATTGGGGATCAAAGAATTGGAAGTGTTCGGGGACTCAGCACTAATCATTTGCCAGATAAAAGGGGAATGGAAAACTCGAGATGAGAAATTGTTGCCTTACTATGCCTATCTGGAAGCTCTAACCAAGGAGTTCTCAGAGATAGAGTTCAATTACCTTTCAAGAAACAAGAACCAGTTCGCCGATGCCTTGGCGACCCTAGCATCCATGGTGGAGATACCTGAAGGGGGAAATGTGAAGCCGTTGGTGATAGAATGCCGAGACAAGCCTGTGTACTGTTGTGTAATCCGAGGAGGAGAGGTAAATGATGGCCACCCGTGGTTCCATGACATAATGAAGTTCATTGAAGAAAGGGAGTACCCAGAAGGAGCATCTCGCATTGATAGAAAAACCCTAAGGCGATTGGCAAGTCACTATGTACTTTGTGGAGGAAAGCTATATCGAAGGTCATACGACGGGATCCACCTGCTGTGTGTCACCGAGGAGGAAGCCGAGCATCTGATTAAAGAAATCCATGAAGGAACAGGGGCTCCGCACATGAACGGCTATATGTTGGCTAAGAAAATCATGAGGCTAGGCTATTATTGGTCCACCATGGAAAGAGACTGCCACGCACATGTCAAGAAGTGCCACAAATGCCAACTGTTCGCCAGTGGACAACATTTGCCTTCTATGCCTTTAACGAGTATGTCATCACCTTGGCCATTCGCGGTATGGGGGATAGATATCATCGGACAGATCAAGCCAAAGGCATCAAATGGGCACGAATACATCCTGGTCGCCATCGACTACTTCACTAAGTGGGTGGAAGCAGCGTCCTTCAAGACCTTGAATTCCAAGAAGGTAGCACAGTTCATACAGCACAGCATCATCTATCGATATGGGGTACCGCATGAAGTTATCTCAGACAATGGCCAGCACTTTCAGAAAGAAACCCATGAGCTCTTGCAAAAGTATGGCATAGTTCACCATCTGTCATCACCATACCGTCCTCAGACTAATGGAGCGGTGGAAGCAGCTAACAAGAACATCAAGAAGATACTACAGAAGACTGCGGACTCACACACAGACTGGCATGAGAAGTTGCCATTGGCTCTATGGGGTTACAGAACATCAATAAGGTCGTCAACAGGGGCTACCCCTTATTCTCTAGTTTATGGAATGGAGGCCGTGTTGCCAGTTGAATTAGAGGTTCCTTCATTAAGGGTTGCTGTGGAGAGCCAGATAGCAGAAGTGGATTGGGTTAAGAGCCGTTATGACGAGTTAGCTTTACTCGATGAAAGGCGGTTAAGGGCGCTGTATCATGTTCAGGGGTATCAACGGAGAGTTGCCAGAGCATTCAACAAGCATGTCAAAGATCGAGGTCTAAAGAAAGGGGATGTAGTGCTGAAAGAAATCAGAGCTCCAGTGTTCGATCCGCGGGGAAAATTCAAGCCAAGTTGGGGTGGGCCATACATTATCAAAGAGATATTGCTAGCAGGGGCTGTTCGCCTCATGGATTTAGATGGAATTGAGTTCGCTCATCCAACTAATTTGGATCAATTGAAGAAATATCATGTTTGAAGCCTGCTAGGTTGAAAACCCGTAAGGGCGGCCTAGGCAAAAGTTAAGGCATAAGAACTACGTAAGACCTGATTCTCCATTCAAAAACAAAAAAACAAAAAACAAAAAACAAAAAAAAAAAAACAAAAAAAAAAAGAAGAAAAAAAACCATGGAGATACGTAGGCAACCCATAAAGTTACCTTGGGTGCGGTCTAAATCAAACAAGAAAATCCCAAATTTGATTTATTATTGGCAATTTATTCAAAACTAAAATTGATTGACATAGCAATTCATTGGTATTAAGTAAAAGAACTATAAATATGCCATAAATATCCTATTCTATTGAGTCTTCAGTTTTTCTTGGGCTTCTTTGCAGCTCGCTCTTCAGCTTTCTTCTTCTCTCTTTCATGTCTTCTTTTCTTCCTCAAGTCATGTTCATAAGCTGTTGTCACTGCTTCCATAATATCTTCTCTGCAAGATCCAAGTTCATTGTTCTTGATAAGTCCAAAAATCCTTTCTCTTCGAGTAGTCTCTCTCTCACCTAAATTGCTTTTCAACCATTCCTTATACTCGGGGCTCATCATATACGGACCATCAGTATTCGTAACTTGGGTTAGTATCAACTTGCTAGGCCATCGGTCCTTCGCCCAAGTCACTACAGAAAGACCCGCGGGTACCACAGGATAGTCACCTTTCAAGGAAGTGGGTATGGTTTGCATGGCGCCCATCTGACGCAGAACCCTTGAAGGCCAATAAAAAGAAGTAGACCTCAGTCCTATGAGTCTCACCATGGCGCATCCAGAAGTCCGCAGAAGCACCTGGTCACTGCAGCCCCATATGAATACAAACCACTTGACACTCCTCCAAGAAAGGGTTTGGAAGTAACCTAGCCAATCTTTCAATGAAAATTGCCCAGGTAGTTCAATGCGGCGAAGGCAGTAATGCTGGGGCTTGTATGGTGTAATGGCAACTGGTGACAAGAAATTCAGCCTTTCAAGCAACCACCTCTGCAGTAGAATGGGGCTACCTCCTAAAGGAACCTTTGGGTCCTCATGAGTTTTATCCAAACCATTCAGGGTTTCAGCTAGCACCATGGGAATCAAGTTATGGCCCTTGGCAAGGAGAGGAATCAAGTCACAGATTTGAATGGGAACATGTGGAGTACCAGTGGAAATAAGAAAACGACCAATGAGGCAAAAGGCAAGAGCATGCTTAATAGGAAAGGTAAAATTCAGAATACCTTTACTATCACAAGCTAAAAAAGAGGTTGCCAATTTCATCAAGTCTACCATATGGTCCTTTACAAACGTAGAGGCATATTGTGAGTGAATCCCAAGTAGATTGGAGAAAGAAGTAAGAAAGCTTGGGCGAGGAGTAGGGAGAATGAAAGGACCTACCGTTGAAACTCCATACAATGCACAGAATTCCTCCATGGTTGGGCACAGTTCTTCATTGTTGAAGCGGAACACATGAACTTGAGGATCCCAAAAATATGTAGCAGCAGTCAAGAGGTTCGTTTCAAGCCTCACATGCCTCAAGGAGAGCAATGGATCCAAGCCAAAGCACTTGAACTCAGATTTTGCTTCAGCACTCATAACTCTCAAAAACCCTCCTAAAAATTTGTCTAGAGCCTCCATAATTTCTAATGAATGAATACAAGTAGGTCTAGGAACCTCTTGGATGTGTTTTTATAGGGAAAAGGTCACAAATCCAAGTTCAAATAGGAAAAAACCCATCAGAATAGGAAGTTTCCTATTCAAAGTGGGATTTCCGCTTTGGGCTCGGGTAACCACCCAGGCCTGGGCGGCTAGCCTCCTGAGGCCTGGTGGTCACCCAAGCCACTTTGTTTTGGTTTTGCTTCTCGCTTTGTCTCGCCTTGACGCGTGATCAAACCTCCTTCCAAATGAGATATTCAACACTTTTTGAGCTTAAAATCAATCAAATTCCATCTTGAAATCAATTCCTTGAATTGATTTTATGTTCAAAAGGGTTGAATATATTTCCCCTGTGTCATGCCAACTCAAGTGACAATGTGTTAAGTCACTTTCCTCTTGCACCATGCCTGTTCAATCTTGATAAATTGATCATATATCCTCATTTCAAATCTTGATTTTTCATCCCACTTGGTTGAATATACTCATCACTTGAATATATTCTTCCATTTCAAAAGTGTATTCACTCTTTGAATATGCTTCTCGGTTTCAAATTCTCATTCCCTATCCTACTTGGTTGAATATATTCATCACTTGAATATATTCTTCCGTTTCAAAAGTGTATTCACTCTTTGAATATGCTTCTCGGTTTCAAATTCTCATTCCCTATCCTACTTGGTTGAATATATTCATCACTTGAATATATTTTTCCATTTCAAAAGTGTATTCACCCTTTGAATATGCTTCTCAGTTTCAAATTCTCATTTTCTATCATACTTGGTTGAATATATTCATCACTTGAATATATTCTTCCATTTCAAAAGCATGTTCGCCCATTGAATATGCTTCCTAGTTTCAGATCCTCATTATCACTTACTTGGTTAAATATATTCATCACTTGAATATATTTCTCCATTTCAATGGTATGTTCATCACTTGAACATACTTCTCAGATATTTTGTCACTTACTTGGTTAAGTATATCCATCGCTTGGGTACACTTCTCCATTTCAATGGTATGTTCATCACTTGAACATACTTCTCAGATCATTTGTCACTTACTTGGTTAAGTATATCCACCACTTGGGTATATTTTTTCCATTTCAATGGTATACTCATCACTTGAGTATACTTCTCAGATATTTTGCCACTTACTTGGTTAAGTATATCCATCGCTTGGGTATATTTCTCCATTTCAATGGTATATTCATCACTTGAACATACTTCTCAGAATATTTGTCACTTACTTGGTTAAATATATTCATGATTAGAATATATTTCTCCATTTCAATGGTGTACTCATCACTTGAGTACACTTCTCAGATTATTCTCTATCTTACTTGCTTAAGTATACCCATCGCTTGGATATATTTATCTATTTCAATGGTATGTTTATCACTTAAACATACTTGTCACTTACTTGGTTAAGTATATCCATCACTTGGATATATTTCTCTATTTTAATGGTATGTTTATCACTTAAACATACTTGTCACTTACTTGGTTAAGTATATTCGTGACTAGAATATATTTCTCCATTTCAATGGTGTACTCATCACTTGAGTACACTTCTCAGATTATTCTTATCTTACTTGGTTAAATATATCCGTCGTTTGGATATATTTCTCCATCTCAATGGTATGCTCATCACTTGAGTGTACTTCTCAGCTTACTTGGTTAAATATATCCATCACTTGGATACATTTCTCCATTTCAAAAGTATGTTCATCACTTGAACGTACTTCTCAGTCTTTTTCAATCATTAAGTATACTCATCACTTGAGTATATTTCTCAGCATCTTTTTCATCACTTGGTTAAATATGTTCGTGACCTGAATATATTTCTCCATTTCAAAAGTACACTCATCACTTGAATACACCTCTCAGATTATTCTTATCCTACTTGGTTAAAGATATCCATCGCTTGGATATATTTCTCCATTTCAATGGTATGCTCACCACTTGAGTATACTTCTCAGATTTCATTCTCAGATTACTTGGTTAAATATATTCGTGACCTGAATATATTTCTCCATTTCAGTGGTATACTCATCACTTGAGTATACTTCTCAGATATTTTGTCACTTACTTGGTTAAGTATATCCATCGCTTGGATATATTTCTCCATTTCAAAGGTATGTTCATCACTTGAATGTGCTTCTCAGATTTCATTCTCATCACTTGGTTAAATATATTCGTGACTAGAATATATCTTTCCATTTCAAAAGTATGTTCATTCGTAGTGGCTTGAATATGCTTCTCTTATCAATTCTCAACCCTCAGTGGTTTAAGTATACTCATGACTTGAGTACACTTCCTTATTTCAGTCTCAGGTTTTCAACCTCCTATCCTTGTTGGTTACAGTGTGTGATTTCTCCAGGCTTTTTGTCAAAAATGGGTTGTTCTTTATCATTGGTTCACAAGTGTAACTTGTTCGCCAATGAGGGGCTTCTGTCACACCCCATTTTTGTACCACCTTACTAGGGCTCATCATTTCATGCATGTTTTTGTTTTGTTTTTGAGTCTAGTCACTTGCATTAGGTTTCTAGAGTCACAAGGACAATAAGTATGAATTTTGGTTCAAATTGGAGTTGATCTTGAGGGATAATAAGAGCTTTTGTGACTTGAGGGGCATAATTGTCTTTTAAGTCCCAAACTTTTCATTTGACCTTGGAATGATCTCCAAATTGTCAATTGGAGTTCATATGGATGCATATGAGGTACTTAAGTCCCGTAGCCCTGATGATGAGTTTAGTGTGGTTATTTACGGATTATCCTTGAAGAATTAGTGCGAATCACAGCATGAGATTTTTGGTTAAAATGAAAAGAAAATTATTTTATTAAATTAGCCATTTTTATCATGACACTAATACGTGTACGTATGTGATGAGTGTGTGTACGCACATACGATACATGTGCATGCGTGTTAGTGGTCAGTCTCCCAATTTTTATAAAAGACAGTTTCCTTTTCCTATTCAGATTAGAAGTCTTTTATCATTATAAAATACCTTTTGATTATTCTCCAAGGAAACCTAGTCCAGGAAGGAAAGGGAAACTCCAGATTTCAGCTATAAATACTCTCTTAATGTCTTTAAACAAAGGAGAGGAGAAGAGGGTTTGGAGGGAGTGAAATTCGTCATAATTCAGCAGCAGATTTTCTGAAAACCAGCAGTCGTATTTTAATCATAACTTTTTCATCCGAAGTCAGAATTTGATGAAATTGGTCTTGTTAGAAAGATAATTCAATTCTCTACAACTTTGTATTCACAAGCTTTGTCCAAATCCAACGTTTTCATACCCAAAAACGCGATTGAAGTTGCTGCTGCTGCAAAGTGACGAAAATCACTTTTCTTTTCTCTTGTTCTCTTTTTGTTTTCTATTTCTTTTCAAAGTTGAGTGAGTTTTGATCTCTTTGCTGTGATACCACTTTGACAAAGAGGAGGATTCGTGTTGGTTTGATTCACTCTAAAGACCTGAGGAGCCACGAACAATTACAAACACAAAGGAAGGCCCTTCCTAAGGTATTCTCCTTCTCTATTCAAGCTTAAACTAGGTTTTCATATGGGTTAGGCTTATTGCATGTTAAAGGTAACTTTTTTATCATGTATTAACACTCTAGCTAGTTAATATACATGGAATATCTATTTTTTATCTACTGTTTAGCATGCTTTAGGGCTGTCCTTTAGGTTTTTAATGCATAGTTATGATTCTTGTGCTCCTGTTTGTCCTTGTGCTAGGATTAGTGTCATTGCATGTTAGAGTTAGGATTTTCATCATGTTATATTGCTTTAGTTAGTTAATATGCATGATTTAATTTCTGTTTAGTTTGGTTTTAGCATGATTAAAGTATGTCTTGTGAGTTTTTAAGCATATTTGTGAGTTTAGGGTTTTAGAGTCATTGTTTTGTGTTTGTTTTCATATAGCATGATAAAGTAGACTTTTTTATTGGTTTTTCTTCGTGTTTGCTGTATATGTTTTTCATATGGAGTAAACATGATAGTTTTGCATGCATGTTAGTATGTTTTAGGGTTTTTATGCATGATATGGTTCTAGGAATATGTTAGGACTTATTATTGTTCGCTGTTTTTGCTATTGGCATGCTTAGTGGATGATTTTAGGTCATAATACTATTCTGTCCAGATTTGCATGTTAGTGTTTTCGCATGGTTTTGAGCACTTGTAAGGGTGCAAATAGGTGTGGTATTTGTCCTATGGCAAATAGAGCTGCTTATGTCTGAAATAGCTAATGCTTGGAGCTAATTGCGCTCAGGTAAGTGGGTGTGAAGGTGCCCCAATTCACCTTTCTTCTTAACTCATTCTCTTCTCCCTATCTAGGGTTAATTTTTAATATGATCCTATGGTTTAATTAGAGGTTCCCTTAACCAACAAAATTCTGGTTTTTATTAAGGTTTCCATTTTGTGGATTTCTTTCCTAAAATCAAACTTTCTATCAATTCTCTTTTGATCAAATAAGGAAACCTAGGGTTTTTACCATAGGTTTGTATTAGGATTTAACCTTAGTTCTAATCGAACTACGTGGACTTTGATCCATGTATTTCGTTGCATGGTACGTAGGCGCTCTTCGTGAGGCTCAAGTCCGTTCTAGGATCCAAGCATCCTAGGTTTATTTTTGTTTTCTTTTCTTCTTTTTCTTTTTCTGTTTTTATGTGCTTATTATGCATGGATGGATGAATGAAATATATGATATGCATGCAATTCTTGTGATGATATACTTGCTGATTTTTGTATGGAAAGATCTTGATTTAGCCCAAATGAACTGAGAGACCGAAAGGGTGACATGGGTGCCTATAGGCTTTGCCTAGAACCTTCCCATGTCATAACTTAGCCTCCGAATCCCCGATTTCTTTGGTTTTCAAAAGATTGGTTTTTGCCTTTCCTTTTTTATGGAGTCATTCAAATTGTTTTCCTAAAACAAACTATTTTTAGGGTTTTCCTTGTTTCCTTTAAAAAATAAGGTGGCGACTCCTTTCCTTTTTCTTTTTCAAACCCATTTTCTTTCAATCCCTTGTGGGCCCAATTTCCGGGGTTCACAACATGATAGAATAATGCCTTTTATTAAATCAATAATCAATGTGACATATATAAATGAAATCAAATGATTGTTCCTTATCCCAAACAATCATCTCTTTGATTGGCTTCTAAGGTATACTACTAACAATCTCCCGCTTGCACTATAACCAATCCACTATGTATCTAATACCCATTTCCTGTCTATGGTGATCCAACTACACTTGGGTTATAGCTTTAGTGAAGAGGTCTGCCACATTCTCTGTTGTATCAATCTTCTATATGCATATATCACCTCTTCCAATGATTTCTCTAATCATATGGAATCACTTCTCAATGTGTTTGGACTTTTGATAAGACTGTGGTTCCTTAGCTTGAGTAATAGCCCCGTTGTTGTCAGAAAACAATGGCAAGGGCTTCTTAATGGCAGAAACTACTCCCAGTTCAGAAATGAACTTCTTCATCCAAATAGCTTCCTTTGCAGCCTCTGATGTAGCAATATGCTCAACCTTTGTAGTAGAGTCTACTATAACATCCTGTTTACAGCTCCTCCTGTTGGGAATCAAACTAGAGAGGAAAAATACAAAGGCGGAATTTAAAATTTTCCCTATGATTCCCAAACCCATGAATCTTAATTATGCTTAATACAAAAACCATAAACCTAACTACCAAGAGAGTTAGGGTACTTACAGTTGAACAAGTCTTCTCCTTTATGCTCCAAGCTTTGTCTTCTGATTGAGCAGTCCAAGTGCACTGCCTCCAACAGTATCCACACCTAGCTTGAGCAAGTTGTCCTTTCTTTCTTCTTCCTTAGGGTTGCTAGAGGTGAAGAAGAGAGAGAGAGAAAGAGAGCCTCCAAGGGAGAATTCGGCCAGCACTTGGGGAGGAGTGATTGTGATGATGTCATCACCTTATAGTGGGCATTATATAGCCCACTAATAGGGCCGGCCAAGGGGGGATTCCAAACCCTAATCTAATTTGTGTAATTACTCTTAATTACACAATTAGCCCACTAGTTTGCATCAAATACAAATTAGCTCCTTAAAGAACTTCTCTTTAATCACTTATACCCTTTCTCTCATAGACAATCAAGCTCTCTTAGCATGATCAGTGTGTGACCCATTGGGTTCACATCATCAAGTAGTAGGAACAGCACAAGTTGTGCACAATGGAACACTTTCCATTAAGGGTCTAATTGAAACTCCTTTCAATTCCCTAATTGATTATAACTCATTTATATCAATTAGGGCTTCTACTAACCATGAGTAACACCTAGCATATGGCTCATGGTGTGGTCCTTAATGAGGTGAATAGTCATTTACAAAGAACCCTTCTGTTATAGTTTACAGGTTACAATTCCATCCTTCCATCAACACAATGTCTCCAATTGAACTAATAGGACATGGAAGTCTGTCAAGTCCCTAGTTCAATTACTTTATACTCATTCATTAATATAAACTCAATGATGAACTTATGGAAACTCCTTTCCATATTCATTCTACCATAGGCCCATGGATTTAATGAGTTATATTCAATGAATGCTGTATGAGACATTCACTCTCTTTTTCCTGAGAGTGATGGATTCCTTGTTGATCACTCACATGCCTTCACACACATAGCAGTAGGGCCAATGAACACCCTTACAGACCCTTGAATAGGATCTGCACTTAGTGTTATCAAACTTCTAAAGCTACATGTATAAGACAACCATGGTGTCTCAGGTCTAAGGATTACTTGTACCACTATAACAATGAGAAACTGATTGACAGGCAGGTTAAAACTCCATTCAGTTTATCTCATATCTTTGGTCACATTCAGTGTACCTATTCTTATAATAGGCACCCACTTGTTGGTTGTAGTGTCTCCACACAAATATCTTGAGACTAGCTATCCTCCTATAGAGTCAACCTAACAAGTGCTAGTCCTATGGTTCATTACTGTCCATCATAGTGAACCTTCAACTAGGAATGATTTAGGAGTTTAGTACAGAGATATATTTACAGTCTCAAAATTACAACCCTTTGTAATTTCATATTCTCAACTCTAACTCCATGGACATATTATGTAAATATAAATGATGCATATAAACATAATAGAATAAGCCCTTTTATTAAATCAATAATAAATGTGACATATATAAATGAAATCAATTGATTGTTCCTAATCCCTAAACAATCATCTCCATGATTGGCTCTAGGGCATAATCCTAACAATCTCCCATTTGCACTATAGCCAATCCACTATGTATCTCATACTCATATCCTGTCGGTGGTGATCCAACACACTTGGGTCATAGCTTTAGTAAATGTGTCTTCTTTAATCTCTGTTCTTTTAAACTTTTATATGTATATGTCATCTCTTCCAATGATCTCTCTAATCACTTGGAATTGCCGCTTAAAGTTTGGACTTTTGATGAGACCGTGGATCCTTGTCTTGAGCACTAGCCTTATTGTTGTCACAAAAACAATAGTAAAGGCTTCTCAATGTCAGGAACCACTCCTAGTTCTGCAATGAACTTACTCATCCAAACATGCAGCAATGCACTCAAATTTGTAGCTCCACCATTTAAGGTGAGAACATACCTCGATGTTGATCTACTATCATCATCGTCAGATTGAAAATCTGAATCCGTTCTACCAACCATTTCAAGTTTCTTTCTCTATAGGCAAGGCATAGGTCCTTTAGTTCTTCTCAAGAACTTAAGGATAGCCTTGACTGCTTCCCAGTGTTCCTTATCTGGGTCTGCCCGATATCTGCTTGTAACATTTACAGCAAAACTGATATCTGGTCTTTCAGTTATAGACAACTTGATTCCATGTCTGACAGGAATTAGACCTCTTTTTGGAATCATGCATTTTGAACTCTTTCAAAATCTTGTCTATGTACTTCAATTGGGAGAGACTTAGCATCCTTTAAGATCTATCTCTATAGACCTCTATTCCTAGCATATAGGATGCTTCTTCCAAATCTTTTATGGAGAAACTTTGTGAAAAACTAATTTTTCACTGTTGACAACGTCTCTACATTATTCCCTAATAAGTAGAACGTCATTCACTTATAGGACCAAAATATGATCGCACTCCCACTAACCCTTTGTACAATCATGGTACAATAATGGGTTCTGTCTCAACAGGGACAGGGGTTGCATCAATGTCGGTTTGTGTCTCATTAGACAACTCTTTGAGTTCTGTTTTCCTGTTGTTGCTGCCTTCTTGAATAAACTCTTTTTCAAGAAAGATTGCAAACATACAAACAAAACACCTTTTGTTCATCAGGATATTAGACTTAGTATCCTAAACTCTATTTAGGATAATCCACAAACCTACGTTCAAGTTATCTTGATTTCCAATTTGGTTACATCATGTGTCTCTACATATGCAGTGCAACCCCCATACCTTAACATGCTTAAGGTTTGGTGCTTCCCTTTCCATATCTCATATAGGTCTTAAGGGACAGCCTTGGTTTGAACTCTGTTTCACAGGTACGTGGCAATTTCTAGGGCATATCCTAACAAGGATAATATTAGGTCGTTGTAACTTATCATGGATCGGACCATATCCAATAAGGTCCTCTTCCTCCTTTCTGACACACCATTAAGTTATGGTGTTCCAAGAGGTGTCCATTGTGATTGAATGCCCATTTGAACAAGTTGATCTAAAAATTAACCGGTTAAATATTCGCCTCCCCAATCTAATCAAAGAGCTTTAATACTTTTACCAGTTTGTTTCTCTACTTCATATCTGAATTCTTTGAACCTTTCAAATGTTTCAGATTTGTACTTCATTAAGTATACACACCCAAACCTAGATTGAATCATCGGTAAAGGTTGTAAAGTTAGAGAAACTTCTACATACATCACTATGTATATCTTGTTCTCTTAGGTTTATTAGCATTCAATTTAGAACTATCATGCTCCATTGCAATTCATATTTGCAATAAAGTTTAGAAAATAAAGGCCATCCATATAAACTCCAGAAGTAATGAACTCTTCATTTAATAGAAAACATTTATTAAATCAAACTAAAACCTCGTTTAGATAAACTAAAATAAAATTAATGTTTCTAATAACTTCTGGAATGTAAAGATAGCTAACTATTATTTCTAAACTACTCCATTAGGTAGAGTCAAGCAACAAGCCCCACAGCTAATGCAGCAACGTTTGCTCCATTCCCCACTTGTAGGATTGATCCGCCTTTACTCTGCCTTCTGCTTCCCACTAGATTCTATATGGAATTCAAAATTCACATCAGAATTAAGTACCCAAGTGGAAGCAGAACTAACATTTAGTTTAGAGCATGATCTATACCTTCCAAAGGTTGGTTCTTTAGAGTATCCAGATACTCCCGGCAGTTACGTTTCTAGTGCCCATCTTTGCCGCAGTGAAAACAGGTTCCTTTGGCTTTGTTGTTACCTTTCTTCTTCCTTCGGGTACTCTTGCCCTTGCCTATGCCCTTGCCCTTAGGCTTGAGCTTAGACTTGGAAGTAGCATCTTCATTAAATTCAAGCAAGAATTCTTTCGCATACAATTCTTGTATGTTGATAAAAATCTCGTAAGCACTTCCCATGGACTCATGTTGCTTCTTAAGCTCGAGACTCATAAATACCATCATATAGCACCTTGCTATGAGATCGTCGTCCATGCGCTTTTGGTAAGCGTCTTTCTCTTGCTGAGTTGTAGCCTCAGCAGGAGCAATGGGAAGTGGATTATGAAGTGCATAGGTAAGATTCTTGGAATCCAAAACAATTTTTAGATTCCTAAGCTAATCAAGACAATTTGGTCCAGTCAAACGGTTAATGTCCAATATTTTGGATAACGGGTTGAGGTGAGCCATTTCTATGAACTACATATAAAAATTAAATAGAGAATTAGATTTCATTTTTAATCCATAATGATCGGGTCTTTAATCATATGGTACCTCCCACTATTTTATCAAATTCCATACACCCTCTAATGGAATTCGGGATCTTATTCCTAATGGGGATTAGGGTCCCACTATGACCTAGAAGCCTCACATGTTAGTTTCTTGACTTCTAACCCACAGTAAGAAGACAACTCTTTGTCTATTGCTTCATAAGCAAGTTCCAATCATTTTGCCTCTAGGGTACATACTCCTCACATGTTAGTTTCTTGGAATACTTCCCTAGTTAAGTTAAGCCCATCATTCACACAGGTATGTTTCACCAAATATATACCTCACATGTTAGTTTCTTGGTATATACCAGCTTAGGCACCCCATGATATCTACATATGTGATAGTTTCAAGTAATGTCTTTAATATGGGTAGCTCCTACATGTCTGTAGCCAGGTACCTACATTAAGGGACGTTAGATGATCCTATAATGATGGAAGGCAATGAAGAATCCATTCCCTAATGTATTCTCCATTTCCAACTTAATATTAAAATAGAGGGGTTTTAAGGGTCTCATCAAAATAACTAATCTAACATACATCTCATGCATTTAAATAAGAAATATATAACAACATTATATATATGTAACCCACTTATCGATATTAGTCCCTATAAGGTGACATATAACGATCTTTGGATTTGGAGCTATCTCTATTAATCTCATTAAAAGCTCCCACTATGATGATTATGGACTTTAAGAGGATTCAATCCAAGCCAATGAATTGAATCCTTGGTCTAAGGTGGGTGTAGGTGATCGTAAAACATTCATTTGAAACATAGCATGCACTCTTGAAAATCTTCTCCAAGCTTTCAAGCTAGTCCTTCAATCTCCTCCATTGGCTTCATGGTCTCCACCATAGGCTTGTTGGGCTCCACCATGCTCCTTTAGGTCCACCATGCTCCTTAGTGCACTCTCGATTACATTACATTTACATAATTTTAAAGAAAGGGATACATAAGGGGAATGTGGGGTACATAAGAGAATAATAGAGAGAGAGAAGAAGGTGGCATGCAAGCCCCAAATAAATAATACATCACCATAATAAAATTACAACTCTTGAAAATAATACAACCCATTCATAAGACGGCCAATCACAATTGGTTTAAGGGGTATAGTCCATAATCATCATCCATCCATAACCATACAATCACATTGCATAATAAAGGAAATAACTGTAAGCAATAAACATATGGGCATTCATGGTAACTCTATTGATTGGTTTTCATTAATCTCATTAATGTGTCCTAATCTTATTAGGATATGCATAAGTTCTTGAATTAATTAAGTCTTAACATTTAAGACATTTAATTTCAATTAATCAAATCAATTGAAACATTTAAAGGCCCCTAATAAAACTCTAATATCAAATATTAGGGTCTCTTTAATTAAACAAAACAATTTCATTTAATTAAAAAATTCCAGATTTTAATTTAATCCTAAATTGTGTTTTAAACCATTTAAAACATTATAAAATTAATCACAATTAATTAAATAATCAATTTTGGAATTAAATAAAATCATTTTATTACTTAATTAGTGCATTAGGGTTTCCTAAAACCCTAAACCCTAAATGCATTAACTCTAAACCCTAAGTGTAACCCTAATGCATTAAATGCCTTACGATTGGTCAATTAATGACCAATCATTTAAACCCTAGGTTTATACGGTATTAATGATTAGGATTAGGGTTTAATTAATGCCACCTAGAATATTAATTACACCTAATTAATATGCACTAATTAGGGTTTCTAAAACCCTAAACCTTAAACCTATTAAATGCCAATGATTAATTACTAAACCATTAATGATCATGATTGGTCATTAATGACCAATCATTTAACCCTAGGTTAGACACATTAATTACTAGGTTTAGTTATTAATTAATGCATTAATAGAATTAGGGTTTAATTAATATGAATTAGGGTTTCCTAAACCCTAAACCCTAGACATCATAAATGCAATTAATTATACCCTAATGATTAATAACCATGATTGGTCAATTAATGACCAATCATTAAACATTTTAATTAAGGTAATTAATAGTGAATTAGGGTTTTTAATTAATGCAATTAATGAATTAGGGTTTCATCATTAATTGGAACTAGGGTTTCATCATAAACCCTAAGGCTGCCGCCACATTAGTGGGCTGCCATGGCTTAGCAAGGCTGCCATGGATTGGCCAGGCCATGGGAGGCCATGGCCAGCAAAGGGGGACTCAAGCTAGGGTGTGGGCCAAGCCCATGGACACGTGTGGAGTGGCCAAGAGGGCTGTCTTCTTCAAAGAACATTAGGGTTTCAAGAACCCTTGCTGGCACCACCATGGGAGGACCTCCAAGGTCACAAACGTTTCTAAAACTTAATCAATTCGACTCCACCAACAAAACCAGTTTTTGTATCATGTCCCTACATGAATTACTAAGCAAATTGAAGTGGTTTGGATGATCAAATCATCCCCAATTGTTCTAAACAATTCAAGAACAGTAGGCTGTCCAGAATTTGACAACATACTGTCCATGATCACAAATTGATTTAAAACCCAGCACGATGATTAATTCAGGCTACCAAATTATTTTTCCTAGTATCCTACATGTCTTAGGAAACTAATAAAATTGGTTTCATGCAATTTGGAGTTCCCTAGCTCAAGATATGAACAAAACTCCATTGATGACTTTCTGCAGAAAAACAGCCTGCTGTGTTCTTCCAAGAAATCAAACTTTTTGATTCTTTATGCATCAAGACTCCTTTGATTATTAAAGAATATGATCTATACATTGTCACACCCCATTTTTGTCACCTTAGCTAGGGTTTGTCATTGCATGTGTCTTTTTGTTTCCTTTTTGAGTCTAGTCTTTTGCATTGAGTTTCTAGGGTCCTAAGGATGGTGTGTATGAATTTTGGTTCGATTTGGAGTTGATCTTGAGGGTTAATAAGAACTTTTGTGACTTGAGGGGCATAATTGTCTTTTTGATCACAAACTTTCCATTTGACCTTGAAATGATCTCCAAGTTGCCAATTGGAGTTCATATGGTTGTATTTGAGGTATTTGTGGGATCAATTCGATGAATTGAAGGTTCGGGATTAGAATGGCTCAACAAGGCTCAGGTTGGCTAAAAGACCTACTTCGGGTTAGCTCGAATTGGTTCATGATTTTCACTCTATGACTACTCATTTGACCTTGATTGGTCTTAATTTCATCCCCAAATGTGTTTAGGGAGGTTGAATTTCGAATTAGAAAGCATTCGGTGCGACCCTATGTGCATACCTAAGCTAAGCGATGGTGAGGCATAGCGGTTAACCACCTTTGTAGGGCCCAACCATGCAGCCATGGCTAGGGTTTCTTTCCCTCAAGTGACTCAAATTACATTCCCCTTCGAAACACGGTTGTTTTGGCTTTCGTTTCGTCAAAATCGGAGTTGATTTGGGCCCTGAAACACATTTGGAAGTCGAAGGGGTCAAAAATGGGCTGAAGCTGACATGGCCTCGGGTGACCACCCAGGCCTGGGCGGCTAGCCGCCTGGGCCCAGGCTGCTAGCCGCCCAGTCCCAAGTGGTCACCCGAGCCACTTTCCTTTTTTGAGCTTTGACGCGGCTCCTTCCCTATTTCCTCGGATTTGCTCGCCTTTAGCCGCCATTTAACCCTAATTTCAGCCCTATTTGACCTACTTGAGCCCCAAGGGAACCTCTAAGAGCCCTTGGATCAATCCCTAGGGTTTTAATCCCAACCATTGAGGGTTTCCCCTCAATCCCTATAAATACCCCCTTATACTTCAGTAATGGGGAGGCACTTAGGAGGCAAATTCTGAAGTGTGAGGCATGTGTGAGACTTGGAGGCTATAGCAGCCATCCTTAGGGTAGTTTAACCTATACTTTGAGTGAGAGAGTGTGAGAGAGAGCTTGAAGGAGGGCTGGAGCATTGCTTGAAGGCCTGAAGGAAGGAACTCCCAGCAGTACACAAGAGAAGGAGGATTCCCTACAGCAGCAAAAGGATACTTCACCATAGGTATTCCCCCTTCCACCTCTTCTCTTAAAGTTAGGTTTTTTTAGGATGATTTCATGTTAAAGTGTATGTCTTTATCATGATTCTTTGCTTCTATTAGTTAGTATGCATGGTTAGGATAATGTTTGTGGGCTGTTTAGTATGCTAGGATAATATTCCATGTGATTTATTGCATGTTTGGGACTTTAGGGTTTCCTTAGTGCAGAAAATGGTTTTCTGCATGAAATAACACTTTTGCATATTGAAGCTTGTGTTTTTATTGTGTTTTGCTACTTCTATTAGTTAGTATGCATGGTTAGGATAATGTTTATGGGCTGTTTAGTATGCTAGGATGCTGTTCCATGTGATTTAATGCATGTTTGCAATTCTAGGGTTTCTCTTGTGCTGAAATTAGGTTTTTACTTAGAATAGCTATATTTCATGTGCAAGCTTGTGTTTTTATCATGTGTTGATGCTTCTATTGATTAATATGCATGATTAAAATGATGTCCACAATGAGTTTTGCATGATTTAGAGTTATTTTATGTGATTTTGAGCACAATGGTGATTCTAGGGTTTCATTCATCCTTGTATTAGGAAAGTAGCATATAGCATGATAGCTTAGGGTTTTTCTTTGTGTTTTCTTCATAGTTGATGTACGGGGTAAAATCTTTCTCCCCGAACTACGTGTTGATGATGGAGCTTGTTCCCTCGCCTGGACCTGCAATCACAAGCTTGGAAAATGGGTCAGAGGGTAGGCCAAGGTGGGTTTTGGCCGTGCCCTCTCCGAAGCTTAAGTCAGAAAGCTGCACTGTGGAGAATGAGGCAAGGAAGAAGATGAATCTCAGAGAATTAGGGTACTGTCGCTTACCAAATTAGGCTGTATCGTATTCTTTTTATACCCACCTGTACGGACTGACCATGTGAGGTCAGATAACTGCTTGGGTTAGGTCAGATCTGACCATGGTTTGCCCATAACCGTCTGACCATAGTTTAGTGACCATGGTTGGCCAGAGAATCGTGGTTTCTTGTAACCGCTGTGTCAGGAATTACAGCTGCTAGGACAGTTTTGGACTGTAGTAGGATTTGGACTGTAGTATGAGTCATAAGACAGGTGTCCCGAGGTGAAAGCCAAGAACCGAGTTGGGAGATCACGTGCCTTGTAGCGAGTCCCACCGTGTAGGCCTCCCACGTGTCAAGTGAAGTGTTTTAACTCCTTGCCCCGAGCTGGATCTTCGGAGGCGAATCACGTGCGTTGTGGTTGGCCTGGTTGAGCAATCTTCGCCACGTGTCAGCGTTTCAGACTTGAACCTTCCATCCCGAGTTGAAACCTCAGTTCAGATATATTTCCACACAATTTGCCCCAAATTATGACATTCCCGAGCTGGGACTTGTCATAATTTTGTTTTGCTGAGTGTTTTTCCCTGTGCCCCTATGCCGCTTGGCATTCTAGGGCTTACCTGGCAAAGAGGCGGTTAAGCCTTTCCATATTCCAAGGTGCTGACGTCATGTGTCTTGGAACCGTACGATCTGCATTTAATGCTCCAGAAGCATTATGTCTTTGGAGGGAAGCAAATTACTGCTCATTTTATCTTCTGCACTCTCTCTCTACTTTCTGCCTTTTCTCTTTGCATCCTGTTCTCCGTTTTCTCTCTCTACTTTCTCTGCTCTTGCTTTCTGTCTTTTCTAGGAAAATACCGTATTTTCCACCGGAATCCACTGTCTACACCGTTCGTTTGTGGGAGAAGATCCGTTCTGCTCTCCTTCGTTGCCTTTGCGAACCGTTTCTTCGGTGTTATTTTCTGCTGGTGCTCTTCTTGCTCGCTTCATCCTTCCAAGAACAACTTTCGGAGGTTTCAGCGCCGTGCCGTACAGTTTCCCCGGCGAAACAGCCTTTTTGACCACCGTTTGATCTTTTGTGAAGGTATAACTAGTTTTTGTTCTTTATTCTTCAATTTGTTCGGTGTATTTTTCTCTTTGCGGTTGTTGGAGATGTTCTTGGGGTTTGCTTCGTAATCCTAGGGTTTTCCTTTGGTTTTTGGGGCAAATCACCAAGACACTGATTTTCCCGCCTTTTAGGGTTTGAAAAAACTCCATCTCGGGGTAAACTTGAGAAAAAAGTTTTGGGTGTCCTTTTTAGTCTTTTCCCAACACCGAGTTGAGTGTTCCCCGAGCTGACACTTAGAAAAATTTTAGGGTCTGGTAACATACCTGTTAGAACATGGAGTTTTAGGTCGGGACATGTTGTCATGGGTTGAGTTATCCCTGGATTTAACCTTCCCCTTTCATCTTGGCAGATGTCTTCTTTTTATGATATTAGGGGGAACCCTGCAAAGGTAGCAGAGTTTAAGGCCTTATACGGCTTTGAAGACGGGAAGTTTAGCTTCCGCTTTGCTGAGCCTGGGGAGGATGTCTTTAGGTCAGACGCCAAGGATGGCCGCCCCGTTCCCATTGCTGCTTTCATGGAGGGTGGAGTTCGTGTCCCCTTCCCAGACCTTCTCAATGACTTCCTCCTCTACTGTGGAATAGTCCCAACCCAGCTAGGGCTGAACTCCTTTAGGATCATCATGGGGGTTCATGTCCTTAACCAGCTTCTAGGGACTTCTGTCGGGGTGCGTGAGATCCTCCACCATTACAAAATCTGCGCCCTTAAAAATAAGCCCGACGTTTACCTCTCCCTCAAGCGCAGGAAGAAACCCTTTGTCACCCACATCCCAGACTCCAACCCGGGAGCTCATGACATTGTGGTCTTCGTGTACGGGCCCGTAGATGGGACTCTTCCCCCCGATCCTCCCATCATTCCCCGAGAGAGAGGCTCTAGCTGTAAGAAATCAGCGATGTCATTTTGCTTGCCTCTTTTTTTTTTGTTTTATATGACCTCGAGTTGAATCTTGAACTTAACATTGATATTCATGTGTCATGTTTCTTTCTAGCAGCTCCTCACGCCAACGAGCCCGCTGACACGCTGAACGAGGAGGATATCGAGAGGCTGCTCGGATATCAAGTCAGCCAGCGTTGCCGTGCGGCGGAGACCTTGCTCAACTACCACGCGCGGTACCAGACTTGGGGGAAGGCGAGTTACCCCCACTGGGAGCAGCCTGACGACGAGCTGACCCGTGTGGTGGAAGAGGACTTGGAGAGAGGAGAGCAAGAGGAAGAGGAGGAAGAAGGGATCCGCCTCCGACCTGAAGGGGAAGGAGCTGAGGAGATTAGGCCCCCTTCGTCATTGAGAGCTCCAGCTCTGAGGAGACTGTCTCCCAAGCCATGGAGAGGAGAGGCTCCCGTCCCCCCCCCCCGCCAAGAGAAAGAGAACAGACTCCAGCAGCCAGAGGACCCAGAAAGACTCTGGGATGAATTTGAGGGCTCTGGTTGCTGAGAGAAGGGCGGCGGAGAAAGAGGCCCAGGAAAAGAAGGCTGCTGAGCAGAATCAGCAGCAGCAGAATCAGCAGCCGCAGCAACAGCGGCAGAATCAGCAGCAGCAGCAGCAACAGCGTCAACAGCTGCAGAAGACTAACAAGGCTGCTGCTGTTACTGCTCCTGGGTCAGGTCGGGACGCTGGGAAAAAGCCCACTGACCCCAACAGCGGAAAACTCATGTCCCACGCCATGAGGGGGCAGGACGTGGGCAGGCCCCAAGCGCCCGAGGCTACCGGGAAGGGGAAGGCTCCTCTGGTTCCCCCTACGAAGCCCCGGAAGCCCTCCACAGTCCCTGAACAGCAACCCACTGTGCAAGGGTCTGGACAGGGGGGAACCAATGCTTCAGGGGCCGGAGATGGGAGCGCCCCTGCTCGTGCTGATGTGATAGCACAATACCCCGAGGTAAAACTTCACTTCCTTCTGCGCCTTTTATCCGGAAGCCTATTACGAATTCTGACTGACTTTATGTCTCTGTTCGCGTGTGCAGTTCCCCATACCCACAGATAAGGGCGTTACCAGCTCCTTCTCTGCTGAGTACAACTTCAGGCAGCTGGGGAATCCCATGAGGTTGCCGGCAGACATGGCGCACTTCAGGAAGAGGTCCGCCCTCGATAACCTCCGCTTCGGGTTTACCAGCCTTTACCGAGTAAGCTCCGTTCTTTTGTGGTTTCATTACTTGGTGTTCAACCCTGTTTTTGACTTGATGATGTCTGTATAGGGCTGCCAACAAATCTTGCTGGCGGGCGATCGCCTCGAGGAGGAAGACAATAAGTTGCAACTCGAGCTCGCCAAAGTCCGGAGTGAGTACGATCAGAAGCTAGCAGAGGCTGAGGCCAACTGTGCTGCGGCTATGTCTCAACTTCAGAAGGTAAAGTCTGAATGCGAGACTCTCAAGTCTACAGCCGAAAGTGCCATCAGCAAACTCGAGCTCACGAGGAAGGACTACGCAGATTTGGAGGCTGAGCTGAGGAAGGCAAAAGATGCCCAGGATGGGTTGGCCCGGGTGAAGCGCGAGCTGGCGAGTAAGGTCCGGGCGCTTGAGGCTGAGGTAGAGAGGGAGAAGGCCTCCGCGAAGAAGGCCGTGACTGAGGAGAGGGAGAGCGTGACGGCTTCCCTCGTTGGGCAGTTGACCACCGAGCTCGAGGTCACCTACAGATTTGCGTGGGAGACCTTGGTCGAGTTGGCATCTGCCCAATTTCCTGGCATTGCCGATATTCCCTTTGAAAGGAGGGATATTCCCCCGGATTACGATCCCGAGGGAGGTGATGTCGGGGAAGCTGAGATGGAGGTTGCTGGCGGCGATGAGGCCGGGGAGAACAATCCCGAGGTCACGTCTCTGCCTAATGCCACCATTGAAGCCGAGGGGACTGTTGATGTCCTCGATGACACTTCAGTCGCTGCCAACGGGGACCCACCCGTAAATGCAACGGAAAGCACCACGGAGGCTATCCCTGATCTTCCTCAGACTCCCGTGGTTCCGCCTGTCTCTACTGATCCCGTTGCGGCTCCCGAGGTCATTGTTCCAGCTGCCGGGAACTCGGGGGAGAATGTAGCTACTTAGGTTTTTTCCTTTGTTTTTTCTTTTTCATTTCTTCTGGCTGAATGCCCCAACTTGTACAGAACATTGTAATACTCCTTCTATTGGAATAAAATACAGAATTTTT
The DNA here is from genome assembly GCA_039720395.1 of Liquidambar formosana. NCBI lineage: Eukaryota > Viridiplantae > Streptophyta > Magnoliopsida > Saxifragales > Altingiaceae > Liquidambar > Liquidambar formosana. The sequence goes on from CM077831.1 coordinate 5,589,568, forward strand.
CTTTCTCGTGTGTATGTGTCTTTTATTTTCGTACTGGTTGTATGTTTGAATGTACTATCAGGATAAGATATCTTGTTGCTGGGGTGAAAATAATTAGACCCAACCTGAGTACGGGCTTTAGTTTGTCGAGTAAGAGACCCGAACACCTGTCAGTCCTTTAGACCCATCTCTTGGTATGTTGTTGCGTTGAACCTGTTCCTAGGTGAGAATTCGTCGTGAACCCATTCTTAGGTTCGGTGTGCTCAAGCCATTTAGTAGGTGAGACTTATGCCCATTCTTAGGCGATTTTGCTTGGACCCGTTCTTGGGCAAGACTTTGTTGTGAACCCATTCTTAGGTTCGGTGTGCTCAAGCCATTTATTAGGTGAGACTTGTGCCCATTCTTAGGCAATTTTGCTTGGACCCGTTCTTGGGCAAGACTTTGTTGTGAACCCATTCTTAGGTTCGGTGTGCTCAAGCCATTTATTAGGTGAGACTTGTGCCCATTCTTAGGCAGTTTTTGACTTCGACCCGTTGTTGGGGAAAATGCCTTTAGCTCAACTAATAAACAAGCGATGACGTTCTTGAATAACCTCTGAACTTGTATTGAATAATCATTGAATGTAATTACAACTTTGGCTATCGGTAAAACAATCTTAGGTTAGCTATGTTAACTGATCTCGGGAGCTCTTGTCCGGTCTCCAAGCTCTTCAGTTTGTAAGAACCTGTACCCCCGACGTGGATGACCTCGTAAGGACCTTCCCATGTTGCCCCGAGCTTCCCGTCTGCAGGATTTCTGGTTCCAGCGTTGACTTGTCTGAGTACCAACTCTCCGACATTGAACTCCCTTGATTTTATTCTTCGGTTGTAATATTTTTTCAGCTCTTGTTGGTAAGATGCCATTTTAATTCGAGCCCTTTCCCTTCTTTCTTCTGCTAAATCCAGATCTTGAGACAGAGTTTGATCATTCGTTGCCGCGTCATAAGATTCGGTTCTGAGACCTGGTAGACCCATCTCTATTGGTATAACTACTTCCATGCCATAGGTCATAGAAAACGGAGTTTCTCCAGTGGACCTCCGCGGGGTAGTTCGATATGCCCATAGTACAGAATGCAGCTCGTCGGGCCAAGACCCTTTCACGTTGTCTAGCCTCCTTTTATCCCCGCGACTATAATCTTGTTGGTTGCCTCTGCCTGACCATTGCACTGCGGGTAACTCGGATTAGAATACCACCACTGAATTCCCTGTTCTGCACTGAATTCCCGAGTTCTCTTACGGTCGAACTGAGTCCCATTATCCGATACGAAGGCTCTCGGGATCCCGAAGCGAGTGATAATATTTTCCCAAAGGAACTTGATAATATCAGAATCTTTAATTGAAGCAAGCGCGATAGCCTCTACCCATTTGGTAAAATAATCAGTTGCGATGAACAAGTACTTCCTGTTCCCTGAGGCTGTGGGCAATGAACCAACGAGATCCAACCCCCACTGTGCGAAAGGCCATGGACTAGATATAGGATGTAACTCCTGAGCAGGCTGGTGTATTTTGTCAGCAAACGTCTGGCACTTCGGGCATTTCCTCACATACCTGATAGCATCCTTCTGCATGTATGGCCACCAGTAGCCCTGAGTGTTTGCCCTATGGGCTAGTGATCTTCCTCCTGCATGACCTCCGCATGATCCCTCGTGGAGTTCAGCCAGCAGGTCCAGCACTTGGTCTGGATGTACGCACTTCAGGTATGGTCCCGTGTAGGATCTTTTGTAGAGAGAGCCCGACGGAGATAACCAAAAACGAGCTGACTTAGCGCGAATTCGGTGACCCTGATTGCGATCCTCGGGTAGTTCATCTCTTTGTAGATAGGCAACTATCTCATCCATCCAGCTCGGGGTCGAAGGCTGAATGTCCGAGATGAGCTCCTCTGTCCCAATACTGGGTTCTTGCAAGATTTCGACATTTATGGCTCGGGGGGTGTCTGTTTCCAACGCTGCAGCCAGGGCGGCCAACCCATCTGCATGTCTGTTTTGATCCCTGGCAAAGCGTTTGAACTCCACACTGGTGAATTTCGCAGCTAATTCCCATACCTTGTGCGTGTACGCAGCCATCCTTTCATCTTTGGCTTCATATTCTTTGTTCAGCTGGTTAACCACTAGCCTGGAGTCGCTGTATACTGTCAGCTCTTTCACCCCCATTGCTTGGCCCATTGCTAGTCCTGCCACCACTGCCTCATACTCTGCTTCATTGTTTGAGGCTGGGAACATAAGTCTCACTGCTTGCTCGATGATCTCTCCTTCGGGATCTGTCAGCACAATTCCCAAACCTGCGCCTTTCGCATTAGATGCACCATCCACTTTGAGCTCCCATCTCTTCCTCGCTTCTGTGTTTATATTGTCTCTCCCCCCCAGTTCGGGCAGAGAGGATTTGAATGCTGTCTGTCCCGAACTGGAAGTAGGATCTGCGAACTCAGCCAAAAAATCAGCCAATATTTGCCCCTTTATGGCAGGTCGGGGCTGGAAGTGAATGTCGTAAGCATTGAGTTCTACCCCCCACTTCGAGACGCGTCCTGACAAATCAGCTCTGCGTAGCACATCTTTCAGTGGGTAGTTGGTGAGGACGATGATAGGATGAGACTGGAAGTAGTGTTGGAGTTTTCTGGAGGCTGTGACAAGGGCTAGGATCAATTTTTCAAGGGGCAGATAGCGGGTTTCAGCGTCTAATAGTGTCTTGCTAATATAATAGATTGGGACTTGAGTAAGGTTGCGTTGGGCTAAAAGAACGCCACTGAGTGCATGAGCTGAAACAGCAAGATAGAGGTAAAGAGGTTCCCCGTGGTAAGGGTGGGTCAGGGTGGGCAGTTTTTCTAAATGAGCAACTAACTTTTGATAAGCCTCCTGGCATTCCGTGTTCCATCCCGAGTTAGTGCTCTTCTTTAGTATTTGAAAGAATGGGTGGCATTTGTCTGATGACCTCGAGATGAATCTACTGAGTGCTGCCACCATCCCGTTCAACTGTTGAACATCCCTGACCGTTGTTGGAGTACGTAAGGTTCTTATCGCCTCAATCTTACTTGGATTTGCTTCGATCCCCCTTCTTGAAACTAAGTGACCCAGGAATTTTCCCGAACCTATGCCAAATGAGCTTTTCTTCGCATTTAACTTCATCCCATACTCCCTGAGTCGGGCAAAAGCCTCAGTTAGGTCTGCCAGATGATCTTTCTCTGAGCTGCTCTTAACAATAGTGTCATCAACGTACGCCTCAAGGTTTTTGCCAATCAGTCCTTCAAACATTCTGCTAACAAGACGTTGGTAGGTGGCCCCTGCATTCTTTAACCCGAACGGCATCACCTTGTAGCAGTACGTTCCTCTAGGAGTAACGAACCCTGTCTTGTCTTGGTCGTGTTCTGCCATAGGAATCTGATGGTAACCCGAGTAGGCATCAAATATACTCAGTCTTTCATACCCCGAGATAGAGTCTATAAGTTGGTCAATCTTAGGCAAGGGGAAACTGTCTTTTGGGCACGCTTTATTGAGGTCTGTGAAATCGATACAGACTCGCCAGTCCCCTGTCTTCTTTCTTACACATACGGGATTGGCCAGCCAACTCGGGTACTTTACTTCTCTGATGAACCCTGCTTTCAAAAGCTTATCAACCTCGGCAGAAACTGTTTCGGCTCTATCATCTGACAACCTTCGTTGCTTCTGAACCACAGGCTTGTAATTCGGGTTGACTTGTAACTCATGAGTAATAATTCTGGGATCAATTCCTGGCATTTCATGGGGTGACCAAGCAAATACATCGATGTTTTTCTTCAAAAACTCGAACAGCTCTGCTGCGTGGGTTTCATTTAATGACTTTCCTATCCAGAAAAACCTCTCTGGATCATCAGGGTTGATTATCTTCTTCACTAGCTCCTCCCCCGTTCTATCTGCGGGTTCCAGAGCTGTCTCTTCTACTCCGGGCCGTTCTCCCTTTCGTTGCTACAAGGGGACCTCGTCAATCTTGGCTTTTTTCTTCTGCTCAGGCTCTTGCCTCGGGGCTTTGAGTTTGCCAATTCCCGAGCTGGGAAGGCGTGGGACCTTGGACTTCAGTTTGTCCTCAGAAGGTGCTGAGTGGCCTGCATACTCTGCCAGAAAACACTCCCTGGCCGCCGCCTGATTTCCCTTTATCTCCATGATCCCTTCTGGGCTCGGGAACCTGATGGATTGGTGGTAGGAGGATGGGACAGCCTTTATAGCATGAATCCAAGGTCGCCCGAGTATCACATTGTAAGCTGACCTTTCCTGGATTACCACAAACGTCTCCATGGATTGCACTGGCCCGGCCCGAACTGGGAGCGTTATCTGCCCCAATGGGAAAGTCATGTTGCCATTAAAAGCTTTCAAGCTGACGTGGCAGGGCTTCAGGTCGGAGTCCTTGAGCCCGAGTTGACTGAACAACTTCTGAAACATGACGTTCACAGATGCCCCGTTATCCACATAGACTTTGCCCACGTCGTAGTTCCCTATGAGCATGCGGACAACTAGAGCATCGTTGTGCGGGCAGCGTACCGTCCCATCAGTCTCGGCATCCCCGAAGAAAAGCAGTTTCTCACCATTTTCTCCCTCACTCTGAGGTAACAGTATTGGCTCGTCTCCAATATCACTGACTTCAGCATCTTGACACGCCATCCTATATTGTGCCCTAAGCTGGCTGGTTGACAGAGCGGTTTCCTCATATCCTCCGGTGATCATATCAATCCTCCCGAGGATCTTTGGTTGAGTGGATTGAGGAGCCCTGTTCTCGGGTTTTTTCTGCTCGGATGGCTGTCCCTTATCCTTTCGGGCTATAAACTCATCGAGTTTCCCTTCCTTGGCCCAAGCCTCGAGGTTGTACTTCAAAACCTTACAGTCCTCTGTCCTGTGGCCATGATCCTTGTGGTAACTGCAAAACAGCTTCTTATTTCTCTTCTCGGGCTCCGCGAACATAGGTCGAGGTTTCTGGAAGAAGTCCTTGTTCTCCAGTGCCTTCATTAACTTGTAGATGGGGAGAGTAAATACAGTGAAGATGGCCTGGTTTGGATTGGTGGGTGGCCTAGATTTCTCTCCTCGGGGATTATCCCTTTGTGACCTAGGGTCCTTTTTCTTGTCATCTTTTTCGCCAGTTTTGGCAGACTGTGGAGTGTAAAAATCATCCAACTTGGAATAATTGGCTACAGTGGAGAGTAGCTTGGCTAGGTTTCTGGGGGGATTAACAGTGAGCTCCTTAAACAGAGGTGACGGTTTCCTCAACCCGAGACGAAACAGATCCATCGCATTCTTCTCAATGGGCTCGTCAATCTCATTGTAGACCTCCCAGAACCTCTGAGAGAATTCCCGAAGTCCCTCCCCATCTTTCTGTTTCAGCTCGTATAGGTTCTGCATGGTCCTCGGGAATTTACAGCTGGTGATGAACCTTTTCTTGAACAGCTTGCTCAGTTCGTGCCAGCTGTCAATAGATTCGTCTGGGATCTTGGCCCACCACTTGAGAGCCACTTCCCCTAAACTCATGGGGAATATTTTGCAGAGAAAACCCTCGTTTCCAGCATATAACGACATACGTTGCAAGTAATAATTCAAATGATGGTCGGGGTCTATTGAAAGAGAGTAAAGAGTAAAGGTTATCTCGGAATACCCTCGTGGGATTGGGACCCGTTGAATCCATCGCGTGAATGGGCTCCGAGCTATAGCGAGGCTTTCAGGTCTGTATCCCCCTCTACTCTGGTTACCCCGGTGTCTCTTGGAGGCTTCTTCCTCGTTTCTTTCACGCCTGGGTGACCGAGAGTGCTTTCTGCTCGTCCCCCCAGTACTTCTCTCCCCCCTTCTTTCAAGAGACCGAGACCTGTGATAGCGTCTCTCTTCTCTGTGAACTTCGTGCCCAGAACGCACCTGAGAACGAGGTCTTGGGTGGTCCTCATTCCACCTTCGCGCATGTTCTGAACGCCTTGAACTGCGTTCTGGGGACCTCTGAATCAGCGCATGATGTTGTTCATCTCCCCCTCCCAGATGTCTCTGTTCTGGATCAGTTAATCGTGGTTGATCGTCATGTCTGCTGTGGTGGTGGTGTGAGGCCCCTGGCCTGGGTGAGCTCTCCTGATGCCTGGTGCGACGGAGTGGACTGGTTTGGCTAGCCTCCTCAGCGACAATATTAACTCCGCGAGGAGCAAAAGTTCGCTGGAGGTAGCGGTGGTAATTTTGCTCCGCATTTAGCTTTGCGAGCTGCGCCGATTGAATCTCCGATTGCATGGTTGCAATCAGTTCCACTACCGCCGCTGGGTTGGGGTTGTTTGTTACAGCCTTATCGAAGGCGGCTTTCAGAACAGGCTGGTCATCGAGAGAATGTAGGACAGCAGACATTTCAGGGGAGATATGATGTTGTTGAATCGGAGGAAGCTGACTGGTTCCCACCGCAAGCAATGGCGGGTTGGTCTGTGGAGGCTGGGTTTCTGCTCGTTTCCCAGCATCGCCTGTAATGGCTTGGTCTACGCGAGTAAAGTTCGCTCCAGATCTGGTTCGCCCGAAGGTGGGCGGAGGTGGTGTAGCCATCTTATCGCGATGGTTCCCACAGACGGCGCCAAATTGTACGGGGTAAAATCTTTCTCCCCGAACTACGTGTTGATGATGGAGCTTGTTCCCTCGCCTGGACCTGCAATCACAAGCTTGGAAAATGGGTCAGAGGGTAGGCCAAGGTGGGTTTTGGCCGTGCCCTCTCCGAAGCTTAAGTCAGAAAGCTGCACTGTGGAGAATGAGGCAAGGAAGAAGATGAATCTCAGAGAATTAGGGTACTGTCGCTTACCAAATTAGGCTGTATCGTATTCTTTTTATACCCACCTGTACGGACTGACCATGTGAGGTCAGATAACTGCTTGGGTTAGGTCAGATCTGACCATGGTTTGCCCATAACCGTCTGACCATAGTTTAGTGACCATGGTTGGCCAGAGAATCGTGGTTTCTTGTAACCGCTGTGTCAGGAATTACAGCTGCTAGGACAGTTTTGGACTGTAGTAGGATTTGGACTGTAGTATGAGTCATAAGACAGGTGTCCCGAGGTGAAAGCCAAGAACCGAGTTGGGAGATCACGTGCCTTGTAGCGGGTCCCACCGTGTAGGCCTCCCACGTGTCAAGTGAAGTGTTTTAACTCCTTGCCCCGAGCTGGATCTTCGGAGGCGAATCACGTGCGTTGTGGTTGGCCTGGTTGAGCAATCTTCGCCACGTGTCAGCGTTTCAGACTTGAACCTTCCATCCCGAGTTGAAACCTCAGTTCAGATATATTTCCACACAGTTGATATATATGTGCTGCATATTTGATAACTATGACATTCTTCTGCATTCATAGTAGTGGATTTTAGTGTTTTTTGCATGTCATTGCATGTAGGGTTGAATTAGGGTTTTAGTTAGCTTATGATTCATGTCGTTGCATGACTTGTGGTTGATTTTAAACCTTATTTCAATTCTGTCCAGATTTGTTATTTTTCCTTGATATGATATTTTGAGCATGTGTTAGCCCATGTTTGGGCATGATAATGGCTTGATTTGGAATCTAGCTTGTTTGGTTGGTATTTTTGGTATGTTTTGCATGGAAATTGCAGGTGCTTTGACAGGTACAACAGGTGCAACTACCCCACCAATGTGGGGTGGTTATTTTGGCTATTGTGGGATGAAATCTTACAAATAAGGTAATTACCCTATGCAATAGGGTGGTTACTTTTACAGGTTGCTTTTGCTTAAGGTAAGTAGGGTGTGAGGGTGCCCCAATTCACCCTTCTTTCCTTCCTTTGAAACTTTCCCTTTCTCCCCCCCCTAGGGTTGTTTCCTAATAGAGGGGTATGGTAGATTCTATAATTTCCTTTTAATAAAAAATACCTTTTAAATCAAAGTTTCCATCTTTTATCAAAATTCCATATTTTACTAAAGACCTTTTGAGAATCATTCATTTTTGGAAACTTACCATGTTTTACTTGAAAGGAAACTTAGGGTTTACCATAGGCCTTGATTAGGTTATAACCCTATTCCTTTTCGAACTACGTGGACTTTGATCCATGTATTTCCATACATGGTACGTAGGCGCTCTTCGTGAGGTTCAAGTCCGCCCTAGGATACTAAGTATCCTAGGTTTTCTCCTCCCCCCCTTTCTTTTTTCTGTTTTTCTTTGATTTACTTGACTATATGGATGAATGAATGAATGATATGCATGCTGTCTTGTGATGATAATTGTTGATTTGTGTGTGATTAAGACTTTGATTTAGCCCAATTAAATTAAGAGACCGTTTAGGGCGATATGGGTGCCTATAGGCTTTGCCTAGAACCTTCCCATATCGTAACTTAGCCTCCGAATCCCCGAATTCTCTGGTTTCCAAAAGACTTTTTTGCCTTACCATTTTAAACATGGAGTCAATCTTTTGTTTTCCTAAAACAAAACTGTTTTTTAGGGTTTTCCTTGTTTCCTTTAAAAAATAAGGTGGCGACTCCTTTCTTTACTTTTAAACCCTCCTGTGGGCCTCGTGACCGTTTTTGGGGTCCACAGAACTGGCGACTCCACTGGGGAATTGTGGGCTAGACTCTATACAATTTGATTGGGCTAAGTTAATTTCTTTTGTTTAATTAAAATCAATCACATTGCATTCGCTTGATTGTGTGCTTTCATTTATTGCATTGTGTGCGCAAACTCTTGCATGTTAGGATCGATGTCCCTTGCCACTGACGGGCCTAGCCTCAACCTTGGTTTTCCTGATTCCATGAGTTGGGGCGAAAGCTCTCAACCTCTCTTGCCAAGTACCCTTGGGCTTGCCCTTGGGTATATTAAATGAGTTAATCACGTACTGCTGGACCCACGCGGCGTTCCTGATGCCACATGTGGTTAGGTATAAAGATTGCTCAAGCAAGTGAAGGACCCCAGCCTACCCTTATCATTAGTCCATATAGACAGACTTGTAGGACACTATGGTTTCACCCTTATGCACCCACATTGTTTGTAATGATATCATGACCGTGTTTGTGATGTGCTTAATGGAAAATTAATAGAGGACCTTTGCACCCTATATCCTTAATACGTACCTTTCGCCCATGACCCTTGTAAAGGTGATTGGATTAAAAGGGACTAATTGAGTATATATGGCATGAAGTCATTGAGACAAATATGGAAGCCTAGGACATACCCTTAGGATGAGAGACTGATTGTTCCCTTTCTTAGAGGAGTGAGAAGACGTACTGGCTTGGATCCGCGACCAGCAAGGGCGCTTAGTGAAGATTGATTCTACTAACCAGTCAGATATGGCCGATGAAGCAACTGGTGAAGGGGGTTTTGATGTTGAGACTTGTTTGAAGGCTATCATGACCAAACTTGATTACACCACTGATGTATCCGAGAGAGCATTGAAAATGGCCCAAGATATCCAACATAAGATGTCCAAACCCGAACAGAATAATGGTCGTACCCCGGGGGATAACACCGAAAATGGGACCCAATCTGGAGAAGGCACTAAGACCAATGATGGGGGAAGCACTCAGCCTAAAGGGAATGAATCACCTGAAGTTTTTAACCTAGAAGGGGGAAGTAAGGGGAAGACCTCTGATACAGACTCTGTGTTGGCTAGTAAGGTAGAAGCCTTGGAGAGAACTATAAAGGGAATCCGTAGGACAGATGACATGGTGGATGTACGTACCCTATCTTTGTTCCCTTAAGCTCGTATTCCACTACAATTCAAGATGCCCGAATTAGAAAAGTTTGATGGAACGGGTTGCCCTAAGACCCATTTGAAGATGTATGTGCGAGCTATGCACCCTCGAGGAGCGACAGATGAACTCTTGGCCCAAATGTTCCATGAAACCCTAGCCACTTCTGCCTTAAAGTGGTTCCTAGCCTTGGATGAGAATAGAACCCGAACTTGGGAGGACATATGTAATGAGTTTTCAGAGCACTATAAGTACAACACTGAGGTGGATGTCACAAGAAGGGACCTAGAGACCACAAAACAAGGGGCTAATGAGACCTTTTCCGCTTTCATTACAAGGTGGAGACAAAAGGCCTCGAGAATGGCAGATAGACCGAATGAGGAAGATCAGATTCAGTTGGTGGTTAAGAACCTATTGCCGGTGTATCACAAGCACCTCTTTGCTCACTACTTCCCTAATTTCAAGGTTCTTATCGGAGCAGGTACACAAGTTGAGGATGCCATTGCCGATGGGTCAATCAAGACAGAAGAAGTCCAAAAGAGCCGCAGGCCGAACTTTGCTGGGAAAAACAATGCTGAGGTCAATGCCATAGCCCAACCCATTCAACCTATCTCCCTAAATGACACCAACCCACCTCACCAATTCACCGAGCTGCATATGCCACTTGAGAAAGTACTTGAAAAGCTAAAAAGCCGAGGCCTGTTGAAACCTCTCGACCCAAGACCACCACCAAACCCATTGCCCAAGAGCTACAATGAGAATGAATACTGCAAATTTCACCAAGCCAAAGGCCACTCAACCAACCGTTGTTATCGCCTTAGGCATGAGATTCAAGACTTACTTGACAAACAAATCATCTCACCACCAACTCCACCAAATCGCCCAAATGTTACCCAAAATCCACTTCCCTCTCATGATTCATCCAACTCCATAAATGCCATTGAAGCCGACCCATCTCGACCTTGCCTACCCATAAGACAATATACCCCGTTACCCATGTCCTTGACCCAAGCCTTTCACCAATGCTGCAACCAAGGCCTTATCATACCTCACCTTCCAAAGCCAAGACCCCAAACACCCCATCAATATTGCCAATACCATGGTATACCCGGCCATGACACTGATGACTGTGCTATGTTGAGAAAGGTCGTTCAAGACCTCATTGATCAAAAGACCCTACAATTGCCAAAGAAGTCCATCCAACAGCAGTTGAAAGAAAGGTATGAAGCAGGAGACCCTCAAGTGGGGTTATTGGGAGAACCTTCGGGGAAGTTTGATTACTATGTGCTTTATCCTGATCCATTGCCAAGTGAGCCCATAATTCCTACGGGCTGGGATGATATACCCGAAGAGGTGCAGATGGAGGACATTGACATGATTGAATGGGATGACCTGATGGGTGACACAAATGAAATTGATGACATATGGGCTAGTGATGAAGAAATAGACCACATGACAAGAGGGGGCCGCCATTTCAAGCCTCCGCACTTGGAATCTGATAATCCACTGGGTGAGTTAGATAAGCGCCTTGATGTGCAAGAAGAAGAGGACGAAGTACTCCGACAATTGAAGAAGACCAATGCCAATATCACCATATGGGGCTTGCTTATGGCCTCTCACAAGCACAGACAGACAGTGTTGAAGTTGTTAAATCAGATACAGGTTCCGGTTGATTTGTCCCCTGAGGGATTGGTGAATCTAGTAAACCCTGCTCCGAAGAATTCCACTATAGTGTTCACAGAGGCGGACTTACCTAAGAGTGGGCCAAGCCACTCCCAAGCCTTGCATATAACTGTTGATACCATGGGGAAGAGAGTTCCTACGGTCTTGATTGATAATGGTTCCGCATTGACTGTATGTCCCTTGAGAACTGCAACTGTTTTGGGCTTGGGGCCCACTGATTTCACCCCATCTGGGCAGACAGTGAGGGCGTATGATAATACCCGTAGAGAAGTAATTGGGGTGATCACTCTACCTTTAATCATGGGACCCACGGAGTACAGAGTGGAGTTTCAAGTCCTGGATGTGCCGTCATGTTTTAATTTGTTATTAGGAAGGCCTTGGATTCATCCTGCTGGGGCTGTACCATCATCATTGCATCAAAAGGTAAAGTTCCCACATGAGGGAGCCATTGTTACGCTTCAAGGGGACTATGAGTTGAAAATGGCGGGTGTACCCATATGTGAAATAAAACCAGAATCAATTGAGATACCCTTGTCGGGGTTTGAGTATGTGCAATGTATAGAAAAAGAGTTCGGGAAGGAAGAGCCATCACACTATTGCACTTTTTACCCAAGTTCTGATCCAGCACTGACAGACAAAGACTTTTGTGACAAGTACTTTACAGATGGGCCGAATCCTCAGAGCTTGACAAGTTGGTACAATTCTGTGGGAAAGAAGAAAGAAGACTGGGTAGAACATGTGGATACCGAGGCTATGGTTACCATGTTCCAAGATATGGTTCTTACTTTGGGGGAGTCAGCAACAGAAGATTGCCAAGATTCGTCAATTCACCATGCAACCATGCCGCTTCATAATTGGTACCTAGAAGATGGAGCCATTGCAGAGATCCTTGAAGAAGAAGATCATGACCTGCCTGATAGTAGCTTGTAGGTTCCTTAGTTAGAGTCTTTCTTGCTTTCAATAAAGTGTGTCCGCCTATCCCACTTTGTGGAGTTAGGAGTCGTTTCATAGTTGTGGCACCAAATTTTGTTTCCTTTTCAAGTTTGTGTCTTTTTGTTGGTTCCTTTAATGAAGTGTGTTTCTTTTATACATTGTTTGCTTGCAGTGTTTCTTTTCTCTCTTCTATGGATATTTATGGCATGGATATAGATCCTAGGAATGACGTCCCCCCGGAGCTCGTCGAGCGAAGGAAAAGGGGTGTCACCGAACCTAACATGGATGAATTGGAATCAATCAATTTAGGGACAAATGAATTGCCAAAGATAATTAAAATTGGGATAACCCTTTCACCACTTGAAAAAGAAAAGCTGATAGCCCTCCTAAAGGCCAACATAACGGCCTTTGCATGGTCTTATGAAGACATGCCCGGCATAGATCCAGACATTGTGCAGCACTTCATCCCCACCAATCCCCTTAAAAAGCCGGTAAAGCAAAAATTGAGAAGATTGAAACCCGAGTGGGCATTGAAGGTAAAAGAAGAAGTAACCAAGCAACTCGATGCGGGGTTCCTACAGGTTGTGGAGTATCCCGAGTGGTTATCCAATATAGTTCCCGTGCCTAAAAAGGATGGAAAAGTGAGGATGTGTGTGGATTTTCGAGATCTTAATGCAGCAAGCCCTAAGGATGATTTCCCTTTGCCCCACATTGATGTATTGGTAGATAGTACTGTAGGACATGCGCTCCTCTCTTTCATGGATGGGTTTTCCGGATACAATCAGATAAAGATGGCGCCGCAAGATATGGAGAAAACGGCCTTTATCACACAGTGGGGAACGTATTGCTACAAAGTGATGCCGTTCGGTTTGAGAAATGCCGGGGCTACCTATCAAAGAGCTGCTACAACATTGCTGCATGACATGATCCATAAGGAGGTGGAAGTATATGTGGACGACATGATCGTGAAGTCCGTGGATCGAGAAGGACACTTCATGGCACTGGAAAGGTTCCTGGAGCGAGCAAAGAAGTACAACTTGCGGTTGAATCCTCAGAAATGCGCTTTTGGTGTCACTGCAGGCAAGCTATTAGGATTTATGATTACTCAGAGGGGAATCGAGGTCGATCCGGGAAAAATCAAGGCCATTGTAGAGATGGAGCCGCCTAGCACAGAGAAGCAGATTCGAGGGTTCTTGGGGAGAATTCAGTACATAAGTAGGTTCATTGCTAATTTGACTATGGTGTGTGAACCGATTTTCAAATTGCTTAAGAAGGGTGTGCCGAAGGTATGGAATGAAGAATGTCAAGAAGCCTTTGAGACTATCAAAAGGTATTTGAGTAATCCACCAATTCTAGTTCCCCCGCGACAAGGTGAACCGTTATTGTTATACTTAATGGTCACTGAAACCGCGACAGGAGCTATGCTAGCTCAGTACCTTGAGGGGTCAAAAAAGGAGAATGCCATTTACTACCTAAGCAAGAAGATGACAGACTATGAGGTGAAGTACAATGCCATAGAGAAGGCTTGTGTGGCTTTGGTATGGGCAACTCAGAAACTCCGTCACTACATGATGTCGTATGAGGTTTTCTTGATAAGCCGAATGGACCCACTGAAGTACCTGATAGAAAGGCCGGTCTTGTCCTACAGAACTGCTCGTTGGTCAATTCTTCTCAATGAATTCGACATAAAGTATGTAACACAAAAGTCAGTAAAAGGAAGTGTCATTGCAGATTACTTGGCTAGCTGCCCTGTGGCGTCATCAGAACAATTTAATGACCAATTCCCCGATGAGGATGTCCTGGAGATTGGAAAGAAGATCTGGAAGGTATACTTCGATGGAGCTGCAAATAAGAGAGGGTATGGGATAGGAGTCCTATTGGTTTCACCTGAAGAAGCATTTACACCCTTGGCAGTTAAGCTAGGGTTTGAAGCAACCAACAACATTGCTGAGTATGAAGCCTGCATCCTCGCATTGGAAGCTGCACTAGAATTGGGGATCAAAGAGTTAGAAGTTTTCGGAGATTCCGCACTAATTATCTGCCAGATAAAGGGAGAGTGGAAGACTCGTGATGAGAAGCTGCTACCGTATCATGCCTACTTAGAAGCCTTGACTAAAGAATTTGTGGAAATAGAGTTCAATTATTTGTCAAGAAATAAGAACCAATTTGCTGATGCTTTGGCAACTCTAGCTTCTATGGTGGAGATCCCGGATGGTGGGAATGTAACACCGTTGGTGATAGAATGTAGAGAAAAACCTGTGTACTGCTGCTCTATTCGAGAAGGAGAGTTGAAAGATGGCCACCCGTGGTTCTATGACATCATGAAGTTCATCAAAGAAAGGGAGTATCCGGAAGGAGCATCCCGCATTGATAGGAGAACACTAAGGAGGTTAGCAAGTCACTATGTTTTGTGTGGAGGAAAGCTATACCGGAGGTCATACGACGGGGTCCATCTGTTGTGTGTCACTGAGGAAGAAGCCGAACGTCTTGTTAGTGAAATCCATGAAGGAGTTGGAGCACCGCACATGAATGGTTATATGCTAGCTAAGAAAATCATGAGGTTGGGCTACTATTGGTCTACAATGGAGAGAGATTGCCATGCACATGTTAAGAAGTGTCACAAATGTCAAGTCTTTGCTAATGGACAACACTTGCCTTCCATGCCTTTGACAAGCATGTCGTCGCCTTGGCCGTTTGCAGTGTGGGGGATAGATATAATTGGACAGATTAAGCCGAAAGCCTCCAATGGGCATGAGTACATCTTGGTAGCTATCGATTACTTCACTAAGTGGGTAGAGGCAGCATCTTTCAAGACCTTGAACGCCAAGAAGGTAGCGCAGTTCATACAGCTCAACATCATCTACAGGTATGGGGTACCCCATGAGATCATTTCAGACAATGGTCAGCACTTTCAGAAAGAAACCAAGGAGCTTTTGCAGAAATACAACATAGTGCACCATTTATCCTCCCCTTATCGCTCGCAGACTAATGGAGCAGTGGAGGCCGCCAACAAGAATGTTAAGAAGATATTACAGAAAATAGCTGACACCTACACTGATTGGCATGAGAAGTTGCCATTAGCCTTGTGGGGCTATAGAACATCTGTGAGATCGTCAACAGGGGCTACCCCTTATTCCTTGGTGTATGGGATGGAGGCTGTTTTGCCTATTGAGTTGAAGGTACCGTCATTACGGATTGCTGTGGAAAGTCAGATAGCAGAAGCAGATTGGGTTAAGAACCGTTATGATGAGCTGGCATTACTCGATGAAAGGCGATTGAGGGCCTTGTATCATGTGTAGGGATATCAGCGAAGGGTTGCGAGAGCATTCAACAAGCATGTCAGAGACCGAGGTTTGAAGACAAGGGATTTGGTGTTGAAAGAAATCAGAGCTCCAATTTTTGATCCACGAGGGAAGTTCAAGCCAAGTTGGGGTGGCCCGTATGTTATCAAGGAGATATTACCAGCGGGGGCTGTTCGCCTCATGGATTTGGATGGAATTGAGTTCGCTCGCCCTACCAATTTGGATAAATTGAAGAAGTATTATGTGTAAGGCCTGCTAGGTTGAAAACCCATAAGGGCGGCCTAGGCAAAAGTTGAGGCATTTGAACTACGAGGGCCTGATTCCCCATTCCTGAAAAAAAAAAAAAAAAAAAAAAGAGAAAAGAAAAAAAATGAAAAAAGAAAAAAAATGAAAAATTGAAAAAAAATTGAAAAAAGGATGGGGATATGTAGGCAGCCCATAAAGTTACCTTGGGTGCGGTCCAAACAACACCACAACAACAAATCTCAAAATTGAATTATTATTGGCAATTCATTTAGAACTAATTGATTGACAAAGCGATTTATTGGTGTTAGATAAAAGAACTATTGACATGCCATAGATATCCTATTTCTAAGGTCTTCAAGTCTTTTTGTTCTTCTTCAGAGTCTCTTGGTTTGCTTTTCGCTCCTTTCTTTCAAGTCTTCGCTTTTTTCGCAAGTCATGAGCATGTGCTGCTTCCACTGCTTCCAGAATGTCTTCCCTGCAAAATCCAAGTCTTGTGTCCTTGATAAGGTCATAAATCCTTTCCCTGTGTATGGTTTCTCTTTCACCCAAGCTAGTCTTCAACCATGTCTTGTATTCAGGGCTCATGACATAAGGCCCATCAGTGTTTTCAACTCGAGTCAGTTTCAGTTGGTCAGTCCATCTAGTCTTGGCCCACTTAACCATTATGGGGCCCACGGGTTCGACAGAATGATCAAATACCACAGAAGTAGGTATGGTTTGCATGGCACCCATTTGACGAAGGATTCTTGAAGTCCAATAGAATAAAGTTGACCTCAACCCTATGAGCTTGACCATAGCACACCCAGAAGTTCGGAGAAGAATTTGTTCCTTGCATCCCCATGTGGAGACAAACCACCTGATGTTTCGCCATGAGAGAGTTTGGAAGTAGCCCAACCATTCCCTCAAAGAAAATTGACCAGGAAGTTCAACTCGACGGCAACAATAATGTTGGGGTTTGTATGGATTAATGGTGGTAGGAGATAAGAAGTTAAGCCTTTCAAGAAGCCACATCTGCAGTAGAACGGGGCTCCCTCCTAATGGGGCTTGTGGGTTATCATGAACTTTGTCTAAACTGTTGAGGGTTTCAGCTAGCACTATGGGAATCAGGTTGTTGTGTTCAAGAAGAAAAGGGATCAGTTCGCATATTTGAATAGGGACATAGAGAGTCCCCGTGGAGATAAGGAAGCGACCAACCAAGCAGAAAGCAAGAACATGTTGAGTAGGAAGGTTGAAATTCAGGGTACCTTTGCTATCATGAGCCAAAAAGGAAGTTGCTATTTCCATGAGGTTCACCATGTGATCCTTCACAAATATAGAGGCCTCTTGTTGAGAAATCCCAAGGAAGTTGGAGAAGGAAATCGAGTAACTTGAGTGTGGGGTAGGGAGGATGAAAGGTCCTACAGGTAAAACTCCATACAAAGCGCAGAATTCCTCCATTGTTGGGCATAGTTCTTCATAGTTGAAGCGGAATACATGAAGTTGGGGATCCCAAAAATATGTAGCAGCAGTAAGAAGAGTGGTTTCAAGCTTCACATGCATCAAAGAAAACAACGGATCCAAGCAGTAGCGCTTGAACTCCTTCCTTGCCTCCGCACTCATAACCTTCAGAAAATCACTCAAGAGTTTGTCTAGGGCTTCCATAACTTGCTCTCAATGAATGTTAGTAGGGTTTGAGACCCCTTGGATGTGCTTTTATAGGAAAAAATTTGGAAATCCATGTTTTGGAAGGTGGAATCCCGTCAAAATAGGAAGTTTCCTAAAATCAGGCGAAACACCGCTTCGGGCTCGGGTGACCACCCAGGCCTGGGCGGCTAGCCGCCTGGGCCCAGGCGGCTAGCCGCCAAGCCCCAGGTGGTCACCCGAGGCCGCCGTCTTGTTTCGCCCATTTTTGCCTTGTTATGCCTTCGTTTGGCCCTTTTGTGATGTTTTGACTTTTTTGTGCTTGATTTAAGCCCATTTTTCACTCAATACGAGATCATATCATTGCAATAAAGTTCGAACATAGATTCATCAAGTATCCATAATAAAGGTTCAAGGTTGGGAATTGAAATTCCTAATTAGTACATGACAAGATAGATAGAAAGATTCCAAACATTCCTATACAAGAGGTGAGTGAAACTCAATGATTTCCCGTGGGCCTTCTCTTTCGACTCGGCCCAGCTCCATCATGCCCTGAACTGTTAGGATTATGCCCCAGAGCCAATCATAGAGATGATTGTTTAGGGATTAGGAACAATCATTTGATTTCATTTATGTATGTCACATTTATTATTGATTTAATAAAAGGGCTTATTCTATTATGTTTATATGCATCATTTATATTTACATAATATGTCCATGGAGTTAGAGTTGAGAATATGGAATTACAAAGAGTTGTAATTTTGAGACTATAGATATATCTCTGTACTAAACTCCTAAAGCATTCCTAGTTGAAGGTTCACTATGATGGACAGTAATGAACCATAGGACTAGCACTTGTTAGGCTGACTCTATAGGAGGATAGCTAGTCTCAAGCTATTTGTGTGGAGACACTACAACCAACAAGTGGGTGCCTATTGCGAGAATAGGTACACTGAATGTGACCAAAGATATAAGATAAACTGAATGGAGTTTTATCCTACCTGTCAATCAGTTTCTCATTGTTATAGTGGTACAAGTAATCCTTAGACCTGAGACACCATAGTTGCCTTATGCATGTAGCTTTAGAAGTTTGATAACACTAAGTGCAGATCCTATTCAGGGGTCTGCAAAGGTGTTCATTGGCCCTACTGCTATGTGTATGAAGGTATGTGAGTGATCAACAAGGGATCCATCACTCTTAGGAAAAAGAGAGAGAATGTCTCATATAGCATTCATAATATAACTCATTAAATCCATGGCCATGGTAGGATGAATATGAAAAGAGTTTCATGAGTTCATCAATGAGTTGATATCTATGAATGAGTATAAAGTAATTGAACTAGGGACTTGACAGACTTCCATGTCCTATTAGTTCAATTGGAGACATTGTGTTGAAGGAAGGATGCAATTGTAACCTATAAACTATAACAGAAGGGTTCTTTGTAAATGACTATTCACCTCATTAAGGACCACACCATGAGCCATATGCTAGGTGTTACTCATGGTTAGTAGAAGCCCTAATTGATATAAGTGAGTTATAATCAATTAGGGAATTGGAAGGAGTTCCAATTAGACCCTAAATGGAAAGAATTCCATTGTGCACACCTCGTGCTATTCCTACTACTTAATGATGTGAACCCAATGGGTCACACACTGATCATGCAAGAAGGGCTTTAAAGTCTATGAGAGAAAAGGTTTTAGTGAATAAAGAATAGTTCTTTATAGGCCTATTTGTATTTGATACAAATAATAGGGGTTAATGTGCAATTAAGTGTAATTACACATAACCCTATTAGGGTTTCTTCCCCATGGCCAGCCCCCTTTAGTGGGCTGCCTATATAAGTCACACTTATGTGTGACATGGCATAATAGGCTTGCACAATAAACCCTAGCCGTCCAGCCCCTTGGAGGCTCTCTTCTCTCTCTCTCTCTCTTCTCCACCTCTAGCAACAACAAGGAAGAAGAAAGAAATGACTTGAAGCTCTAGCTAGGTGTGGATACCGTTGGAGGCAGCACACTTGGGCTGCTCATTCACCGCTGTTCGGAATCAAAGCTTGGAGCAAAAAGGAGAAGACAAAAATTCTGTAAGTGTTCTAACCCTCTTTGTAGTTAGGGTTTGATTTTGTGTTATGCATAGTTAGATTCATGGGATTGGGAATCGTAGGAAAAATTTTTATATTCCGCCTTTGTATTTTTCCCTCTTGTTCGATTCCCAACAGTGGTATCAGAGCCATGATTATGCATAATACAAAATACATATGGGCTGGTAATTATGGTGTAGTTGAATGATTCAAAAATCTGGAAACTTTTTCTGCATAATTGGTTTTCCTCCATGGCTGAACCTAGGGTTTGGAACCCTAGGTCAATTCTCTTCTACTCCTCTTCTAATTGATGGTTAAGTGTATCCATGGATGCAATAGGTTGCATAGGGTTTGAGTTTGGAGAAGAGGAATAAGGAAACTAGGGTTTTATAAAACTGTAATGAACAGTTTTCATGGTTGCCATGAAAAACCGTCATCTTGTTTTGCCTGCCAAATTCAGAGTTCTTCTCCAAAATTTTCGAGCCATATATGGTTAGAAAGCTCTTTGAATAAGCTTTCCAACCCAACTTTGAGTTCTGTAGTGAAAGTTATGAATTTTTTACTACAGGCTGTCTGGAAAGACAGTTTTGCTCGGGAATGATGCAATAGCCACAACTTTGAGTTGTTGATGGAGATCAAAGGCATGGCAATGGTTGCCACCACTTGGGTTATGTTCTAGACATGGTAGGGAAAGGTTCCCAAGCATTTAGATGCATCATTATTGGATTAAGATGCTAGAACAGAAGGAAGAAGGAGAAGAACACCATGGAGGCTGAATCTGGGTTTTGGAACCCTAAGGTTCTTGCAATTAATTCTAATTAAAGCTGCTGTATTTATGATGGAAGATCATTGTAGGATCATTATATATCATGTGTATATGATTTTCTTTAAGTTTCAAAAAGGTTTTGATGGAAAAAGATTCAAAAAGTTTGAAAATTTTTCATGAACAGCATAGCAGATTTTCTCTGCAGAAAAGTCATCAATGGAGTTTTGATTAGAATTTGAGTTAGGGAACTCCAAATTGCATGAAACCAATTGCATTAGTTTCCTAAGACATGTAGGATACTGGGAAAATTCGTTTGGTAGCCTAATTCATTCATCTTGCTGGGTTTTAAATCAATTTCTGACAATGGACAGTATGCTGTAAATTTCTGGGCAGCCTACTGTTGTTTTAATTGTTTAGAACAATTGGTGATGATTTGATCATCCAAACCTCTTCTATTAGCTTAGTATTTCATGTAGGGACATGATACAAAAGCTGGTTTCAATGGAGGAAGTTGAATTGATAAGGATTTAGAAGCTATTGTGACCTTCAAGGTCTGCAACAATGGCTCCAGCAATGGGTTTTGGAAACCCTGATTGTTCTTGATGATGGCAGCCACTTCCACCACTTCTCACGTGTCCAGAGGCTTGTCCCACACCCCTAGGATGTTCTCCCATGGCTGGTCATGGCCTCCCACAGTCGTTGGTGGCCATGGCAGCCTAGCCAAGCTCAGGCAGCCCCCTGGTAGTGACGGCTGCATAGAGTTAAGGATGAAACCCTAATTTTGAGTTAATGATGAAACCCTAATTTCATTATGGCATTAATTAAAACCCTAATTGGAATATTAATTACCTTAATTAAGAGTTAATGATTGGTCATTAAATTACCAATCATGGTTATTGATTGTTAGGGCATAATTAATACCATTAATGATGTCTAGGGTTAGGGTTTTGGAAACCCTAATTAGTGTAATTAATTAAGGGTAATAAATACCCTATTTGGCATTAATTAAACCCTAATCCCTTTTATTAAATACCGTATGAACCTAGGGTTTTAATGATTGGTCATTAAATGACCAATCATAAGGCATTTAATGATTAGGGCTTGCATTTAGGGTTTAGGGTTATGCATTTAGGGTTTAGGGTTTTAGGAAACCCTAATACACTAATTCATCATTTAATTGATTTTATTTAATTCCCATGTTAATTATTTAATTAATATTGATTAATTTTATAATGTTTTAAATGGTTTAAAATACAATTGGGGATTAAATTAAAATCTAGAAATTCTTAATTAAATGAAATCGTTTTGTTTAATTAAGGAAACCCTAATATTGGATATTAGAGTTATTTTAGGAAACTTCATATGTTTAAAATTAATTTGATTAATTGAAACTAATATGTCTTAAATGTTAAGACTTTATTTAATTCTGGATATTTTGTTAAAACCTAATAAGATTAGGATGCATTAATGAAATTAATGTAAATCATTCAAGAGAATTACCATAATGCCCATATGTTTTAATGCTTACAGTTTTTCTTTACATTATGCAATGAGATTATATGCATGTGTTTGGATGATGATTATGGACTATACCCCTTAAACCAATTGTGATTGGCCGTCTTATGAATGGGTTGTAATAATTTTTCAAGAGTTGTAATTTTATTATGGTGATGTAATTTATTATTTGGGGCTTGCATGCCACCTTCCCTCTCTCTCTATCATTCTCTTATGTACCCCACATTCCTCTTATGTATCCCTTTCTATATATTATGTAAATGTTATGTAATCGAGAGCGCACTAAGGAGCATGGTGGACCCAAAGGAGTATGATGGAGCCCAACAAGCCAATGGTGGAGACTAACAAGCCAATAGTGGAGACCAACATGCCAATAGTGGAGACCATCAAGCCAAGGGAACAGATTGAAGGACTTGAAAGCTTAGAGAAGTTTTTCAAGAAAGCATGCATGTTACGAATGGTTTATTTTACGATCACCTACACCCACCATAGACTTAGGATTCAATCTATTGGCTTGGATTGAATCTTCTTAAAGTCCATAATCATCATAGTGGGAGCTTTAATTTATGAGATAATTGTATTAGCTCCAATACCATAGTTTGGTATATGTTACCTATTCACTTAGGGACTAATATCAAAATATGGTACTTTATATATGTTGATATATAATAGCATGCGATGTATGATTTATAATAGCATGAGATGTATGATTATAAATAGCATAATTTATATGTTTAAATTTTGATACATAGGATGCATGTTAATTTGATGAGACCCTTTAAAACCCCTCTTATTTAATATTAAGTTGAAAATGGAGAAGTCATTGGGGAATGAATTCTTCATTGCCTTCCATCATTATAGGATCATCTAACGTCCCTTAATGTGGGTACCTGGCTGCAGACATGTAGGAGCTACCCATGTTAAAGACATTACTTGAAACTATCACATATGAGATATCATGGGGTGCCTAAACTGGTATATACCAAGAAACTAACATGTGAGGTATATATTTGGCGAAACATACCTGTGTGAATGATGGGTTTAACTTAACTAGGGAAGTATTCCAAGAAACTAACATGTGAGGTGTATGTTCCCTAGAGGCAAAACGATTGGAACTTGCTTATGAAGCAATAGACAAAGAGTTGTCTTCTTATTGTGGGTTAGAAGCCAAGAAACTAACATGTGAGGCTTCTAGGTCACAGTGGGACCCCAATCCCCATTAGGAATGAGATTCCCGAATTCCATTAGAGGGTGTATGGAATTTGATAAAATAGTGGGAGGTACCATATGATTAAAGACCCAATCATTATGGATAAAAATGAAATCTAATTCTCTGTCTATGTAGATTACCTAATTACTCACCTCAAAACCCCTATTTCCTAATATATAGGATATTGATAGTTTGACTAAACCCGATTTCTTTGATTGACTTAGGAAATTGAGAATTGTTCTCAATTTCAAAAGATTGTTCATATGCTATTAGGCCTTTTCTTAAAGGCCCTCCATAAAACATCCTAAGAAGAAAAGACACTATGCACAATTGGCATCTTGTTGCCATGCTATATGATAGTATTGATGACTAATGAACTTCAGAAGCAAAATTAGTCAATGCAAATGCCTTTGATGTCCTACATCACATACAAAGGTTGTATAGTGAGTAAAATAATACTATAAAGTATAGTAGTTATAAAGGACTTCTTCTGGACTAGGATGTAATAAAAGTTGTTTATTAATAATCATTCTTTTGAAAAATGATTAATCACATAGAATAGCTTGAGAAGCTAGATGTGATTTAAAATGGAAGCATAGAGGAAAGCAAGTCTTGAAAAGTCAAAGACAAAGAAATATAATTATTTTGTAGTAAATATAAGGTATTGTAAAGGGAACTTGATAAAGTATCAGTCTTCCTAGAAGAACCAAACTTTTGAAGTTTTGGTTCATGCTCTAAACTAAATTGTCGGTTAGTTCTGCTTCTTGGTTTTTGGATTCTAGTATAATCTAAATCGAAGCAGAAAGTTAAGTAGATAATAAGTTACCTTTAAAAATTTTAATAGAGCAAGAGTTGCTAGATTAATTTTGGGAACTTATTTCTTAACTAAGTCATTTAAGACATTCTAGAAATTTGATTTCTGAATTTAAATGACTAATTAGAGCGAATGCAACGTATTCCGAGAATACAAGAGATGTAGAGACTCTCATTTAAATGTAACAATTATGACTTGGTTATGAGATGACCAAACCCATCTTTTACTTGGTGAAGTGAATGAGTTACATTTATAATTTGATTATACATTGTGATGTATACAGTCATGTAGAGCATGCATTCAATTATAGTAGACTCATCTTAGAATACCATAGCTCAATGGTGAATCTAGGAGAACAAGTTGAACCCTATTAAGATATGGTTTGATCCATGATGAGTTTTACTAATGTATCCATCTAGGATATACCTTAAAATTGCTACATATTGATAATTTAGGGTTCACTCCAGTTTTGTCCCAATTATATCAGATATGATATGGGAAGAAACCCAACTTAAAGAAGTTAAGGCTTGGGCTTGTGCTACGTATGTCTGGAAACATAATGTAGACAATCTGGAAATACGGTCAAGTAAGTGTTGAATTGTGGTATATCCCAAAAGTGGTTGGGATAGTATTTCTATTACCTTAATGAACAAAAGTTGTCCATTAGGATGTTTGCTGGATTTTCTTGAGAAAGAGTTCATTAAAGAAAGATGCAAAAGTAGATAGAATTTATAGAATTGTCTGTAAAGCCACAAATGAACAAAGATCCAACCCTTGTCTCTGTTGAGACAAAACCCTTAACTACACTACAATCTTTTCATAGATCAAATTGGATATTTCTTAACATAAGAGAGATATTGTATCTCTATTAGAATGTGAAAGAATTGTTCTTTGGGATAAAGATCACCAAGATAATCCTATTGATTATGATTAGGCGATGTTTGACATCAACTTGAGAAATGACTAAGAGTCATTAAATCCAATATGGACAGGTAGAGACCTAAAAGGCTTGGCTATTTAAGAATGTTTTCAACATAGGCAAATAGTTGTCTATAAAGAAACTTGTTTGATAATAGTTATGTTGAAATCCATTTGGATCTTGTTATCTATAAACACACATTTTGAATATGAGATATGTCAAAAAGGATATAAAGATGTTATATCAAATGGTGAAAAACCATAAAAGTGTGTAAGTTATAGAATTCTATTAATGGACTACAAGGTTCTCATAATTAGAACATCTATAAAGTTGAAGTAATCAAATTGTTTGATTTCTCTCATTGTATAGATAGACCATGAGTGTATAAAAGGTTAGTGGGAGTGCGATCATTTTTCTTTATCCTAAGTATAGATGACATCATAATCATTATGAATGATATATGAATGTTATCTAATGTAAAGTTTTGGTTTTTTGAGAAAAACTAATTCATGAAAGATTTGGCAGAAGCATCCAATAAGATCTATAGAGATAGATCATATAGATTGCTAAGTATCTCTAAATCATCAAACATAGTTGAAATGTTGAAGGAGTTCAACATGGAGAATTCTAAGGGAGGTCTGATTTACTTCAGATAAGAATTCATTATTCAAGGGCATGTGCCCTAGGATAACACAAGTAAGATTCTTAAAGTGTTAAGAAGCCTTATTTTACACTATGTATTGAACCTGATATCTATTATGTTGTAATTGTTACAAATAGTTATCAATCAATTCAAATTTGGAATATTGGATTGTATATGGAAGTTGTAAACTCATAGTAGATGGGTATATGGATTTGGATATAATCCATATGGGGTATATTTTATATTCACTTTAGTTGGTGAAATACTTAATGGAAGAACTGTATGAAAGATACAGTGGATTCCATTATTAAGGGTGAATTAATTGTCGCATTGTCTAGGAGACTGTTTGGATCTATAAGTTCATTTAGAACTTAGAGTTGTTCCTTCCATTGAGTTGCCCACACCTTGTTTTGTGACAACAATGGGTCTATAGCTCAAGTATAGGAATCACGGTCTCATCAAAAGTCCAAACTCATAGAGTGACAATTCCAAGTGATTAGAGGAATCATTGGAAGAGGTAATAGATACATTACAGAAGATATTATCTACGTAAGTTTTTGTAGACCTACTGACTAAAGCTTTAAAACATAATTGGTTATGTCTAAGACCAACATCTTGAGAAGATAGGTATGTGATACATGGTCGATTGGCTTTAGTGCAAGTGGGAGATTGTTAGGATTATGCCCCAGATCCAATCATAGAGATGATTGTTTAGGGATTAGGAACAATCATTTGATTTCATTTATGTATGTCACATTTATTATTGATTTAATAAAAGGGCTTATTCTATTATGTTTATATGCATCATTTATATTTACATAATATGTTCATGGAGTTAGAGTTGAGAATATGGAATTACAAAGAGTTGTAATTTTGAGACTATAGATATATCTCTGTACTAAACTCCTAAAGCATTCCTAGTTGAAGGTTCACTATGATGGACAGTAATGAACCATAGGACTAGCACTTGTTAGGCTGACTCTATAGGAGGATAGCTAGTCTCAAGCTATTTGTGTGGAGACACTACAACCAACAAGTGGGTGCCTATTGCGAGAATAGGTACACTGAATGTGACCAAAGATATAAGATAAACTGAATGGAGTTTTATCCTACCTGTCAATCAGTTTCTCATTGTTATAGTGGTACAAGTAATCCTTAGACCTGAGACACCATAGTTGCCTTATGCATGTAGCTTTAGAAGTTTGATAACACTAAGTGCAGATCCTATTCAGGGGTCTGCAAAGGTGTTCATTGGCCCTACTGCTATGTGTATGAAGGTATGTGAGTGATCAACAAGGGATCCATCACTCTTAGGAAAAAGAGAGAGAATGTCTCATATAGCATTCATAATATAACTCATTAAATCCATGGCCATGGTAGGATGAATATGAAAAGAGTTTCATGAGTTCATCAATGAGTTGATATCTATGAATGAGTATAAAGTAATTGAACTAGGGACTTGACAGACTTCCATGTCCTATTAGTTCAATTGGAGACATTGTGTTGAAGGAAGGATGCAATTGTAACCTATAAACTATAACAGAAGGGTTCTTTGTAAATGACTATTCACCTCATTAAGGACCACACCATGAGCCATATGCTAGGTGTTACTCATGGTTAGTAGAAGCCCTAATTGATATAAGTGAGTTATAATCAATTAGGGAATTGGAAGGAGTTCCAATTAGACCCTAAATGGAAAGAGTTCCATTGTGCACACCTCGTGCTATTCCTACTACTTAATGATGTGAACCCAATGGGTCACACACTGATCATGCAAGAAGGGCTTTAAAGTCTATGAGAGAAAAGGTTTTAGTGAATAAAGAATAGTTCTTTATAGGCCTATTTGTATTTGATACAAATAATAGGGGTTAATGTGCAATTAAGTGTAATTACACATAACCCTATTAGGGTTTCTTCCCCATGGCCAGCCCCCTTTAGTGGGCTGCCTATATAAGTCACACTTATGTGTGACATGGCATAATAGGCTTGCACAATAAACCCTAGCCGTCCAGCCCCTTGGAGGCTCTCTTCTCTCTCTCTCTCTCTTCTCCACCTCTAGCAACAACAAGGAAGAAGAAAGAAAGGACTTGAAGCTCTAGCTAGGTGTGGATACCGTTGGAGGCAGCACACTTGGGCTGCTCATTCACCGCTGTCCGGAATCAAAGCTTGGAGCAAAAAGGAGAAGACAAAAATTCTGTAAGTGTTCTAACCCTCTTTGTAGTTAGGGTTTGATTTTGTGTTATGCATAGTTAGATTCATGGGATTGGGAATCGTAGGAAAAATTTTTATATTCCGCCTTTGTATTTTTCCCTCTTGTTCGATTCCCAACATGAACGAGGTGCTCTAGAAGGGGGCATATCCTGTGGTGGATTAGATGATGATGCCTATTGCAAAGAAAGATAGTGAGTTAGGAGGGTAATGGTGCCAATCCTAGTTGAAAGCTAATAAGATGATCACTCACTTAGGGATTTAAGCGTGCTTCCAGAACTGAGTTCTCTAAACTCATTCGCACAAGATCCCTCCTCAATCCTTCATTGAGTTCAATGCATTCCTGGGCATACTCCCGTGGAACCTAGGAAAGTATAAACATGGTTAACAATAATGAAAGAATCCAATTTCAAGAAGATAAGAGTTTAGAACTCACATTCTCATAATATGGATCGATCTTGGGATATTCATCGAATGGTGGATGGGTAATGTCAGTCTTCACAAATTTTGTCCCACTGCACAAGTTCACATACCAATTTAGTTGTGGGAGGGGTGGAGGTTGATTTCCTTCGAGGTCCTCATCCTCGTCATTGTAAGTCATCCCAGTGGCAGATCCAACTGTGGAGCTGTGTCCCCTTGCCCGTCGGCCCTGAAATTCAAATACTTGTCAAATGGAGTCTTTCTTATAATCTTAAAAAAAGAGTTTAAGAGTGTGGGGAGCTCACCCCTTGAGGTGGGAGACCAGTGACCCTAGGATTCATCAGATATTGTCGACAGAAGGCAGTGTATTCTATGCGAGGGGAGGTGAATCCCTCAGCATCCCAACCCCTCAGAGCTTCTTCTAGTTCATCCCCCACTAGGTGGCTAGTGTGCCTCATGTTCTCTGGTGGCATAGAAGGTGTCACAGTTGCATTCATATTTCCATGGACTTGTCTCAGGACTCGTTCCCCAAGATACCAGCATCTACCTGTGGGGCCTTCAAAGAGGACTGTGAACCCCGAAAATCGGGCCCACGAGGGATTGGCGGAAAGATTGGTGTGGTTTGAAAAAAGAAAAGGAGTCGCCACCTTATTTTTTAAAGGAAACAAGGAAAACCCTAAAAAACAGTTTTGTTTTAGGAAAACAAAAGATTGACTCCATGTTTAAAATGGTAAGGCGAAAAGTCTTTTGGAAACCAGAGAATTCGGGGATTCGGAGGCTAAGTTACGATATAGGAAGGTTCTAGGCAAAGCCTATAGGCACCCATATCGCCCTAAACGGTCTCTTAATTTAATTGGGCTAAATCAAAGTCTTAATCACACACAAATCAACAATTATCATCACAAGACAGCATGCATATCATTCATTCATTCATCCATATAATCAAGTAAATCAAAGAAAAATAGAAAAAGAAAGAGGGAGAGGAGAAAACCTAGGATACTTAGTATCCTAGGGCGGACTTGAACATCACGAAGAGCGCCTACGTACCATGTATGGAAATACATGGATCAAAGTCCACGTAGTTCGAAAAGGAATAGGGTTATAACCTAATCAAGGCCTATGGTAAACCCTAAGTTTCCTTTCAAGTAAAACATGGTAAGTTTCCAAAATAAATGATTCTTAAAAGATTTTTGGTAAAATATGGAATTTTGATAAGAAATGAAAACCTTGATTCAAAAGGTATTTGTTATTGAAAGGAAACTATAAGGATTGCCATGTTCCCCTATTAGGAAATAACCCTAGGGGGGAGAAAGGGAAAGTTTCGAAGGAAGGAAAGAAGGGTGAATTGGGGCACCCTCATACCCTACTTACCTTAAGCGAAAGCAACCTGTCAAAGTAACCACCCTATTGCATAGGGTAATTACCTTATTTGTAAGATTTCATCTTACAATAGCCAAAATAACCACCCCACATTGGTGGGGTAGTTGCACCTGTTGTACCTGTCAAAGCACCTGCAATTTCCATGCAAAACATACCAAAATACCAAACAACCAAGCTAGATTCCAAATCAAGCCATTATCATGCTTAAACATAAGCAAACACATGCTCAAAATATCATATCAAGGACAAATAACAGATCTGGACAGAATTGAAATAAGGCTTAAAATCAACCACAAGTCATGCAACAACATGAATCATAAGCTAACTAAAACCCTAATTCACCCCTACATGCAATGACATGCAAAAAACACTAAAATCCACTACTATGAATGCAGAAAAATATCATAGTTATCAAATATGCAGCACATATATATCAACTATGAAGAAAACACAAAGAAAAACCCTAAGCTATCATGCTATATGCAACTTTCCTAATACAAGGATGAATGAAACCCTAGAATCACAATTGTACTCAAAATCACATAAAATAACTCTAAATCATGCAAAACTCATCGTGGACATCATTCTAATCATGCATACTAATCAATAGAAGCATCAACACATGATAAAAACACAAGCTTGCATATGAAATATAGCTATTCTAAGTAAAAACCTAATTTCAGCACAAGAGACCCTAGAATTGCAAACATGCATTAAATCACATGGAAAAGCATCCTAGGATACTAAACAGCCCACAAATATCATCCTAACATGCATACTAGCTAATGGAAACAACAAAATATAATAAAAACATAAGCTTTAATATGGAAAAGTGTTATTTCATGCAGAAAACCAATTTCAGCACTAAGGAAACCCTAAAGTCCTAAACATGCAGTAAATCACATGGAATAGCATCCTAGCATACTAAACAGCCCATGAATATGATCCTAGACATGCATACTAGCTAATAGAAGCAGCAAAACACAATAAAAACACAAACTTTAACATGAAATAATGACTATTCCATGTAAAACCCTAGAAAAGACTCTAAAAAACCCTAAAAACACAAAGACTCATAAAACCACATAGAATGACATTATATCATGCAAAACCAGCCATAGACAATATCCTAATCCTGTATTCTAAGCATTAGAAGCATCAACTCATGATAAAACAATAAGCTTTAAACACGAAATAATGCCAAGCTATGCAAAAAACCCTAGTTTGAATGAAAGAGAGAAAGGGGGAGGGGTATACCTATGGTGGCTGCTGTAGAGAGTCCTCCTCCTCTTATGTGCTGCTGGAAACAACCTCCTTCAAGCCTTCAAGCAAAGCTCCAGCCTTCCTTCAAGCTCTCTCTCTCACATTCTCACTCAAAATATAGGTTAAACTACCCTAAGGATGGCTGCCATAGCCTCCAAGTCTCACACATGCCTCACACTTCAGAAATTGCCTCCCCCTTTGCTGAAGTATAAGGGGGTATTTATAGGGATTGAGTGGAATCAATCAATGGTTGAGATTAAAACCCTAAATATTAATCCAAGGGTCCTTAGAGACTCTCTTGGGGCTCAAGGCACTCAAATAGGGTTGAAAATATGATGGAAAGGCGGCTGGAGGCGGAAAAATACGTCAAAATAGGAAGGGAATCAAAAAAACCCTAAAAAATGGCGAAGTTCCTCGGCTGACCACCCAGGGCTGGGCGGCTAACCACCTGGCCTTGGGCGGCTGACCACCTGGGCTGGGCGGTTAGCCGCCAAGCCCCAGATGGTCACCCGAGCGCGCCATCAGCAATTGCCTTATTTGAGCCATTTCGGCTTCCAAATGTGTTTCGGGGGTCAAATCAACTCCGATTTTGACGAAACGAAAGCCAAAACGACCGTGCTTCGATGAGGAATGTAATTTAAGGCATTTTAGGGCAAAAATCCCTAGCCATGGCTGCATGGTTGGGTTTTACAAAGACGGCTAACCGCCATGCACCACCGTCGCTAAGCTTAGGTATGCACACAGGGTCGCACCGAATGCTTTCCAATTCAAAATTCAACCTTCCAAAACATCTTTGGGAATGAAATTAAGACTAATTAAAGTCAAATGGGTGGGAATTGAGTGAAAATCATGAGCCAATTTGAGCCAACCCGAAGTGGGTCTCTTAACCAACTTGAACCGTATTGAGCCATTTTAATCCCGAACCATCAATTCATCAAATTGAACCCATAAATACCTCAAATGCATTCTCATGAACTCCAATTGACAACTTGGAGATCATTTCAAGGTTAAATAGAAAGTTCGTGACCTAAAAGACGGTTATGCCCCTCAAGTCACAAAAGTTCTTATTAACCCTCAAGATCAACTCCAAATTGAGCCAAAATTCATATCCAATGTCCTTGTGATTCTAGAAAACTAATGCAAGTAACTAGACTCAAAAACAAAACAAAAACCTACATGAAATGGTGAGCCCTAGTAAGGTGGTGCAAAAATGGGGTGTGACAAGGACCCTTTTGCTTGTCAACTCCAAACAAGAGGAGTACTTCTCGGGAAGCCTATGCTCCCACAGCCTCCATGGATCCCATTCCACCTGTTGAGTTTGAAATGAGAAATGAAAAAAGAAAGATAAAAAAGATAAAGAGAAAGAAAGATTTTACCATATCAGCAGTCAAGCTAGCAAGATATGCCCTTGCATGGGCATAATCGTGTCGATTGGAGGCTCTTGTAGCCAAGCAAGATGGAGCATAATTCTAAAGGATGGGCCATGACATGGCATCACTAGCAAGAGTTGGGCGACACATGTTCAGGTACTCGTAGTACCATATTTGGGGAAAACCAAAAAATATATATAGATGAAATCATGTGTGTGTTAAGTTTCGGGAAATAATAGAGAATTGAATGTTCTTTGTTACCTCCCAAACGAAAGGAAGTCCCCCAAAGTTCTTTGCAACTCCTCGGGACATGTCAGTCATGGAGCGATACATGTTTGCGAAAGCAGCTCCACCCCAGTTGTATCTCCCAATTTTGTTCACATCCTCCATGCTAGCTAGCAACTCAAGTCGAGCCATGTCATTGGTGCCCGCAAAGAAGGTGCATGAAATCATGTAGAGCAAGAAAGCTCTCACAATGTATTTGGGATCCGTCCCCTCACTCTCTTCTTCAGTGGCAAAGGTGTTGTAGAGCCAAGTACGGCGCACACCTTTTGGGCTTAATTCCGCTTCAACCCCAAGTAGAGGTACTATGTAGTTTTGATCCATGTTGGCATGTTCATAGTATTCCAAGCGCTTGCCTTTCAAGCTCAACCCAGTTATCATGGTGAAATCCTTAGGGGTCATGGTCATCTCCCCGAAGCTAAAATGGAAAGTGTTGGTGGTGTCCCACCATAGCTCTGTCAAGGCAAACAATGCTTGCCTATCCCATTGCTCGTTCTATAGAGCATCTAGGAAGGGCTCAAAACCCGCTTTCTTTATTATCTTGCGACCACGTGGTTGGGCATGATTCATATGTCTCCACCAAGAGATGAGTCCCTTTATTGATGTCCTTGTACGGAGACTTTGGAAGTCGGGCTATGTCAAAGGATTGTGCATTGAGAACATAGAGATATTGGGCATGCATTGGTAATTGATTTCAAATGGTTTTCCAAAAGTTTTAAAATATGGGTTTTGATTCATGAAATGAATTAGGAATGAATGCCCATGACCTTGTGTATTCAAATTCATTGATTTTGTAAGGATTGAACATGTTTTTGCCTTTTGGGCATTTTATCGAACACTTGGTGTGTAACTTGTTTTCAAGCATTGAAATGAAAGATTTTTGTGTACCAAATCCTTGCCAAGACCATTTGACTTTGTTCTACAATGCAAACCAATTGATTTTTCAAGAATTGAACATGTTTTTGTCTCTTTGGCATTTTATCAAACACTTGGTAGGCACCTTTTCTCAAGCATTGGGAAATAAGCATTTTGCACATTCAATCCTTGCCAAATCAATGAACTCGGCTTAACAATGATAAAAACAATCAAAAGAAGATCATGGGAATGCATTTTATCCAATAGAAATCAAGATTTCAAGATAAACATGTTAAGTTGGGAAGAACTAACCTCATGTTGGGAATGGAGGTATGAGAGATGCTTCTTAGGTTCAAGCAACACCTTGTCTTGGGATGCATCATAGATTGGTGCCTTGTATGTATTCTTGATCACATAATATGGATACTTGATGTTGGAATCATTGCTAGAAGCCATTGTTGGTGGTTGAGCTTGTATGTGAGAAAAATGGGTTTGATAGGAAAGATGATGAATTTGATCTTGCAACTTGATGATTGATGCTTGTTTTTGTTGTTGAATGACTTGCTCTTGATGCTATTTCATGCACACAACTTGAATTGAAAATGAAACTTTGATTGAGAATGTGTTTGTGAGTGTTTGGAGAAGATGGAATGAGTTTCTAGAGAGAGAAACTCTCTATTTTCGAATTGGGTGTGTGTGTGCATCAAATGGGGGTCAAGGGTTTAAAAACCCAGATTTTGGAGGACCCTAGCCTCGGGTAACCGCCCAGCATGGGGCGGCAAGCCGCCTGGGCTTGGGCGGCAAGCCACCAGCAACCAGGTGGTCACCCCCCCTTGCTCGCTCCGTTGCGCTCATTTGGCCTTTGCCCGCCTATTCGCGCTTTTGAACCTTCTTTGAGATGGATTATCAAGCTTGTTTTGAGTTGAAAAATGAATAAATATCTTGACTTTGTTTGACATGAAATGATTTGAATGAGATTGCATTGGTGGCCCTTGTGTGGGCATGGCATGCTAGTAGGGGTGAACAACCCTCTCTCTGCATATGACTTTTGATCATTAGGGATGAATTCCCTCCTATGTCACTATGATTCGTTGTCATTTGGGATAAAGATACCTTCCCTATATGCATGTGAATGATTGCTTTCATGAGATAATTGTGTCTCCTATATGAGTTGGTGTTTGAGTTGAGGCATGAATAGCCTCCATGTGAGATGACTTGGTGAACTTGTTGTGTGTTGGTGAGTAGAAGCTTACCTTTGTCTTGATGACTTAGTGAGAGAAAGATGAAATCTTTCTCATGATTACATGCTTACCTTGATGACTTGAAAGATGCAATCTTTCCCATGATTTATGTTGACCTTGATGGTTTGATTATGAGAAGGACGCGATCTTTCTCATGCTATGTGTTCACCTTGAGAGTTTGATATGAGAAGGATGCAATCTTTCTCATGTCACATGTTTACCTTGATAACTTGAAAGATGCGATCTTTCCCAATGGTATGTGTTTACCCTGATTGAAGGTTGTGACCTTCCTCGTACTATGTGACTACCTTAACAATTGAATGATAACCTTGATGGTTTGAATATGAGAAGGATGTATCTTTCTCATGTTTTGAGATAGCCTTGATGGCTTCCTGTGGTATGTGTTTACCTTGATTGATTTGAGCAAGAGAAAGACGTGATCTTTCTCATGTTATGTGATTACCTTGATGTTTGAATGATAACCTTGATGGTTTGAATATGAGAAGGATGTATCTTTCTCATGTTTTGAGATAGCCTTGATGGCTTCCTGTGGTATGTGTTTACCTTGATTGATTTGAGCAAGAGAAGGACGTGATCTTTCTCGTGTTATGTGATTTACCTTGATATTTGAATGATAACCTTGATGGTTTGAATAAGAGAAGGATGTATCTTTCTCATATTTTGGGATAGCCTTGATGGCATGGTGTTACCTCGTACTATTCGCTAGTTGTCACTGGCATAGTATGGGAAGACCTTTCATCGAACGAAGTTCGATGTAAGCTATGGATACCTTGTACTATTCACCAGTTGTCACTGGTACAGTATGGGAAGACCTTTCATCGAACGAAGTTCGATGTAAGCTATGGATACCTCGTACTATTCACCAGTTGTCACTGGTATAGTATGGAAAGACCTTTCGTTGAACGAAGTTCGATGTAAGCTATGGATACCTCATCTTGTCCCCCAGTGAAACTGGTATACAGTATGAGAAGAGTTCTGTAGAACTTATGAAGAGTACCTTTGTGCTTGTGTATGATGAATTCGAAGAATTCAATGATATGATCACCCTCTTTTCCCCAGTGGATCTTGATGAAGTCAATTCCCCGGGCAAAAATGGGTTGTTCTTTTGGTCATTGGCTTGCAAGTGAAACTTGCTCACCAATGAGGGGCTTCTGTCACACCCCATTTTTGTCACCTTAGCTAGGGTTTGTCATTGCATGTGTCTTTTTGTTTCCTTTTTGAGTCTAGTCTTTTGCATTGAGTTTCTAGGGTCCTAAGGATGGTGTGTATGAATTTTGGTTCGATTTGGAGTTGATCTTGAGGGTTAATAAGAACTTTTGTGACTTGAGGGGCATAATTGTCTTTTTGATCACAAACTTTCCATTTGACCTTGAAATGATCTCCAAGTTGCCAATTGGAGTTCATATGGTTGTATTCGAGGTATTTGTGGGATCAATTCGATGAATTGAAGGTTCAGGATTAGAATGGCTCAACAAGGCTCAGGTTGGCTAAAAGACCTACTTCGGGTTAGCTCGAATTGGTTCATGATTTTCACTCTATGACTACTCATTTGACCTTGATTGGTCTTAATTTCATCCCCAAATGTGTTTAGGGAGGTTGAATTTCGAATTAGAAAGCATTCGGTGCGACCCTATGTGCATACCTAAGCTAAGCGATGGTGAGGCATAGCGGTTAACCACCTTTGTAGGGCCCAACCATGCAGCCATGGCTAGGGTTTCTTTCCCTCAAGTGACTCAAATTACATTCCCCTTCGAAACACGGTCGTTTTGGCTTTCGTTTCGTCAAAATCGGAGTTGATTTGGGCCCTGAAACACATTTGGAAGTCGAAGGGGTCAAAAATGGGCTGAAGCTGACATGGCCTCGGGTGACCACCCAGGCCTGGGCGGCTAGCCGCCTGGGCCCAGGCTGCTAGCCGCCCAGCCCCAGGTGGTCACCTGAGCCACTTTCCTTTTTTGAGCTTTGACGCGGCTCCTTCCTTATTTCCTCGGATTTGCTCGCCTTTAGCCGCCATTTAACCCTAATTTCAGCCCTATTTGACCTACTTGAGCCCCAAGGGAACCTCTAAGAGCCCTTGGATCAATCCCTAGGGTTTTAATCCCAACCATTGAGGGTTTCCCCTCAATCCCTATAAATACCCCCTTATACTTCAGTAATGGGGAGGCACTTAGGAGGCAAATTCTGAAGTGTGAGGCATGTGTGAGACTTGGAGGCTATGGCAGCCATCCTTAGGGTAGTTTAACCTATACTTTGAGTGAGAGAGTGTGAGAGAGAGCTTGAAGGAGGGCTGGAGTATTGCTTGAAGGCCTGAAGGAAGGAACTCCCAGCAGTACACAAGAGAAGGAGGATTCCCTACAGCAGCAAAAGGATACTTCACCATAGGTATTCCCCCTTCCACCTCTTCTCTTAAAGTTAGGTTTTTTTAGGATGATTTCATGTTAAAGTGTATGTCTTTATCATGATTCTTTGCTTCTATTAGTTAGTATGCATGGTTAGGATAATGTTTGTGGGCTGTTTAGTATGCTAGGATAATATTCCATGTGATTTATTGCATGTTTGGGACTTTAGGGTTTCCTTAGTGCAGAAAATGGTTTTCTGCATGAAATAACACTTTTGCATATTGAAGCTTGTGTTTTTATTGTGTTTTGCTACTTCTATTAGTTAGTATGCATGGTTAGGATAATGTTTATGGGCTGTTTAGTATGCTAGGATGCTGTTCCATGTGATTTAATGCATGTTTGCAATTCTAGGGTTTCTCTTGTGCTGAAATTAGGTTTTTACTTAGAATAGCTATATTTCATGTGCAAGCTTGTGTTTTTATCATGTGTTGATGCTTCTATTGATTAATATGCATGATTAAAATGATGTCCACAATGAGTTTTGCATGATTTAGAGTTATTTTATGTGATTTTGAGCACAATGGTGATTCTAGGGTTTCATTCATCCTTGTATTAGGAAAGTAGCATATAGCATGATAGCTTAGGGTTTTTCTTTGTGTTTTCTTCATAGTTGATATATATGTGCTGCATATTTGATAACTATGACATTCTTCTGCATTCATAGTAGTGGATTTTAGTGTTTTTTGCATGTCATTGCATGTAGGGTTGAATTAGGGTTTTAGTTAGCTTATGATTCATGTCGTTGCATGACTTGTGGTTGATTTTAAACCTTATTTCAATTCTGTCCAGATCTATTATTTTTCCTTGATATGATATTTTGAGCATGTGTTAGCCCATGTTTGGGCATGATAATGGCTTGATTTGGAATCTAGCTTGTTTGGTTGGTATTTTTGGTATGTTTTGCATGGAAATTGCAGGTGCTTTGACAGGTACAACAGGTGCAACTACCCCACCAATGTGGGGTGGTTATTTTGGCTATTGTGGGATGAAATCTTACAAATAAGGTAATTACCCTATGCAATAGGGTGGTTACTTTGACAGGTTGCTTTTGCTTAAGGTAAGTAGGGTGTGAGGGTGCCCCAATTCACCCTTCTTTCCTTCCTTTGAAACTTTCCCTTTCTCCCCCCCTAGGGTTGTTTCCTAATAGAGGGGTATGGTAGATTCTATAGTTTCCTTTCAATAAAAAATACCTTTTAAATCAAAGTTTCCATCTTTTATCAAAATTCCATATTTTACTAAAGACCTTTTGAGAATCATTCATTTTTGGAAACTTACCATGTTTTACTTGAAAGGAAACTTAGGGTTTACCATAGGCCTTGATTAGGTTATAACCCTATTCCTTTTCGAACTACGTGGACTTTGATCCATGTATTTCCATACATGGTACGTAGGCGCTCTTCGTGAGGTTCAAGTCCGCCCTAGGATACTAAGTATCCTAGGTTTTCTCCTCCCCCCCTTTCTTTTTTCTGTTTTTCTTTGATTTACTTGACTATATGGATGAATGAATGAATGATATGCATGCTGTCTTGTGATGATAATTGTTGATTTGTGTGTGATTAAGACTTTGATTTAGCCCAATTAAATTAAGAGACCGTTTAGGGCGATATGGGTGCCTATAGGCTTTGCCTAGAACCTTCCCATATCGTAACTTAGCCTCCGAATCCCCAAATTCTCTGGTTTCCAAAAGACTTTTTTGCCTTACCATTTTAAACATGGAGTCAATCTTTTGTTTTCCTAAAACAAAACTGTTTTTTAGGGTTTTCCTTGTTTCCTTTAAAAAATATGGTGGCGACTCCTTTCTTTACTTTTAAACCCTCCTGTGGGCCTCGTGACCGTTTTTGGGGTCCACAGAACTGGCGACTCCACTGGGGAATTGTGGGCTAGACTCTATACAATTTGATTGGGCTAAGTTAATTTCTTTTGTTTAATTAAAATCAATCACATTGCATTCGCTTGATTGTGTGCTTTCATTTATTGCATTGTGTGCGCAAACTCTTGCATGTTAGGATCGATGTCCCTTGCCACTGACGGGCCTAGCCTCAACCTTGGTTTTCCTGATTCCATGAGTTGGGGCGAAAGCTCTCAACCTCTCTTGCCAAGTACCCTTGGGCTTGCCCTTGGGTATATTAAATGAGTTAATCACGTACTGCTGGACCCACGCGGCGTTCCTGATGACACATGTGGTTAGGTATAAAGATTGCTCAAGCAAGTGAAGGACCCCAGCCTACCCTTATCATTAGTCCATATAGACAGACTTGTAGGATACTATGGTTTCACCCTTATGCACCCACATTGTTTGTAATGATATCATGACCGTGTTTGTGATGTGCTTAATGGACAATTAATAGAGGACCTTTGCACCCTATATCCTTAATACGTACCTTTCGCCCATGACCCTTGTAAAGGTGATTGGATTAAAAGGGACTAATTGAGTATATATGGCGTGAAGTCATTGAGACAAATATGGAAGCCTAGGACATACCCTTAGGATGAGAGACTGATTGTTCCCTTTCTTAGAGGAGTGAGAAGACGTACTGGCTTGGATCCGCGACCAGCAAGGGCGCTTAGTGAAGATTGATTCTACTAACCAGTCAGATATGGCCGATGAAGCAACTGGTGAAGGGGGTTTGATGTTGAGACTTGTTTGAAGGCTATCATGACCAAACTTGATTACACCACTGATGTATCCGAGAGAGCATTGAAAATGGCCCAAGATATCCAACATAAGATGTCCGAACCCTGAACAGAATAATGGCCGTACCCCGGGGGATAACACCGAAAATGGGACCCAGTCTGGAGAAGGCACTAAGACCAATGATGGGGGAAGCACTCAGCCTAAAGGGAATGAATCACCTGAAGTTTTTAACCTAGAAGGGGGAAGTAAGGGGAAGACCTCTGATACAGACTCTGTGTTGGCTAGTAAGGTAGAAGCCTTGGAGAGAACTATAAAGGGAATCCGTAGGACAGATGACATGGTGGATGTACGTACCCTATCTTTGTTCCCTCAAGCTCGTATTCCACTACAATTCAAGATGCCCGAATTAGAAAAGTTTGATGGAACGGGTTGCCCTAAGACCCATTTGAAGATGTATGTGCGAGCTATGCACCCTCGAGGAGCGATAGATGAACTCTTGGCCCAAATGTTCCATGAAACCCTAGCCACTTCTGCCTTAAAGTGGTTCCTAGCCTTGGATGAGAATAGAACCCGAACTTGGGAGGACATATGTAATGAGTTTTCAGAGCACTACAAGTACAACACTGAGGTGGATGTCACAAGAAGGGACCTAGAGACCACAAAACAAGGGGCTAATGAGACCTTTTCCGCTTTCATTACAAGGTGGAGACAAAAGGCCTCGAGAATGGCAGATAGACCGAATGAGGAAGATCAGATTCAGTTGGTGGTTAAGAACCTATTGCCGGTGTATCACAAGCACCTCTTTGCTCACTACTTCCCTAATTTCAAGGCTCTTATCGGAGCAGGTACACAAGTTGAGGATGCCATTGCCGATGGGTCAATCAAGACAGAAGAAGTCCAAAAGAGCCGCAGGCCGAACTTTGCTGGGAAAAACAATGCCGAGGTCAATGCCATAGCCCAACCCATTCAACCTATCTCCCTAAATGACACCAACCCACCTCGCCAATTCACCGAGCTGCATATGCCACTTGAGAAAGTACTTGAAAAGCTAAAAAGCCTGAGGCCTGTTGAAACCTCTCGACCCAAGACCACCACCAAACCCATTGCCCAAGAGCTACAATGAGAATGAATACTGCAAATTTCACCAAGCCAAAGGCCACTCAACCAACCGTTGTTATCGCCTTAGGCATGAGATTCAAGACTTACTTGACAAACAAATCATCTCACCACCAACTCCACCAAATCGCCCAAATGTTACCCAAAATCCACTTCCCTCTCATGATTCATCCAACTCCATAAATGCCATTGAAGCCGACCCATCTCGACCTTGCCTACCCATAAGACAATATACCCCGTTACCCATGTCCTTGACCCAAGCCTTTCACCAATGCTGCAACCAAGGCCTTATCATACCTCACCTTCCAAAGCCAAGACCCCAAACACCCCATCAATATTGCCAATACCATGGTATACCCGGCCATGACACTGATGACTGTGCTATGTTGAGAAAGGTCGTTCAAGACCTCATTGATCAAAAGACCCTACAATTGCCAAAGAAGTCCATCCAACAGCAGTTGAAAGAAAGGTATGAAGCAGGAGACCCTCAAGTGGGGTTATTGGGAGAACCTTCGGGGAAGTTTGATTACTATGTGCTTTATCCTGATCCATTGCCAAGTGAGCCCATAATTCCTACGGGCTGGGATGATATACCCGAAGAGGTGCAGATGGAGGACATTGACATGATTGAATGGGATGACCTGATGGGTGACACAAATGAAATTGATGACATATGGGCTAGTGATGAAGAAATAGACCACATGACAAGAGGGGGCCGCCATTTCAAGCCTCCGCACTTGGAATCTGATAATCCACTGGGTGAGTTAGATAAGCGCCTTGATGTGCAAGAAGAAGAGGACGAAGTACTCCGACAATTGAAGAAGACCAATGCCAATATCACCATATGGGGCTTGCTTATGGCCTCTCACAAGCACAGACAGACAGTGTTGAAGTTGTTAAATCAGATACAGGTTCCGGTTGATTTGTCCCCTGAGGGATTGGTGAATCTAGTAAACCCTGCTCCGAAGAATTCCACTATAGTGTTCACAGAGGCGGACTTACCTAAGAGTGGGCCAAGCCACTCCCAAGCCTTGCATATAACTGTTGATACCATGGGGAAGAGAGTTCCTACGGTCTTGATTGATAATGGTTCCGCATTGAATGTATGTCCCTTGAGAACTGCAACTGTTTTGGGCTTGGGGCCCACTGATTTCACCCCATCTGGGCAGACAGTGAGGGCGTATGATAATACCCGTAGAGAAGTAATTGGAGTGATCACTCTACCTTTAATCATGGGACCCACGAAGTACAGAGTGGAGTTTCAAGTCCTGGATGTGCCGTCATGTTTTAATTTGTTATTAGGAAGGCCTTGGATTCATCCTGCTGGGGCTGTACCATCATCATTGCATCAAAAGGTAAAGTTCCCACATGAGGGAGCCATTGTTACGCTTCAAGGGGACTATGAGTTGAAATGGCGGGTGTACCCATATGTGAAATAAAACCAGAATCAATTGAGATACCCTTGTCGGGGTTTGAGTATGTGCAATGTATAGAAAAAGAGTTCGGGAAGGAAGAGCTATCACACTATTGCACTTTTTACCCAAGTTCTGATCCAGCACTGACAGACAAAGACTTTTGTGACAAGTACTTTACAGATGGGCCGAATCCTCAGAGCTTGACAAGTTGGTACAATTCTGTGGGAAAGAAGAAAGAAGACTGGGTAGAACATGTGGATACCGAGGCTATGGTTACCATGTTCCAAGATATGGTTCTTACTTTGGGGGAGTCAGCAACAGAAGATTGCCAAGATTCGTCAATTCACCATGCAACCATGCCGCTTCATAATTGGTACCTAGAAGATGGAGCCATTGCAGAGATCCTTGAAGAAGAAGATCATGACCTGCCTGATAGTAGCTTGTAGGTTCCTTAGTTAGAGTCTTTCTTGCTTTCAATAAAGTGTGTCCGCCTATCCCACTTTGTGGAGTTAGGAGTCGTTTCATAGTTGTGGCACCAAATTTTGTTTCCTTTTCAAGTTTGTGTCTTTTTGTTGGTTCCTTTAATGAAGTGTGTTTCTTTTATACATTGTTTGCTTGCAGTGTTTCTTTTCTCTCTTCTATGGATATTTATGGCATGGATATAGATCCTAGGAATGACGTCCCCCCGGAGCTCGTCGAGCGAAGGAAAAGGGGTGTCACCGAACCTAACATGGATGAATTGGAATCAATCAATTTAGGGACAAATGAATTGCCAAAGATAATTAAAATTGGGATAACCCTTTCACCACTTGAAAAAGAAAAGCTGATAGCCCTCCTAAAGGCCAACATAACGGCCTTTGCATGGTCTTATGAAGACATGCCCGGCATAGATCCAGACATTGTGCAGCACTTCATCCCCACCAATCCCCTTAAAAAGCCGGTAAAGCAAAAATTGAGAAGATTGAAACCCGAGTGGGCATTGAAGGTAAAAGAAGAAGTAACCAAGCAACTCGATGCGGGGTTCCTACAGGTTGTGGAGTATCCCGAGTGGTTATCCAATATAGTTCCCGTGCCTAAAAAGGATGGAAAAGTGAGGATGTGTGTGGATTTTCGAGATCTTAATGCAGCAAGCCCTAAGGATGATTTCCCTTTGCCCCACATTGATGTATTGGTAGATAGTACTGTAGGACATGCGCCCCTCTCTTTCATGGATGGGTTTTCCGGATACAATCAGATAAAGATGGCGCCGCAAGATATGGAGAAAACGGCCTTTATCACACAGTGGGGAACGTATTGCTACAAAGTGATGCCGTTCGGTTTGAGAAATGCCGGGGCTACCTATCAAAGAGCTGCTACAACATTGCTGCATGACATGATCCATAAGGAGGTGGAAGTATATGTGGACGACATGATCGTGAAGTCCGTGGATCGAGAAGGACACTTCATGGCACTGGAAAGGTTCCTGGAGCGAGCAAAGAAGTACAACTTGCGGTTGAATCCTCAGAAATGCGCTTTTGGTGTCACTGCAGGCAAGCTATTAGGATTTATGATTACTCAGAGGGGAATCGAGGTCGATCCGGGAAAAATCAAGGCCATTGTAGAGATGGAGCCGCCTAGCACAGAGAAGCAGATTCGAGGGTTCTTGGGGAGAATTCAGTACATAAGTAGGTTCATTGCTAATTTGACTATGGTGTGTGAACCGATTTTCAAATTGCTTAAGAAGGGTGTGCCGAAGGTATGGAATGAAGAATGTCAAGAAGCCTTTGAGACTATCAAAAGGTATTTGAGTAATCCACCAATTCTAGTTCCCCCGCGACAAGGTGAACCGTTATTGTTATACTTGACGGTCACTGAAACCGCGACGGGAGCTATGCTAGCTCAGTACCTTGAGGGGTCAAAAAAGGAGAATGCCATTTACTACCTAAGCAAGAAGATGACAGACTATGAGGTGAAGTACAATGCCATAGAGAGGGCTTCTACTAACCATGAGTAACACCTAGCATATGGCTCATGGTGTGGTCCTTAATGAGGTGAATAGTCATTTACAAAGAACCCTTCTGTTATAGTTTACAGGTTACAATTCCATCCTTCCATCAACACAATGTCTCCAATTGAACTAATAGGACATGGAAGTCTGTCAAGTCCCTAGTTCAATTACTTTATACTC
The DNA here is from genome assembly GCA_039720395.1 of Liquidambar formosana. Taxonomy (NCBI): domain Eukaryota; kingdom Viridiplantae; phylum Streptophyta; class Magnoliopsida; order Saxifragales; family Altingiaceae; genus Liquidambar; species Liquidambar formosana. The sequence continues at coordinate 5,633,730 of CM077831.1, forward strand.
ATTCATTAATATCAACTCAATGATGAACTTATGGAAACTCCTTTCCATATTCATTCTACCATGGGCCCATGGATTTAATGAGTTATATTCAATGAATACTGTATGAGACATTCACTCTCTTTTTCCTGAGAGTGATGGATTCCTTGTTGATCACTCACATGCCTTCACACACATAGCAGTAGGGCCAATGAATACCCTTACAGACCCCAGAATAGGATCTGTACTTAGTGTTATCAAACTTCTAAAGCTACATGTATAAGACAACCATGGTGTCTCATGGTCTAAGGATTACTTGTACCACTATAACAATGAGAAACTGATTGACAGGCAGGTTAAAACTGTTAGGATTATGCCCTAGAGCCAATCATAGAGATGATTGTTTAGGGATTAGGAACAATCATTTGATTTCATTTATATATGTCACATTTATTATTGATTTAATAAAAGGGCTTATTCTATTATGTTTATATGCATCATTTATATTTACATAATATGTCCATGGAGTTAGAGTTGAGAATATGGAATTACAAAGAGTTGTAATTTTGAGACTATAGATATATCTCTGTACTAAACTCCTAAAGCATTCCTAGTTGAAGGTTCACTATGATGGACAGTAATGAACCATAGGACTAGCACTTGTTAGGTTGACTCTATAGGAGGATAGCTAGTCTCAAGCTATTTGTGTGGAGACACTACAACCAACAAGTGGGTGCCTATTACGAGAATAGGTACACTGAATGTGACCAAAGATATGAGATAAACTGAATGGAGTTTTATCCTGCCTGTCAATCAGTTTCTTATTGTTATAGTGGTACAAGTAATCCTTAGACCTGAGACATCATAGTTGTCTTATGCATGTAGCTTTAGAAGTTTGATAACACTAAGTGCAAATCCTATTCAGGGGTTTGCAAAGGTGTTCATTGGCCCTACTGCTATGTGTATGAAGGCATGTGAGTGATCAACAAGGGATCCATCACTCTCAGGAAAAAGAGAGAGAATGTCTCATATAGCATTCATAATATAACTCATTAAATCCATGGCCATGGTAGGATGAATATGAAAAGAGTTTCATGAGTTCATAAATGAGTTGATATCTATGAATGAGTATAAAGTAATTGAACTAGGGACTTGACAGACTTCCATGTCCTATTAGTTTAATTGGAGACATTGTGTTGAAGGAAGGATGCAATTGTAACCTATAAACTATAACAGAAGGGTTCTTTGTAAATGACTATTCACCTCATTAAGGACCACACCATGAGCCATATGCTAGGTGTTACTCATGGTTAGTAGAAGCCCTAATTGATATAAGTGAGTTATAATCAATTAGGGAATTGGAAGGAGTTCCAATTAGACCCTAAATGGAAAGAGTTCCATTGTGCACACCTCGTGCTATTCCTACTACTTAATGATGTGAACCCAATGGGTCACACTACTGATCATGCAAGAAGGGCTTTAAAGTCTATGAGAGAAAGGGTTTTAGTGAATAAAGAATAGTTCTTTATAGGCCTATTTGTATTTGATACAAATAATAGGGGTTAATGTGCAATTAAGTGTAATTACACATAACCCTATTAGGGTTTCTTCCCCATGGCCAGCCCCCTTTAGTGGGCTGCCTATATAAGTCACACTTATGTGTGACATGGCATAATAGGCTTGCACAATAAGCCCTAGCCGTCCTAGCCCCTTGGAGGCTCTCTTCTCTCTCTCTCTCTTCTCCACCTCTAGCAACAACAAGGAAGAAGAAAGAAAAGACTTGAAGCTCTAGCTAGGTGTGGATATCGTTGGAGGCAGCACACTTGGGCTGCTCATTCACCGCTGTCTGGAATCAAAGCTTGGAGCAAAAAGGAGAAGACAAAAATTCTGTAAGTGTTCTAACCCTCTTTGTAGTTAGGGTTTGATTTTGTGTTATGCATAGTTAGATTCATGGGATTGGGAATCGTAGGAAAAATTTTTATATTCCGCACTTGTATTTTTCCCTCTTGTTCGATTCCCAACAAAAACTCCATTCAGTTTATCTCATATCTTTGGTCACATTCAGTGTACCTATTCTTATAATAGGCACCCACTTGTTGGTTGTAGTGTCTCCACACAAATAGCTTGAGACTAGCTATCCTTCTATAGAGTCAACCTAACAAGTGCTAGTCCTATGGTTCATTACTGTCCATCATAGTGAACCTTCAACTAGGAATGATTTAGGAGTTTAGTACAGAGATATATTTACAGTCTCAAAATTACAACCCTTTGTAATTTCATATTCTCAACTCTAACTCCATGGACATATTATGTAAATATAAATGATGCATATAAACATAATAGAATAAGCCCTTTTATTAAATCAATAATAAATGTGACATATATAAATGAAATCAATTGATTGTTCCTAATCCCTAAACAATCATCTCCATGATTGGCTCTAGGGCATAATCCTAACACCTCCAACTTACAACTCCACTATTCAAGGTGAAGACATACCCCGATGTTGATTTCCTATCATTATCATCAGATTGAAAATCTGAGTCCGTATAACCTACTATTTCTAAGTTTCTTTCTCCATAGACAAGGCATGGGTCCTTAGTTCTTCTCAAGTACTTAAGGATAGCCTTGACTGCTTCCCAGTGTTTTTTACCTGGGTCTACCTGATATCTGATTGTAACACTTACAACATAAATGATATCTGGTCTTGTATATAGCATGACATACATTAGACTCCCTACTGCAGAAGCATAGGGAATCTTCCTCATGTATTTAATCTCCTCTAGAGTTTTAGGGCCTATGCTTAGACAACTTGATTCCATGCCTAACAGGATTTAGACTTCTTTTGGAATCTTCTAAATTGAACCTTTTCAAAATCTTGTCTATGTACAACGATTGGGAGAAACCTAGCATCCATTTAGATCCATCTCTATAGACCTTTATTCCCATAATATAGAATGCTTCTCCCAAATCCTTCATGGAGAAATTCTATAAAAGTCACTCTTTCACTTTTGACAACGTCTCTACATTATTCCCAATAAGTAGAATGTCACCAACATATAGGACCAGGAAGGTGATCGCACTCCACTAACCTTCTTGTACACACATGGTTCATCCATATTCTATAGGAAACTAAACAATTTGATTGCCTCATTGAATTGGATGTTCCAACTTCTAGAAGCTTGTTTAAGTCCATAAATGGACCGCTATAGCTTGCACACTTTGTGGTCCTTACTACTAGATGTAAAACCTTTAGGTTGCTACATATAAATGTCTTCTTCAATGTTACCATTAAGGAAGGCGATCTTTACATCCATTTGCAATATCTCATACTCATAGTGTGCAGCTATAGCTATCAAGATCCTAATGGACTTAAGCATAGCCACTAGCAAGAAGGTTTCCTCATAGTCAATACCATGTCTTTGTCGGTAACCTCATAGCAAGAAGGTTTCCTTATAGCTAGCAAGAAGGTTTCTACTTTTCCATCTAAACTTATCTTCCTTTTGAAGATCCATTTACAGCCAATAGGCACTATGCCTTCTGGTGGATCAATTAAAGTCCAGACTTTGTTGGAAAACATCGAGTCCATTTCAGATTTCAAGCTTCCAACCATTTGTTCGAATCAATATCCGAAATCACCTGTCCATAAGTAGTAGGGTCATCTGGGTGTTTTCTCTCACCAAGGAACAATTCCTCTACATTATGATTGAGAAATCCATATCTCTCAGGTGCAACAGATACCCTACTCGATCTACAGAAAGGTTATGGTACATTAGTGGGTTCTATCTCATCAGGGACAGGAGTTGGATCACCATCGGTTTGTGTCTCATCAGACAATTCTTTGAGTTCTATTTTCCTGTTATTGCTTCTTTCTTGAATAAACTCTTTTTCAAGAAAGACTGCAAACTTAATAACAAACACTTTTTGTTCATCAGGATAATAGAAATAGTATCCTAAACTCTCTTTAGGATATCCCACAAACCTACATTTAATTGATCTTGATTCCAATTTAGTTGCATCATATGTCTTTACATATGCAGTGCAACCCCATACCTTAACATGCTTAAGGTTTGGTGATCTTCCTTTCCATATCTCATATGGTGTCTTAGGGACAGCCTTGGTTGGAACTCTGTTTAACAAGTACGCGGCAGTTTCTAGGGCATGTCTCTAGAAAGACAATGGTAAATTGGTGTAACTCATCATGGATTGGACCATATCCAATAAAGTCCTACTCCTCGTTTTTGACACACCATTAAGTTGTAGTGTTCCTAGAAGTGTCCATTGTGATAGAATGCTTGCTTGAACAAGATGATCTAAAAACTCATCGGTTAAATATTCGCCTTCTCGATCCGATCGAAGAGCTTTTATGCTTTTATCGGTTTGTTTATCTACTTCATGTCTGAATTCTTTGAACTTTTCAAATGCTTCAGATTTGTACTTCATTAAGTACACATACCCAAACCTAGAATGATTGTCGATAAAGGTTATGAAGTAAGAGAAACTTCCATGAGCATTAATGCTCAAAGGACCACATACATCACTATGTATTAATTCTAATATGTCTGCAGCCCTCTCATCGTAACAGGTGAAAGGTGACTTGGTAATCTTGCCTAGCAAACAGGATTCACAAGTTGGAAAGGGCATAGAAGCCAATAAACCCAATTGTCCATCCTTACATATCTTGTTAATCCTATTCTCACTGATATGACCTAATCTTAGGTGCTAGTCATATGCGGAGTTTTCCTTATCTCTTGTTCTCTTGGTTTTATTAGCATTCAATTTAGAACTATCATGCTCCATGCAATTCACATTTGCAATAAAGTTTAGAAAATAAAGGCCATTCACACAAACTCTAGAAGTAATGAACTCTTCATTTTTAAATAGAGAACATTTATTATCTTCAAAAATAAAACTAAAACCTTGTTTAGATAAAACGAAAATAGAAATAATGTTTCTAATAACTTCTGAAATGTAAAGGCAGCCTACTAATTCTAAACTACTACCACTAGGTAGAGTCAAGCAGCAAGTCCCTATAGCTAATGTAGCAACGGTTGCTCCATTCCCCACTCATAGGGTTACTTCGCCTCTACTTAGCCTTCTGCTTCCCCTTAGATCCTACATGGAATTACAAATATGAGAACTCGCACCAGAATCAAGTACCCAAGTAGAAGCAGTACTAACACTCATGTTAGTTTCGAGTATAAGAGCATGATACATACCTTCCAAAGGTTAGTTCTTTAGAGTATCCAGATAGTCCCGGCAGTTACGTTTCTAGTGCTCATCCTTGCTGCAGTGAAAACAAGTTCCTTCGGCTTTAGTGGCATTACCTTTCTTGATGCCTCCCTTTGGCTTTAGGTTCTTCTTCTTCTTCCCTTGGGTACTCTTACCTTTGCTTTTGCCCTTGCCCTTAGGCTTAGGCCTAGTCTTGGAAGTAGAAGCTCCATCAAATGCAAGCAAAGAACATTTCCCCTTTTTCATCGTCTCCTTGGTCATCTTAAGCAAATTGTGTAGCTCGAAGAGAGTGGGCTCAAGCTTATTCATATGAAAATTCATAATGAACGGCTCATATAAATCGGGAAGCGACTGTAGAATAATTTCGGAGGACATATCAGCTTCAATGATCACATCAAGCTTCTTAAGCTGCTTGATATGGTTTATCATCTTCAAGGTGTGATCTATCATGAATGAACCCTCATTCATCCTTGCCTTGAAGAGATCCTTGACAATGTTATATTTTGCAGTCTGACTTTGCTCCCCATACAACTCTTGTAAGTGGAGAAAGATGTCGTGTGAGCTTTTCATGGACTCATGTTGCTTCTGAAGCTTAGGGCTCACAGATGACATTATATAGCATCTCGCCTTTAAGTTGTCATCTATGCGCTTCTAATAAACGTCTTTCTCTTGCTGAGTTGCAGCCTCAGCAGGAGCAGTAAGAAGTGGGCCATCAAGAGTATAGGTAATCTTTCAGAAGTTAACACAATTTTTAAGTTCCTAAGCCAGTCAAAATAATTTGGTCCAGTCAAACAGTTGGTGTCCAATATTTTGGTGAGCCATTTTGGTGAGGTGAGCCATTTCGGTGATCTACATGTAGAAAATTAAATAGAGAATTAGATTTCATTTTTAATCCATAATGATCGGGTCTTTAATCATATGGTACCTCCCACTATTTTATCAAATTCCATACACCCTCTAATGGAATTCAAGAATCTCATTCCTAATGGGGATTGGGGTCCCATTGTGACCTAGAAGCCTCACATAATAGTTTCTTGGCTTCTAACCTACAATAAGAAGACAACTCTTTGTCTATTGCTTCATAAGCAAGTTCCAATCCTTTTGCCTCTAGGGAACATACACCTCACATGTTAGTTTCTTGGAATATTTTCCTAGTTAAGTTAAGCCCATCATTCACATAAGTATGCTTGGCTAAATACATACCTCACACGTTGGTTTCTTGGTATATACTGGTTTTGGCACCCCATGATAGCTCATATGTGATAGTTTCAAGTAATGTCTTTAACATGGGTAGCTCCTACATGTCTACAGCCAGGTACCCACAGTAAAGGACGTTAGATGATCCTATAATAATGGAAGGCAATTAATGAAGAAAACATTCCCTAATGTATTTTCCATTTCCAACTTAATATTAAAAGAGAGGGGTTTTTAAGGGTCTCATCAAATTAACATACATCTCATGCATATAAATAAAAATAGAACAACATAAAATAATCCACTTATCAATATTAGTCCCTAAAAGGAGACATATAACGATCTATGGATTTAGAGCTATCACAATCTATCTCATAAATTAAAACTCCCACTATGATGATTGTGGACTTTAAGAAGATTCAATCCAAGCCAATAGATTGAATCCAAGGTCTAAAGTGGGTGTAGGTGATTGTAAAATAATCCATTGGAAACATGCATGCACTCTTGAAAATCTTCTCTAAGCTTTCAAGTCTTTCAATCTCCTCCATTGGCTTGATGGTCTCCACCATTGGCTTGTTGGGCTCTACCATGCCCCTTTGCGTCCACCATGCTCCTTAGTATGCTCTTGATTACATAACATTTATATAATTTAAAGAAAGGGATACATAAGGGGAATGTTGGGTACATAAGAGAATGATAGAGAGAGAGAGAAGGTGGCATGCAAGCCCTAAATAAATAATACATCACCACAAAATAAATTACAACTCTTGAAAATATTACAACCCATTCATAAGATGGCCAATCACAATTGGTTTAAAAGGGCTTAGTCCATAATCATCATCCTACCACAAACATACAATCACATTGCATAATGTAAGAAAAGCTGTAAGCAATTAAACATATGGGCATTATGGTAATTCTCTTGAATGATTTACATTAATCTCATTCATGTATCCTAATCTCATTAGGTTTTACAAAATTTCTAGAATTTAATTAAATCTTAACATTTAAGATATTTAGTTTCAATCAATCAAATCAATTGAAACAATTAAAGTTTCCAAAAATAACTCTAATATCTAATATTAGGGTTTCCTTAATTAAACAAAACAATTTCATTTAATTAAAATTTTCTAGATTTTAATTTAATCCCTAATTATGTTTTAAACCATTTAAAACGTTATAAAATTAATCAATATTAATTAAATAATTAATATAGGAATTAAATAAAATCAATTAGATGATGAATTAGTGCATTAGGGTTTCTAAAACCCTAAACCCTAAATGCAAGCCTAAACATTAAATGCCCAATGATTGGTCATTTAATGACCAATCAATCAAACCTTAGGTTAGTAGGTTTTAATGATTAGGATTAGGGTTTAATTAATGCCAATTAGGCTATTAATTACTCTTAATTAATTACACCAATTAGGGTTTCTAAAACCCTAAACCCTAGGCATCATTAATGCATCTAATTATACCCTATTATTAATAACAATGATTGGTCATTTAATGACCAATCATTAATTCACAATTAAAGGTAATTAATATCCCAATTAGGGTTTAATGGATGCCTTTAATAATTAGGGTTTCGTCATTAACTCAAACTAGGGTTTCCTAAGAAACCCTAGTGTTGCCACCACCAACAAGAGGCTGCTGGAGCCACCACCGGCAGTAGGGCCTCCGACCACCCATGGGGAAGGGCTGCTGGGGTATGGGCCAAGCCCAATGACATGTGTGGGGTGGTCCAAGTGGTAGCCATCATAAAAAACAATTAGGGTTTCTAAAACCCCATTGCTGGTGTCACGACCCAAAATTAATTAAGCCGTGATCAATATTAATAAATCTAGTTTAATTAAGAAAATCATTTAGGAAGCACGTGAATGGCACGCGTTAGAAAACTGGTAATTTCAATAAAAATTTCGGCATGACCCATTCGTAAATGGGACATACCGTAACAAAATCCTGTATAAAAGAGTTATAAAAGTTCCTGTCATCCATCATTGGTATCATCACATGCTAAATAAACCATATGAAGAAACCTACGAAATTAAAATATTACAAACCATGAGTTATTATGTGTCTAGCGCCCATTGGCCGAATACATAGTGTTTAGTTAATACATATCCATAATATTAAAAAATTTTCCCATCAAAGTATAGCACCTCAAGGCGAGGTCTCCCCAGCTATGAAATCATCTGAAAAAGGTTTATAAACATAGGAGTGAGTATAAAACTCAGTAGATATAATTTTCATATAGAAATAACCAAAGCATGATAATATAACCAATTACAATCATGCTTAGAATAATTAAAACCCATGCAATGTCATGAATGATATGCGACTCATGTCCATTTAACATAATCCATAATTACCGACCACTCCCGCAGGAGTCTTCGCGCGGAACCGGAGGATTTAAACCCACCTCCAAGAGGACAACACAAGGGTTCCTACCTGGAACCGGAAAGTAGCCTCTGATTCGGGAACACAAGGGTTCCTACCTGGAACCGGAAAGTACCCAGGACCAAAGGAATGGAAAACACCGCTAAGTCCCTTGACCGCTAGTAGTCCAAATCCAATGACCCTTTAATATACTTTTACCAAGTAATTAATTAAGTCCATTTCATGCATTTTATGCCAATGAATGCCATGAAAAGCATAAAAACTCGTACACGTGTCAGTTATTCCAAAAATCAACAATATGTAATTATTTAATAATTATATAACATGTGAGAGCTATGTAAAACATGTAAAATATAGACCAACAAGAATTTACATAGCATGCACCTTCAAAATAAACCAAAATATGACAAGTATATCAACCCATATACTCCCAAAAGTAATATTCCTAATTATAGGGTTATGTAAACTAGACCCCTCAGTACATGCATTACAAAATATACATGATAATCCACCCAAATATCACGTAAACTCGTAAATAGCACCCAAAATACATTTTTATCTAACATATATGGGCTTATATACTAACCCATTATCATCCCTACGGTTAAAACCCATGAAAATTACACCTACCACAAGTATGTTGCACCAAACGTAGAGAAAATGTGTTGGGAAGGTCGGATCTGAGCCTAGAATGCAAGAACAAACTCCAAACTCTACAGATCAGGCTTGAATCCTCTCCAAGCATGTGTAGATCTTCAAATCTAGCCCCTAGAACGCGAGTCCAAGCGTTGAAATGAGATGAGAGAGTCAAAAACCCATGCATGCAAGAGAAAAACGTGATTTTCTCTCTCCAAACAAGCCTTTTCTCTCTCCTCTCTCTCTCTTTCTCTCTCTCTCTCTCTCTCTCTCTCTCTCTCTAACACTCAAAATGCTGAAAAATGGGTGTTAGAGTCGTGATATGAAGGTTTTGAAAAGGGGTGAGAGGGCACATGCGTCATTTGTTCTAAAAAAAATCTGCCAGTCGAGAGTTTCAGACGGCTGAAAATAACTTTCAGCCGGCTGAAACTAAATGGAAAAAAATCTCCTTCTCTGGATTGTTCAGACGGCTCAAATGTAAACTTTCAGCCGTCTGAAAATTGGCTTTCAGCCGGCTGAAACATGTTTCAGCCGTCTGAAATTTTCAGACAGCTGAAACATGACAATCCATCAGGCAATCCCTCATCAGCACTGATCACAGCCTTCTTTTCATTAAAAACATTTAAGTAAAAGGAAGAATAAAAGAATGGAGAAGATTACTTTAAGTTATTTAATGAAAATAAGCAAATAACCCCCCATTTGAATCCAAATAAAATATCAAAAAAATCAAATTCCAAGTATATCAAAATCTCATTTTCAAGTTTTAGTACAAAATCCGACTCCCGACAGATTTTCCGAAAACAAACATATGAGTAAACCGATCTAAACGTGATAATAAAATCCCATAAAATCACAGATGTCTTATAATATTATAAACTTCCATTACCGCCAAAAATTATCTTCGAAAACAAAGATTTATGAAAATTCATTTTTTCCCAACACTTAGCCAAATTTTCAGTAGTCTAAAAGTGTGAAATCGTAAACACAACAACATCACACACATGCGATACCCACACGTGACAATACCCGACAAATCAACTAAAGTACATGCAAATTATGCATTAAAGGTGAGGTTATCCTAATTAAATGACACGGGTATTACAATTCCTCCCTCCTAAAAGTGAATTCGTCCTCGAATTCAAATCATACCTTAATTGTCAAATAGATATGGATAGGTTTCACGCATGAACCATTCTAGTTCCCAAGTAGCTTCTTCCTCGCCATGATGGTTCCATAACACTTTTACCAAAGGAATAGTCTTTCCACGCAAAACTTTCTCACGATAATCTAAAACCCGGATAGGATATTCCGCATAGGTGGCATCTTCCTCCACTTCAATATCTTGCCAATCAATCACATGAGATGGATCGTGAACATACTTGCGTAACATGGACACGTGGAACACATTGTGCACTTTACTAAACTGCAATGGCAATGCCAACTCATAAGCATTGAGACCTCTAGTGCCAATGATCCTAAATGGTCCAATGAAACGTTGTGCAAGCTTCCCCTTCTTGCCAAAACGAAACACTCCTTTTCGAGGTGACACTTTCAACATTACAAAGTCTCCTAGTTGAAAGGTCAAAGGTGTTTGTCGCTTATCAGCATAGCTCTTGTACCTACTTTGAGCTGTCTTGAGTCGCTCTCTGATGAGTTTGACTTTATCTGTGGTCTCTTGAATCAACTCCGGTCCCAGTAAAGTTCCTTCACCGGTCTCTGCCCAACACATAGGAGATCTACACGGTCTCCCATACAACGCCTCGAAAGGTGCCATCCCGATGCTAGCCTGAAAGCTGTTATTGTAAGAAAACTCTGCCAGAGCCAAGTGTTCTTGCCAACTTCCCTTAAAGTCCAAAACACATGCTCGCAACATATCCTCCAAGATCTGATTAACACGCTCAGTCTGCCCATCTGTCTGTGGATGATAGGCCGAGCTAAGGTGTAATCGAGTACCCAACTCCCTTTGCAAACTCTGCCAAAACTGAGAAAGGAAATGAGGATCTCTATCAGATACAATCGATTTGGGGACTCCATGCAAACGTATTATCTCTCTGATATACAATCGAGCCAACTTCTCAGCTGAGTCAGTCGATCGCACAGCCATAAAGTGAGCGGACTTGGTAAAACGGTCTACTACCACCCAAATAGTGTCATGACCTCTCTGAGTACGTGGCAAACCACTGATGAAATCCATAGTGATTTCCTCCCATTTCCACTGAGGCGGCGGTAAAGGCTGCAATTGCCCAAAAGGCTTCCTATGGTCAGCTTTGACCTGCTGACACGTATAACACTTGGCGACAAATCTTGCTACGTCACATTTCATACCTTTCCACCAGAATTGTCTTTTCAAGTCTCTATACATCTTATTATTGCCTGGATGAATAGAAAACTTTGATCGATGAGCAAGACTAAGAACTTCTTCCTTAATCTTCTCATTACATGGAACTGCAAGTCTATTCTGGTACCTCAAACCACCATTAGGATCTATGGTCCATCCAGATACATCTTCACCATTCAGTACTCTACCACGGATATCCACTAACTTAGGATCTTCATATTGAGCTTTCACAATCTTAGGGATAGGGTAAGGTCTCACCAAATTATAGACACATTCTTTACCTGCCAAACCACCAACAAACAAATTATGGTCACACAAGGCATTTACCATCCTCCAATGGTGGATAGAAATACTATATAAAGTCCCACAAGACTTCCTGCTCAAAGCATCTGCTACAACATTAGCCTTCCCAGGGTGATACTTCAATTCAAAATCATAATCTTCTAAATACTCCACCCACCTTCTCTGCCTGAGATTCAAATCCCTTTGGGTAAAAATATACTTTAAGCTCTTATGGTCCGAAAAGACCTCAAACTTCTCACCATACAAATAACATCTCCAAAGTTTCAGTGCAAACACTACAGCTGCAAGCTCTAAATCATGAGTGGGATAATTCATCTCATGTGGCTTCAACTGTCTAGATCCGTATGCAACAACTCTCTCAGTCTGCATCAACACACATCCCAATCCACTCAATGATGCATCACAATACACGGTATACCCCAACCCACTAGTTGGAATGATCAAAACTGGTGCAGATGTCAAACAAGACTTCAACTCCTCAAATGCTTCCTCACAAGCATCGTCCCAAATGAAGGGTACATCTTTCCTGGTTAACCGCGTAAGACGTGCGGCAATGCTAGAGAAACCTTCTACAAATCTCCGATAATAACCTGCCAAACCTAGGAAACTGCGAATCTCAGTCACGTTCCTAGGTCTAGGCCAATTCAAAATAGCTTCAACCTTGGACGGGTCTACTGCAATACCTTCCTCAGATACTATGTGCCCCAAAAACTTCACTTGGTTCAACCAAAAGTCACACTTCTCCCACTTGGCATACAACCTATGCTCTCTCAAAGTCTGCAATACAATTGCCAAATGATGCGCGTGTTCCTCTTGAGTCCTCGAATATACCAAAATATCATCAATAAATACAACCACAAATTGATCTAGATGAGGACGAAACACTCGATTCATTAGATCCATAAAAGCTGCAGGTGCATTGGTCAAACCGAAAGGCATCACCAAGAACTCATAATGACCATATCGAGAATTAAAAGCGGTCTTCTCAACATCCTCATCTCGAACAAGCATCTGGTGATAACCAGAACGCAAGTCAATCTTGGAAAAGAACTGGGACCCACGTAACTGGTCAAATAAATCATCAATACGAGGCAATGGATACTTGTTCTTGATGGTGACACGATTCAACTGTCTATAGTCAATACATAATCTCAAGGACCCATCCTTCTTCTTTACAAAAAGTACAGGTGCACCCCATGGTGATCTACTCTCCTGGATAAAACCCTTAGCTTTGAGTTCTTCAATTTGAGTCTTCAACTCTCGAAGCTCAACAGGAGCCATTCTATATGGCATAATAGAAATGGGTCCCGTTCCCGGTTGCAAATCAATAGTAAAGTCTACCTCCCTCCTAGGGGGCAAACCTGGTAATTCATCTGGGAATACATCAAGAAATTCCCGTACAACGGGAATGTGGTGGGGATGTATACCCTCAGCATCTTCACCCTTGATTGCGGCTAGAAAACTCAAATAACTACTCTTCTTGAAACGCCGAATCTGGATATCAAACAAGATATCCGGATGGAGAGTATGCCTATCTCCATAGAATGAGAAAACTCCACCACTAGAATTATGGAAAGTTACTTTCTTCTTGTAACAATCCATCACCGCTCTATAATTGGCTAACCAATCCATGCCAATGATGATATCATAACCAGATACATCCAAAATGATGAGATCTATCAACATCTCCTGGCCCACAATGTTAATACAACACTCTCGGCAAATATAACTAGTCATGAAACAATTCCCAAGAGGAGTATCTACTTCCAATGTAAAACCCAAATCATCATACTTCAATTCCAAAGTATTAGCAAACGATGAAGAAATAAATGAATGTGTGGATCCCAGATCAAACAAAACTTTAGCCCATACTCCAAAGACTAGGAATGTACCTTCAACCACTGCATTAGAAGCTCCTTCTTCCTGGCGATGCATAGCAAACACTCGCCCATGCTGACGGTTACCCTGTCCTCTTCCACTGCCACCTCCACCTCCACCGCGCCCCTGGCGGTTTTGGGGTTGCTGACCATATCCCTGTGGTGGCTGCTGCTGCTGCTGTGGTGGTTGGTATTGAGGTTGTGGGTACTGGGGTGGTTGATAATATTGCTGTTGGTAGGGTTGGGTGATGTGCTGTTGTCCATAATATGGGGGTGGCATGAAATAGGACTGAGAATGCACTGGCATTGTTGATTGTCCCTGATAACCATATCCTTGCTGGGAGAAATATGGTGGTGGGGAATTCACAGATGGTTGCCGGGAAGATGATGAACCCCCAATCAAAAGTGGACAATTGGGTTTGATATGCCCCTTCTGCTTACAGTGAAAACAAGTCTTCTGGGTTCCGCTACTACCACTGGAACTGCTACTACTACTATTCTTTCCTGGTTGTGGTTGTTTGAACTGAATCCCTTTAGGACGAAGATTGGGATTAGTTCCAGAACCTCCACCCTGCTGTTGTGGCTTCTTCCCTAATCCAGAACCACTAGCACCATTCTTCCGTGGTTGTGGATTATTCCTTCTACGCTCTCTCTCCAGAGCCCTGTCTTCTCTATAGCCCAAGTGTTCCTCTTCAGCAGCTAAAACAGAACTCACGAGTCTCTTGAAATCATTAATCATTAAATGATTCACCTTGCCTTGTAGAGTACGGTTCAAACCCCACTCGTATCTTCTACATTTTTCTTTCTCATCCGTATTCATTCCCACAGAAAATCTACACAACTCCACAAACTTGGAGGTGTACTGTTGAGCAGTCATCTCCCCTTGCTTCAAATTCATCAGTTCCCGGATCTTGTTGTTTTTAAAGGCTTCCGGATAAAAGTTATCGTTGAACTTAGACTCAAATTGCTCCCAAGTCATAGCTCCCAACTCTTCAGGTGAACCTTGACTAGTCCACCAATCCTCAGCCATGTCAGTGAACAGGCTAGAAGCAAATTCCACCCAATAAGATTTGGGTATGCGGGCTAAGTTCAAATCAGCTTTCACCCTACGGATCCATTTGTCAGCCTTAGCTGGGTCGTGGTCCCCATCAAACCTGGAAGGTTTGACCTCATGAAACTCCTTCCTCAATAGTGACTTCCGAGTCATTTCCACCAACTCTGGGTCCTGATTTCGATAAGCATTAGTGGCTAAGTTAGCCTGCAGTCCTTGCATGGCAGCAAAAAGGGCATCCAATTGGACCGGATTGAAATTTTCCTGTATGGGTGGAGGGTTTGCAGCTTGTTCCCCAACTGGAACCTGTAGTGGATCTTGTGCATTGGCTTCGGCCTCAGCTCGCGCTTGTGCTTCGGCTTCAGCCCGAGCCCGAGCTTCAGCGGCACGACGACTGTTACGGGTGTTCCTCGGCATTCTAATAAACATAAACCAACTATCATATATGCCATAGATAGTAAATAGTTCTCTAGTTTGTGCTATATTATACCACATGCACACTAAATCATTAACACCCAATATATTATCCAACATGTGTAACCTAACATGTTTCTAGGTTCCCATCAAATACAAACAAAGTTCTCAATCAACATGTTGTTATCCCTACATGTTAATTATACTTACACAGGTATACTCCCATATGGACCTACTAGCAAGCTCTGATACCAAAAAGAATTGTCACGACCCAAAATTAATTAAGCCGTGATCAATATTAATAAATCTAGTTTAATTAAGAAAATCATTTAGGAAGCACGTGAATGGCACGCGTTAGAAAACTGGTAATTTCAATAAAAATTTCGGCATGACCCATTCGTAAATGGGACATACCGTAACAAAATCCTGTATAAAAGAGTTATAAAAGTTCCTGTCATCCATCATTGGTATCATCACATGCTAAATAAACCATATGAAGAAACCTACGAAATTAAAATATTACAAACCATGAGTTATTATGTGTCTAGCGCCCATTGGCCGAATACATAGTGTTTAGTTAATACATATCCATAATATTAAAAAATTTTCCCATCAAAGTATAGCACCTCAAGGCGAGGTCTCCCCAGCTATGAAATCATCTGAAAAAGGTTTATAAACATAGGAGTGAGTATAAAACTCAGTAGATATAATTTTCATATAGAAATAACCAAAGCATGATAATATAACCAATTACAATCATGCTTAGAATAATTAAAACCCATGCAATGTCATGAATGATATGCGACTCATGTCCATTTAACATAATCCATAATTACCGACCACTCCCGCAGGAGTCTTCGCGCGGAACCGGAGGATTTAAACCCACCTCCAAGAGGACAACACAAGGGTTCCTACCTGGAACCGGAAAGTAGCCTCTGATTCGGGAACACAAGGGTTCCTACCTGGAACCGGAAAGTACCCAGGACCAAAGGAATGGAAAACACCGCTAAGTCCCTTGACCGCTAGTAGTCCAAATCCAATGACCCTTTAATATACTTTTACCAAGTAATTAATTAAGTCCATTTCATGCATTTTATGCCAATGAATGCCATGAAAAGCATAAAAACTCGTACACGTGTCAGTTATTCCAAAAATCAACAATATGTAATTATTTAATAATTATATAACATGTGAGAGCTATGTAAAACATGTAAAATATAGACCAACAAGAATTTACATAGCATGCACCTTCAAAATAAACCAAAATATGACAAGTATATCAACCCATATACTCCCAAAAGTAATATTCCTAATTATAGGGTTATGTAAACTAGACCCCTCAGTACATGCATTACAAAATATACATGATAATCCACCCAAATATCACGTAAACTCGTAAATAGCACCCAAAATACATTTTTATCTAACATATATGGGCTTATATACTAACCCATTATCATCCCTACGGTTAAAACCCATGAAAATTACACCTACCACAAGTATGTTGCACCAAACGTAGAGAAAATGTGTTGGGAAGGTCGGATCTGAGCCTAGAATGCAAGAACAAACTCCAAACTCTACAGATCAGGCTTGAATCCTCTCCAAGCATGTGTAGATCTTCAAATCTAGCCCCTAGAACGCGAGTCCAAGCGTTGAAATGAGATGAGAGAGTCAAAAACCCATGCATGCAAGAGAAAAACGTGATTTTCTCTCTCCAAACAAGCCTTTTCTCTCTCCTCTCTCTCTCTTTCTCTCTCTCTCTCTCTCTCTCTCTCTCTCTCTAACACTCAAAATGCTGAAAAATGGGTGTTAGAGTCGTGATATGAAGGTTTTGAAAAGGGGTGAGAGGGCACATGCGTCATTTGTTCTAAAAAAAATCTGCCAGTCGAGAGTTTCAGACGGCTGAAAATAACTTTCAGCCGGCTGAAACTAAATGGAAAAAAATCTCCTTCTCTGGATTGTTCAGACGGCTCAAATGTAAACTTTCAGCCGTCTGAAAATTGGCTTTCAGCCGGCTGAAACATGTTTCAGCCGTCTGAAATTTTCAGACAGCTGAAACATGACAATCCATCAGGCAATCCCTCATCAGCACTGATCACAGCCTTCTTTTCATTAAAAACATTTAAGTAAAAGGAAGAATAAAAGAATGGAGAAGATTACTTTAAGTTATTTAATGAAAATAAGCAAATAACCCCCCATTTGAATCCAAATAAAATATCAAAAAAATCAAATTCCAAGTATATCAAAATCTCATTTTCAAGTTTTAGTACAAAATCCGACTCCCGACAGATTTTCCGAAAACAAACATATGAGTAAACCGATCTAAACGTGATAATAAAATCCCATAAAATCACAGATGTCTTATAATATTATAAACTTCCATTACCGCCAAAAATTATCTTCGAAAACAAAGATTTATGAAAATTCATTTTTTCCCAACACTTAGCCAAATTTTCAGTAGTCTAAAAGTGTGAAATCGTAAACACAACAACATCACACACATGCGATACCCACACGTGACAATACCCGACAAATCAACTAAAGTACATGCAAATTATGCATTAAAGGTGAGGTTATCCTAATTAAATGACACGGGTATTACAGCTGGTGCCATTGCTGAAGGACCTTCAAGGTCACAAACTGAACCAAAACTCCATAAATTTGACTCCTCAATTAAAACCAGCTTTTACTTCATGTACCTACATGAATTACTAAGCTAATAGATGAAGAATGGATGATTAAATCATCACCAATAAGCCCACACAATCCGGACAACAGTATGCTGTCCAGTTTTGATAGCATTTTGTCCAATGTCATAAAACGATTTAAAACCCAACAAGATGACATGGTTAGGCTACCAAACGAATTATTCTAGTATCCTACATGTCTTAGGAAACTAATGCAAGTGGTTTCATGCAATTTGGAGTTCCCTAGCAAAAGTTCTAAACAAAACTCCATTGATGACTTTTCTGTAGAAAAATCTGCTATGCTGTTCATGAAAAATTTTCAAAATTTTTGAATCTTTTTCCATCAAAACTCTTTTGAAACTTAAAGAAAATCATACATACATTATGTACAATGATCTTGTATTGAATTTCCGTCAATTTCCAGCAGCTTTGAATAAGAAATAAATGCAAGAACCATAGGGTTCAATAACCCCAGATTTGGCCACAACAAGGAAACCCTAGTTCCCTTTTTCCATCTTCTCCATTCACAAACCCAATGCAACCCTTGCATCAATGGCTACCCTAAACCATTATTTAGAAGGGGAGTAGAAGAGAACTCGACCTAGGGTTCTAAACCCTAGGTTCGGCCATGAAGAAGAAGACCAACTAATGCATGAAATAAATTCCAGATTTTAATCTTTCAACTTATACCATAATTACCAGCCCATATGTAGTTTGTATTAAGCATAATCATGGCTCTGATACCACTGTTTAGAATCAAACTAAGAGGAAAACAAAGTGCGGAAAGAATAGAATAACAAAACTTTTCCTAATTGATTCCACATCCCATGAATCTAACTATGTTTCAATACAAACAAAACCCTAACTACAAGAGGGTTAGAATACTTACAGTATGAAAGTCTTCTCCTTTTTGCTCCAAGCTTTGATTTCGTACAGCAATGAACTAACAATCCAATTGTATTGCCTCCAATAATATCCACACCTAGCTTGAGCTTCAAGTCCTTTCTTCCTCCTTCCTTGTTGCTAGGGGTGGAGAAGAGAAGAGAGAGAGAAGTGCAGCCACCAAGGGTTGGATGGCTAAGGTTTAGTGTGCAGGGTTATTTTTTCAAGCCACATATATGTGTGACTTATATACAGCCACTAAGGGGGACTGGCCAAGGGGAGAAACCCTATTAGGGTTATGTGCAATTTTCCTAAATTGCACAATAACCTTTCTTGTTTATATCATATATAAAATAGGCCCTTCAAGAACTATTCTTTATTCACTAAAACCCTTTCTCTCATAGACTTTAAAGCTCTCTTAGCATGATCAGTGTGTGACCCATTGGGTTCACATCAAGTAATAGGAATAGCACAAGGTGTGCACAATGGAACTCTTTCCATTAAGGGCCTAATGGGAACTCCTTCCAATTCCTTAATTGATTATAACTCACTTATATCAATTAGGCCTTCTACTAACCATGAGTAACACCTAGCATATGGCTCATGGTGTTATCCTTAATGAGGTGAATTGATATCTAACATAGAACCCTTCTGTTATAGTTTATAGGTTACAATTACATCCTTCCATCTACACAATATCTCCAATTGAACCAATAGGACATGGAAGTCTGTCAAGTCCCTAGTTCAATTACTTTATACTCAATCATGAATAACAACTCAATGATGAACTTATGGAAACTCCTTTCCATATTCATCCTACCATGGCCATGGATTTAGTGAGTTATATCAATGAATGCTATATGAGACATTCTTTCTCTTTTTCCTAAGAGTGATGAATTCCATGTTGATCACTCACATGCCTTCATACACATAGCAGTAGGGCTAATGAACACCCTTACATGCCGCTATAAAGATCTGCACTTAATGTTATCAAACTTCTAAAGCGACATGTATAAGACAACTATGGTGTATCAGGTCTAAGGATTACTTGTACCACTATAACAATGAGAAACTGATTGATAGGTAGGTTAAAACTCCACTCAGTTGATCTCATATCTTTCGTCACATTTAGTGTACCTATTCTATTAATAGGCACCCACATATTGGTTGTAGTGTCTCCACACAAATAGCTTGAGACTAACTATCCTCCTAAAGAGTCAACCTAACAAGTGCTAGTCCTTTGGTCCATTACTGTCCATCATAGTGAACCTTCAACTAGGAATGTTTTAGGAGTTTAGTATAGAGATATATTTATAGTCTCAAAATTACAACTCTTTGTGATTCCATATTCTCAACTCTAACTCCATGGACATATCGTGTAAATATAATAATGATGCAAATAGACATGATAGGATAGTACCTTTTATTGAATCGATAATAAATGTGACATAAATAAATGAAATCAAGTGATCGTTCCTTATCCCTAAACAATCATCTCTATGATTGGCTTCTAGGGCATACTACTAACAGTGACAATTAATTTTGACATGTTTGGTGCATTCATGGAAGAAATCATTGTAAGCAATCTAAATAGCACTACGATTGTCACAATAAAGAACAGCAATACTCAGAAAGGGAACCCCCATAGTGGCAAGAAGCCAACGAAGCCAAAGAAGTTCCTAGGTAGTATCGGCGAGAATGCAATATTCAGTTTCAGTACTAGAGTGAGTTGTGATAGTTTGCTTCTTGCTACATTAGGAAATAAAGAGGTGCCAAGAAAGAAACAGTAGCCAGTGGTAGAACGTCGGTTAGTCGGATCACCTATCCAATCAGCATCGAAGTAGGCATGCAACTCAAAAGGAGAGTCGATAGAAAAATAAAGACCATGAAATAGGGTACCTTTAATATACTGGAGGATCCGGAGAACAAGTGCATAATGAGAGGACTGAGGAGCAGACATAAAGTGACTAATAAGATGCACTACATAGGCAAGATTAGGTCTAGTAACTATAAGATAGACAAGGCTACCAATTTACTATCGACACAAAGTAGCGTCAGGAAGTGGTATACCATCGAGAGGAGTGAGACGAACATTGGGCTCAAGAAGGGTTGAAGCAGTCTTGCTATTGGTAAAACTGGCACGAGTGAGAAGATCAGAAGCATACTTGACCTGAGAGAGATAGTATCCAAGAGAATCAGAGGAAATCTCAAGACCCAAGAAGTAGCTAAGGGAACCAAAATCCTTGATCTCAAAGTGCTGGCTAAGAAACTATTTCAAAGTAGAGATTCTAGTAGAGTCATCACCAATGATAATTATGTCATCAACGTAGAGGAGGAGAAGAGTGGTGCCATGGTCAATCTGACAAACAAAGAGAGCAGAGTCATACGGACTAGAAGTAAAGCCAAAGTCTCCAATAACAAAACTGAATTTGGAAAACCAAGCTCGAGGAGCTTGCTTAAGACCATACAAGGCGCGATGGAGTTTACAGACCTGGTCAGAGGGATGATCATACCCTGGAGGTGGTTATATATAGACTTCTTCGTTAAGATCACCATTAAGAAAGGCATTCTTAACATCCATCTGAAATAACCCCCATTGGCGAACAACAGCAATAGCCAGTAGACTCCTGATAGAAGTAAGACGGGTGATAGGAGCAAAGGTCTTTTCATAGTCAATCCTATACTCCTAAGTAGAGCCCTTAGTAACGAAGGGAGCCTTGTAGTGTTTAATAGATCCATTAGAACGAGTCTTGATCTTGTAAACCCACTTGCAACCGACAGCATGTTTGCCTAATGGAAGATCAACTAAGTCCCAAGAATGAGTTTTGTGTAAAGCTTGTAATTCATCGTCCATTGCTTGCTGCTAAAGAGGGTTAGTGCAAGCCTCCCGATAAGATTGAGGCTCATATTGGAAAAGAATAGTGGAAAAGCAATGAAAGTCATGAAGATGGACTTGTAATTCTCTTACCATAGTAGAATGACAAAGAGATGGATTAGGAGCAATAGGAGATGGTGGGAGAGGATTTTAAGCGGGATTGTTAGGTGGTGCAGGCACTGTAGGAGGGGCCGTAGTTGGTGAGTCTGAACCTGTGTCAACATCATCAGAAAATAAAGGAAAAGAGGGGTTAGTGAATAATGGAAGGGTAGAGGAAGTAGGGAGATGAAATTTGGATATGGATGAGAACATTTTTGTGTTCCCAAAAGACCACATGATGGGAAATGGGGAGGCGTTTGAATATAGGATCCTAACACCTATAGCCTTTGTGTTCTATCCCATAACCCAAGAAGCAGCAGAGACGAGCATGAGTTTCTATCTTGGTATGCTCATGAGTCTATAACATAAAACAGGCACAACTAAAGACACGAAGAGTACCGTAGGTAGAAGGTGTACTATAAAGCCGTTCATAAGGAAATTGATTATCAATGACAGGAGAAGGAATGTGATTGATAGTGTAAATGGCTGTGAGAGCAGCTTCTCCCCGAAAATGCTCGGGGCAGGAGGAAGATAGAAGGAGAGAGTGAACAATGTCTAGATTGTGACGATGTTTGTATTCGACATGACCATTTTACTGGTGGTGCTTGGGCAAGAACAATATGAAAGGGTGCCCTATTGCTGAAGAAATTTGAGAAAGTCAATGTCACAATACTCTATAGCCTTTTTCTGCACGAAAGATTTTAATAGTATGTGAAAACTGAGTGGTAATCATATGGGCAAAGTTATAGTAAAGCTGTTTCAATCCAAAGCGATGTTCCATAAGATAAATCCAAGTAAAATGAGAATAATCATCAACAAAGATAACAAAATACTTGGACCCACCCATGGCAGTGGTAGGAAAAGGACCCCAAATATTAGAATGAACTAAATCAAAAAGGACATCAAAAACAAAATCACTATTAAAAGAAGGTAATGCAGGTTGTTTACTAAGTTGACAAGATAAACAATCATCATATTTATTTATTACAGGGCCCAAAATAACACTAGAAGTCAGTTTTTGTAAACAAGTAAAAGAGATATGTCCTCAGCAAGCATACTAAAGAGTTAAAGATGGAGGAGTGGAGGCAGCAGCAGAGTGAGCTAGAAGAGGTAAGGCAAGATGGAGTGTGGAGGTTGACCAGTTCAAATAAGCGACCAACTTTACGACCGATCTCAAGCGTCTATCCCATCTTTAGATCCTGCACTAGACAACTAGTGGAAGAAAAAATAACATTGAGACCATGTTCACAAAGTTGACCCACAGAAATAAGGTTTAAAGTAAGTTGAGGAATGAAATAACTATTAAGGAGAAACACTTTCGAGTTAGAGATCTGTCTAATGTGATTAACATGCATATGGGAGCCATCAACAGTATGAATAGCAGGAAGACGTAAGGTAAGAACTTTAGTAGTGAAAAGAGAGTAATCAGATGTCATATGATTATAGCAGACGGAATCAAAATACCAAGAGGAAGTACCTAGTGTGAAAGATAGAGCAGTAGGAAGAAGATTACCAAAAGTAGAGAGGACTTATTTAAGAAGAACGGTAAAGTCGGCATTAGAGAAAACAAAAGTGGGAGAGGTAGGTGGAGAAGGATCCTCAGTAGCAGCTACAGCAGTAGAGCGATGGCTAGGCTTGAACCTGTTAGACCTGGATGAACTGTTTTTAGAATGGTCATTGCAAGGTTGTGGGTTTAGATTGCGGGGACAGTCATTTCAGAAATGGCCTGGTCCTCATTTATGACAATGCTTGCAAACTCGAGTAGGACAGTAAAGCAGAGTATGGTCAGGCTCATGAAAAAACTTGCAACCTAGTAGAGAAGGACACCTAGAAGGAAGAGTAGCCAAAAGTAGGAAGAAAATTACCAAAAGTAGAGAAGACTTATTTAAGAAGAACGGTAAAGTCGGCATTACAGAAAACAGAAGTGGGAGAGGTAGGTGGAGAAGGATCCTTAGTAGCAGCAACAACAGTAGAGCGATGGCTAGGCTTGAACCTGTTAGACTTGGATGAACTGTTTTTAGAACGGTTATTGCAAGGTTCAGGGTTTGGATTGCGGGGACAGTCATTTCAGAAATGGTCTGATCCTCACTTATGACAATGCTTGCAAACTCGAGTAGGATAGTGAAGCAGAGTATGGTCAGGCTCATGAAAAAACTTGCAACCTAGTAGAGAAGGACACCTAGAAGGAAGAGTAGCCAAAGCAATGTTGGTCGGCTGAGGGAGCGACAAGAGCAAACTCAGTAGATGAAGGAGGGCGAGTGCAGCTATGAACCACGAGTTTTTATCAGAACCCTTCTTTAAAAAAAAATGTAGAGATTTAAATTAATAAAAATCTATTTTTTAAAGGTTCACAAAACATAACAAACAAGGAGTCGCCACCTCATTTTTTTAGGAAAAAAAGAAAAACTATAAAAATAATTTTAAAGGAAACTTTTGAAAACCAAACACATCACTCTGATCAAGAAAAGCAGGTCTTAACAAAATAAGAGAGGATTCGGAGACTAAGTTACAATGTAAGAAGGTTCTAGGAAACATCCTATAGGCACCCACATCGCCCCAAAATGGGTCTTTGAATTTATATGGGCTATTTCAATCACTTCCTAATTAGTCACCATGCATATGTAAAGAATCATCCATAAACCATCCATTCATCCATAAACATCCATAAAGCATTCATAAACATCCATAAATAAATAGGAGAGATATGGAAAGTAGTAAAGAGAGATATATAATAAAATAATAAAAAGAACAAGAAAACCTAGGATACTTTGTATCCTAGGGCAGACTTGAGCACCAAATGAGTGCCTACGTACCCCACATGCAAAGATGTAAGGATCAAAGTCTACATAGTTTGATTGAGAAGGGGTTACTCCCTTTACAATGAACTATAAACCCTAAGTTTCCATTAAAAGAAAAGAAGAGTTTTAAAAGAATAAGAATTTCCAAAAAAGGAATTTGAGAAAAGATAGAATTTAAGAAGAGATAGAACTCTTGTTCAATAAGAAATTTTAGAAAAAGTTGGAAACTTAGAGGTTATAATTCAATGTAAAAAGAATAACCTAAGGGGGGAGAAGAGAACAATTCATAATAAAACTCACCATGAAACAACTTGCCATATGCCAATTACCTCAAAACAATGAGATATCACCAATTAATCACCCCATGTATGTTATAGGGCAATTATCATGCTCAAACCATCCAATATCATATCCAAATAATCATTAGAAGACCTAAATCAAATCTGAACAGAATACTAAACATGCATATAATGACCTAATACTCATGCAAAGAACAAAAATCAAATGAAAAAGAAAACCCTAATATGCTCATATATGCCCTAAACACCCTAACATGCATAAAACTATAAAAAAACATGCCAAATATGAATTATCATGATGAAAATATCATATAACAATCCAAAACATGAAAAGAAAATCTAACATGATGCATTAGATAGTTATTTTATGTAAGAATGTGAAATAACCATCCTTACAGCGAGCTTTCTTAAGTAAAACTATCCAGAGATAATTTCACATAGAAATCACTCCGCATGAATGATTTCTTTACATATCCTACATAAAATATATACCTAAGAATGCAAATATACTCATGGCACACTTAAACACATTCTAGAAAGCACCTATACACAGCCTCGATCACCCTCTAAGGACGATAATTATCCTCTAAAAGAATAATCATCCATACACCTATGAAGATGAAGCTTACATAGCAAGTGTCCTATACAAAAGATACTTAAAATCATGCATATAATGGAACCATGAAGAGAAAACATCGTAAACACATCAACTAATTTTCTAGGTAAAATGTACCCCTATCCTAAAGAGAAAAACTATCCTACCAGCTAACAATTCGCAATCCTACTCCACTAGCATGCTTTTTACATCATATGAATCATATACACTCTAAAATATAGAGCATATATGATTCTTAATTCAATACTAAGCCATAATTATGCAGAGAATAGAATAGAAGAAGAAGAAACAATAGAAGAAGGAAAATAATGATAAGAAGGACTTACGACAAAGCAAAGGTCTTCGCTGCGTTCTTCCTTCTCTTTGAACTTGATTGCCTTCTAGTTCCTCTTTAAAATTGCAGTAGAATGCTCTCTCCAAGTGATATGGGTGTGTGCAAATTCGTTCTCCCTATCTCTCTTATGAATATGATGTGTCAAAAGTCCTTTATGCTGATGAATAAGCGTTTATTTATAGCCCACCAACCATATAAACCAATGGCTAAGATTAATTCACCAAAAAACTAATCTAAGGCTATTATTAAAGCCCCTAGATATTGGACAACTCAAAATCACATCCTAATAGGTTTAAAACACTTTTGAAATGAGGAAATTCGAAGTAAAAGAGCCCAAAACCGCGTTTCCTTGAAAATAGGTGTTAGGATTATGCCCTAGAGCCAATCATAGAGATGATTGTTTAGGGATTAGGAACAATCAATTGATTTCATTTATGCATGCCACATTTATTATTGATTTAATAAAAGGGCTTATTCTATTATGTTTATATGCATCATTTATATTTACATAATATATCCATGTAGTTAGAGTTGAGAATATGAAATTACAAAGAGTTGTAACTTTGAGACTATAAATATATCTCTGTACAAAACTCCTAAATCATTCCTAGTTGAAGGTTCACTATGATGGACAGTAATGAACCATAGGACTAGCACTTGTTACGTTGACTCTATAGAAGGATAGCTAGTCTCAAGCTATTTGTGTGGAGACACTACAACTAACAAGTGGGTGCCTATTATAAGAATAGGTACACTGAATGTGACCAAAGATATGAGATAAACTGAATAGAGTTTTAACCTGCCTGTCAATCAGTTTCTCATTATTATAGTAGTACAAGTAATCCTTAAACCTGAGACACTATGGTTGTCTTATGCATATAGCTTTAGAAGTTTAATAACACTAAGTGCAGATCCTATTCAGGGGTCTGTAAGGGTGTTCATTGACCCTACTTCTATGTGTGTGAAGGCATGTGAGTGATCAACAAGGAATCCATCACTATCAGGAGAAAGGGAGTGAATGTCTCATATAGCATTCGTTGAATGTAACTCATTAAATCCATGGGCCCATGGTAGTATGAATATGAAAAGGAGTTTCCATAAGTTCATCATTGAGTTGATATTAATGAATGAGTATAAAATAATTGAAGTAGGGACTTGACAAACTTCCATGTCCTATTAGTGCAATTGGAGAAATTATGTTGATGGAAGGATGTAATTGTAACCGATAAACTATAACAGAAGGGTTCTTTGTAAATGACTATTCACCTCATTAAGGACGACACCATGAGCCATATGCTAGGTGTTACTCATGGTTAGTAGAAGTCCTAATTGATATAAGAGAGTTATGATCAATTAGGGAATTGTAAGGAGTTCCAATTAGACCCTCTAATGGAAAGAGTTCCATTGTGCACACCTCGTGCTATCCCTACTACTTGATGATGTGAACCCAATGGGTCACACACTAATTATGCTAAGAAAGCTTGAAAGTCTATGAGAGAAAGGGCATAAGTGAATAAAAGAATTGTTCTTAATGGGCAAATTTATATGGGATATAAATTAGAGGGGTTAAGTTGCAATTATGTATAATTATAACTTAACTCATATGAGGAATAGGATTCCTCACTAGGGCCGACCCTATTAGTGGGCTATATAAAACCTCACATGTGATGTGATGACATCACTTGAATCACATTCATTCTCCCCAAGGGCTGGCCGAATTTCACAAGGAGGCTCTCTCTCTCTCTCTCTCTCTCTCTCTCTTCTCCACCTCTAGCAACAACAAAGAAGAGAAAGGAAAGGACTGCAAGTTCAAGCTAGGTGCGGATACTATTGGAGGTAGTACACTTGGATTGCTCATTCATTGCTGCTCGGAGTTTAAGCTTGGAGCAAAAAGGAGAAGACAAAGCTTGAAGCATAAAGGAGAAGACTTTGTTCAATTGTAAGTATCCTAACTCTCTTTGTAGTTAGGGTTTCTATTTTGTATTATGCATAATTGGATTCATGGGATTGGGAATCATAGGAAAATTTTTAATTCCGCCTTTGTATGTTTTCCTCCCTATTCGATTCCCAACATAGGGAAAATACACACGAAGTCTCGGGTGACCAGTTGGGTGAACTGGTTGGATTGGTTGGGTGAACCGGTCTCCCGAGGCCAAGCCTCTATTTCACCCAGTTTTGACTTATTTTGGGTTTTTGACTTAAAATGGCCATATCTTCGTCAAATTAACTCGGATTTGAGTGATTCAAAAGCCAAAATTTCAAGGATTCAATGTAGAACAGGCCTAGAATATTCTTGAATCAAAAATCCCTAACCATGGTCAAGTGGCTGGGTTTTCACAAGGCAGTTAACCGAAAAAAGGTTAATTAGCTATAAGGTAATATGGTGAACTAATCCAAAACCTATTCAATAATTAAATTGGCACTTCAGTTAGACTCATTTCATCATTTTAAGATCAATGGAACAATTCAAAATGAGTTTCGGAGTCAATTAGAAAATATACAAAGTAAAAGACAAAATTACCTTTTAAGTCGCAAAAGTTCTAATTACCTATCCAAACCTATTTGGAATTGAACCAAATTTGACACACGTCCTAAATAATCCTAGAAACTAAATGAAAGTGATGGGACTCAACAATAAGACAAAAACATGCATGTAATGATGAACCATTCTCATAAGCTTAAAAGGGAAAAAATGTCCTTCAAGGCTTAGAGACTTCTAAATGCTTCAAGAACTCATGAAATGAGTTCATGAACTCCTAGGGATGAAAATGGGGTGTCTACAATAGCATCGAGTCTTATATGCAACAAGTTTAGAAACAGCGCTTTCCAGGGTTAGTAATGGAGTGCGATGAAGCAAAATGGCACAAGTAGGTTTGAAAACATCATCCAAAGCCATCAAAAAATGGATCAGACACTACTAGTTGCAGTATCTAAGAAACTTTATCACATCTTGAGAACAGCTCCAAGTAGGTTTTGAAGGTGCCAATTGATCCCAAAGACCCTGCATTCGATAGTAAAAACTATCGATTGCTTCTCCAGGGTCCTGACGTGTATAGTAAAGTTGGTCTAGGAGTTGGTACTAATGAGAGAGACGAACATTGCTATAGCTATTAGCAAGGAAATCCCAAGCAGCTTTAGTAGTTTCGAAATGGCCAAACTACATACCAATAGATGGAATAGAAGTACTACGAAAAGCAAACTCTATTTTGCGTCAAGACAATCCGAAAATTTTGCATTAAGTTCTTCTGGCCCTTTTGTAGGTTCAGTGATATCACCAATGGCAATTCGCCAGAGTTTGTGGCCTCGAAGGTAGCCAGACATGGCTTGAGCCCAAAGAACATAATTCTGGCCATTTAAAACTAGAAGGATGTTGATAGCAAGTTCTGAGTTACTCATAACTGCACACTTGGAGTGGAATTAGACAAAAAGGAGCTCAAAAATGAGATTAGAGGGGCAAAAATACCTAAGAATGACTGGCAATTGGCTAAAAATAGCCCCAAAATGGAGAAAATGGAGAAAAACAGCAATCTGGTTCCCTATTGGACCGATGTAGACAGAACTGGTTCAAGGTTGAACCAGACCAGCAGAATTGGTGCGGATAAGAAGTGGTTTGGTTAAAACTGGTTCAGAAGAGAACCGATTCAGCAGATGCTGACGTGGCAGGCTGATGTGTTAGGCTAACATAGCAGGATGATGTGGAAAGCTGACGTGGAAAAGATGTTGACGCAATGGTGATAGGGTGTTGATGCGGCACAAATCTGGTGTGCTTGTCGCGTAGAGGCACGTGTGAAGAAGAGCCACACGTAGATCTCACTCACGGTGGTTGAAGCAGCGCATAAGGGTGCGTGGAGGGGTTTCTGATGGCGTGGATGGTAGGGTTCTTCAAATCGGAGAGAGACGAGTCAAGTTGTGGTGGTTTGAGGTGCGGGTGATGTGTAAAAGGCACTTGAGAGTTGATAAAGAGGTACGGGTTAAGTAGTCTTCACTAGTCATGGTGATGGTGAGCACTGGTCAACAACTATGGAGGGCCTAGACTAGCTCTGATACTATATTATGATAGAGAGAGAAAGAGAGAGAGAAAGAATGTAATGAGATATAAAACCCTTGTATTGAATATGTATAATGTTAGTTGTATGTCCTACAACCAATTATAGAGATGATACTTTAGGGATAATGAATAATCAATTGATTTCATGTATTGTTAATTACATCTATTATTATTTAATAAAGGGCATTATTCTATCATGTTTATTCTATTCTTTATATTTAGATGATATGTTCAAGAAGTTAGAGTTGAGGATATGAAATCATAAAGTGTTGTGATTAGGAAACTATATATATATATATATATATATCTGCACTAAACTCCTAAATCATTCCTAGTTAAAGGATCATTGTGATGGACAATGATGATCCATAGGATTAGCACATGTTGTGTTGGCTCTTTATGAGGATAGTTAGTCTCAAGCTATTTGTGTGGAGACACTAAGACAAACATGTGGGTGCTTGTTATATGAACAGGTACATTGAATGTGACCATCTTACTTTGAGAAAAACTGAATGGAGTTTTATCTGCCTATCAATCAGTTTCTCATAGTTGCAGTGGTACAAGTAATCCTTAGACCTTAGACGCCATGGTTGTCTTATGCATGGAACTCTAGAAGTTTAATAGCACTAACTGTATATTTCAATAGGGGTTTACAAGGGTGCTCATTGGCTCTACTGCTTCATGTGTGAAGGCATATGGGTGATCAAAAAGGAATCTATCACTCTTAGTAAAAGGAAGAGAATGTCTCATAATTGATATTCATGATATAACTCATGTAAGTCTATGGCCATAGCAGGATGACTATGAAAAAAGGAGTTTTCATAGTGTATATACTTGAGTTGATATGTGTGAATGATCATAAAAGTATTAAACTAGGGACTTGACTAGAATTCCATGTCCTATTAGTTTAATCAAAGGCATTGTGATGATGGAATGATGTAATTGTAACCTTAACTATAACTGAAGGGTTCTTTGATTTATCTTCACTTCATTTAGAACTACATCATGAGCCATTGCTAGATATTACTCATGGTTATTAGAAGCTCTAATTGATATAAGTTGGTTATTATCGATTAGGGAATTGGAAGGAGTTCTAATTAGACCCTTAATGGAAAGTGTTCCATTGAGCACTCTTTGTGCTATTACCTACTACTAGATGTTATGAACCCAATGGGTCACACACCGATAAGCAAAGTGGGACTTTAAGATGTGAAAGAAAGGGCAAGAGTGTATTTAGAAAAGTTCTATTGGGCCAAACTTGCATTGGATGTAAGATGGAGGGGTAAGAATGCAATTTATTGTTTTATCTTGTGGATAAGATCAAATTTGGATAAAATCAAATCTTTTTGGATAAGTTCAAATCTTTTTTGGATAGAATAGAATCTTTGTAATTATGACTAAGATTATTGGCTTCTACTACAAGCCACCTATCCTCCTATATAAAGGGTACCTGAGTTTTTGACAAAATTTTTTTTTTCAATTTTTTGACTACCTTATTACATAGTACACCCACCATGGCCGGCCCTACCTTTAGTGTGCTATATATACAAGCTAGCACTTGATAGCACACACAACCACACACTCTCTCCTCCTTTGGCTAGCCCTGGTGGTGGTCACTCTCTCTTTCTCTTCTACTTCTCCTTTTCTAGCAAAACCCTAAGGAGAACTAGAAGGAAACTAAAGGCTTTTTCTTGGTGTGGATACCATGGAGGTAGGACACTTGTGCTGCTCAACTAATCAACAATCAATCGTCTTAAGGACCTCTTGTAAGTCATCACCCTCTTCATGTAATTAGGGTTTTTGCTTTGTAATGAACCATAATAAGATTCATGGGCTTTAAGGAATTGATTCTTATTTTTTGTTATTCATTATGTTCCAGATTGTAGTTTTCTCTACGTCAATTCCTTACATATAATACATGTACAAAGAGACCTATATATAGGTATAAAGTAAGGAATAATACTAGCATATTCTATGAATATGCTAAGAATATTCCTAGGTATAGCTATACAAGACATGTATGGATCCTATGCTATACAATAAATGGTAACATATGTAATGAAGTATTTTATTTACCATAGTTTGATTTTTGTTTCCAGTTGTTAAGTTAATTTTATTACGTAGTTTAGTTCTTGAGTAGATATTTATTTTGACCCTAAGAGAGATGAACCCATATCTCTCGTCAATCGCCTATTATATTTAGTCTTCTCAAATTCAATCAGTGACTGACTAAGCATCAGAGACCAATGGCCTTTGATTCAATAGCCTAGGAGGTTACGAGGGGTCGTGTTCTCACGATCTTTAGGCTTTTGCCTTAGCACACCCACGTACATTTTTTGTGTGAACAGAAGGGATAACAAATACTAGAGACATAAAATCAAATCAAAGATTGAACGTCATCCATAAAAATAGATTAAAATTCATTGTTAAGATGTTATTGAGAGTAGCTACCAATTATAAGTTGAAAGACAAAGGATTGAGAGAAGAGATGCCCGGAATAATTTTCCCTTATTTTTTTCCAACTTTCCCTACCTTTTCAAATGGAAATTCATTATTAGTAAAAATTTAAGGGCATTTGCCCATAAATATCCCAAAGTTTGCTCAAATACTCAAAGTCCACTAAAACTGATAATAATGTCCAACTAAAATATAAAATCCATTTTTGGACAAATATGCCCTTCCATCCTGATTAGAAGGGAACCAAAACCATCTCACTTCCAAGATGAACCATTCTCTCTCCCTTCTTTTCCGGTTATGTCAGTAGAGCAGTAGGTGGCATAATGATCTCCTCTTTCCTCTTGGGTATGAAGAGCTATAGCACACGTCCTTCATTCTCTCTTCTCTTCTCGGCAACATCCCCACACTCTCCTCTCCTCATGCCAAAACAACATGCAACAATAACACATGTGATCCCTGTTAGGATTATGCCCTAGAGCCAATCATAGAGATGATTGTTTAGGGATTAGGAATAATCATTTGATTTCATTTATGTATGTCACATTTATTATTGATTTAATAAAAGGGCTTATTCTATTATGTTTATATGCATCATTTATATTTACATAATATGTCCATGGGGTTAGAGTTGAGAATATGGAATTACAAAGAGTTGTAATTTTGAGACTATAGATATATCTATGTACTAAACTCCTAAAGCATTCCTAGTTGAAGGTTCACTATGATGGACAATAATGAACTATAGGACTAGCACTTGTTAGGTTGACTCTATAGGAGGATAGCTGGTTTCAAGCTATTTGTGTGGAGACACTACAACCAACAGGTGGGTGCCTATTATAAGAATAGGTACACTGAATGTGACCAAAGATATGAGATAAACTAAATGGAGTTTTAACCTACCTGTCAATCAATTTCTCATTGTTATAGTGGTACAAGTAATCCTTAGACCTGAGACACCATAGTTGTCTTATGCATGTAGCTTTAGAAGTTTGATAACACTAAGTGCAAATCCTTATAGGGGTCTGCAAGGCTGTTCATTGGCCCTACTGCTATATGTATGAACGCATGTGAGTGATCAACAAGGAATCCATCACTCTCAGGTAAAAGAGAGAGAATGTCTCATATAGCATTCATAATATAACTCATTAAATCCATGGCCATGGTAGGATGAATATGAAAAGAGTTTCATGAGTTCATCAATGAGTTGATATCTATGAATGAGTATAAAGTAATTGAACTAGGGACTTGACAAACTTCAATGTCCTATTGGTTCAATTGGAGACATTATGTAGATGGAAGGATGTAATTGTAACCTATAAACTATAACAGAAGGGTTCTTTGTTAGATACTTATTCACCTCATTAAGGACAACACCATGAACCATATGCTAGGTGTTATTCATGGTTAGTAGAAGCCCTAATTGATATAAGTGAGTTATAATCAATTAGGGAATTGGAAGGAGTTCCAATTAGACCCTAAATGGAAAGAGTTCCATTGTGCACACCTCGTGCTATATTCCTACTACTTGATGATGTGAACCCAATGGGTCACACACTGATCATGCAAGAAGAGCTTTAAAGTCTATGAGAGAAAGGGTTTTAGTGCATAAAGAATAGTTCTTTATAGGCCTATTTGTATTTGATACAAATAATATGGGTTAATGTGTAATTAAGTGTAATTACACATAACCCTATTAGGGTTTCTTCCCCATGGCCAGCCCCCTTTAGTGGGTTGCATATATAAGCCACACTTATGTGTGACATGGCATAATGCTTGCACACTCCCAACCCTAGCCGTCCAAAGAGTTGGAGGCTCTCTTTTCTCTCTCTCTCTTCTCCACCTCTAGCAACAACAAGGAAAAAGAAAGAAAAGGCTTGAAGCTCTAGCTAGGTGTGGATACCGTTAGAGGCAGCACACTTGGGCTGCTTATTCACCGCTGTCTGGAGTTGAAGCTTGGAGCAAAAAGGAGAAGACATTCAAACTGTAAGTGTTCTAACCCTCTTCGTAGTTAGGGTTTCATTTTGTATTATGCATAGTTAGATTCATGGGATTGGGAATCGTAGGAAAATTTTTATATTCTGCACTTCTATTTTTCCCTCTTGTATGATTCCCAACAGTGGTATTAGAGCCATGATAATGCATAATACAAAATACATATGGGCTGGTAATTATGGTGTAGTTGAATGATTCAAAAATCTGGAAAATTGTTTTGCATAATTGGTTTTCCTCCATAGCCGAACCTAGGGTTTGGAACCCTAGGTGAATTCTCTTCTGCTCCTCTTC
This sequence comes from Liquidambar formosana, assembly GCA_039720395.1. NCBI lineage: Eukaryota > Viridiplantae > Streptophyta > Magnoliopsida > Saxifragales > Altingiaceae > Liquidambar > Liquidambar formosana. Next base: position 5,668,529 of record CM077831.1, read on the forward strand.
TAATTGATGGTTAAGTGTAGCCATGGACGCAATAAGTTGCATAGGGTTTGAGTTTGGAGAAGAAGAATAAGGAAACTAGGGTTTTATAAAACTGTTATGTACAAGAATATAGGGCTTTCACAACATTACATTAACAACATTTTTGGCAAAATGTTGTTAAAGGGTATTTTCAACAACATTTATTTAGAAAATGTTGTTAATGTGCCTTATATGTGCACATTTAACAACGTTGGCTGGCAATGTGGTAAAAAAACACAATGACAACATGTCTATAAATGTTGTTATTTTTCACCACGTTTCCAAAAATGTTGTTGATAACAGGGCTTTAGACAACATCCCTCAAATGTTGTTAAAAATAATAATAATAATAGTACTAGCAAGGATAAAACTGAGCGGGCTCTTTTCTATTTTTTTTTGGGTGTTCCCGCGCTGGGTGAGAAACCTTTTATTTTATTTCTTCTTCCATTGCCAAAACCCTTTTCTCCCTCTTCTCTCTTTCTCTGACAGCCCCTAACCATTCCAGCCACTTGCCGTTCCAGCCGAGTACAGATCTACTCCCCGATCGTCCTCAACACTTCTCGCCGTCAGCAGCCGTCGTCGGTAGCCCTCATCGCTGGTCATGTGAGGTACATCTCACCCTCTCTATGTATATATATATATTATTTATGTCGTCGGCACTTCTAGCTCGTCGCTACTCTGTTTCATCTCCTCTCTTTCTCTCTCCATCTGCAGATCAAATCCATCTCCAAGCTACTCCAAATGTGAGAAACCTTTTATTTTATTTCTTCTTTCATTGCCAAAACCCTTTTCTCCCTCTTCTCTCTTTCTCTGACAGCCCCTAACCATTCCAGCCACTCGCCGTTCCAGCCGAGTACAGATCTACTCCCCGATCATCCTCAGCACTTCTCGCCGTTGGCAGCCATCGTCGGTAGCCCTCGTCGCTGGTCATGTGAGGTACATCTCACCCTCTCTATGTATATATATATATATTATTTATGTCATCGGCACTTCTAGCTCGTCGCTGCTCTATTTCATCTCCTCTCTTGGTCTCTTTCTCTCTCCATCTGCAGATCAATTGTATAACGAAGCTACTCCAAATGTGAACTCCTCTGATCTCGCGGAAGAAACCCTAGGTTTGTTCTCTACTTAATCCTGAAAAATAATAAAAATTTAGGGCTTTTTTTCCATTATTCCTTAGCCGATTTTAGGGGTTTTTTTTTGCATTATTCCTTTCACGGTTTGTTTTAATGTCATCAATCCATTGTGCACAAACAACAACCTGGGGCGCAGTGTCAATAAAGGCATTTAAATTATAAATCAAACTGGAAGTATTCTCACCTGTGAATTCTTCGAAATGTTATTTGCAAATGTTATTTTTATTTTTATTTTTTTGGTCATTACTTAAGCAAGTTGCATTGTTTGTCTTTGCAATTTAAACAATGTATTTCTGTTCTATTATATATGAAAAATACATGGCACTGCAAAATCGTCCCCACAATAAAATTTTTTATGCAACTCCTCTCTCCCAACATCATACTTCTCCTTTTCTCTCTCTCCATGATCGATGGCCCATAAACACGTCCAAGTCGCCCCTAATTTTGACTTCAAGCTCATTTCCATATGCATCACAGGTCACCATTGGAGGATTAAGGGATAGAGTTGGGTGGTGGGTGGTAGGTGGTAGGTGGTGGGTGGTGGGTCGTCTGTGGATGGGCGAGGAAGATGGAGAAGATGATGGTTTTGGGTGGTGGGTCGTCGATGGATGTGCGAGGAAGATGGAGAAGATCACGGTGGATGGGTCTGTTTGGAGAATTCTCCATGATACGCCCTCTGCTTTATTGTGTTTTAGAGAGAGAGACGAAAGAGAGGGTGTTATGCACAAACAGTGCATTTGTTATCTTATGGGACCAAACGATGCGTTTTGCTTCAAGCAATGCATTAAACAAATAATAATTTATGGAATTCATAAATTAATCTAAAACGATGTGTTTTGTAAAAAGGGTGTTTAAGTCAATTGACAATTACCGTTAAGCCCGTTATATTTTTACAACTAACAAGGGGTGCCAGTGTAATTTCAGAGACTACAAGGGGCATGGTGTATTAGTCAATAAACACAGGGTCTAGATGTAATTTATCCAAAAATAAAATAAAATTTCTCTTTCTATGGGTTCTCTAATTCTCTCCTCTTGGTAAAAAAAAAAAAGAAAGAAAAAAAAAAGAAGAAGAAAAAAAAACCCTCCTTTTTAAAAGCTTTCTCCGGTGAATTCGGTCCCTTTCATTTTGGCATTCCGGCAAGATAACTTCCGCTGCTCCTACCCTCTCCTTCGCACATTTATTGGCGACTCCGCTGGAATTACTCTCTTGAAGTCGCAGATTGCTTCATCGAGTAGCCAGAGAAGGGCTGCAGGGGTTTTACAAAAAAATGATTTGCTTAATAACAATATGAGTGGTGGTGGTGCTTGTGATACAGAGGCGGTGATGTTAGTGGTTGGTAATGTTAGGTAGTGGTAGTAACAAGTGGCAGTGATGTTCGGTGGTGTGACAGGCGGGTAGCAGTGGTGGTGGGAGGTGGTGATCTTTGTAAAGTTGAAATTGAATGTGTTGGCTATTCTTTTATTATACTTTTTATTGATTTATTATATCAATCCATGGTAGCCATCAGTAGGGGTGCAACTTGATTGGGTTAACACAAAACCAAATCAACTAAAGTCCCTTCTTATTTTCTTGACCAAAACCAAACCGTGGAATATCAGTCCAATTTTAGAGCGGATTGGAGGTAAATATTAGTTTTAAAAAAGCTTGATTTCTTGCATTTAAATGTTTATAAATCAATTAATACCCCAATTTTGTGAATTTATTTTATTTTTAGGTCGAGAGTTAGTTTCCATAATCATGTACTGCACACTTTTCTTGTTCTTGTTCTTCCCCCACTTTTTAAAAATTTCACTTTTAGTTAATTTTGTTTTCCCACGTCATGCTTTATATTCCAATGTTGGATTATGATTTTCAGAATTTTTTTGAATGAGTTGGGACATTGACTGACCCAACACTTTTTAAGCTACTTATGTTGAGCCACTTGGACTATTGACTTTCTTCACTGATTGCTGTTCACGGTCTGTCTGTTTCACTAACTTGGGTTTAGAGGTCTATAAAAGGCCTCGTAAGAACCTGTTTCATAATGATGAGATAAGCCAGAACGAAATTCGGCTAGACTAGATATTACATTGTTTGTTAAATAATCATGAATGACCTGCATTGTTGTGTTCAACCTCAGCTTTTTTAAACCACTAAATATTTTTGACAGAGGGATCATGAACATTTCATACGAGTTAGTGGATGTGGATCTTAATTAAGTGCCCCTTTGAAATGATGATATTGTTGTGCTTTTTTATTCACATCTATTCATTGTATGTTTATTGTTGTTTTTGGTTTCTTCACCTATGTCCTACACTATACACTTGATCACTTAACCTTTTCTTTTTCCTTATCAATCAATAAATGGATTAGGAGAATTTTTTTAGGATCAAGTGGAGGTTTTGTCAAGTAAATTGCTCAAGATGGATAAAGAATGGGTGCGGCTTCCAAGGTTTCTATCCTTAAGCACTATGATTTATGGCCAAATGATAATATATTATATACCCATGTTAGTTGGATTAGTTAAATTTGGAGTTTTGACTTGTAGAAATACGGAGGAGTATAGAATAGCAGCACGTAAATTTGTTGATATGGCTAAGAAGAATGGTGGGAATTCGGATATGATCGTATTGTTGGGAATCGAACAAGAGGGAAAAATACAAAGGCGGAATATAAAAATTTTTCCTACGATTCCCAATCCCATGAATCTAACTATGCATAACACAAAATCAAACCCTAACTACAAAGAGGGTTAGAACACTTACAGAATTTTTGTCTTCTCCTTTTTGCTCCAAGCTTTGATTCCGGACAGCGGTGAATGAGCAGCCCAAGTGTGCTGCCTCCAACGGTATCCACACCTAGCTAGAGCTTCAAGTCCTTTCTTTCTTCTTCCTTGTTGTTGCTAGAGGTGGAGAAGAGAGAGAGAGAGAAGAGAGCCTCCAAGGGGCTGGACGGCTAGGGTTTATTGTGCAAGCCTATTATGCCATGTCACACATAAGTGTGACTTATATAGGCAGCCCACTAAAGGGGGCTAGCCATGGGGAAGAAACCCTAGTAGGGTTATGTGTAATTACACTTAATTGCACATTAACCCCTATTATTTGTATCAAATACAAATAGGCCGATAAAGAACTATTCTTTATTCACTAAAACCCTTTCTCTCATAGACTTTAAAGCCCTTCTTGCATGATCAGTGTGTGACCCATTGGGTTCACATCATTAAGTAGTAGGAATAGCACGAGGTGTGCACAATGGGACTCTTTCCATTTAGGGTCTAATTGGAACTCCTTCCAATTCCCTAATTGATTATAACTCACTTATATCAATTAGGGCTTCTACTCACCATGAGTAACACCTAGCATATGGCTCATGGTGTGGTCCTTAATGAGGTGAATAGTCATTTACAATGAACCTTTCTGTTATAGTTTATAGGTTACAATTGCATCATTCCTTCAACACAATGTCTCCAATTGAACTAATAGGACATGGAAGTCTGTCAAGTCCCTAGTTCAATTACTTTATACTCATTCATAGATATCAACTCATTGATGAACTCATGAAACTCTTTCATATTCATCCTACCATGGCCATGGATTTAATGAGTTATATTATGAATGCTATATGAGACATTCTCTCTCTTTTCCTGAGAGTGATGGATCCCTTGTTGAGCACTCACATGCCTTCACACACATAGCAGTAGGGCCAATGAACACCTTTGCAGACCCTTGAATAGGATCTGCACTTAGTGTTATCAAACTTCTAAAGCTACATGCATAAGGCAACTATGGTGTCTCAGGTCTAAGGATTACTTGTACCACTATAACAATGAGAAACTGATTGACAAGCAGGATAAAACTCCATTCAGTTTATCTCATATCTTTGGTCACATTCAGTGTACCTATTCTCGCAATAGGCACCCACTTGTTGGTTGTAGTGTCTCCACACAAATAGCTTGAGACTAGCTATTCTCCTATAGAGTCAGCCTAACAAGTGCTAGTCCTATGGTTCATTACTGTCCATCATAGTGAACCTTCAACTAGGAATGCTTTAGGAGTTTAGTACAGAGATATATCTATAGTCTCAAAATTACAACTCTTTGTAATTCCATATTCTCAACTCTAACTCCATGGACATATTATGTAAATATAAATGATGCATATAAACATAATAGAATAAGCCCTTTTATTAAATCAATAATAAATGTGACATACATAAATGAAATCAAATGATTGTTCCTAATCCCTAAACAATCATCTCTATGATTGGCTCTAGGGCATAATCCTAACAATCTCCCACTTGCACTAAAGCCAATCGACCATGTATCACATACCTATCTTCTCAAGATGTTGGTCTTAGACATAACCAATTATGTTTTAAAGATTTAGTCAGTAGGTCTACAAAAACTTATGTAGATAATATCTTCTGTAATGTATCTATTACCTCTTCCAATGATTCCTCTAATCACTTGGAATTGTCACTCTATGAGTTTGGACTTTTGATGAGACCGTGATTCCTATACTTGAGCTATAGACCCATTGTTGTCACAAAACAAGGTGTGGGCAACTCAATGGAAGGAACAACTCCAAGTTCTAAATGAACTTATAGATCCAAACAGTCTCCTAGACAATGTGACAATTAATTCACCCTTAATAATGGAATCCACTGTATCTTTCATACAGTTCTTCCATTAAGTATTTCACCAACTAAAGTGAATATAAAATATACCCCATATGGATTATATCCAAATCCATATACCCATCTACTATGAGTTTACAATTTCCATATACAATCCAATATTCCAAATTTGAATTGATTGATAACTATTTGTAACAATTACAACATAATAGATATCAGGTTCAATACATAGTGTAAAATAAGGCTTCTTAACACTTTAAGAATCTTACTTGTGTTATCTTAGGGCACATGCCCTTGAATAATGAATTCTTATCTGAAGTAAATCAGACCTCCCTTAGAATTCTCCATGTTGAACTCCTTCAACATTTCAACTATGTTTGATGATTTGGAGATACTTAGCAATCTATATGATCTATCTCTATAGATCTTATTGGATGCTTTTGCCAAATCTTTCATGAATTAGTTTTTCTCCAAAAACTAAAACTTTACATTAGATAACATTCATATATCATTCATAATGATTATGATGTCATCCATACTTAGGATAAAGAAAAACGATCGCACTCCCACTAACCTTTTATACACTCATGGTCCATCTATACAATGAGAGAAATCAAACAATTTGATTACTTCAACTTTATAGATGTTCTAATTATGAGAACCTTGTAGTCTATTAATAGACTTCTATAACTTACACACTTTTATGGTTTTTCACCATTTGATATAACATCTTTATATCTTTTTGACATATCTCATATTCAAAATGTGTGTTTATAGATAACAAGATCCAAATGGATTTCAGCATAACTATTATCAAACAAGTTTCTTTATAGACAACTTTTTGCCTATGTTGAAAACATTCTTAAATAGCCAAGCCTTTTAGGTCTCTACCTATCCATATTGGATTTAATGACTCTAAGTCATTTATCAACTTGATGTCAAACATCGCCTAATCATAATCAATAGGATTATCTTGGTGATCTTTATCACCAAAGAACAATTCTTTCACATTCTAATAGAGATACAATATCTCTCTTATGTTAAGAAATATCCAATTTGATCTATGAAAAGATTGTAGTGTAGTTAAGGGTTTTGTCTCAACAGAGACAAGGGTTGGATCTTTGTTCGTTTGTGGCTTTACAGACAATTCTATAAATTCTATCTACTTTTGCATCTTTCTTGAATGAACTCTTTCTCAAGAAAATCCAGCAAACATCCTAATGGACAACTTTTGTTCATTAGGGTAATAGAAATACTATCCCAACCACTTTTGGGATATACCACAATTCAACACTTACTTGACCGTATTTCCAGATTGTCTACATTATGTTTCCAGACATACGTAGCACAAGCCCAAGCCTTAACTTCTTTAAGTTGGGTTTCTTCCCATATCATATCTGATATAATTGGGACAAAACTGGAGTGAACCCTAAATTATCAATATGTAGCAATTTTAAGGTATATCCTAGATGGATACATTAGTAAAACTCATCATGGATCAAACCATATCTTAATAGGGTTCAATTCGTTCTCTTAGATTCACCATTGAGCTATGGTATTCTAAGATGAGTCTACTGTAATTGAATGCATGCTCTACATGACTATATACATCACAATGTAATAGTCAAATTATAAATGTAACTCTTTCACTTCACCAAGTAAAAGATGGGTTTGGTCATCTCATAACCAAGTCATAATCGTTACATTTAAATGAGAGTCTCTACATCTCTTGTATTCTCGGAATACATTGCATTCGCTCTAATTAGTCATTTAAATTCAGAAATCAAATTTCTAGAATGTCTTAAATGACCTAGTTAAGAAATAAGTTCCCAAAATTAATTTAGCAACTCTTGCTCTATTAAAATTTTTAAAGGTAACTTATTATCTACTTAACTTTCTGCTTCAATTTAGATTATACTAGAATCCAAAAACCAAGAAGCAGAACTAACCAACAATTTAGTTTAGAGCATGAACCAAAACTTCAAAAGTTTGGTTCTTCTAGGAAGACTGATACTTTATCAAGTTCCCTTTACAATACCTTATATTTACTACAAAATAATTATATTTCTTTGTCTTTGACTTTTCAAGACTTGCTTTCCTCTATGCTTCCATTTTAAATCACATCTAGCTTCTCAAGCTATTCTATGTGATTAATCATTTTTCAAAAGAATGATTATTAATAAACAACTTTTATTACATCCAGAAGAAGTCCTTTACAAGTACTATACTTTATAGTATTATTTCACTCATAATACAACCTTTGTATGTGATGTAGGACATCAAAGGCACTTGCATTGACTAATTTTGCTTCTGAAGCTCATTAGTCATCAATACTATCATATAGCATGGCAACAAGATGCCAATTGCGCATAGTGTCTTTTTCTTCTTAGGATGTTTTATGGAGGGCCTTTAATAAAAGGCCTAATAGCATATAAACAATCTTTTGAAATTCAGAACAATTCTCAATTTCCTAAGTCAATCAAAGAAATCGGGTTTAGTCAAACTATCAATATCCTATATTAGGAAATAGGGGTTTTGAGGTGAGTAATTAGGTAATCTACATAAACAAAGAATTAGATTTCATTTTTTTATCCATAATGATTGGGTCTTTAATCATATGGTACCTCCCACTATTTTATCAAATTCCATACACCCTCTAATAGAATCCGGGAATCTCATTCCTAATGGGGATTGGGGTCCCACTGTGACCTAGAAGCCTCACATGTTAGTTTCTTGACTTCTAACCCACAATAAGAAGACAACTCTTTGTCTATTGCTTCATAAGCAAGTTCCAATCATTTTGCCTCTAGGGAACATACACCTCACATGTTAGTTTCTTGGAATACTTCCCTAGTTAAGTTAAACCCATCATTCACACAGGTATGTTTCGCCAAATATATACCTCACATGTTAGTTTCTTGGTATATACCAGTTTAGGCACCCCATGATATCTCATATGTGATAGTTTCAAGTAATGTCTTTAACATGGGTAGCTCCTACATGTCTGCAGCCAGGTACCCACATTAAGGGACGTTAGATGATCCTATAATGATGGAAGGCAATGAAGAATTCATTCCCCAATGACTTCTCCATTTTCAACTTAATATTAAATAAGAGGGGTTTTAAAGGGTCTCATCAAATTAACATGCATCCTATGTATCAAAATTTAAACATATAAATTATGCTATTTATAATCATACATCTCATGCTATTATAAATCATACATCACATGCTATTATATATCAACATATATAAAGTACCATATTTTGATATTAGTCCCTAAGTGAATAGGTAACATATACCAAACTATGGTATTGGAGCTAATACAATTATCTCATAAATTAAAGCTCCCACTATGATGATTATGGACTTTGAGAGGATTCAATCCAAGCCAATAGATTGAATCTAAGGTCTAAGGTGGGTGTAGGTGATCGTAAAATAAACCATTCGTAACATGCATGCTTTCTTGAAAAACTTCTCTAAGCTTTCAAGTCCTTCAATCTGCTCCCTTGGCTTGATGGTCTCCACCATTGGCTTGTTGGTTTCCACCATTGGCTTGTTAGGCTCCATCATACTCCTTTGGGTCCACCATGCTCCTTCGTGCGCTCTCGATTACATAACATTTACATAATATATAGAAAGGGATACATAAGGGGAATGTGGGGTACATAAGAGAATGATAGAGAGAGAGGGAAGGTGGCATGCAAGCCCCAAATAATAAATTACATCACCATAATAAAATTACAACTCTTGAAAAATTATTACAACCCATTCATAAGACGTCCAATCACAATTGGTTTAAGGGGTATAGTCCATAATCATCATCCAAACACATACATACAATCTCATTGCATAATGTAAAGAAAAACTGTAAGCATTAAGACATATGGGCATTATGGTAATTCTCTTGAATGATTTACATTAATCTCATTAATGCATCCTAATCTTATTAGGTTTAAACAAAAATATCCATAATTAAATAAAGTCTTAACATTTAAGACATTTAGTTTCAATTAATCAAATTAATAGAAACATATAAAGTTTCCTAAAATAACTCTAATATCCAATATTAGGGTTTCCTTATTTAAACAAAACAATTTCATTTAATTAAGAATTTCCAGATTTTAATTTAATCCCCAATTGTATTTTAAACCATTTAAAACATTATAAAATTAATCAATATTAATTAAATAATTAACATGGGAATTAAATAAAATCAATTAAATGATGAATTAGTGCATTAGGGTTTCCTAAAACCCTAAACCCTAAATGCATAACCCTAAACCCTAAATGCAAGCCCTAATCATTAAATGCCTTATGATTGGTCATTTAATGACCAATCATTAAAACCCTAGGTTCATACGGTATTTAATAAAAGGGATTAGGGTTTAATTAATGCCAAATAGGGTATTTATTACCCTTAATTAATTACACTAATTAGGGTTATCAAAAACCCTAACCCTAGACATCATTAATGGTATTAATTATGCCCTAACAATTAATAACCATGATTGGTCATTTAATGACCAATCATTAACTCTTAATTAAGGTAATTAATATTCCAATTAGGGTTTTAATTAATGCCATAATGAAATTAGGGTTTTATCATTAACTCAAAATTAGGGTTTCATCCTTAACTCTATGCAGCCGTCATTACCAGGGGGCTGCCTGAGCTTGGATAGGCTGCCATGGCCACCATGTTAGAGTTATGCCCTAGAGCCAATCATAGAGATGATTGTTTAGGGATAAAGGAACAATCATTTGATTTCATTTATGTATGTCACATTTATTATTGATTTAATAAAAGGGCTTATTCTATTATGTTTGTATGCATCATTTATATTTACATAATATGTCCAAGGAGTTAGAGTTGAGAATATTGAATTACAAAGAGTTGTAATTATGAGACTGTATATATATCTCTGTACTAAACTCCTAAATCATTCCTAGTTGAAGGTTCACTATGATGGACAGTAATGAACCATAGGACTAGCACTTGTTAGGTTGACTCTATAGGAGGATAGCTGGTCTCAAGCTATTTGTGTGGAGACACTACAACCAACAGGTGGGTGCCTATTAATAGAATAGGTACACTGAATGTGACCAAAGATTTGAGATAAACTGAATGGAGTTTTAACCTGCCTGTCAATCAGTTTCTCAATGTTATAGTGGTACAAGTAATCCTTAGACCTGAGACACCATAGTTACCTTATGCATGTAGCTTTAGAAGTTTGATAACACTAAGTGCAGATTCTATTCATGGGTCTGTAAAGGTGTTCATTGGCCCTATTGCTATGTGTATGAAGGCATGTGAGTGATCAACAAGGAATCCATTACTCTCAGGAAAAAGAGAGAGAATGTCTCATATAGCATTCATAATATAACTCATTCAGTCCATGGCCATGGCAGTGTGAATATGGAAAGGAGTTTCCATAAGTTCATCATTGAGTTGATATTTATGAATGAGTATAAAGTAATTGAACTAGGGACTTGACAAACTTCCATGTCCTATTAGTTCAATTGGAGACATTGTGTAAATGGAAGGATGCAATTGTAACCTATAAACTATAACAGAAGGGTTCTTTGATAGATACATATTCACTTCATTAAGGACGATACCATGAACTATATGCTAGGTGTTATTCATGGTTAGTAGAAGCCCTAATTGATATAAGTGAGTTATAATCAATTAGGGAATTGGAAGGAGTTCCAATTAGACCCTAAATGGAAAGAGTTCCATTGTGCACACCTCATGCTATTCCTACTACTTGATGATGTGAACCCAATGGGTCACACACTGATCATGCAAGATGAGCTTTAAAGTCTATGAGAGAAAGGGTATGAGTGCATAAAGAATAGTTCTTTGAGGCCTATTTATATTTGATATAATTTATAGGGGTTATTGTGCAATTTAGAGAAATTGCATCACACCCTAATAGGGTTTCCCCCTAGGGCCGGCCCCCTTAGTGTGGACTATATAAGTCACACTATGATGTGTGACATCATCATAAGTTGAAATCCCAAGGGGCTGTCCAGATTTTCCAGCCTCCCTCTCTCTCTCTCCTCTCTTCTCCTTCACTAGCAACAACAAGGAAAAGGTGGAAAGGACTTGAAGCTCTAGCTAGGTGTGGATACTGTTGGAGGCAGCACACTTGGGCTGCTCATTCACCGCTGTCCGGAATCAAAGCTTGGAGCAAAAAGGAGAAGACAAAAATTCTGTAAGTGTTCTAACCCTCTTCATAGTTAGGGTTTGATTTTGTATATGCATAGTTAGATTCATGGGCTGTGGAATCAAAGGGAAAATTTTTATATTCCGCACTTCTATTTTTCCCTCTTGTATGATTCCCAACAGTGGTATCAGAGCCATGACTATGCATAATACAAAATACATATGGGCTGGAATTTATGGTGTAGTTGAATGATTCAAAAATCTGGAGAATTTTTACTACAGAATTGTTCTTCTCTCTGGCCGAACCTAGGGTTTGGAACCCTAGGTCTATTCTTCTTCTACTCCTCTTCTAAATCATGGTTAAGGGTAACCATTGATGCAAAGGTTGTATAGGGTTTGAATTGGAAGAAGAAGAAAAAGGAAAACTGGGTTTTCTGAAGAGGGTCGAATCTGGGTTTTAGAACCCAGAGGTTCTTGCAATTAAATTCAATCAAAGCTTCTGTATTTTTGATGCAAATCCATTGTAGGATCATTATATATCATGTGTATATGATTTTCTTTAAGTTTCAAAAAGGTTTTGATGGAAAAAGATTCAAAAAGTTTGAAAATTTTTCATGAACAGCATAGCAGATTTTCTCTGCAGAAAAGTCATCAATGGAGTTTTGATTAGAACTTGAGTTAGGGAACTCCAAATTGCATGAAACCAATTGCATTAGTTTCCTAAGACATGTAGGATACTGGGAAAATTCGTTTGGTAGCCTAATTCATTCATCTTGCTGGGTTTTAAATCAATTTCTGACCATGGACAGTATGCTGTCAAATTCTGGGCAGCATACTGTTGTTTTAATTGTTTAAAACAATTGGTGATGATTCGATCATCCAAACCTCTTCTAGAAGCTTAGTATTTCATGTAGGGACATGATACAAAAGCTGGTTTCAATGTAGGAGTCAAATTGATAAGGTTTTAGAAGCTATTGTGACCTTCAAGGTCTGCAACAATGGCTCCAGCAATGGGTTTTGGAAACCCTGATTGTTTTTGATGATGGCAGCCACTTCCACCACTCCTCACGTGTCCAGAGGCTTGTCCCACACTCCTAGGATGTTCTCCCATGGCTGGCCATGGCCTTCCCAGTCGTTGGTGGCCATGGCAGCCTAGCCAAGCTCAGGCAGCCCCCTGGTTGTGACGGCTGCATAGAGTTAAGGATGAAACCCTAATTTTGAGTTAATGATGAAACCCTAATTTCATTATGGCATTAATTAAAAACCTAATTGGAATATTAATTACCTTTATTAAGAGTTAATGATTGGTCATTAAATGACCAATCATGGTTATTAATTGTTAGGGCATAATTAATACCATAAATGATGTCTAGGGTTAGGGTTTTGGAAACCCTAATTAGTATAATTAATTAAGGGTAATTAATACCCTATTTGGCATTAATTAAACCCTAATCCCTTTTATTAAATACCATATGAACCTAGGGTTTTAATGATTGGACATTAAATTACCAATCATAAGGAATTTAATGATTAGGGCTTGCATTTAGGGTTTAGGGTTATGCGTTTAGGGTTTAGGGTTTTAGGAAACCCTAATACACTAATTCATCATTTAAATGATTTTTTTTAATTCCCATGTTAATTATTTAATTAATATTGATTAATTTTATAATGTTTTAAATGGTTTAAAATACAATTGGGGATTAAATTAAAATCTGGAAATTCTTAATTAAATGAAATTGATTTGTTTAATTAAGGAAACCCTAATATTGGATATTAGAGTTATTTTAGGAAACTTTATATGTTTAAATTAATTTGATTAATTGAAACTAAAATGTCTTAAATGTTAAGACTTTATTTAATTCTGGATATTTTTGTTAATACCTAATAAGATTAGGATGCATTAATGAGATTAATGTAAATCATTCAAGAGAATTACCATAATGCCCATATGTTTTAATGCTTACAGTTTTTCTTTACATTATGCAATGAGATTGTATGTATGTGTTTGGATGATGATTATGGACTATACCCTTTAAACCAATTGTGATTGGCCGTCTTATGAATGGGATGTTATTATTTACAAGAGTTGTAATTTTATTAAGGTGATGTAATTTATTTGGGGCTTGCATGCCACCTTCCTTCTCCCTCTCTCTCTCTATCATTCTCTTATGTACCCCACATTCCCCTTATGTATCCCTTTCTTTAAATTATGTAAATGTTATGTAATCGAGAGCGCACTAAGGAGCATGGTAGACCCAAAGGAGCATGATAGAGCCCAACAAGCCAATGGTGGAGACCATCAAGCCAAGGGAGCAGATTGAAGGACTTGAAAGCTTAGAGAAGTGTTTCAAGACAGCATGCATGTTTCGAATGTGTTATTTTACGATCACCTACACCCACCTTAGACCTTGGATTCAATCTATTGGCTTGGATTGAATTCTCTCAAAGTCCATAATCATCATAGTGGGAGCTTTTAATGAGATTAATAGTGATAGCTCCAAATCCATAGATCGTTATATGTCTCTTCTTAGGGACTAATATCGATAAGTGGATTATTATTATTTTATGCTGTTCAATTTTTTATTTATATGCATGAGATGTATGTTAATTTGATGAGACCCTTAAAAACCCCTCTATTTTAATATTAAGTTGGAAATGGAGAATACATTAGGGAATGGATTCTTCATTGCCTTCCATCATTATAGGATCATCTAACGTCCCTTAATGTGGGTACCTGGCTGCAGACATGTAGGAGCTACCCATATTAAAGACATTACTTGAAACTATCACATATGTAGATATCATGGGGTGCCTAAGCTGGTATATACCAAGAAACTAACATGTGAGGTATATATTTGGTGAAACATACCTGTGTGAATGATGGGCTTAACTTAACTAGGGAAGTATTCCAAGAAACTAACATGTGAGGAGTATGTACCCTAGAGGCAAAACGATTGGAATTTGCTTATGAAGCAATAGACAAAGAGTTGTCTTCTTACTGTGGGTTAGAAGTCAAGAAACTAACATGTGAGGCTTCTAGGTCACAGTGGGACCCCAATCCCCATTAGGAATGAGATTCCCGAATTCCATTAGAGGGTGTATGGAATTTGATAAAATAGTGGGAGGTACCATATGATTAAAGACCCGATCATTATGGATTAAAAATGAAATCTGATTTTTTGTTTAATTTTCTGTATGTAGATCACCGTAATGGCTCACCGCAACCCGTTATCCAACATTTTGGAAACCAACCGTTTAACTGGACCTAATTATCTTGATTGGTTAAGGAATTTAAAAATCGTTTTGAATTCTGAAAATATTACCTATGCACTTCAAAGTCCACTTCCCAATGCTCCTACTGAGGCTGCAACTCGGCAAGAGAAAGACGCTTATCAGAAGCGCATGGATGATGATCTTATGACGAGATGCTATATGATGGTGTCTCTAAGTCCTGAGCTTAAGAAGCAATACGAGTCCATGGGAAGTGCACCCGAGATATTTATCCACATACAAGAGTTGTATGGCAAAGAGTTCTTGCTTGAATGTGATGAATGGGTTGAAGTTCCTGCTTCCAATTCTATACTCAAGCCTAAAGGCAAGGGAATAAGAAAGGGTAAGAGTACCCAAAGGAAGAGGAAAGGTAAAGGGATCTGTTTTTACTACGGCAAAGATGGGCATTGGAAACGTAACTGCCAAGAGTATCTAGATACTCTGAAGAACCAACCTTCGAAAGGTATGGATTATGCTCTTATACTTGAGACTAACATGAGTGTTAGCTCTGCTTCCACTTGGGTACTAGATTCTGGTGCGAGTTCTCATATTTGTAATTCCATACAGGACCTAGTGGGAAGCAGAAGGCTGAGTAAAGGAGAAGTAACCCTACGAGTGGGAAATGGAGCAAACGTTGCTGCATTAGCCGTGGGGACTTGCTGCTTGACTTTGCCTAGTGGGAGTAGTTTAGAATTATCAGGCTGTCTTTATATTCCAGAAGTTATAAGAAACATTATTTCTATTTCAGTATTATCTAAACAAGGATTTAGGTTTGTTTTTGAGGAGAATAAATGTTCTTTATTTAAAAATGAAGAGTTCATTACTTCTAGAGTTTATGTGAATGGCCTTTATTTTCTAAACTTTATTGCAAATGTTAATTGCATAGAGCATGATAGTTCTAAATTGAATGCAGACAAACCCGAAAGAACAAGAGATGAAGAAAACTCCGCATATGACTGGCACTTGAGACTAGGTCATATCAGTGAGAATAGGATTAACAAGATGTGTAAGGATGGACAATTGGGTCCATTGGTTTCTATGCCCTTTCCAACTTGTGAATCTTGTTTACTAGGTAAAATGACCAAGTCACCTTTCACCGGTCACGGTGAGAGAGCGGCAGACATATTAGGATTAATACATAGTGATGTATGTGGTCCTATGAGCATACATGCTCGTGGAGGTTTCTCTTACTTTATAACCTTTACCGATGATCATTCTAGGTATGGGTATGTGTACTTAATGAAGTACAAATCTGAAGCATTTGAAAAGTTTAAAGAATTCAGATATGAAGTAGAGAAACAAACTGGTAAAAGTATTAAAGCTCTTCGATCGGATCGAGGAGGAGAATATTTAACTGGTGAGTTTTTAGATCATCTTGTTCAAGCGGGCATTCTATCTCAATGGACACCTCCTGGAACACCACAGCTTAATGGTGTGTCAGAAAGGAGGAATAGAACCTTATTGGATATGGTTAGGTCCATGATGAGTTACACTGATTTACCATTGTCCTTATGGGGACATGCCCTGGAAACTGCCACGTACCTGTTGAACAGAGTCCCAACCAAATCTGTCCCTAAGACACCGTATGAGATATGGAAAGGGAGAGCACCAAGCCTTAAACATATTAAGGTATGGGGTTGCACTGCATATGTAAAGACACATGATGCAACCAAGTTAGAATCAAGATCAATTAAATGTAGGTTTGTGGGATATCCTAAAGAGAGTTTAGGATATTATTTCTATTATCCTGATGAACAAAAGGTGTTTGTTAGTAAGTTTGCAGTCTTTCTTGAAAAAGAGTTTATTCAAGAAGGAGGCAATAACAGGAAAATAGAACTCAAAGAATTGTCTGATGAGACACAAACCGACAGTGATCCCACCCCTGTCACTGATGAGACAGAACCCACTAATGTACCACAACCTCTCCGTAGATCGAGTAGGGTATCTGTTGCACCTGAGAGATATGGATTTCTCAACCATAATGCAGAGGAATTGTTCCTTGGTAATAGAGAACACCCAGATGACCCTACTACTTATGGACAGGCGATTTCGGATATTGATTCGAACAAATGGCTGGAAGCTATGAAATCTGAAATGGACTCGATGTATTCCAACAAAGTCTGGACTTTAGTTGATCCACCAGAAGGTATAGTACCTATTGGCTGCAAATGGATTTTCAAAAGGAAGATAGGCTCAGATGGAAAGGTAGAGACCTACAAGGCTAGGCTAGTGGCAAAAGGTTACCGACAAAGACATGGTATTGACTATGAGGAAACCTTCTCGCCAGTGGCTATGCTTAAGTCCATTAGGATCTTGTTAGCTATAGCTGCGCACTACGATTATGAGATATGGCAAATGGATGTAAAGACCGCTTTCCTTAATGGAAACATTGAGGAAGACCTTTATATGCAGCAACCTGAGGGTTTTACATCCAGTGGTGAGGACCACAAAGTGTGCAAGCTACAGCGGTCCATTTATGGACTCAAACAAGCTTCTAGAAGCTGGAACATCCGATTCGATGAGGCAATCAAATCGTTTGGTTTCCTACAGAATATGGATGAACCATGTGTGTACAAGAAAGTTAGTGGGAGTGCGATTACCTTCCTGGTCCTATATGTTGATGACATTCTACTTATCGGGAATAAAGTAGAAACGTTATCAAAAGTGAAAGAGTGGCTTTCACAGAATTTCTCCATGAAAGATTTGGGAGAAGCATCCTATATTTTGGGAATAAAGGTCTATAGAGATAGATCTAAAAGGATGCTAGGTCTCTCCCAATCATTGTACATAGACAAAATATTGAAAAGGTTCAATTTAGAAGATTCCAAAAGAGGTCTAATTCCTGTTAGGCATGGAATCAAGTTGTCTAAAAACATGGCACCTAAAACTCCAGAGGAGATTGCGTACATGAGGACGATTCCCTATGCTTCTGCAGTAGGGAGTCTAATGTATGCCATGTTATGTACAAGACCAGATATCACTTTTGGTGTAAGTGTTACAAGCAGATATCAGGCAGACCCAGGTGTGAAACACTGGGAAGCAGTCAAGGCTGTCCTTAAGTACTTAAGAAGAACTAAGGAACTTTTCCTTGTCTATGGAGGAAGAAATTTAGAAATGGTTGGTTATACGGATTCAGATTTTCAATCTGACGATGATGATAGGAAATCAACATCGGGGTATGTTTTCACCTTGAATGGTGGAGCTGTAAGTTGGAGGAGCTGTAAACAGGATGTTACAGCGGACTCCACTATAGAGGCTGAGTACATTGCTGCATCAGAGGCTGCAAAGGAAGCTGTTTGGATAAAGAAGTTCATTACTGAACTGGGAGTAGTTCCTGCCATTGAGAAGCCCTTGCCATTGTTTTGTGACAACAACGGGGCTATTGCTCAAGCTAAGGAACCACGGTCTCATCAAAAGTCCAAACACATTGAGCGTCGATTCCATGTGATTAGAGAGATCATTGGAAGAGGTGATATTAGCATACAGAAGATTCACACAACAGAAAATGTAGCAGATCCCTTCACTAAAGCTATGACCCAAGAGCAGTTGGATCACCACAGACAGGAAATGGGTATTAGATACATTGTGGATTGGCTATAGTGCAAGTGGGAGATTGTTAGAGTTATGCCCTAGAGCCAATCATAGAGATGATTGTTTAGGGATAAAGGAACAATCATTTGATTTCATTTATGTATGTCACATTTATTATTGATTTAATAAAAGGGCTTATTCTATTATGTTTGTATGCATCATTTATATTTACATAATATGTCCAAGGAGTTAGAGTTGAGAATATTGAATTACAAAGAGTTGTAATTATGAGACTGTATATATATCTCTGTACTAAACTCCTAAATCATTCCTAGTTGAAGGTTCACTATGATGGACAGTAATGAACCATAGGACTAGCACTTGTTAGGTTGACTCTATAGGAGGATAGCTGGTCTCAAGCTATTTGTGTGGAGACACTACAACCAACAGGTGGGTGCCTGTTAATAGAATAGGTACACTGAATGTGACCAAAGATTTGAGATAAACTGAATGGAGTTTTAACCTGCCTGTCAATTAGTTTCTCAATGTTATAGTGGTACAAGTAATCCTTAGACCTGAGACACCATAGTTACCTTATGCATGTAGCTTTAGAAGTTTGATAACACTAAGTGCAGATTCTATTCATGGGTCTGTAAAGGTGTTCATTGGCCCTATTGCTATGTGTATGAAGGCATGTGAGTGATCAACAAGGAATCCATTACTCTCAGGAAAAAGAGAGAGAATGTCTCATATAGCATTCATAATATAACTCATTCAGTCCATGGCCATGGCAGTGTGAATATGGAAAGGAGTTTCCATAAGTTCATCATTGAGTTGATATTTATGAATGAGTATAAAGTAATTGAACTAGGGACTTGACAGACTTCCATGTCCTATTAGTTCAATTGGAGACATTGTGTAAATGGAAGGATGCAATTGTAACCTATAAACTATAACAGAAGGGTTCTTTGATAGATACATATTCACTTCATTAAGGACGACACCATGAACCATATGCTAGGTGTTATTCATGGTTAGTAGAAGCCCTAATTGATATAAGTGAGTTATAATCAATTAGGGAATTGGAAGGAGTTCCAATTAGACCCTAAATGGAAAGAGTTCCATTGTACACACCTCGTGCTATTCCTACTACTTGATGATGTGAACCCAATGGGTCACACACTGATCATGCAAGATGAGCTTTAAAGTCTATGAGAGAAAGGGTATGAGTGCATAAAGAATAGTTCCTTGAGGCCTATTTATATTTGATATAATTTATAGGGGTTATTGTGCAATTTAGAGAAATTGCATCACACCCTAATAGGGTTTCCCCCTAGGGCCGGCCCCCTTAGTGTGGACTATATAAGTCACACTATGATGTGTGACATCATCATAAGTTGAAATCCCAAGGGGCTGTCCAGATTTTCCAGCCTCCCTCTCTCTCTCTCCTCTCTTCTCCTTCACTAGCAACAACAAGGAAAAGGTGGAAAGGACTTGAAGCTCTAGCTAGGTGTGGATACCGTTGGAGGCAGCACACTTGGGCTGCTCATTCACCGCTGTCCGGAATCAAAGCTTGGAGCAAAAAGGAGAAGACAAAAATTCTGTAAGTGTTCTAACCCTCTTCATAGTTAGGGTTTGATTTTGTATATGCATAGTTAGATTCATGGGCTGTGGAATCAAAGGGAAAATTTTTATATTCCGCACTTCTATTTTTCCCTCTTGTATGATTCCCAACACACCAACGACTGTGGGAGGCCATGGCCAGTCATGGGAGAACATCCTAGGGGTGTGGGACAAGCCTCTGGACATGTGAGAAGTGGTGGAAGTGGCTGCCATCATCAACAACAATCAGGGTTTCCAAAACCCATTGCTGGAGCCATTGTTGCAGACCTTGAAGGTCACAATAGCTTCTAAATCCTTATCAATTCGACTCCTCCATTGAAACCAGCTTTTGTATCATGTCCCTACATGAAATACTAAGCTAATAGAAGAGGTTTGGATGATCAAATCATCACCAATTGTTGTAAAGAATTAAAACAATAGTAGGCTGCCCAGAATTTGACAGCACACTGTCCATGGTCAGAAATTGATTTAAAACCCAGCAAGATGAATGAATTAGGCTACCAAACGAATTTTCCCAGTATCCTACATGTCTTAGGAAACTAATGCAATTGGTTTCATGCAATTTGGAGTTCCCTAACTCAAGTTCTAATCAAAACTCCATTGATGACTTTTCTGCAGAGAAAATCTGCTATGCTGTTCATGAAAAATTTTCAAACTTTTTGAATCTTTTCCATCAAAACCTTTTCGAAACTTAGAGAAAATCATATACACATGATATATAATGATCCTACAATGATCTTCCATCATAAATACAGCAGCTTTAATTAGAATTAATTGCAAGAACCTTAGGGTTCTAAAACCCAGATTCAGCCTCCATGGTGTTCTTCTCCTTCTTCCTTCTGTTCTAGCATCTTAATCCAATTATGATGCATCTAAATGCTTGGGAACCTTTCCCTACCATGTCTAGAACATAACCCAAGTGGTGGCAACCATTGCCATGCCTTTGATCTCCATCAATAACTCAAAGTTGTGGCTATTGCATCATTCCCGAGCAAAACTGTCTTTCCAGACAGCCTGTAGTAAAAAATTCATAACTTTCACTACAGAACTCGGATTGACGCACCGTTTGTTGGGTTGGAAAGCTTATTCGAAGAGCTTTCTAACCATATATGACTCAAAAATTTTGGAGAAGAACTCTGAATTCGGTAGGCAAAACAAGATGACGGTTTTTCATGGCAACCATGAAAACTGTTCATAACAGTTTTATAAAACCCTAGTTTCCTTATTCTTCTTCTCCAAACTCAAACCCTATGCAACCTATTGCATCCATGGATACACTTAACCATCAAGTAGAAGAGGAGTAGAAGAGAATTGACCTAGGGTTCCAAACCCTAGGTTCAGCCATGGAGGAAAACCAATTATGCAGAAAAAATTTTCCAGATTTTTGAATCATTCAACTACACCATAATTACCAGCCCATATGTATTTTGTATTATGCATAATCATGGCTCTGATACCACTGTTGGGAATTGAACAAGAGGGAAAAATACAAAGGCGGAATATAACAAATTTTCCTACGATTCCCAATCCCATGAATCTAACTATGCATAACACAAAATCAAACCCTAACTACAAAGAGGGTTAGAACACTTACAGAATTTTTGTCTTCTCCTTTTTGCTCCAAGCTTTGATTCCGGACAGCGGTGAATGAGCAGCCCAAGTGTGCTGCCTCCAACGGTATCCACACCTAGCTAGAGCTTCAAGTCCTTTCTTTCTTCTTCCTTGTTGTTGCTAGAGGTGGAGAAGAGAGAGAGAGAGAAGAGAGCCTCCAAGGGGCTGGACGGCTAGGGTTTATTGTGCAAGCCTATTATGCCATGTCACACATAAGTGTGACTTATATAGGCAGCCCACTAAAGGGGGCTAGCCATGGGGAAGAAACCCTAGTAGGGTTATGTGTAATTACACTTAATTGCACATTAACCCCTATTATTTGTATCAAATACAAATAGGCCTATAAAGAACTATTCTTTATTCACTAAAACCCTTTCTCTCATAGACTTTAAAGCCTTTCTTGCATGATCAGTGTGTGACCCATTGGGTTCACATCATTAAGTAGTAGGAATAGCACGAGGTGTGCACAATGGAACTCTTTCCATTTAGGGTCTAATTGGAACTCCTTCCAATTCCCTAATTGATTATAACTCACTTATATCAATTAGGGCTTCTACTAACCATGAGTAACACCTAGCATATGGCTCATGGTGTGGTCCTTAATGAGGTGAATAGTCATTTACAATGAACCTTTCTGTTATAGTTTATAGGTTACAATTGCATCCTTCCTTCAACACAATGTCTCCAATTGAACTAATAGGACATGGAAGTCTGTCAAGTCCCTAGTTCAATTACTTTATACTCATTCATAGATATCAACTCATTGATGAACTCATGAAACTCTTTCATATTCATCCTACCATGGCCATGGATTTAATGAGTTATATTATGAATGCTATATGAGACATTCTCTCTCTTTTCCTGAGAGTGATGGATCCCTTGTTGAGCACTCACATGCCTTCACACACATAGCAGTAGGGCCAATGAACACCTTTGCAGACCCCTGAATAGGATCTGCACTTAGTGTTATCAAACTTCTAAAGCTACATGCATAAGGCAACTATAGTGTCTCAGGTCTAAGGATTACTTGTACCACTATAACAATGAGAAACTGATTGACAGGCAAGATAAAACTCCATTCAGTTTATCTCATATCTTTGGTCACATTCAGTGTACCTATTCTCGCAATAGGCACCCACTTGTTGGTTGTTGTGTCTCCACACAAATAGCTTGAGACTAGCTATCCTCCTATAGAGTCAGCCTAACAAGTGCTAGTCCTATGGTTCATTACTGTCCATCATAGTGAACCTTCAACTAGGAATGCTTTAGGAGTTTAGTACAGAGATATATCTATAGTCTCAAAATTACAACTCTTTGTAATTCCATATTCTCAACTCTAACTCCATGGACATATTATGTAAATATAAATGATGCATATAAACATAATAGAATAAGCCCTTTTATTAAATCAATAATAAATGTGACATACATAAATGAAATCAAATGATTGTTCCTAATCCCTAAACAATCATCTCTATGATTGGCTCTAGGGCATAATCCTAACACGTATGCCCCTGTAGAGATTGTGGAAACCTACGGCACGAACATTGTGATATAGTGTTTGATCATTTGGTCATGAGAGGGATGGATCGTACATACACTACCTGGGTCCTTCATGGGGAACATCGGAGTGCATCTGTACAATGTGATGAAGTTGAAATGCTAGAGTCATATCAGATGTACAAAGATGTGTATTTTCAAGATGATAATGTAGTAGAACCCACACACGAAGGACAGGAGGCTGATTTTGCAAATTTAGTGCAAGATGCTGAAACTCCTTTATATCCAGGTTGCAAAAAGTACACAAAGATGTCAACAACTGTTACTTTATTCAAGCATAAAGCGGCAAATGGTTTATCTGAGAAGAGTTTTAATGAACTTCTTGAGATTATTCGTGATATGCTACCACAGGATAACACACTTCCTGATTCTTTGTATTCGACGAAAAAATTTCTTAAGACATTCGATTTGGGGTACGAGAAGATTCATGCTTGTGTCAATGACTGTTGTTTATTTAGGAAAGAGTTTGAGCATATAAATTCATGTCCAAAATGTGGGTCCTCGCGATGGAAAGTTAACCAACGTACTGGAAAGGTTCATGATGGAGTTCCTGCAAAGGTGTTGCGTTATTTTCCTATAATCCCAAGACTTCGGAGGATGTTTGGATCACCTGAGAAGGCGGAGCAATTAACATGGCATTCTACTCACCAAAGTCAGGATAACAAGATGCGACACCCAGTTGATTCGTTGGCATGGAGTACAATCAATAACAAGTGGACTTGTTTCGCATCAGATCCTCGAAATCTGAGATTTGGTCTTGCAAGTGATGGGTTTAATCCTTTCCAAAATCTTAGTTCAAGATACAGTTGTTGGCCAGTAATTTTGGTCACATACAACTTGTCCCCATGGCTATGCATGTCAAAGGAAAATTTAATGTTGACATTACTAATCCCAGGGCCAAAGCAACCTAGGCAACGACATAGATGTTTATCTGCAACCACTTGTAAACGACTTAAAAGAGTTATGGAGTAATGGGGTGAGGATCTATGATGCATGTAGTAAGTCCATGTTCAACTTAAAGGCTATTTTGATGTGGACAATAAATGATTTTCCAGCATATGGTAACCTATCTGGATATAGTACGAAAGGAAAATTTGCATGTCCTGTATGTGGTGCTGGTACGTCGTCACAATGGTTAGCACATAGTAAGAAGTGTGTATATATGGGCCATAGGAGGTTTCTCGCTCCCGATCATCCATTTCGGATGAAAAAAAGATGGTTTGATGGACATAATGAGAATGGGGGGAAGCCAAAAATATGTACTGGTGAAGATGTCTTCCTGGAACTCAAAGATGTTGTTAATGATTGGGGGAAAAAAAAGAAGAATGAAAGGAAGGGAAAAAAAGGAAAGAAGAGAAAGAAGGGAAAGAAGAGTAAGGAAAGTGACAAAGATTCCATCCAAATGTGGAAAAAGAAGTCAATATTTTTCGATTTGCCATATTGGAAAGTAAGTAAAATTATTATTTTGTTATATTTATTAATTTTTTTATTTTTAAAAAAATAAATTGTGTAGTCCATAATGCCTAATAGCTTGTATAATAAATAATTTGTTGATGTTATAGGCATTACTTTTGCGTCATAATTTGGATGTGATGCATATTGAAAAGAACATTTGTGAGAGCATTATTGGTACACTATTGCATGTGAAGGGAAAATCAAAGGATGGGCTTAAGTCACGTAAAGACTTGAAAGACATGGGTATTAGAAATGAACTGCATCCACAAGAGAGAGGGAATAATGTGAATTACTTGCCGCCAGCACCACACATGCTATCAAAGACAGAGAAGCAAATATTTTGTAAAAGGCTTGCTAATTTAAAATTACCTGATGGTTATAGTTCTAACATTAGTAATTGCATTTCATTGGAAGAATGCAAAATTGTAGGCCTCAAGTCCCACGACTGTCATGTTCTATTGCACCAATTGTTATCAGTAGCATTGAGAGGACTTCTACCAAAAGGGCCAAGGAATGCAATTTTTCGACTTTGTGCATTTTATAATGAAGTATGTCAAAGAGTCATTGATAGAAATAGATTGGAACAACATGAGGAAGATGTTATTGAAACTATGTGCATGTTTGAAAGGTTCTTTCCCCCTTCTTTCTTCGACATTATGGTTCATTTGACAATTCACATAGGTCGGGAAGCTCGTTTAGGTGGGCCAGTGCAATATCGTTGGATGTACCCATTTGAGATGTATCTCGCTATGAATTGTTCTTTAAGTTTTATGTAGTTTTACATGTTCATAACAAATTATATTTATCAAAACAGAAAAGGTATTCTTTAGGAAAATATTCATTTCATTTTATTTTGTGTTATAGATATATGAAGGTACTAAAAGGATATGTTATGAATCATACTCGACCTGAGGGATGTATAGCAGAACGCTACATAGATGAAGAGTGTATGATGTTTTGTAGTGGGTATGTGAAGAACGCAGCTGAATTAGGTGTTCGACATTCACACAATGAAGATTTTCAGAA
The DNA here is from genome assembly GCA_039720395.1 of Liquidambar formosana. Classification (NCBI taxonomy): domain Eukaryota; kingdom Viridiplantae; phylum Streptophyta; class Magnoliopsida; order Saxifragales; family Altingiaceae; genus Liquidambar; species Liquidambar formosana. Next base: position 5,694,543 of record CM077831.1, read on the forward strand.
TGAAACAATATTAGAAGGTCGTCCAATTTTTGGGGGCAAATCAATGCAACTTCCCAATGGCATGTTACAGATTGCTCATCTTTATGTGTTGTTTAATAGTGTGGAAGTTGAACCATTTATAGAGTAAGTCCGCTAACAATGATATGTGATTAGTATGCAATTATTGATATCATACACTTGGCTTAACATCTTACATGTGAATTAGAATGCATCTGGATGAACTTAAGCGCTTGGATAGACGTCTCTCAAATAATGACAGCTTGTTGCAAAAGAGGCATAGGGAAACATTCAGTGCATGGTTAGAAGAAAAGGTTGTAACATATATATTTTAATTGTATGCATGTTATAATTTATGAAAATAATAATTGATATACCTATCTTTAATTTTGTTCAAATTATTAACAGGTTAAAACCCAGGTAAGTACTATTAGTGTCTCAAACACATTGAAGTGGCTTGCACGTGGACCTAGAGAGGAGTCAATGTCGTACTCTGGTTATGTTATAAACGGTATTCGATTTCACACCAAGGATGCTGAGAAGTCTAGACAAAATAGTGGTGTTTCAATCAAAGCAAAAACTATGTGTAGATCAAGTGCGAGAGACAATACACAAGTCATTGGAAAAATTTCTTACTATGGGATTATAAGATACATTATTTTGTTGGATTATAACACATTTCGAGTTCCCATATTTAGGTGTGATTGGGCAAATATAGTAAATGGTGTCAAAGTTGATGATGGATTTACGTTGGTTAACCTCCATGAAGGACTAAGTCAATTTGAAAAAGATCCATTCATTTTAGCATCCTATGCTGAGCAAGTGTTTTACTCTAGGGATAGTGATACATCGAGTTGGTATGTCGTTTTACAAGCACCACCAAGAGGATTTCATGAGTTAGAAATATATGATGAGACTACTTGTACGCCATTAACACCATTAGACGTCTCTAGACTTGATATTAATGCTGATGTTGAAGATGAAAGTTATGTGAGAATGGGTTGTGAAGGCTTGTTGGTGTAACTTAAATATTCAATGTTGCGATGATACCACTTTGTTATGAACTTAGTTAGTGCTAAATGGCTATATGTACTTTATGTTCTGGGTTTTGGCTATGCTAATGAATATGTTAGTGAAACTTATCTGAGATGCACTTGATGCGATTTGTTTATATTAATTTATGTATTCCAGTTCTTGTACAATGACTTGCTTGTAAAAGATTAGTTTATGTGAGTTATCTATGATATGTGTAATATCTTTCAGGCTTCAAGTATATATATTAGTGCAAGATGTCTCATGCAGAAGAAAGTTTTATTTTAATTTATTCTCTCATTTTTTAAAAGTTAAAGTGGTAGAGTTGTCTTTACAACCTTCTAATTTATTCTTCTTTTCTTGCATGTACTATAAAGAGTTCTAAAAAGGCACAGAAGAGAGTAAAGAAGGACCGTTTAGCTGCAATTGCTGCCACAATCCAGCAGGGGAATGAAAATATACGTATATCAGATGAAGGATCAAATTCTTCTCGCTCTTCTCACCCAAATGCTAAAGCAAGCCAACAGTTCTCTACACCTAATGCTGATGCTGGAACAGAAAAGAAAAAACGGGGGAAAAATAAATTGCATTCAATTCCCGTTAGTGGATGTGAGCAGTTTTGAAGTGGAGTTCAATGAAAGGGGTCAACCGGTTGGCAAAAATTCTGCTAAGTATGCATCTCATCTTGGGAGTCTAGCTCAGGAACATGTGCAAATTATAATCAGAGATTGGAGGCTAGTAGATTCACAGACTAGAGATGATTTGTGGACATTAGTTCAGGTTTCTAAACATATTTATATAATGCGTTATCATTAAATATGTTTTCTTACTTTTTATTAGACTTAATTACTTTTTATTTGTGCCAATTATACACAGCAAAAATTTTTGGTAGATGAATGCCGTAAGGACTTGGCCATACGAATGATGGGTTCCTATTGGAGACAATTCAAGTCAGAAATTACGTCTCAACTTGTAGATGCTGCTAAAAAAAATGGATTCAAATTTCGTCTCTCCTTAATGAAGCCAACAAACATAAAATCTGATCGAGAGTGGGATGCATTTGTGAAATACCGGCTTTCTCCTAACTTTCAAGTAAGTAAATCAATTTTGTTGAATCTTAGAATATGATGCATTATTTGTTTATAACTAGAGACAAGTTGGGTTGCAAAACTGTTAATCTAAATATGTTGAAATGTTTAATTTTTATATAGGCTAAAAGTTCCCAATTTAGCTCAATGAGAAAAAAACAAACACTCCCACATACGATGAGTCGCAAAGGATATGCTCGCTTAGAACATGACATGGTATGATTTTTTCTTAATTTGATTTGCTTTTCACAATTTCAAGGATATAGTAATCTCGTGCTGCACATTTGTTTTGCAGAGAAAAGCGAATCCAAGGCTATCAAGAGCAGATGTTTGGACGAAAGGGCATTTGAGGAAAAATAATGAGCCCTATAATGATGCAGTTGCTGATACTTTGGTAACCAAAAGAAAAAAAAAGAAAAACAATGTCTACAACTACAGTTTTTTATTATATTAGCTTAATTTTATATCCTAGTTAATGCAAATAATGGCTTTTTATCTTTAGAAAAAAATGGAAGAATATACCCAATCAGCTTCTGCTCAATCGTTAAATAATGGTATAAGGGGAGATGCTGTAGCTCATGTACTTGGACCTGAACATGGAGGTCGTGTACGGGGACTTGGATTTGGGGCTACTATCACTCGAGTGGATGCCCAGTTACAAAGTTGTGTGAAGGTTAAACAACTTGAGTTGCAGTTACAAAAGCAAGATGAAGAAGTGAAAAAACATGAAGATCAAATGAACAAACTAACCCAACAAGTCGAGGAAATGAAAGCTATTATATTAGGACAAGCACAACAGGTAGAACTCCAATAAATAATATGTGTGTTGTGCAACTATATATACATGTTTTTGGCCTATATTTATTGAAGTCTACATTTGACATTTGTTTTTTATGAAGCAGGGCTTAAATAGAGGTTCTACAAATTATGATGACATGATGCAATCTCCAGCAAATACTCCTCGGGTACAAACTTATGCATTTGTTGGAATTTAGACTTATCTTATGTTGTGGAGTATTTGCCTTAGTTTGGTTTGTGGAGTTTTTAGTTGATGTTATGTAATCCTGGGATTATAAGTTGATGATAGTTGATGATGGTTGATTATAAGTTGAAAGAGAACTGGAATTTCATTTTTATTCCTAATCCGTTTTAGTGTAAAAATCATTTATGAATCTAGAAAATTTATTTTTGGCTGAGGTTTTTTTGTTTAGTGTGATAATAGTGTGTTGGCATATCTCGTGTGTTTAGGTGGGTGTGCATATGCATTGTAGCCACCCAAATAGGCAGGATAAGCATTTTTTTGAATTGAACTTGATTAACCTGAGTAATGTAACCAATAATTCATTGAATGGTGACAATCACAGCAAAGCAATGGTACACATGGTGCAGCTAATCTTGGAAATGAGAGGGGCAATGGTATACATAGTGCAACTAACCTTGAAAATGCAAGATGCCAACTCTTAAATTGGTGTTCATTCGACATTGAAGAAATAGTTGCAGAAGGAAAAGTTGCATCAACTGATCCTTATGCAAAAGTTCATCATGTTCCTCTTGGGTTAGATTGTTGGAAGGTTTGGGTAGACCATGTAACAAATCCAACATTGCCCTTGTACCGTTGTTCACAAGAAATGTCTACGCTTAAGCAAGCTATTGGGAGTACAACTGCTTGGCCTACCAAATTTATTAGGCTATTGTAGTAGAGGTGATACTTTTAAGTCCTTTGTTAGTATAGCATAATAATTATTGGCTCACTTTTGAAGTCACACTTTGTTTACAATGTTTTGTAGGAGTAGATGATTGATGACTTACTAGTTTTTTGTGATGGATGCATGCTCCTAACTTTTCTATTAGTAAAAGGCCTTTCTTGGTGTAGTGGAGGTAATACTTCTAAGTCTTTTGTTAGTATAGCATAATAACTATTGGCTCACTTTTGAAGTCACACTTTGTTTACAATATTTTGTAGGAGTAGATGATTGATGACTTACTAGTTTTTTGTGGTGGATGCATGCTCCTAACTTTTCTATTAGTAAAAGGCCTTTTTTGGTGTAATGGAGGTAATACTTCTAAGTCTTTTGTTAGTTTAGCATGATAACTATTGACTCACTTTTGAAGTCACACTTTGTTTCCAATGTTTTGCAGGAGTAGATGATTGATGACCAATTTTTTGTGGTGGATATGCACTCCTAACTTCTCTATTTTTGTCTTTTTGGCCACTTTTGAAGTCATATTGCAATATATTGACACTTAATGACATGTAATGACAATTGATGTTAATGAAACTTTTGAAATCATATTGCAATGTATTGACACTTAATGACATGTAATGACAATTGATGTTAATGAAACTTTTGAAGTCATACTTTGTTTGCAATGTATTGCATCTAATATTAGGCTTTATTTAATGAATTTGATTTGTTAGGTGTTTGAAGTTTGGGATCAAATCAATTATGGTTTTACACTTTTAATAATGGTGTGTTTGGTTATCATTTTATATGAACAGGGAATAGGTATAAAAACTACCATAAATGAAAGCACATGCAAACCAAAAAAAAAAGGGAAACGACAACATTTACAAAATGTTGTCATAAAATTACCGAAAATCTACGACAACATTTTGGAAACGCTGTTGATGTGTGTATCTAAGACAACATTTTCTGAAATGTTGTTAATGTGTCTATATAAGACAACATTTTGTAAATGTTATTGATGTAAGTCAGTTAATTATCAATAACAACATTTCTGAAATGTTGTTAATGTGTTTATAGAATACAACATTTTGAAAACGTTGTTGATGTGTCAACTAACCATTTACGACAACATTTCTGAAATGTTGGTAATGTGTTTATAGAATACAACATTTTGAAAACGTTGTTGATGTGTCAACTAACTATTTACGACAAAATTTCTGAAATGTTGTTAATGTGTTTCGATTTAAGACAACGTTTCTGTAAATGTTGTCCATACATCTAACACAACGTTTATTCAACGTGGTAAGATGGCATTAACAACATTCTGTTTTTCCCTTCAACAACATTTGTTTAACGTTGTAAAAAGTCCCACATCAACCACAACAGGGGCTGACACAACATATATGAAAATGTTGTGGAAAGTCTTTAACAACATTTTTTCAATGTTGTAAAAGGCCTTTTTTGGTGTAGTTTCATGGTAGCCATGAAAAACCGTCATCTTGTTTTGCATGCCAAAATCAGAGTTCTTTTCCAAAAATTTCGAGCCATATATGGTTAGAAAGCTCTTCAAATTATCTTTCCAACCCAGCAAACGGTGTGTCAATCCAAGTTCTGTAGTGAAAGTTATGAATTTTTTACTACTGGCTGTCTAGAAAGACAGTTTTGCTCGGGAATGATGCAATAGCCACAACTTTGAGTTTTTGATGGAGATCAAAGGCATGGAAATTGTTGCCACCACCTAGGTTATGTTCTAGACATGGTAGGGAAGGGTTCCCAAGCATTTAGATGCATCATAATTGGATTAAGATGCTAGAACAGAAGGAAGAAGGAGAAGAACACCATGGAGGTTGAATCTGGGTTTTAGAACCCAGAGGTTCTTGCAATTAATTTTAATTAAAGCTTCTGTATTTATGATGGCAATCCATTGTAGGATTATTATATATCATGTGTATATGATTTTCTTTAAGTTTTAAAAAGGTTTTGATGGAAAAAGATTCAAAAAGTTTGAAAATTTTTCATGAACAGCATAGCAGAATTTTTCTGCAGAAAAGTCATCAATGGAGTTTTGATTAGAACTTGAGTTAGGGAAATCCAAATTGCATGAAACCAATTGCATTAGTTTCCTAAGACATGTAGGATACTGGGAAAATTCATTTGGTAGCCTGACTTAATCAGCTTGCTGGATTTTAAATCAATTTCTGACCATGGACAGTATGCTGTCAAATTCTGGGCAGCCTACTTGTTGTTTTAATTGTTTAGAACAATTGGTGATGATCTTATCATACAAACCTCTTCTATTAGCTTAGTATTTCATGTAGCGACATGATACAAAAGCTGGTTTTAATGGAGGAGTCGAATTGATAAGGTTTTAGAAGCTATTGTGACCTTGAAGGTCTGCAACAATGGCGCCAGCAATGGGTTTTGAAACCCTAAATGATTTTGATGAAGGCAGTCACTTGGACCACTTCTCATGTGTCCAGAGGCTTGGCACACACCCCTAGGATATTCTCCCATGGCTGGCCATGGCCTCCCACTAGTTGTTGGTGGCCATGGCAGCCTAGCCAAGCTCAGGCAGCCCCTTGGTAGTGGCGGCTGCACGGGGTTAATGATGAAACCCTAATTTTGAGTTAATGATGAAACCCTAATTTCATTATGGCATTAATTAAGACCCTAATTGAACTATTAATTACCTTCATTAAAGAGTTAATGATTGGTCATTAAATGACCAATCATGGTTATTAATTGTTAGGGCATAATTAATACCATTAATGATGTCTAGGGTGAGGGTTTTAGAAACCCTAATTAGTGTAATTAATTAAGAGTAATTAATACCCTATTTGGCATTAATTAAACCCTAATCCTTAACATAAATACCATATGAACCTAGGGTTTTAATGATTGGTCATTAAATGACTAATCATAAGGCATTTAATGATTAGGGCTTGCATTTAGGGTTTAGGGTTATGCATTTAGGGTTTAGGGTTTTAGAAAACCCTAATACACAAATTCATCATTTAATTGATTTTATTTAATTCCCAAATTAATTATTTAATTAATATTGATTAATTTTATATTGTTTTAAATGGTTTAAAACTCAATTAGGGATTAAATTAAAATCTAGAAATTCTTAATTAAATGAAATTGTTTTATTTAATTAAGGAAACCCTAATATTGGATATTAGAGTTATTTTAGGAAACTTTATATGTTTCAATTAATTTGATTAATTGAAACTAAATGTCTTAAATGTTAAGACTTAATTAAATTCTGGAAATTTTGTAAAACGTAATGAGATTAGGATGCATTAATAAGATTAATGTAAATCATTCAAGAGAATTACCATAATGCCCATATATTTTAATGCTTACAGTTTTTCATTACTTTATGCAATGTGATTGTATGTTTGTGATTGGATAATGATTATGGACTATACCCCTTAAACTAATTGTGGACCCCGGAAATCGGCCCACAAGGATTTGAAAAGAAAATTTGGGGATGGAAAAGGAAAGGGAGTCGCCACCTTATTTTTTAAAGAAAACAAGGAAAACCCTAAAGAAACAGTTTTGTTTTAAGAAAACAAAAGAATGACTCCATGTTTAAAAATGGTAAGGCATAAGGTCTTTTGGAAATCAAAGATGGTGGATTCCGGAGGCTAAGTTACGATATGGGAAGGTTCTAGGCAAAGCCTATAGGCACCCATATCGCCCTAAACGGTCTCTTAATTTAATTGGGCTAAATCAAAGTCTTAAACACATACAAATCATCAATTATCATCAAAAGACAGCATGCATATCATCCATTCATTCATCCATATAAGCAAATAAATCAAAGAAAAATAGAAAAGAGAAAGAGGGAAAAGAAAACCTAGGATACTTAGTATCCTAGGGCGGAGTTGAACCTCACGAAGAGCGCCTACGTACCATGTATGGAAATACATGGATCAAAGTCCACGTAGTTCGAAAGGGAATAGGGTTATAACCTAATAGAGGCCTATGGTAAACCCTAAGTTTCCTTTCACAAGAAACATGGTAAGTTTCCAAAAATGAATGATTCTTAAAAGCTCTTTAGTAAATATGGAATTCCATAAAGATAGAAACTTTGATTTAAAAGGCATTTTTTATGAAAGGAAACTATAAAATCTACCATATCCTTCTATTAGGAAACAACCCTAGGGGGGGAGAAAGGGAAAGTTTCAAGGAAAGGAAAGAAGGGTGAATTGGGGCACCTTCATACCCTACTTACCTTTAAGCAAAAAGCAACCTGTCAAAATAACCACCCTATTGCATAGGGTAATTACCTTACTTGCAAGATTTCATCTCGCAACAGCCAAAATAACCACCCCACATTGGTGGGGTAGTTGCACCTGTTGTACCTGTCAAGCACCTGCAATTTCCATGCAAAACATACCAAAAATACCAACCAACCAAACCTAGTTTCTAATCAAGCAATTATATATCATGCTTAAACATAGGCTAACACATACTCAAAATATCATATTAAGGACAAATAACAGATCTGGACAGAATTGAAAATAAGGCTTAAAATCCTTCATAAGTCATGTAAACAACACGAATCATGAAATAAAATAAACCCTAACTCAACCCTATATGCAATGACATGCAACGAACCCTAGAATCATCCATATGAATGCTCCAAATATCATATTTAGGTCAATAAACAAATCTGGACAGAATGGAAATAAGGTCTATATTCATCCACTAAATATGCAAACAACATAAACAGTGAACAATTACAAACCCTAATTTAATCTTAGAACCATGACATGCATAAAAACCCTGAAATCTACTACATGAATGCTGAAAATATCATAGTTATCTAATATGCCACACATATATAGCAACTATGAAGAAAAAACAGAGAGAATCCCTATGCTATCATGCTATATGCAACTAAACCCACACAAGGATGATAAAAACCCTAGAATCACAATGGTGCATAAAATCACATGGAATAACACTCTAACATACTAAACAGCCCATGAATATTATCCTAAACATGCATACTAGCTAATAGAAACAACAAAATACGATAAAAACATAAGCTTTAATATGCAAAAGAGTTATTTCATGCAGAAAACCAATTTCAGCACTAAGGAAACCCTAGAGTCCCAAACATGTAGTAAATCACATGGAATAACATTCTAGCATACTAAACAGCCCATGAATATCATCCTAAACATGCATACTAGCTAATAGAAGTAGCAAAACACAATAAAAACATATGCTTTAACATGCAAAAGAGTTATTCTATGCAAAACCCTAATTTAAAAGAGAGAGAAAAAGAGGAGGGAGGGTACACCTATGGTGAAGTGCCCTTTTGCTGCTGTAGAGAGTCCTCCTTCTCTTGTGTACTGCTGGGAATTCCTTCAAGCCAAACTCCAGCCCTTCTTCAAGCTCTCTCCCTCTCCCTCTCCCACTTAAAGTTTAGGTTAAAGTACCCTAAGGATGGCTGTCATAGCCTCCAAGTCTCACACATGCCTCTCACTTCAGAAATTGCCTCCCCCATTGCTGAAGTATAAGGGGGTATTTATAGGGTTTGAGGGAAAACCCTCAATAGTTGGGATTAAAACCCTAGGTATTGATCCAAGGGCTCTTAGAGGCTCCCTTGGGGCTCAAGTAGGTTAAATAGGGCTAAAAATAGGGTTAAATGGCGGCTGGAGGCGAACAAATCCGGGGAAATAGGAAGGAAGCCGCGTCAACACTCAAAAAGGGAAAGAGGCTCGGGTGACCATCTAGGGCTGGGCGGCTAGTCACCTGGGCCCAGGCGGCTAGCCGCCTAGGCCTGGGTGGTCACCCGAGGCCCTGTCAGCTTATGCCCTATTCTAACCTTTTCGGCTTCCAAATGTGTTTCAGGGCTCAAATCAACTCCGATTTTGACGAAACGAAAGCCAAAACGACCGTTTTTCGAAGGGGAATGTAATTTGAGTCACTTGAGGGCAAGAAACCCTAGCCATGGCTGCATGGTTGGGTCCTACAAAGGCGGTTAACCGCTATGCACCACCGTCGCTTAGCTTAAGTATGCACACAAGGTCGCACCGAATGCTTTCCAATTCGAAATTCAACCTCCCTAAACACATTTGGGGATGAAATTAAGACTAATCAAAGTCAAATGAATAGTCATAGAGTGAAAATCATGAGCCGATTCAAGCTAACCCGAAATAGGTCTCTTAACCAACCTGAGCCATATTAAGCCATTCTAATCTCGAACCATCAATTCATCGAATTAAACCCATAAATACCTCAAATGCATCCATATGAACTCCAATTGGCAACTTGGAGATCATTTCAAGGTCAAATGGAAAGTTTGTGACCAAAAAGACGATTATGCCCCTCAAGTCACAAAAGTTCTTATTAGCTCTCAAGATCAACTCCAAATCGAACCAAAATTCGTACACATCATCCTTAGGACCCTAGAAACTCAATGCAAAAGACTAGACTCAAAAAGGAAACAAAAAGACACATGAAATGACAAACCCTAGCTAAGGTGGCAAAAATGGGGGTGTGACACTAATTGTGATTGGCCGTCTTATGAATAGGTTCTAATAATTTTTCAAGAGTTGTAATTTTATTATGGTGATGTAATTTATTATTTGGGGCTTGCATGCCACCTTCCCTCTCTCTCTATCATTCTCTTATGTACCCCCACATTCCCCTTATGTATCCCTTTCTATATATTATGTAAATGTTATGTAATCGAGAGCGCACTAAAGAGCATGGTGGACCCAAAAGAGTATGATGGAGCCCAACAAGCCAATAGTAGAGACCATCAAGCCAAGGGAGCAAATTAAAGGACTTGAAAGCTTAGAGAAGTGTTTCAAGAAAGCATGCGTGTTTCGAATGTGTTATTTTACGATCACCTACACCCACCTTAGACCTTGGATTCAATCTATTGGCTTGGATTGAATCCTCTTAAAGTCCATAATCATCATAATGTGAGCTTTTAATGAGATTAATAGTGATAGCTCCAAATCCATAGATCGTTATATGTCTCCTTTTAGGGACTAATATCGATAAGTGGATTATTATTATTATGCTGTTCAGTTTTTTATATTTAGATGCATGAGATGTATGTTAATTTGATGAGACCCTTAAAAACCCCTCTTCTTTTAATATTAAGTTGTAAATGGATAATACATTAAGGAATGGATTCTTCATTGCCTTCTATCATTATAAGATCATCTAATGTCCCTTAATGTGAGTATCTGGCTGTAGACATGTAGGAGCAACCCATGTTAAAGACATTACTTGAAACTATCATATATGAGATATCATGGGGTGCCTAAACTGGTATTGTAACACCCCTGATAATAGCTTAAAATTGCATTAATGTTATACTTTTAGTAGGCATTATCATATTTATTTGGCACTTAATTCCGCATTTTACACATTACACATGAATTCTCTTGATACATGCTCTTATGCTTAAAGTGGTGTATTAATGTGTGTTTTATTTTTGTAGGAAGCCAATTTCCTATGGTCAAGCATTCTTTATTTATTTGGAAATATATGGAAGCTTTGCAAGGTTGAAGTGCATTAATTTTAGAAGAATTTAGCAAAGAAATTGGCAACCCCAAAGTTGGAAAGAAGATTAAAAATGAAGTTTGGAGCAGTTACCGTATTTTGGTCATAACTTTTGACTCCGAAGTCCAATTGATGCGAAATTGGTGTCCCTGGAAAGCTGATTTGAAGCCCTACAATATTGTATTTCACGAATTTTTCGTGATTTCAACGTTTAGTAGGTCAAAAACGGGTTACAAGTTAGCCCTGCTGGAAAAAACCGGGATTCCCAATTTGTTTCCTAATTTTTCTCCTCTTTCTCTTGGAAACCCTAAGAGCACATAGAAAGGAAAAGGTGGCTGCACCTCTATATATTACTTCTCCTCTTCTCTTCTAGACCCACCTCTCTCTTGTTCTTCGTCTACTTCTCTTTAGTTTTGTAGTTTTCAATTATCATGAGTAGCTAAACGTTTTGCTAAGGCTAGGAGTGAAGCCACAACAATTATTTGGTATTTGTTTAATGACTCTTTCATGGATTTAATGTAAGGTTTTATAGTTTTGATTGATTTTGATTATTTTGCAAAGTATTTATTCTGTATAATTCTTTTATTTATCGTTAACTCCGGGTACGGTGAATGCTTAGAATTCCCTGCGAATTAAATTACTAGTTTTCTCATGCATTAAATCAATCAATCTTATGAATCCATATTTTTAGAATTGTTTTGAATAAAATTAATTGTTACATCATCCGACTGGGGTCATCCTTCGTATGAATCTCAGTTGAGTTATAAAATTGAGTCGTTAGCAAATATCTAATACTTGTTGTGAGTGGACCTCTGAACCTTAGTGCTTTTAAATTATTATTGTTAATCAAATTAATTCTCTGCAACCAAGCAACCAAATTTATAAAATCTTTTCTCAATCTTTTCTGCTAATTATTCCCCTTCCCTGTGGTTCGACCTCGAATTCACCGAGAATTTATTACTTCGCGATATCCTGCACTTGGGAGCATTATTAAAGTCGCAGGAAGTTTTTGGCGCCGTTGCCGGGGACTGGCGTGGATAAATAGCAGCTCATTGTTTTCGGAGGAGGTTTGTTGTATTTTGCGAATCTCTTCGCAAATCCGGTAAACTCTTTCCACGACTTTTTATTTTTTTTTATTTATTCTTTTTTTTTATGCAAATTTGGCATCGTGATCATACCCATCATTTGGTTAGAGTTGAGTCTGAAAATTTGTGTGGCAATTTAATTGATTCTCTTGGACACAATCACACACTTGACACCATGTCTGATAATGAGGAAAAAATTGAGAATATGGATGGGGATGACAAAAGGACTCTTAGAGATTATTTGCAACCTACTAGGAGTAGTGCACCATCTTGCATCATTTTTCCTCTGAATGCTAATAATTTCAAATTTAAGCCCGGCATGATTCCATTGCTACCTAAATTCCATGGTTTAGAATCTGAAAACCCATATTTGCACCTTAAGGAATTTGATGAGGTTTGTGTAACCTTCCATGACCAAACTTGTAGTGAAGAGACTATTAAATTGAAATTATTTCCCTTTTCTCTCAAAGATAAGGCGAAAAATTGGCTTAATGCTTTAAGACCTCGATCCATTGGCACATGGCAAGAGATGCAAACTGAATTTTTGAAAAAGCACTTCCCACTTCATAGGACTAATGCTCTCAAAAGGCAAATAATGAATTTTTCACAAAAAAATAATGAGACTTTTTACCAATGTTGGGAACGTTTTAAAGATTTATTAAATTCTTGCCCACATCATGGCTATGAAACTTGGCGTATCATTAGTTTTTTCTATCAAAGTTTAACTCCTAAAATGCGCCAATTTGTAGAGATGATGTGCAATGGTGAATTCATGAATAAGGACCCTGATGAGGCTTTTGACTATTTTGATCTGTTAGCTGAGAATGCCCAATCTTGGGATACAACTGATACTTTAGATAGGTCCAAGCCTTCTACTAACCCATCTGGGGGCGGTAAGTACCATCTTAGGGAGGATGATGACTTAAGTGCTAGGGTAGCTATTTTGGCTAGGAAAGTGGAAGCCATGGAATTAAGGAAAGTTAATGAAGTTATATCTGTGCCTAAATTGAATGATGTTTGTAGTATTTGTGAGACCGTGGGACACTCTACAAATGATTGCCCAACTATTCCTGCTTTTAAAGAGGTGTTGCACGATCAAGCAAATGCTATAAATATAAATAAAAAGCCTTTTTCTTCACCCTATTCTGAAACTTATAATCCAGGGTGGAGGAATCATCCAAATTTCAGTTGGAGGAATGATAATGTTACACTACCACCTCAAGGCCATTCTAATTTTGTTCCTTATAATCCTCCTCCTAAGAAGGGTTTAGAGGAAACATTGCAACAGTTTATGCAGAGTCAAGCCACCATAAATAATCAGACTTCTCAAGCCATAAGTGATATTAGAAATACTCTTACTAAGTTGACTACTTCATTGAGTATTCAAGAAAAAGGTAAATTTCCATCTCAACCACAACCTAATCCTCAAGGTCAATTTAGTATTAGTGATTCTAATTTATCTGACACACAACTTGAGTATGTTAAGTCTATTACTACTCTTCGCAGTGGAAAAGTTATTGATAAAACTATTTCACCACCCAAAGACAAAGAAAAAAAAGAATTTTCAAAAACAAAGAGTAGTAATGAATCTAACAAGCCCGAGTCAAGTGAAATTGAGAGATGCCCCATTCCTATTCCTTTTCCTCAAAGATTGCAACTGTGAACCCTAAAAAGTTACAAGGCCCACAGGAGGGTTTAAAAGTCGCCAGTCTGTGGACCCAGGAAAAGAGGGCCCACGAGGGATTGGCGAGAAGATTCGGTGGTGTTTAGGTTTTGAAAAGAAAAGAAAAGGAGTCGCCACCTTATTTTTTAAAGGAAACAAGGAAAACCCTAAAAAACAGTTTTGTTTTAGGAAAACAAAAGATTGACTCCATGTTTAAAAATGGTAAGGCAAAAAGTCCTTTGGAAACCAGAGAATTCGGGGATTCGGAGGCTAAGTTACGATATGGGAAGGTTCTAGGCAAAGCCTATAGGCACCCATATCGCCCTAAACGGTCTCTTAATTTAATTGGGCTAAATCAAAGTCTTAATCACACACAAATCAACAATTATCATCACAAGACAGCATGCATATCATTCATTCATTCATCCATATAGTCAAGTAAATCAAAGAAAAACAGAAAAAAAAAGAAAGGGGGAGAGGAGAAAACCTAGGATACTTAGTATCCTAGGGCGGACTTGAACATCACGAAGAGCGCCTACGTACCATGTATGGAAATACATGGATCAAAGTCCACGTAGTTCGAAAGGGAATAGGGTTATAACCTAATCAAGGCCTATGGTAAACCCTAAGTTTCCTTTCAAGTAAAACATGGTAAGTTTCCAAAAATGAATGATTCTCAAAAGGTCTTTAGTAAAATATGGAATTTTGATAAAAGATGGAAACTTTGATTTAAAAGGTATTCTTTATTGAAAGGAAACTATAGAATCTACCATACCCCTCTATTAGGAAACAACCCTAGGGGGGGGGGAGAAAGGGAAAGTTTCAAGGAAAGAAAGAAGGGTGAATTGGGGCACCCTCATACCCTACTTACCTTAAGCGAAAGCAACCTGTCAAAGTAACCACCCTATTGCATAGGGTAATTACCTTATTTGTAAGATTTCATCTTACAATAGCCAAAATAACCACCCCACATTGGTGGGGTAGTTGCACCTGTTGTACCTGTCAAAGCACCTGCAATTTCCATGCAAAACATACCAAAAATACCCACCAAACAAGCTAGATTCCAAATCAAGCCATTATCATGCCCAAACATGGGCTAACACATGCTCAAAATATCATATCAAGGACAAATAACAGATCTGGACAGAATTGAAATAAGGCTTAAAATCAACCACAAGTCATGCAACAACATGAATCATAAGCTAACTAAAACCCTAATTCAACCCTACATGCAATGACATGCAAAAAACACTAAAATCCACTACTATGAATGCAGAAGAATGTCATAGTTATCAAATATGCAGCACATATATATCAACTATGAAGAAAACACAAAGAAAAACCCTAGAATCACCATTGTGCTCAAAATCACATAAAATAACTCTAAATCATGCAAAACTCATTGTGGACATCATTCTAATCATGCATATTAATCAATAGAAGCCATAAGACATGATAAAGACACAAACTTGAACATGAAATAATGACTATTCCATGTAAAACCCTAGAAAAGACTCTAAAAAAAAACCCTAAAAACACAAACACTCATAAAACCACATAGAATGACATTATATCATGCAAAACCAGCCATAAACAATATCCTAATCATGTATTCTAAGCATTAGAAGCATCAACACATGATAAAACAATAAGCTTTTAACATGAAGTAATGCAAAGCTATGCAAAAACCCTAGTTTGAATGAAAGAGAGAAAGGGGAATGGGCATACCTATGGTGGCTGCTGTAGAGAGTCCTCCTCCTCTTGTGTGCTGCTGGAAACAACCTCCTTCAAGCCTTCAAGCAATGCTCCAGCCTTCCTTCAAGCTCTCTCTCTCACTCTCTCACCCAAAATATAGGTTAAACTACCCTAAGGATGGCTGCCATAGCCTCCAAGTCCCCCCTATTGCTGAAGTATAAGGGGGTATTTATAGGGATTGAGGGAAAACCCTCAATGGTTGGGATTAAAACCCTAGGGATTGATCCAAGGGCTCTTAGAGATTCCCTTGGGGCTCAAGTAGGTCAAATAGGGCTGAAATTAGGGTTAAATGGCGGCTAAAGGCGAGCAAATCCGAGAATTTAGGATGGGAGCCGCGTCAAGGCTCAAAATAGGAAAGTGGCTCGGGTGACCACCTGGGGCTGGGCGGCTAGCAGCCTGGGCCCAGGCGGCTAGCCGCCCAGGCCTGGGTGGTCACCCGAGGCCATGTCAGCTTCAGCCCAAATTTGACCCCCTTCGACTTCCAAATGTGTTTCAGGGCCCAAATCAACTCCGATTTTGACGAAACGAAAGCCAAAACGACCGTGTTTCGAAGGGGAATGTAATTTGAGTCACTTGAGGGCGAGAAACCCTAGCCATGGCTGCATGGTTGGGTCCTACAAAGGTGGTTAACCGCTATGCCTCACCATTGCTTAGCTTAGGTATGCACATAGGGTTGCACCGAATGCTTTCCAATTCGAAATTCAACCTCCCTAAACACATTTGGGGATGAAATTAAGACCAATCAAGGTCAAATGAGTAGTCATAGAGTGAAAATCATGAACCAATTCGGGCTATCCCGAAGTAGGTCTCTTAGCCAACCTGAGCCTTGCTGAGCCATTCTAATCCCGAACCTTCAATTCATCGAATTGATCCCACAAATACCTCAAATACAACCATATGAACTCCAATTGGCAACTTGGAGATCATTTCAAGGTCAAATGGAAAGTTTGTGATCAAAAAGACAATTATGCCCCTCAAGTCACAAAAGTTCTTATTAACCCTCAAGATCAACTCCAAATTGAACCAAAATTCATACACACCATCCTTAGGACCCTAGAAACTCAATGCAAAAGACTAGACTCAAAAAGGAAACAAAAAGACACATGCAATGACAAACCCTAGCTAAGGTGACAAAAATGGGGTGTGACAGAAGCCCCTCATTGGTGAGCAAGTTTCACTTGCAAGCCAATGACCAAAAGAACAACCCATTTTTGCCCGGGGAATTGATTTCATCGAGACCCACTGGGGAAAGGAGGGTGACCATATCATCGAATTCTTCGAATTCATCATACACAAGCACAAAGGTACTCTTCATAAGTTCTACAGAACTCTTCTCATACTGTATACCAGTTTCACTGGGGGACAAGATGAGGTATCCATAGCTTACATCGAACTTCGTTCGATGAAAGGTCTTCCCATACTATACCAGTGACAACTGGTGAATAGTACGAGGTATCCATAGCTTACATCGAACTTCGTCCGGTGAAAGGTCTTCCCATACTATACCGGTGACAACTGGTGAATAGTATGAGGTATCCATAGCTTACATCGAGCTTCGTTCGATGAAAGGTCTTCCCATACTATACCAGTGACAACTGGTGAATAGTATGAGGTATCCATAGCTTACATCGAACTTCGTTCGATGAAAGGTCTTCGCATACTACACCAGTGACAACTGGTGAATAATATGAGGTATCCATGCCATCAAGGCTATCCCAAAATATGAGAAAGATACATCCTTCTCATATTCAAACCATCAAGGTTATCATTCAAATATCAAGGTAAATCACATAACACGAGAAAGATCACGTCCTTCTCTTGCTCAAATCAATCAAGGTAAACACATACCACAGGAAGCCATCAAGGCTATCTCAAAACATGAGAAAGATACATCCTTCTCATATTCAAACCATCAAGGTTATCATTCAAATATCAAGGTAATCACATAACAAGAGAAAGAGTACGTCCTTCTCTTGCTCAAACCGTCAAGGTTAACACATAGCATGAGAAAGACCGCGTCCTTCTCATAATCAACCCATCAAGGTAAACACAAGTCATGGGGAAAGATTGCATCTTTCAAGTCATCAAGGTAGGCATGTAATCATGAGAAAGATTGCATCTTTCTCTCACTAAGTCATCAAGACAAAGGTAAGCTTCTACTTACCAACACACAACAAGTTCACCAAGTCATCTCACATGGAGGCTATTTATGCCTCAACTCAAACACCAACTCATATAAGAGACACAATTATCTCATGAAAGCAATCATTCACATGCATATAGGGAAGGTATCTTTATCCCAAATGACAACAAATCATAGTGACATAGGAGGGAATTCATCCCTAATGATCAAAAGTCATATGCAGAGAGAGGGTTGTTCACCCCTACTAGCATGCCATGCCCACACAAGGGCCACCAATGCAATCTCATTCAAATCATTTCATGTCAAACAAAGTCAAGATATTTATTCATTTTTCAACTCAAAACAAGCTTGATAATCCATCTCAAAGAAGGTTCAAAAGCGCGAATAGGCGAGCAAAGGCCAAACGAGCGCAACGGAGCGAGCAAGGGAGGGTGACCACCTGGCTGCTGGTGGCTTGCCGCCCAAGCCCAGGCGGCTTGCCGCCCCATGCTGGGCGGTTACCCGAGGCTAGGGTCCTCCAAAATCTGGGTTTTTAAACCCTTGACCCCCATTTGATGCACACACACACCCAACTCGAAAATAGAGAGTTTCTCTCTCTAGAAACTCATTCCATCTTCTCCAAACACCCACAAACACATTCTCAATCAAAGTTTCCCTTGCAATTCAAGTTGTGTGCATGAAATAGCATCAAGAACAAGTCATTCAACAACAAAAACAAGCATCAATCATCAAGTTGCAAGATCAAATTCATCATCTTTCTTATCAAACCCATTTTTCTCACATACAAGCTCAACCATCATCAATGGCTTCTGGCAATGATTCCAACATCAAGTATCCATATTATGTAATCAAGAATACATACAAGGCACCAATCTATGATGCATCCCAAGACAAGGTGTTGCTTGAACCTAAGAAACATCTCTCATACCTCCATTCCCAACATGAGGTTAGTTCTTCCCAACTTAACATGTTTATCTTGAAATCTTGATTTCTATTTGATAAAATGCATTCCCATGATCTTCTTTTGATTGTTTTTATCATTGTTAAGCCAAGTTCATTGATTTGGCAAGGATTGAATGTGCAAAATGCTTGTTTCCCAATGCTTGGGAAAAGATGCCCACCAAGTGTTTGATAAAATGCCAAAGAGACAAAAACATGTTCAATTCTTGAAAAATCAATTGGTTTGCATTGTAGCACAAAGTCAAATGGTCTTGGCAAGGATTTGATATACAAAAATCTTTCATTTCAATGCTTGAAAACAAGTCACACACCAAGTGTTTGACAAAATGCTCGAAAGGCAAAAAACATGTTCAATCCTTACAAAATCAATGAATTTGAATACACAAAGTCATGGGCATTCATTTCTAATTCATTTCATGAATCAAAACCCATATTTTAAAACTTTTGGAAAACCATTTGAAATCAATTACCAATGTATGCCCAATATCTCTATGTTTTCAATGCTAACTCAATACACAATCTTTTGACATAGCCCGACTTCCAAAGTCTCCGTACAAGGACATCAATAAAGGGGCTCATCTCATGGTGGAGATATATGGAACATGCCCAACCACGTGCTCGCAAGATAGTAAAGAAGGCGGGTTTTGGGCCCTTCCTAGATGCTCTATGGAACGAGCAATGGGATAAGCAAGCATTGTTTGCCTTGACAGAGCTATGGTGGGACACCACCAACACTTTCCATTTTAGCTTCGGGGAGATGACCATGACTCCTAAGGATTTCACCATGATAACTGGGTTGAGCTTGAAAGGCAAGCGCTTGGAATACTATGAACAAGCCAACATGGATCAAAACTACATAGTAGCTCTACTTGGGGTTGAGGCGGAATTAAGCCCAAAAGGTGTGCGCCGTACTTGGCTCTACAACACCTTTGCCACTGAAGAAGAGAGTGAGGGGACGGATCCCAAATACATTGTGAGAGCTTTCTTGCTCTACATGATTTCATGCACCTTCTTTGCGGGCACCAATGACATGGCTCGACTTGAGTTGCTAGCTAGCATGGAAGATGTGAACAAAATTGGGAGATACAATTGGGGTGGAGCTGCTTTCGCAAACATGTATCGCTCCATGACTGACATGTCCCGAGGAGTTGCAAAGAACTTTGGGGGACTTCCTTTCGTTTGGGAGGTAACAAAGAACATTCAATTCTCTATTATTTCCCGAAACTTAACACACACATGATTTCATCTATATTTTTTTATTTTGGTTTTCCCCAGTATGGTACTACGAGTACCTGAACATGTGTCGCCCAACTCTTGCTAGTGATGCCATGTCATGGCCCATCCTTCAGAATTATGCTCCATCTTGCTTGGCTACAAGAGCCTCCAATCGACACGATTATGCCCATGCAAGGGCATATCTTGCCAGCTTGACTGCTGATATGGTAGAATCTTTCTTTCTCCTTATCTTTTTATCTTTCTTTTTTCATTTCTCATTTCAAACTCAACAGGTGGAATGGGATCCATGGAGGCTGTGGGAGCATAGGCTTCCCGAGAAGTACTCCTCTTGTTTGGAGTTGACAAGCAAAAGGGTCCTCTTTGAAGGCCCCACAGGTAGATGCTGGTATCTTGGGGAACGAGTCCTGAGACAAGTTCATGGAAATATGAATGCAGCTGTGACACCTTCCATGCCACCAGAGAACATGAGGCACACTAGCCACCTAGTGGGGGATGAACTAGAAGAAGCTCTGAGGGGTTGGGATGCTGAGGGATTCACCTCCCCTCGCATAGAATACACTGCCTTCTGTCGACAATATCTGATGAATCCTAGGGTCACTGGTCTCCCACCTCAAGGGGTGAGCTCCCCACACTCTTAAACTCTTTTTTAAGATTATAAGACAGACTCCATTTGACAAGCATTTGAATTTCAGGGCCGACGGGCAAGGGGACACAGCTCCACAGTTGGATCTGCCACTGGGATGACTTACAACGACGAGGATGAGGACCTTGAAGGAAATCAACCTCCACCCCTCCCACAACTAAATTGGTATGTGAACTTGTGCAGTGGAACAAAATTTGTGAAGACTGACATTACCCATCCACCATTCGATGAATATCCCAAGATCGATCCATATTATGAGAATGTGAGTTCTAAACTCTTATCTTCTTGAAATTGGATTCTTTCATTATTGTTAACCATGTTTATACTTTCCTAGGTTCCACGGGAGTATGCCCAGGAATGCATTGAACTCAATGAAGGATTGAGGAGGGATCTTGTGCGAATGAGTTTAGAGAACTCAGTTCTGGAAGCACGCTTGAATCCCCAAGTAAGTGATCATCTTTATCAACTTTTAACTAGGATTGGCACCATTACCCTCCTAACTCATTATCTTTGTTTGCAACAGGCATCATCGTCTAATCCACCACAGGATATGCCCCCTTCTAGAGCACCTCGTTCAGGGCATGATGGAGCTGGGCCAAGTCGAAAGAGAAGGCCCACGGGAAATCATTGAGTTTCACTCACCTCTTGTTAGGAATGTTGGAACCTTTCTATCTATCTTGTTATGTATTAATTAGGAATTTCAATTCCCAACCTTGAACCTTTATTATGGATACTTGATGAATCTATGTTGAACTTTATTGCAATGATATGATCTCGTATTGAGTGAAAAATGGGCTTAAATCAAGCACAATAAAGTCAAAACATCACAAAAGGGCCAAACGAAGGCATAACAAGGCAAAAATGGGCGAAACAAGACGGCGGTCTCGGGTGACCACCTGGGGTTGGGCGGCTAGCCGCCTGGGCCCAGGCGGCTAGCCGCCCAGCCCCAGGTGGTCACCCGAGCCCGAAGCGGTGTTTCGCCTGATTTTAGGAAACTTCCTATTTTGACGGAATTCCACCTTCCAAAACACGGATTTCCGAATTTTTTCCTATAAAAGCACATCCAAGGGGTCTCAAACCCTACTAACATTCATTGAGAGCAAGTTATGGAAGCCCTAGACAAACTCTTGAGTGATTTTCTGAAAGTTATGAGTGTGGGAACAAGGAAGGAGTTCAAGCGCTACTGCTTGGATCCGTTGCTTTCTTTGATGCATGTGAGGCTTGAAACCACTCTTCTTACTGCTGCTACATATTTTTGGGATCCCCAACTTCATGTATTCCGTTTCAACTATGAAGAGCTATGCCCAACAATGGAAGAGTTCTGCGCTCTGTATGGAGTTTCACCTGTAGGACCTTTCATCCTCCCTACTCCACGCTCAAGTTACCTGCCTTCTTTCTCCAACTTCCTTGGGATTTCTCAACAAGAGGCCTCCATATTTGTGAAGGATCATATGGTGAATCTCATGGAAATAGCAACTTCCTTTTTGGCTCATGATAGCAAAGGTACCCTGAATTTCAACCTTTCTACTCAACATGCTCTTGCTTTCTGTTTGATTGGTCACTTCCTTATATCCACGGGGACTCTCTATGTCCCTATTCAAATTTGTGAACTGATCCCTTTTCTTCTTGAACACAACAACCTGATTCCCATAGTGCTAGCTGAAACCCTCAATAGCTTAGACAAAGCTCATGATAACCCACAAGCCCCATTAGGAGGGAGCCCCGTTCTACTACAGATGTGGCTTCTTGAAAGGCTTAATTTCTTATCTCCTGCCACCATTAACCCATACAAACCCCAACATTATTGTTGCCGTCGAGTTGAACTCCCTGGTCAATTTTCTTTGAGGGAATGGTTGGGCTACTTTCACACACTCTCATGGCGAAACATTAAGTGGTTTGTCTTTATATGGGGATGCAAGGAACAAATTCTTCTTCGAACTTCTGGGTGTGCTATGGTCAAACTCATAGGGTTGAGGTCAACTTCATTCTATTGGACTTCAAGAATCCTTCGTCAAATGGGTGCCATGCAAACCATACCTACTTCTGTGGTATTTGATCATTCTGTCGAACCCGTGGGCCCCATAATGGTTAAGTGGGCCAAGACTAGATGGACTGACCAACTGAAACTGACTCAAGTTGAAAACACTGATGGGCCTTATGTCATGAGCCCTGAATACAAGACATGGTTGAAGACTAGCTTGGGTGAAAGAGAAACCATACGCAGGGAAAGGATTTATGACCTTATCAAGGACACAAGACTTGGATTTTGCAGGGAAGACATTCTGGAAGCAGTGGAAGCAGCACATGCTCATGACTTGCGAAAAAAGCGAAGACTTGAAAGAAAGGAGCAGAAAGCAAACCAAGAGACTCTGAAGAAGAACAAAAAGACTTGAAGACCTTAGAAATAGATATCTATGGCATGTCAATAGTTCTTTTATCTAACACCAATAAATCGCTTTGTCAATCAATTAGTTCTAAATGAATTGCCAATAATAATTTAATTTTGAGATTTGTTGTTGTGGTGTTGTTTGGACCGCACCCAAGGTAACTTTATGGGCTGCCTACGTATCCCCATCCTTTTTTCAATTTTTTTCATTTTTTTTTTCATTTTTCTCTTTTTTTCTTTTTTTCTTTTTTAGGAATGGGGAATCAGGCCCTCGTAGTTCAAATGCCTTAACTTTTGCCTAGGCCGCCCTTATGGGTTTTCAACCTAGCAGGCCTTACACATAATACTTCTTCAATTGATCCAAATTGGTAGGGCGAGCGAACTCAATTCCATCCAAATCCATGAGGTGAACAGCCCCTGCTGGTAATATCTCCTTGATAACATACGGGCCACCCCAACTTGGCTTGAACTTCCCTCGTGGATCAAAAATTGGAGCTCTGATTTCTTTCAACACCAAATCCCTTGTCTTCAAACCTCGGTCTCTGACATGCTTGTTGAATGCTCTCGCAACCCTTCGCTGATATCCCTGCACATGATACAAGGCCCTCAATCGCCTTTCATCGAGTAATGCCAGCTCATCATAACGGTTCTTAACCCAATCTGCTTCTGCTATCTGACTTTCCACAGCAACCCGTAATGACGGTACCTCCAACTCAATAGGCAAAACAGCCTCCATCCCATACACCAAGGAATAAGGGGTAGCCCCTGTTGACGATCTCACAGATGTTCTATAGCCCCACAAGGCTAATGGCAACTTCTCATGCCAATTAGTGTAGGTGTCAGCTGTTTTCTGTAATATCTTCTTAACATCCTTGTTGGCGGCCTCCACTGCTCCATTAGTCTGCGGGCGATAAGGGGAGGATAAATGGTGCACTATGTTGTATTTCTGCAAAAGCTCCTTGGTTTCTTTCTGAAAGTGCTGACCATTGTCTGAAATGATCTCATGGGGTACCCCATACCTGTAGATGATGTTGAGCTGTATGAACTGTGCTACCTTCTTGGCATTCAGGGTCTTGAAAGATGCTGCCTCTACCCACTTAGTGAAGTAATCAATAGCTACCAAGATGTACTCATGCCCATTGGAGGCTTTCGGCTTAATCTGTCCAATTATATCTATCCCCCACACTGCAAACGGCCAAGGCGACGACATGCTTGTCAAAGGCATGGAAGGCAAGTGTTGTCCATTAGCAAAGACTTGACATTTGTGACACTTCTTAACATGTGCATGGCAATCTCTCTCCATTGTAGACCAATAGTAGCCCAACCTCATGATTTTCTTGGCTAGCATATAACCATTCATGTGCGGTGCTCCAACTCCTTCATGGATTTCACTAACAAGACGTTCGGCTTCTTCCTCAGTGACACACAACAGATGGACCCCATCGTATGACCTTCGGTATAGCTTTCCTCCACACAAAACATAGTGACTCGCTAGCCTCCTCAGTGTTCTCCTATCAATGCGGGTTGCTCCTTCAGGATACTCCCTTTCCTCGATGAATTTCATGATGTCATAGTACCAAGGATGGCCATCCTGTTAGGATTATGCCCTAGAGCCAATCATAGAGATGATTGTTTAGGGATTAGGAACAATCATTTGATTTCATTTATGTATGTCACATTTATTATTGATTTAATAAAAGGGCTTATTCTATTATGTTTATATGCATCATTTATATTTACATAATATGTCCATGGAGTTAGAGTTGAGAATATGGAATTACAAAGAGTTGTAATTTTGAGACTATAGATATATCTCTGTACTAAACTCCTTAAGCATTCCTAGTTGAAGGTTTACTATGATGGACAGTAATGAACCATAGGACTAGCACTTGCTAGGTTGACTCTATAGGAGGATAGCTAGTCTCAAGCTATTTGTGTGGAGACACTACAACCAACAAGTGGGTGCCTATTATAAGAATAGGTACACTGAATGTGACCAAAGATATGAGATAAAC
This sequence comes from Liquidambar formosana, assembly GCA_039720395.1. Classification (NCBI taxonomy): domain Eukaryota; kingdom Viridiplantae; phylum Streptophyta; class Magnoliopsida; order Saxifragales; family Altingiaceae; genus Liquidambar; species Liquidambar formosana. The sequence continues at coordinate 5,719,773 of CM077831.1, forward strand.
TGAATGGAGTTTTTTCTTGCCTGTCAATCAGTTTCTCATTGTTATAGTGGTACAAGTAATCCTTAGACCTGAGACACCATAGTTGCCTTATGCATGTAGCTTTAGAAGTTTGATAACACTAAGTGCAGATCCTATTCAGGGGTCTGCAAAGGTGTTCATTGGCCCTACTGCTATGTGTGTGAAGGCATGTGAGTGATCAACAAGGGATCCATCACTCTCAGGAAAAGAGAGAGAATGTCTCATATAGCATTCATAATATAACTCATTAAATCCATGGCCATGGTAGGATGAATATGAAAAGAGTTTCATGAGTTCATCAATGAGTTGATATCTATGAATGAGTATAAAGTAATTGAACTAGGGACTTGACAAACTTCCATGTCCTATTAGTTCAACTGGAGACATTGTGTTGAAGGAAGGATGCAATTGTAACCTATAAACTATAACAGAAGGGTTCTTTGTAAATGACTATTCACCTCATTAAGGACCACACCATGAGCCATATGCTAGGTGTTACTCATGGTTAGTAGAAGCCCTAATTGATATAAGTGAGTTATAATCAATTAGGGAATTGGAAGGAGTTCCAATTAGACCCTAAATGGAAAGAGTTCCATTGTGTACACCTTGTGCTATTCCTACTACTTAATGATGTGAACCCAATGGGTCACACACTGATCATGCAAGAAGGGCTTTAAAGTCTATGAGAGAAAGGGTTTTAGTGAATAAAGAATAGTTCTTTATGGGCCTATTTGTATTTGATACAAATAATAGGGGTTAATGTGCAATTAAGAGTAATTACACATAACCCTATTAGGGTTTCTTCCCCATGGCCAGCCCCCTTTAGTGGGCTGCCTATATAAGTCACACTTATGTGTGACATGGCATAAGAGGCTTGCACAATAAACCCTAGCCGTCCAGCCCCTTGGAGGCTCTCTTCTCTCTCTCTCTCTTCTCCACCTCTAGCAACAACAAGGAAGAAGAAAGAAAGGACTTGAAGCTCTAGCTAGGTGTGGATACCGTTGGAGGCAGCACACTTGGGCTGCTCATTCACCGCTGTCCGGAATCAAAGCTTGGAGCAAAAAGGAGAAGACAAAAATTCTGTAAGTATTCTAACCCTCTTCGTAGTTAGGGTTTGATTTTGTGTTATGCATAGTTAGATTCATGGGATTGGGAATCATAGGAAAAATTTTTATATTCCGCACTTCGATTTTTCCCTCTTGTTCGATTCCCAACAGTGGTATCAGAGCCATGATTATGCATAATACAAAATACATATGGGCTGGTAATTATGGTGTAGTTGAATGATTCAAAAATCTGGAAAAAGTTTTCTGCATAATTGGTTTTCCTCCATGGCTGAACCTAGGGTTTGGAACCCTAGGTCAATTCTCTTCTACTCCTCTTCTAATTGATGGTTAAGTGTATCCATGGATGCAATAGGTTGCATAGGGTTTGAGTTTGGAGAAGAAGAATAAGGAAACTAGGGTTTTATAAAACTGTTATGAACAGTTTTCATGGTAGCCATGAAAAACCGTCATCTTGTTTTGCATGCCGAATTCAGAGTTCTTCTCCAAAATTTTCGAGCCATATATGGTTAGAAAGCTCTTCGAATAAGCTTTCCAACCCAACAAACGGTGCGTCAATCCGAGTTCTGTAGTGATAGTTATGAATTTTTTACTACAGGCTGTCTGGAAACACAGTTTTGCTCGGGAATGATGCAGTAGCCACAACTTTGAGTTATTGATGGAGATCAAAGGCATGGCAATGGTTGCCACCACTTGGGTTATGTTCTAGACATGGTAGGGAAAGGTTCCCAAGCATTTAGATGCATCATAATTGGATTAAGATGCTAGAACAGAAGGAAGAAGGAGAAGAACACCATGGAGGCTGAATCTGGGTTTTAGAACCCTAAGGTTCTTGCAATTAATTCTAATTAAAGCTGCTGTATTTATGATGGAAGATCATTGTAGGATCATTATATATCATGTGTATATGATTTTCTTTAAGTTTCAAAAAGGTTTTGATGGAAAAAGATTCAAAAAGTTTGAAAATTTTTCATGAACAGCATAGCAGATTTTCTCTGCAGAAAAGTCATCAATGGAGTTTTGATTAGAACTTGAGTTAGGGAACTCCAAATTGCATGAAACCAATTGCATTAGTTTCCTAAGACATGTAGGATACTGGGAAAATTCGTTTGGTAGCCTAATTCATTCATCTTGCTGGGTTTTAAATCAATTTCTGACCATGGACAGTGTGCTGTCAAATTCTGGGCAGCCTACTGTTGTTTTAATTGTTTAGAACAATTGGTGATGATTTGATCATCCAAACCTCTTCTATTAGCTTAGTATTTAATGTGGGGACATGATACAAAAGCTGGTTTCAATGGAGGAGTCGAATTGATAAGGATTTAGAAGCTATTGTGACCTTCAAGGTCTGCAACAATGGCTCCAGCAATGGGTTTTGGAAACCCTGATTGTTCTTGATGATGGCAGCCACTTCCACCACTTCTCACATGTCCAGAGGCTTGTCCCACACCCCTAGGATGTTCTCCCATGACTGGCCATGGCCTCCCACAGTCGTTGGTGGCCATGGCAGCCTAGCCAAGCTCAGGCAGCCCCCTGGTAGTGACGGCTGCATAGAGTTAAGGATGAAACCCTAATTTTGAGTTAATGATGAAACCCTAATTTCATTATGGCATTAATTAAAACCCTAATTGGAATATTAATTACCTTAATTAAGAGTTAATGATTGGTCATTAAATGACCAATCATGGTTATTAATTGTTAGGGCATAATTAATACCATTAATGATGTCTAGGGTTAGGGTTTTTGATAACCCTAATTAGTGTAATTAATTAAGGGTAATAAATACCCTATTTGGCATTAATTAAACCCTAATCCCTTTTATTAAATACCGTATGAACCTAGGGTTTTAATGATTGGTCATTAAATGACCAATCATAAGGCATTTAATGATTAGGGCTTGCATTTAGGGTTTAGGGTTATGCATTTAGGGTTTAGGGTTTTAGGAAACCCTAATGCACTAATTCATCATTTAATTGATTTTATTTAATTCCCATGTTAATTATTTAATTAATATTGATTACTTTTATAATGTTTTAAATGGTTTAAAATACAATTGGGGATTAAATTAAAATCTGGAAATTCTTAATTAAATGAAATTGTTTTGTTTAAATAAGGAAACCCTAATATTGGATATTAGAGTTATTTTAGGAAACTTTATATGTTTCTATTAATTTGATTAATTGAAACTAAATGTCTTAAATGTTAAGACTTTATTTAATTTTGGATATTTTTGTTAAAACCTAATAAGATTAGGATGCATTAATGAGATTAATGTAAATCATTCAAGAGAATTACCATAATGCCCATATGTCTTAATGCTTACAGTTTTTCTTTACATTATGCAATGAGATTGTATGTACGTGTTTGGATGATGATTATGGACTATACCATTTAAACCAATTGTGATTGGCCGTCTTATGAATGGGATGTTATTATTTACAAGAGTTGTAATTTTATTAAGGTGATGTAATTTATTTGGGGCTTGCATGCCACCTTCCCTCTCCCTCTCTCTCTATCATTCTCTTATGTACCCCACATTCCCCTTATGTATCCCTTTCTATATATTATGTAAATGTTATGTAATTGAGAGTGCACTAAGGAGCATGGTGGACCCAAAGGAGTATGATGGAGCCCAACAAGCCAATGGTGGAGACCAACAAGCCAATAGTGGAGACCATCAAGCCAAGGGAGCAGATTGAAGGACTTGAAAGCTTAGAGAAGTTTTTCAAGAAAGTATGCATGTTACGAATGGTTTATTTTACGATCACCTACACCCACCTTAGACCTTGGATTCAATCTATTGGCTTGGATTGAATCCTCTCAAAGTCCATAATCATCATAGTGGGAGCTTTAATTTATGAGATAATTGTATTAGCTCCAATACTATAGTTTGGTATATGTTACCTATTCACTTAGGGACTAATATCAAAATATGGTACTTTATATATGTTGATATATAATAGCATGCGATGTATGATTTATAATAGCATGAGATGTATGATTATAAATAGCATAATTTATATGTTTAAATTTTGATACATAGGATGCATGTTAATTTGATGAGACCCTTTAAAACCCCTCTTATTTAATATTAAGTTGAAAATGGAGAAGTCATTGGGGAATGAATTCTTCATTGCCTTCCATCATTATAGGATCATCTAACGTCCCTTAATGTGGGTACCTGGCTGCAGACATGTAGGAGCTACCCATGTTAAAGACATTACTTGAAACTATCACATATGAGATATCATGGGGTGCCTAAACTGGTATATACCAAGAAACTAACATGTGAGGTATATATTTGGCGAAACATACCTGTGTGAATGATGGGTTTAACTTAACTAGGGAAGTATTCCAAGAAACTAACATGTGAGGTGTATGTTCCCTAGAGGCAAAACGATTGGAACTTGCTTATGAAGCAATAGACAAAGAGTTGTCTTCTTATTGTGGGTTAGAAGCCAAGAAACTAACATGTGAGGCTTCTAGGTCACAGTGGGACCCCAATCCTCATTAGGAATGAGATTCCCGAATTCCATTAGAGGGTGTATGGAATTTGATAAAATAGTGGGAGGTACCATATGATTAAAGACCCAATCATTATGGATAAAAATGAAATCTAATTCTCTGTTTATGTAGATTACCTAATTACTCACCTCAAAACCCCTATTTCCTAATATATAGGATATTGATAGTTTGACTAAACCCGATTTCTTTGATTGACTTAGGAAATTGAGAATTGTTCTTAATTTCAAAAGATTGTTCATATGTTATTAGGCCTTTTCTTAAAGGCCCTCCATAAAACATCCTAAGAAGAAAAAGACACTATGCGCAATTGGCATCTTGTTGCCATGCTATATGATAGTATTGATGACTAATGAGCTTCAGAAGCAAAATTAGTCAATACAAATGCCTTTGATGTCCTACATCACATACAAAGGTTGTATGGTGAGTAAAATAATACTATAAAGTATAGTACTTATAAAGGACTTCTTCTGGACTAGGATGTAATAAAAGTTGTTTATTAATAATCATTCTTTTGAAAAATGATTAATCACATAGAATAGCTTGAGAAGCTAGATGTGATTTAAAATGGAAGCATAGAGGAAAGCAAGTCTTGAAAAGTCAAAGACAAAGAAATATAATTATTTTGTAGTAAACATAAGGTATCGTAAAGGGAAATTGATAAAGTATCAGTCTTCCTAGAAGAACCAAACTTTTGAAGTTTTGGTTCATGCTCTAAACTAAATTGTTGGTTAGTTCTGCTTCTTGGTTTTTGGATTCTAGTGTAATCTAAATCGAAGCAGAAAGTTAAGTAGATAATAAGTTACCTTTAAAAATTTTAATAGAGCAAGAGTTGCTAGATTAATTTTGGGAACTTATTTCTTAACTAGGCCATTTAAGACATTCTAGAAATTTGATTTCTGAATTTAAATGACTAATTAGAGCGAATGCAATGTATTCCGAGAATACAAGAGATGTAGAGACTCTCATTTAAATGTAACGATTATGACTTGGTTATGAGATGACCAAACCCATCTTTTACTTGGTGAAGTGAAAGAGTTACATTTATAATTTGACTAATACATTGTGATGTATATAGTCATGTAGAGCATGCATTCAATTACAGTAGACTCATCTTAGAATACCATAGCTCAATGGTGAATCTAAGAGAACGAATTGAACCCTATTAAGATATGGTTTGATCCATGATGAGTTTTACTAATGTATACATCTAGGATATACCTTAAAATTGCTACATATTGATAATTTAGGGTTCACTCCAGTTTTGTCCCAATTATATCAGATATAATATGGGAAGAAACCCAACTTAAAGAAGTTAAGGCTTGGGCTTGTGCTACGTTTGTCTGGAAACATAATGTAGACAATCTGGAAATAAGGTCAAGTAAGTGTTGAATTGTGGTATATCCTGAAAGTGGTTGGGATAGTATTTCTATTACTCTAATGAACAAAAGTTGTCCATTAGGATGATTGCTAGATTTTCTTGAGAAAGAGTTCATTCAAGAAAGATGCAAAAGTAGATAGAATTTACAGAATTGTTTGTAAAGCCACAAACCAACAAAGATCCAACCCTTGCCCCTATTGAGGCAAAACCTTTAATTACACCACATTCTTTTCATAGATCAAATTGGATATTTCTTTAACATAAGAGAGATATTGTATCTCTATTAGAATGTGAAAGAATTGTTCTTTGGTGATAAAGATCACTAAGATAATCCTATTGATTATGACTAGATGATGTTTCACATCAACTCGAGAAATGACTAAGAGTCATTAAATCCAATATGGATAGGTAGAGACCTAAAAGGCTTGGCTATTTAAGAATGTTTTCAACATAGGCAAAAAGTTGTCTATAAAGAAACTTGTTTGATAATAGTTATGCTGAAATCCATTTGGATCTTGTTATCTATAAACACACATTTTGAATATGAGATATGTCAAAAAGGATATAAGGATGTTATATCAAATGGTGAAAAACCATAAAAGTGTGTAAGTTATAGAAGTCTATTAATAGACTACAAGGTTCTCATAATTAGAACATCTATAAAGTTGAAGTAATCAAATTGTTTGATTTCTGTCATTGTATAGATGGATCATGAGTGTATAAAAGGTTAGTGGGAGTGCGATCGTTTTTCTTTATCCTAAGTATAGATGACATCATAATCATTATGAATGATATATGAATGTTATCTAATGTAAAGTTTTGGTTTTTGGAGAAAAACTAATTCATGAAAGATTTGGCAGAAGCATCCAATAAGATCTATAGAGATAGATCATATAGATTGCGAAGTATCTCCAAATCATCAAACATAGTTGAAATGTTGAAGGAGTTCAACATGGAGAATTCTAAGGGAGGTCTGATTTACTTCAGATAAGAATTCATTATTCAAGGGCATGTGCCCTAGGATAACACAAGTAAGGTTCTTAAAGTGTTAAGAAGCCTTATTCTACACTATGTATTGAACCTGATATCTATTATGTTGTAATTGTTACAAATAGTTATCAGTCAATTCAAATTTGGAATATTGGATTGTATATGGAAATTGTAAACTCAGTAGATGGGTATATGGATTTGGATATAATCCATATGGGGTATATTTTATATTCACTTTAGTTGGTGAAATACTTAATGGAAGAACTGTATGAAAGATACAGTGGATTCCATTATTGAGGGTGAATTAATTGTCGCATTGTCTAGGAGACTGTTTGGATCTATAAGTTCATTTAGAACTTAGAGTTGTTCCTTCCATTGAGTTGCCCACACCTTGTTTTGTGACAACAATGGGTCTATAGCTCAAGTATAGGAATCACGGTCTCATCAAAAGTCCAAACTCATAGAGTGACAATTCCAAGTGATTAGAGGAATCATTGGAAGAGGTAATAGATACATTACAGAAGATATTATCTACATAAGTTTTTGTAGACCTACTGACTAAAGCTTTAAAACATAATTGGTTATGTCTAAGACCAACATCTTGAGAAGATAGGTATGCGATACATGGTCGATTGGCTTTAGTGCAAGTGGGAGATTGTTAGGATTATGCCCTAGAGCCAATCATAGAGATGATTGTTTAGGGATTAGGAACAATCATTTGATTTCATTTATGTATGTCACATTTATTATTGATTTAATAAAAGGGCTTATTCTATTATGTTTATATGCATCATTTATATTTACATAATATGTCCATGGAGTTAGAGTTGAGAATATGGAATTACAAAGAGTTGTAATTTTGAGACTATAGATATATCTCTGTACTAAACTCCTTAAACATTCCTAGTTGAAGGTTTACTATGATGGACAGTAATGAACCATAGGACTAGCACTTGCTAGGTTGACTCTATAGGAGGATAGCTAGTCTCAAGCTATTTGTGTGGAGACACTACAACCAACAAGTGGGTGCCTATTATAAGAATAGGTACACTGAATGTGACCAAAGATATGAGATAAACTGAATGGAGTTTTTTCCTGCCTGTCAATCAGTTTCTCATTGTTATAGTGGTACAAGTAATCCTTAGACCTGAGACACCATAGTTGCCTTATGCATGTAGCTTTAGAAGTTTGATAACACTAAGTGCAGATCCTATTCAGGGGTCTGCAAAGGTGTTCATTGGCCCTACTGCTATGTGTGTGAAGGCATGTGAGTGATCAACAAGGGATCCATCACTCTCAGGAAAAGAGAGAGAATGTCTCATATAGCATTCATAATATAACTCATTAAATCCATGGCCATGGTAGGATGAATATGAAAAGAGTTTCATGAGTTCATCAATGAGTTGATATCTATGAATGAGTATAAAGTAATTGAACTAGGGACTTGACAAACTTCCATGTCCTATTAGTTCAACTGGAGACATTGTGTTGAAGGAAGGATGCAATTGTAACCTATAAACTATAACAGAAGGGTTCTTTGTAAATGACTATTCACCTCATTAAGGACCACACCATGAGCCATATGCTAGGTGTTACTCATGGTTAGTAGAAGCCCTAATTGATATAAGTGAGTTATAATCAATTAGGGAATTGGAAGGAGTTCCAATTAGACCCTAAATGGAAAGAGTTCCATTGTGTACACCTTGTGCTATTCCTACTACTTAATGATGTGAACCCAATGGGTCACACACTGATCATGCAAGAAGGGCTTTAAAGTCTATGAGAGAAAGGGTTTTAGTGAATAAAGAATAGTTCTTTATGGGCCTATTTGTATTTGATACAAATAATAGGGGTTAATGTGCAATTAAGAGTAATTACACATAACCCTATTAGGGTTTCTTCCCCATGGCCAGCCCCCTTTAGTGGGCTGCCTATATAAGTCACACTTATGTGTGACATGGCATAAGAGGCTTGCACAATAAACCCTAGCCGTCCAGCCCCTTGGAGGCTCTCTTCTCTCTCTCTCTCTTCTCCACCTCTAGCAACAACAAGGAAGAAGAAAGAAAGGACTTGAAGCTCTAGCTAGGTGTGGATACCGTTGGAGGCAGCACACTTGGGCTGCTCATTCACCGCTGTCCGGAATCAAAGCTTGGAGCAAAAAGGAGAAGACAAAAATTCTGTAAGTATTCTAACCCTCTTCGTAGTTAGGGTTTGATTTTGTGTTATGCATAGTTAGATTCATGGGATTGGGAATCATAGGAAAAATTTTTATATTCCGCACTTCGATTTTTCCCTCTTGTTCGATTCCCAACACATCCTTTACCTCTCCTTCTCGAATAGAGTAGCAATACACAGGCTTTTCTCTACATTCTATCACCAACGGTTTTACATTCCCACCATCCGGGATTTCCACCATGGAAGCTAGAGTTGCCAAAGCATTGGCGAACTGATTCTTATTTCTTGACAAATAATTGAACTCTATTTCCACAAATTCTTTAGTCAAGGCTTCTAAGTATGCATGATATGGCAGCAGCTTCTCATCACGAGTCTTCCACTCTCCCTTTATCTGGCAGATAATCAGTGCTGAATCTCCGAAAACCTCTAACTCTTTGATCCCCAATTCTAGTGCAGCTTCCAACGCGAGTATGCAGGCTTCATACTCAGTGATATTGTTGGTTGCTTCAAACCCTAGCTTAACTGCCAAGGGTGTAAATGCTTCTTCAGGTGAAACCAGTAGGACTCCTATCCCATACCCTCTCTTATTTGCAGCTCCATCGAAGTATACCTTCCAGATCTTCTTTCCAATCTCCAGGACATCCTCATCGGGGAATTGGTCATTAAATTGTTCTGATGACGCCACAGGGCAGCTAGCCAAGTAATCTGCAATGACACTTCCTTTTACTGACTTCTGTGTTACATACTTTATATCGAATTCATTGAGAAGAATTGACCAACGAGCAGTTCTGTAGGACAAGACCGGCCTTTCTATCAGGTACTTCAGTGGGTCCATTCGGCTTATCAAGAAAACCTCATACGAGATCATGTAGTGACGGAGTTTCTGAGTTGCCCATACCAAAGCCACACAAGCCTTTTCTATGGCATTGTACTTCACCTCATAATCTGTCATCTTCTTGCTTAGATAGTAAATGGCATTCTCCTTTTTTGACCTCTCAAGGTACTGAGCTAGCATAGCTCCCGTCGCGGTTTCAGTGACCGTCAAGTATAACAATAATGGTTCACCTTGTCGCGGGGGAACTAGAATTGGTGGATTACTCAAATACCTTTTGATAGTCTCAAAGGCTTCTTGACATTCTTCATTCCATACCTTCGGCACACCCTTCTCAAGCAACTTGAAAATCGGTTCACACACCATAGTCAAATTAGCAATGAACCTACTTATGTACTGAATTCTCCCCAAGAACCCTCGAATCTGCTTCTCTGTGCTAGGCGGCTCCATTTCTACAATAGCCTTGATTTTTCCCGGATCAACCTTAATTCCTCTCTGAGTAATCATAAATCCTAATAGCTTGCCTGCAGTGACACCAAAAGCGCATTTCTGAGGATTCAACCGCAAGTTGTACTTCTTTGCTCGCTCTAGGAACCTTTCTAGTGCCATGAAGTGTCCTTCTCGGTCCACGGACTTCACGATCATGTCGTCCACATATACTTCCACCTCCTTATGGATCATGTCGTGCAGCAATGTTGTAGCAGCTCTCTGATAGGTAGCCCCGGCATTTCTCAAACCGAACGGCATCACTTTGTAGCAATACGTTCCCCACTGTGTGATAAAGGCCGTTTTCTCCATATCTTGCGGCGCCATCTTTATCTGATTGTATCCGGAAAACCCATCCATGAAAGAGAGGAGCGCATGTCCTACAGTACTATCTACTAATACATCAATGTGGGGCAAAGGAAAATCATCCTTAGGGCTTGCTGCATTAAGATCTCGAAAATCCACACACATCCTCACTTTTCCATCCTTTTTAGGCACGGGAACTATATTGGATAACCACTCGGGATACTCCACAACCTGTAGGAACCCCGCATCGAGTTGTTTGGTTACTTCCTCCTTTACCTTCAATGCCCACTCAGGTTTCAATCTTCTCAATTTTTGCTTTACCGGCTTTTTAAGGGGATTGGTGGGGATGAAGTGCTGCACAACGTCTGGATCTATGCCGGGCATGTCTTCATAAGACCATGCAAAGGCCGTTATGTTGGCCTTTAGGAGGGCTATCAGCTTTTCTTTTTCAAGTGGTGAAAGGGTTATCCCAATTTTAATTATCTTTGGCAATTCATTTGTCCCTAAATTGATTGATTCCAATTCATCCATGTTAGGTTCGGTGACACCCCTTTTCCTTCGCTCGACGAGCTCCGGGGGGACGTCATTCCTAGGATCTATATCCATGCCATAAATATCCATAGAAGAGAGAAAAGAAACACTGCAAGCAAACAATGTATAAAGAAACACACTTCATTAAAGGATCAAACAAAAAGACACAAACTTGAAAAGGAAACAAAATTTGGTGTCACAACTATGAAACGACTCCTAACTCCACAAAGTGGGATAGTTGGACACACTTTATTGAAAGCAGGAAAGACTCTAACTAAGGAACCTACAAGCTACTATCAGGCAGGTCATGATCTTCCTCTTCAAGGATCTCTGCAATGGCTCCATCTTCTAGGTACCAATTGTGAAGTGGCATGATTGCATGGTGAATTGACGAATCTTGGCAATCTTCTGTTGCTGACTCCCCCAAAGTAAGAACCATATCTTGGAACATGGTAACCATAGCCTCGGTATCCACATGTTCTACCCAGTCTTCTTTCTTCTTTCCCATAGAATTGTACCAACTTGTCAAGCTCTGAGGGTTCAGCCCCTCTGTAAAGTACTTGTCACAAAAATCCTTATCTGCCAATGCTGGATCAAAACTTGGGTAAAAAGTGCAATAGTGTGATGGCTCTTCCTTCCCGAACTCTTTTTCTATACATTGCACATACTCAAACCCCGACAAGGGTATCTCAATTGATTCTGGTTTTATTTCACATATGGGTACACCCGCCATTTTCAAATCATAATCCCCGTGAAGTGTGACAATGGCTCCCTCATGTGGGAACTTTACCTTTTGATGCAATGATGATGGTACAGCCCCAGCGGGATGAATCCAAGGCCTTCCCAATAACAGATTGAAACATTACGGCACATCCAAGACTTGAAACTCCACTCTGAACTCCGTGGGTCCCATGATTAAAGGTAGAGTGATCACCCCAATTACTTCTCTACGGGTATTATCATACGCCCTCACTGTCTGCCCAGATGGAGTGAAATCGGTGGGCCCCAAGCCTAAAACAGTTGCAGTTCTCAAGGGACATACATTCAATGCGGAACCATTATCAATCAAGACCGTAGGAACTCTCTTCCCCATGGTATCAACAGTTATATGCAAGGCTTGGGAGTGACTTGGCCCACTCTTAGGTAAGTCCGCCTCTGTGAACACTATAGTGGAATTCTTCAGAGCAGGGTTTACTAGATTCACCAATCCCTCAGGGGACAAATCAACCGGAACCTGTATCTGATTTAACAACTTCAACACTGTCTGTCTGTGCTTGTGAGAGGCCATAAGCAAGCCCCATATGGTGATATTGGCATTGGTCTTCTTCAATTGTCGGAGTACTTCATCCTCTTCTTCTTGCACATCAAGGCGCTTATCGAACTCACCCAGTGGATTATCAGATCCCAAGTGCGGAGGCTTGAAATGGCGGCCCCCTCTTGTCATGTGGTCTACTTCTTCATCACTAGCCCATATGTCATCAATTTCATTTGTGTCACCCATCAGGTCATCCCATTCAATCATGTCAATGTCCTCCATCTGCACCTCTTCGGGTATATCATCCCAGCCCGTAGGAATTATGGGCTCACTTGGCAATGGATCAGGATAAAGCACATAGTAATCAAACTTCCCCGAAGGTTCTCCCAATAACCCCACTTGAGGGTCTCCTGCTTCATACCTTTCTTTCAACTGCTGTTGGATGGACTTCTTTGGCAATTGTAGGGTCTTTTGATCAATGAGGTCTTGAACGACCTTTCTCAACATAGCACAGTCATCAGTGTCATGGCCGGGTATACCATGGTATTGGCAATATTGATGGGGTGTTTGGGGTCTTGGCTTTGGAAGGTGAGGTATGATAAGGCCTTGGTTGCAGCATTGGTGAAAGGCTTGGGTCAAGGACATGGGTAACGGGGTATATTGTCTTATGGGTAGGCAAGGTCGAGATGGGTCGGCTTCAATGGCATTTATGGAGTTGGATGAATTATGAGAGGGAAGTGGATTTTGGGTGACATTTAGGCAATTTGGTGGAGTTGGTGGTGAGATGATTTGCTTGTCAAGTAAGTCTTGGATCTCATGCCTAAGGCGATAGCAACGGTTGGTTGAGTGGCCTTTGGCTTGGTGGAATTTGCAGTATTCATTCTCATTGTAGCTCTTGGGCAATGGGTTTGGTGGTGGTCTTGGGTCGAGAGGTTTCAACAGGCCTCGGCTTTTTAGCTTTTCAAGTACTTTCTCAAGTGGCATATGCAGCTCGGTGAATTAGCGAGGTGGGTTGGTGTCATTTAGGGAGATAGGTTGAATGGGTTGGGCTATGGCATTGACCTCGACATTGTTTTTCCCAGCAAAGTTCGGCCTGCGGCTCTTTTGGACTTCTTCTGTCTTGATTGACCCATCGGCAATGGCATCCTCAACTTGTGTACCTGCTCCTATAAGAGCCTTGAAATTAGGGAAGTAGTGAGCAAAGAGGTGCTTGTGATACACCGGCAATAGGTTCTTAACCACCAACTGAATCTGATCTTCCTCATTCGGTCTATCTGCCATTCTCGAGGCCTTTTGCCTCCACCTTGTAATGAAAGCGGAAAAGGTCTCATTAGCCCCTTGTTTTGTGGTCTCCAGGTCCCTTCTTGTGACATCCACCTCAGTGTTGTACTTGTAGTGCTCTGAAAACTCATTACATACGTCCTCCCAAGTTCGGGTTCTATTCTCATCCAAGGCTAGGAACCACTTTAAGGCAGAAGTGGCTAGGGTTTCATGGAACATTTGGGCCAAGAGTTCATCTGTTGCTCCTCGAGGGTGCATAGCTCGCACATACATCTTCAAATGGGTCTTAGGGCAACCCGTTCCATCAAACTTTTCTAATTCGGGCATCTTGAATTGTAGTGGAATACGAGCTTGAGGAAACAAAGATAGGGTACGTACATCCACCATGTCATCTGTCCTACGGATTCCCTTTATAGTTCTCTCCAAGGCTTCTACCTTACTAGCCAACACAGAGTCTGTATCAGAGGTCTTCCCCTTACTTCCCCCTTCTAGGTTAAAAACTTCAGGTGATTCATTCCCTTTGGGCTGAGTGCTTCCCCCATCATTGGTCTTAGTGCCTTCTCTAGACTGGGTCCCATTTTCGGTGTTATCCCCCGGGGTACGGCCATTATTCTGTTCGGGTTCGGACATCTTATGTTGGATATCTTGGGCCATTTTTAATGCTCTCTTGGATACATCAGTGGTGTAATCAAGTTTGGTCATGATAGCCTTCAAACAAGTCTCAACATCAAAACCCCCTTCACTAGTTGCTTCATCGGCCATGTCTGACTGGTTGGTAGAATCAATCTTCACTAAGCGCCCTTGCTGGTTGCGGATCCAAGCCAGTACGTCTTCTCACTCCTCTAAGAAAGGGAACAATCAGTCTCTCATCCTAAGGGTATGTCCTAGGCTTCCATATTTGTCTCAATGACTTCACGCCATATATACTCAATTAGTCCCTTTTAATCCAATCACCTTTACAAGGGTCATGGGCGAAAGGTACGTATTAAGGATATAGGGTGCAAAGGTCCTCTATTAATTGTCCATTAAGCACATCACAAACACGGTCATGATATCATTACAAACAATGTGGGTGCATAAGGGTGAAACCATAGTGTCCTACAAGTCTGTCTATATGGACTAATGATAAGGGTAGGCTGGGGTCCTTCACTTGCTTGAGCAATCTTTATACCTAACCACATGTGGCATCAGGAACGCCGCGTGGGTCCAGCAGTACGTGATTAACTCATTTAATATACCCAAGGGCAAGCCCAAGGGTACTTGGCAAGAGAGGTTGAGGCTAGGCCCGTCAGTGGCAAGGGACATCGATCCTAACATGCAAGAGTTTGCGCACACAATGCAATAAATGAAAGTACACAATCAAGCGGATGCAATGTGATTGATTTTAATTAAACAAAAGAAATTAACTTAGCCCAATCAAATTGTATAGAGTCTAGCCCACAAATCCCCAGCGGAGTCGCCAATTCTGTGAACCCTAAAAAGTTACAAGGCCCACAGGAGGGTTTAAAAGTCGCCAGTCTGTGGACCCAGGAAAAGAGGGCCCACGAGGGATTGGCGAGAAGATTCGGTGGTGTTTAGGTTTTGAAAAGAAAAGAAAAGGAGTCGCCACCTTATTTTTTAAAGGAAACAAGGAAAACCCTAAAAAACAGTTTTGTTTTAGGAAAACAAAAGATTGACTCCATGTTTAAAAATGGTAAGGCAAAAAGTCCTTTGGAAACCAGAGAATTCGGGGATTCGGAGGCTAAGTTACGATATGGGAAGGTTCTAGGCAAAGCCTATAGGCACCCATATCGCCCTAAACGGTCTCTTAATTTAATTGGGCTAAATCAAAGTCTTAATCACACACAAATCAACAATTATCATCACAAGACAGCATGCATATCATTCATTCATTCATCCATATAGTCAAGTAAATCAAAGAAAAACAGAAAAAAAAAAAAAAAAAAAAAGAAAAGGGGAGAGGAGAAAACCTAGGATACTTAGTATCCTAGGGCGGACTTGAACATCACGAAGAGCGCCTACGTACCATGTATGGAAATACATGGATCAAAGTCCACGTAGTTCGAAAGGGAATAGGGTTATAACCTAATCAAGGCCTATGGTAAACCCTAAGTTTCCTTTCAAGTAAAACATGGTAAGTTTCCAAAAATGAATGATTCTCAAAAGGTCTTTAGTAAAATATGGAATTTTGATAAAAGATGGAAACTTTGATTTAAAATGTATTCTTTATTGAAAGGAAACTATAGAATCTACCATACCCCTCTATTAGGAAACAACCCTAGTGGGGGGAGAAAGGGAAAGTTTCAAGGAAAGAAAGAAGGGTGAATTGGGGCACCCTCATACCCTACTTACCTTAAGCGAAAGCAACCTGTCAAAGTAACCACCCTATTGCATTGGGTAATTACCTTATTTGTAAGATTTCATCTTACAATAGCCAAAATAACCACCCCACATTGGTGGGGTAGTTGCACCTGTTGTACCTATCAAAGCACCTGCAATTTCCATGCAAAACATACCAAAAATACCCACCAAACTAGCTAGATTCCAAATCAAGCCATTATCATGCCCAAACATGGGCTAACACATGCTCAAAATATCATATCAAGGACAAATAACAGATCTGGACATAATTGAAATAAGGCTTAAAATCAACCACAAGTCATGCAACAACATGAATCATAAGCTAACTAAAACCCTAATTCAACCCTACATGCAATGACATGCAAAAAACACTAAAATCCACTACTATGAATGCAGAAGAATGTCATAGTTATCAAATATGCAGCACATATATATCAACTATGAAGAAAACACAAAGAAAAACCCTAAGCTATCATGCTATATGCTACTTTCCTAATACAAGGATGAATGAAACCCTAGAATCACCATTGTGCTCAAAATCACATAAAATAACTCTAAATCATGCAAAACTCATTGTGGACATCATTCTAATCATGCATATTAATCAATAGAAGCCATAAGACATGATAAAGACACAAACTTGAACATGAAATAATGACTATTCCATGTAAAACCCTAGAAAAGACTCTAAAAAAAAAACCCTAAAAACACAAACACTCATAAAACCACATAGAATGACATTATATCATGCAAAACCAGCCATAAACAATATCCTAATCATGTATTCTAAGCATTAGAAGCATCAACACATGATAAAACAATAAGCTTTTAACATGAAGTAATGCAAAGCTATGCAAAAACCCTAGTTTGAATGAAAGAGAGAAAGGGGAATGGGCATACCTATGGTGGCTGCTGTAGAGAGTCCTCCTCCTCTTGTGTGCTGCTGGAAACAACCTCCTTCAAGCCTTCAAGCAATGCTCCAGCCTTCCTTCAAGCTCTCTCTCTCACTCTCTCACCCAAAATATAGGTTAAACTACCCTAAGGATGGCTGCCATAGCCTCCAAGTCTCACCAAAGTGCCTCCAAGTCCCCCCTATTGCTGAAGTATAAGGGGGTATTTATAGGGATTGAGGGAAAACCCTCAATGGTTGGGATTAAAACCCTAGGGATTGATCCAAGGGCTCTTAGAGGTTCCCTTGGGGCTCAAGTAGGTCAAATAGGGCTGAAATTAGGGTTAAATGGCGGCTAAAGGCGAGCAAATCCGAGAAAATAGGATGGGAGCCGCGTCAAGGCTCAAAATAGGAAAGTGGCTCGGGTGACCACCTGGGGCTGGGCGGCTAGCAGCCTGGGCCCGAGGCCATGTCAGCTTCAGCCCAAATTTGACCCCCTTCGACTTCCAAATGTCTTTCAGGGCCCAAATCAACTCCGATTTTGACGAAACGAAAGCCAAAACGACCGTGTTTCGAAGGGGAATGTAATTTGAGTCACTTGAGGGCAAGAAACCCTAGCCATGGCTGCATGGTTGGGTCCTACAAAGGTGGTTAACCGCTATGCCTCACCATTGCTTAGCTTAGGTATGCACATAGGGTTGCACCGAATGCTTTCCAATTCGAAATTCAACCTCCCTAAACACATTTGGGGATAAAATTAAGACCAATCAAGGTCAAATGAGTAGTCATAGAGTGAAAATCATGAACCAATTCGGGCTATCCCGAAGTAGGTCTCTTAGCCAACCTGAGCCTTGCTGAGCCATTCTAATCCCGAACCTTCAATTCATCGAATTGATCCCACAAATACCTCAAATACAACCATATGAACTCCAATTGGCAACTTGGAGATCATTTCAAGGTCAAATGGAAAGTTTGTGATCAAAAAGACAATTATGCCCCTCAAGTCACAAAAGTTCTTATTAACCCTCAAGATCAACTCCAAATTGAACCAAAATTCATACACACCATCCTTAGGACCCTAGAAACTCAATGCAAAAGACTAGACTCAAAAAGGAAACAAAAAGACACATGCAATGACAAACCCTAGCTAAGGTGACAAAAATGGGGTGTGACAGCAACCACCTCAAAAAGTGAATCAGAATGCAGATATTCTTGAAATCTTTAAACAAGTGAAAGTCAACATTCCTTTGTTGGATGCAATAAAACAAATTCCTTCTTATGCTAAATTTTTAAAAGATTTATGTACGGTTAAGCGTAAGCTTAACGTACAAAAGAAGGCATTTTTAATTGAGCAAGTGAGTGCTATCATTCAAAACAATACTTCTCCTAAATATAAAGATCCAGGTAGTCCCACTATTTCATGTGTTATTGGTAATTTTAAAATAAATCAAGCTTTACTTGATCTTGGGGCTAGCGTGAATCTTTTACCTTATTCAGTATATGAACAGTTAGGTCTAGGTGAGCTAAAACCAACCAAAATAACTCTTCAGCTCGCGGACCGTTCTGTAAAAATACCTAGGGGAGTAGTAGAGGATGTGTTAGTCCAAATTGATAAATTTTACTTTCCTGTTGATTTTATTGTTTTGGACACACACCCTGTTTTGAATGCTAATTCTCAAATTCCTGTGATTCTGGGTCGCCCATTCCTTGCAACTTCCAATGCTTTAATAAATTGTAGGAGTGGTGTACTTAAATTGTCTTTTGGAAATATGACTCAAGAATTGAATATTTTTAATACTTGCAAAGAACCTAGGGATGATGATGACTTTCATGAAGTTAACTTGATTGATACACTTGTTCAAGAACAATTTAATGTGTCATGTTTTTCTGATCCTTTAGAGGCTTGCTTGGTTAATTCTCATGATTTGGAGTTTAATGAGAATCCTGAAATTGCATATCTTTATTATTTATTGGATTCTACACAGGAATTGGACTTGAATGCGTGGAGGCCGAAATTTGAAGATCTACCACCCTGTGAGCTTAAAATTTTGCCATCAAATGAGAAAGTACCTAAGCTGGAATTAAAGCCTTTGCCATTGGAACTCAAGTATGCATTCTTTAGACCTAAGGAGATTTTTCCTATGGTAATATCTACTAAACTTGATCCCTTGCAAGAAGGTAAGTTGCTGAAAATTTTGAAAAAACACAAGGGTACAATAGGATTGAATGTTTCTGCCATTAAAGGAATTAGCCGTTTAGTGTGCACTCATATAATTTCTTTGGAAGAAATTTGGCGAGATGCTTATGACAATTCTAGAATTTACAAAGAACGAATGAAAGTTTTTCATGACAAAAATATTTTGAAGAAATCTTTTGAACCATCTCAAAAAGTTCTTTTGTATAATTCTAGATTATATTTGTTTCCAGATAAGCTACGGTCCCGTTGGGCAGGACCATTTGTGGTTAAAACTATTTTTCCTCATGGAGCTATTGAGATTGAAAATCCTAAGAATGGTAATGTTTTTAAAGTTAATGGACAACGTCTTAAATCATTTCTTGAGAATTTTTCACCTGAGGATGAGTCCATTGATTTGGTGGATCCTGTCTACCAGGATTTACCAAACCCTTAATTAGTAACTGGTAGTTAGTTATTATTTTTATTTTTTTTTTCCCTTCTGTTTTTTTTTTTTTTTTTTGTGTTTTTCGTGTCTAACCCATTTTGCAGGTATTAGAGTTTGTTTGTTTTCTTTTTGGTTCACATCTCAAGGTACTCTCCATGATCTCTACTACTTTGTTTTTCTTTGTTTACATTGAGGACAATGTATGTTTTAGGTTGGGGGGAGGGAATTTTGGTGTTGTGTTAGTTTATTTTGGTCTTAGTTAGTTTATCTTATTTTTCAAAAAAATAAAAATAAAAAAAAAAAGTTTAGTGGTTTACAAATTTTTGGCTTAAAAATTTTGTTGTTTTAGCATGATTATCTAGTTTGAAGTTCATTATGCTACTTCTGTTTAAAATTTTCCATTGAATTTCATACTCGGATTACATTGCACTTGCACTTTAGCCGCATGAATATGATTCTTGATTAGAGGGTAAAGATGATTTTAAAAATCTTGATGAATAAAAATGTGGAGACTTTTAGCCCTTGCGAGTATTTGAGCCATTAATTTTTTTTAGAGGGTTATTATATTTAATCTTACCTTGATTTTTGGAAGTGCTCAAATTTCATTGTTTAGTCTCATTATTTCTTCTTTTTGGTTGAATGCTGAGAACATATCATTTTTATACCACACTTGTTTCTTTTGAAGTCATGGATATTGAAAAATTATACCACTCCTTGAGAGATGATTTTAGGCCATCTTTGATTTCTTTGAGCCTTTAATTTCTTTTCTTTATGATACATTATCACTAGTTAGCCCGTCGAGCCTTTTGATTAGCTTAATTTTCTTTCATAACCTTTTTCCCAAAGTGTTTTGAGAATGGATATTATCAATGTTCAGTAAGGTGAATGGGTGAAAAAAATTAAAAAAGAAAAGGTGAAAAAAATGAATGAAAAAAAAAACAAAAGTTGTTTGATTGCCAAAGTTTGGAAGAATAAGTTGAATACAAAATTGTTTCAAGTGAGTTTGTTCTTTCTACCATTCTCGGATACACTTTTTATTATCACCATAACCTTTTTGTTTCAATTCCTTCTTTTATCCCAACATTACATCCTATTAAAAGTCCTATTTGATTTTGAGGATAGTATGGTTTGGATATTGACATGACTGAGCTATAATGTAATGTGTGGTGTACATTCTTAGTATTTGGCATTCCTTTCATGAGACTATATGATTCTTTCTTGCGATAGCGTTTTTCAAATATTTTATATGTGAGATTCTTGTTCTTGCTCTACATTATTCTACTCACATATACTCGAGAGTTTTACCCTATTCAGAGTGCATTATTTTGTTGAGTGTAATCCCTGTGAGATTTGAGTTGAAACATATTTCAGATAGAGATTTGGGTTGTGCTTTACCTTGAAATTGGGCTTATATTTGTGTTGGCTAAATTCTTCACACACAATGAGTTTTTGAATTCATTGGGATGTTTTTAATAGTTGCGAGTGTCCTGAACTTTTAACTAATTCTTTTGCTAAGGTGATGAAATTGGTAGCCATGTTTTGAGTTTTTCTTTTGAAGAAAAATATTTTAGTCGCTTTGATTGCTAGGGACTAGCAATATGCTGGTTGGGGGGTGTGATAATAGCTTAAAATTGCATTAATGTTATACTTTTAGTAGGCATTATCATATTTATTTGGCACTTAATTCCGCATTTTACACATTACACATGAATTCTCTTGATACATGCTCTTATACTTAAAGTCGTGTATTAATGTGTGTTTTATTTTTGTAGGAAGCCAATTTCCTATGGTCAAGCATTCTTTATTTATTTGGAAATATATGGAAGCTTTGCAAGGTTGAAGTGCATTAATTTTAGAAGAAGTTAGCAAAGAAATTGGCAACCCCAAAGTTGGAAAGAAGATTAAAAAGGAAGTTTAGAGCAGTTACCGTATTTTGGTCATAACTTTTGACTCCGAAGTCCAATTGATGCGAAATTAGTGTCCCTGGATAGCGGATTTGAAGCCCTACAATATTGTATTTCACAAATGTTCTGTGATTTCAACGTTTAGTAGGTTAAAAACGGGTTACAAGTTAGCCCTGCTGGAAAAAACCGGGATTCCCAATTTGTTTCCTAATTTTTCTCCTCTTTCTCTTGGAAACCCTAAGAGCACATAGAAAGGAAAAGGTGGCTGCACCTCTATATATTACTTCTCCTCTTCTCTTCTAGACCCACCTCTCTCTTGTTCTTCTTCTACTTCTCTTTAGTTTTGTAGTTTTCAATTATCATGAGTAGCTAAACGTTTTGCTAAGGCTAGGAGTGAAGCCACAACAATTATTTGGTATTTGTTTAATGACTCTTTCATGGATTTAATGTAAGGTTTTATAGTTTTGATTGATTTTGATTATTTTGCAAAGTATTTATTCTGTATAATTCTTTTATTTATCGTTAACTCCGGGTACGGTGAATGCTTAGAATTCCCTGCGAATTAAATTACTAGTTTTCTCATGCATTAAATCAATCAATCTTATGAATCCATATTTTTAGAATTGTTTTGAATAAAATTAATTGTTACATCATCCGACTGGGGTCATCCTTCGTATGAATCTCAGTTGAGTTATAAAATTGAGTCGTTAGCAAATATCTAATACTTGTTGTGAGTGGACCTCTGAACCTTAGTGCTTTTAAATTATTATTGTTAATCAAATTAATTCTCTGCAACCAAGCAACCAAATTTATAAAATCTTTTCTCAATCTTTTCTGCTAATTATTCCCCTTCCCTGTGGTTCGACCTCGGATTCACCGAGAATTTATTACTTCGCGATATCCTGCACTTGGGAGCATTATTAAAGTCGCAGCAACCCCAAACCCAAAAGATTAGATTTAGCGACATGATTGTCATAACCCACATAGGACTACATCCCACATAGGATAGACCACTTAATAATATCAATTTATAATAAACTTGTCTCCAATAATCCATCCACGATAAAATTCAAGCCATAGCATAACTAAAGTCTCAACAATTAATTGAAATAACTAGATAAATCCATATTCATCAAAGTAAATTGTCACTTCAATAACCTACTACAACATCTACTGAAATAATAAACTAATTCTTCTAACTACTAAAATAAAAGTTCTAATTAAACTAGCAGATCAAGCCATTGACACCATATCTCTTCGTACGCGGAAGCTACTCACATCAAGCTATTCATCTGTGGAGAAAAATATAAGGGGTGAGCATAACGCTCAGCAAGAAAACATTACACAATATATACAGGAAGAGGTCAAACATATTCGTATGATTGATTTAAAAAACATGAGTAACAAAACGATAGAGTTTTACAATAAATCATTTCTTTCAATTCGATAGGCATTTAAACTTTTAGAAGTAATTCTCTTACTTTCAATTCAATAAACAATGACACTGAAACACTTTCAATAACAATTCATTCGATAAATCACTTTAAAATAAAATAATTCTCTTGCCTTCAATTCAATAAACAATAACATTGTAATACTTTCAATAATAATTCATTCGATAAATCAGTTTAAAATCACTGATCGATAATACAAATCAATAAAACATTAGTTCGTAAAAGTACTTCCTCTGGCTAGATTCACATTCAATAGGCGCCCATCATCGCGGGACTTTACACTACATCAGTACTGATGACCAACAGTATTAGAATCCCCTGCTGGCACGGACCAATTTTCCAACAGTATTAGAATCCCCTGCTGGGATGGACCAATAATCTAACCAGAGTTCACACTTATACAAAAAACATTTGGCAAATATCTTTCACAAGTAAAATGGATTCAAACACATATGTAGAACAATTTCAATAAATGACTATTTTTGCTTGACCCACAGTACATAAGGAATAAACACTTTGATAATGAAATGATTTTGAAAACAATTGTCCATAAATTATTGGCTCATAAAAGAGGAATAAAAATTAGATTTATTTTTATTTAATCAAAGACGGCAATACATTGTGCAAGTTCCCTTACCTCAAGCCAAACCTTCAACAATCCAAGTGATTAAACTCCTAATAATCCCAACGCTATTCAGAACCTAAAATCAATAATATTATTTATCAATAAATCATACTTAAACTAAAAGGTCTCTCCAACTAAATGGTGCGTTAAGGGTTCAACTTCTAATTCTCATGGCCTTATAATGCTTACTATATTTAATATAATTAATATGTACACTAACATGGCATTAAAATAGACTCAAGTTAAATTATAAATTAATAGGTTTGAATTCCTTTTTAACACAGAAAAGTTACCAGTCAATCCGAGAGCAGTTGACTGTCAACAGATGTGAAGTTAACAGTCAGGATGTAGTAAAACAGCAGCAGATTTCTGTATTAACTTCCTATGCTATCCAAGGCAAAAGCAGAAGTTCACCCACTGATTTTCCCTCAAAATCAGTCCTTAAATCTGTAGGAGAGATGTTTGTGGAAGGGTGTATGGTAGGGTTTGAGAAAATTTGTGGTGGTAGACATGGGAAGTGGCGGTGGAAGTGGTGGAAACTACCATTTTTGCCTTTCCTTGTCACCTAAACCCAACGAAAGAGATTTTTGGTGGTTGGATGATCTTGTACAGCAGTTATTGAGGGGTTTTTGAGTGGTGGTGATGATGGTTTAGTGATTGTAGAAGTGATAGAGATGGAGGATTGGATTAGAGAAGAAAATCTTGGTAACACAGTCAAGTTACCAGTCAACAGATGGTAAGTTACCTGTAAACAGACACGAAGTTGGCAGTCGATTCGTACAAAACAGCATTCAGCTCCTTTCTTTTTCCTTCTCTCTTATGGATCCGTTATCCCCCTTTCTCTCTCTTTGTTTTCAGTCAAAAGAATATAAATCCTCCCTAAAGTTTTCTTATATAGGGTGCAAGTTAATCCTAACCTAATTAGGATTACCTTCAAAGTTAATGTTTGATTAGGATACGAAAACTATAACTCATTGATTAGAAAACAATCACCTTGTTTGGCTATAAAGTTGAACGTGTTTGAGGTTAATCTTAAATTAACTCATACATTTAAATCTAACTAAGGTAATTAATTAATTACGCCGAAGAAAAATTCGGGGTTCTACAGGTATATACCAAGAAACTAACATGTGAGGTATATATTTGGCGAAACATACCTGTATGAATGATGAGCTTAACTTAACTAGGGAAGTATTCCAAAAAACTAACATGTAAGGAGTATGTTCCCTAGAGGCAAAACGATTGGAACTTGCTTATGAAGCAATAGACAAAGAGTTGTCTTCTTATTGTGGGTTAGAAGCCAAGAAACTAACATGTGAGGCTTTTAGGTCACAGTGGGACCCCAATCCCCATTAGGAATGAGATTCCCAAATTCCATTAGAGGGTGTATGGAATTTGATAAAATAGTGGGAGGTACCATATGATTAAAGACCCGATCATTATGGATTAAAAATGAAATCTAATTCTCTGTTTATGTAGATTACCTAATTACTCACCTCAAAACCCCTATTTTCTAATATATAGGATATTGATAATTTGACTAAACCCGATTTCTTTGATTGATTTGGGAAATTGAGAATTGTTCTCAATTTCAAAAGATTGTTTATATGCTATTAGGCCTTTTTTTAAAGGCCCTCCATAAAACATCTTAAGAAGAAAAAGACACTATGCATAATTGGCATCTTGTTGCCATGCTATATGATAGTGTTGATGACTAATGAGCTTCGGAAGCAAAATTAGTCAATGCAAGTGCCTTTGATGTCCTACATCACATACAAAGTTGTATAGTGAGTAAAATAATACTATAAAGTACAGTACTTATAAAGGACTTCTTCTAGACTAGGATGTAACAAAGGTTGTTTATTAATAATCATTCTTTTGAAAAAATGATTAATCACATAGAATAGCTTGAGAGGCTAGATGTGATTTAAAAATGGAAGCATAGAGAGAAGCAAGTCTTGAAAAGTCAACGACAAAGAAATATAATTATTTTGTAGTAAATATAAGGTATTGAAAAGGGAACTTAATAAAGTATCAATTTTCCTAGAAGAACCAAACTTTTGAAGTTTTGGTTCATGCTCTAAACTAAATTGTTGGTTAGTTCTGCTTCTTGTTTTTTGGATTCTAGTGTAATCTAAATGGAAACAGAAAGTTAAGTAGATAATAAGTTACCTTTTAAAATTTTAATAGAGCAAGAGTTGCTAGATTAATTTTGGAACTTATTTCTTAACTAGGTCATTTAAGATATTCTAGAAATTTGATTTCTGAATTTAAATGACTAATTAGAGCGAATGCAAAGTATTCTAAGAATACAAGAGATGTAGAAACTCTCATTTAAATGTAGCTAACATGACTTGGTTATGAGATGACCAAGTCCATCTTTTACTTGGTGAAGTAAAAGAGTTACATTTATAATTTGACTAATACATTGTGATGCATATAGTCATATAGAGCATGCATTCAATTACAGTAGACTCCTCTTAGAATACCATAGCTCAATGGTGAATCTAAGAGAACGAGTTGAACCCCTATTAAGATATGGTTTGATCCATGATGAGTTTTACTAATGTATCCATCTAGGATATACCTTAAAATTGCTACATATTGATAATTTAGGATTCACTCCAGTTTTATCCCAATTATATCAGATATGATATGGAAAGAAACCCAACTTAAAAATGTTAAGGCTTGGGATTGTGCTACGTATATCTAGAGACATGATGTAGACAATCTGGAAATAAGGTCAAGTAAGTGTTGAATTGTGGTATATCCCAAAGAATGGTTGGGATAGTATTTCTATTACCCTAATGAACAAAAGTTGTCCGTTAGGATGTTTGCTGGATTTTCTTGAGAAAGAGTTCAATTAAGAAAGATGCAAAAGTAGATAGAATTTACAGAATCGTCTATAAAGCCACAAACCAACAAAGATCCAACCCTTGCCCCTGTTGAGGCAAAACCTTTAATTACACCACAATCCTTTCGTGGATCAAATTGGATATTTTTCAATATATAAAAGATACGGTATCTCTATTAATATGTGTAAGAATAGTTCTATGATGATAAAGATCACTAAAATAATCCTATTGATTATGATTAGGCGATGTTTGACATCAACTCGAAAAATGACTAAGAGTCATTAAATCCAATATGGTTAGGTAGAGGACCTAGAAGGTTAGGCTATTTGAGAATTTTTCAACATAGGCAAAAGGTTCTCTATAAAGAAACTTGTTTGATAATAGTTATGCTGAAATCCATCATTTGGATCTTGTAATCTATAAACACATATTTTGAAATATAAGATATGTCAAAAAGGATATAAAAATGTTATATCCAATGGTGAAAAACCATAAAAGTGTGTAAGTTATAGAAGTTACAAGATTCTCATAATTAGAACATCTATAAAGTTGAACTAATCAAATTGTTTGATTTCTCTCATTGTATAGATGGACCATGAGTGTATAAAAGGTTAGTGGGAAGTGCGATCAATTTTTCTTTATCCTATCAATAAGATGACATCCTAATCATTATGAATGATATATAAATCTTATCTAATATGAAGTTTTAGTTTTTGAGAAAAACTTCTTCATGAAAGATTTGGCAGAAGCATCCAACAAGATCTATAGAGATAGATCATATAGATTGCTAAGTATCTCCAAATCATTAAACATAGTTGAAATGTTGAAGGAGTTCAACATGGAGAATTCTAAGGGAGGTCTGATTTACTTCAGATAAGAATTCATTATTCAAGGGCATGTGCCCTAGGATAACACAAGTAAGGTTCTTAAAGTGTTAAAAAGCCTTATTCTACACTATGTGTTAAACCTGATATCTATTATGTTGTAATTATTACAAATATTTATCAATCAATTCAAATTTGGAATATTGGATTGTATTTGGAAATTTTAAACTCATAGTAGATGGGTATATGGATTTGGATATAATCCATATGGGGTATATTTTATATTCACTTTAGTTGGTGAAATACTTAATGGAGGAACTGTATGAAAGATACAATGGATTCTATTATTGAGGGTGAATTAATTGTCGCATTATCTAGGAGACTGTTTGGATCTATAAGTTCATTTAGAACTTGAATTTGTTCCTTCCATTGAGTTGCCCATACCTTGTTTTGTGACAACAAAGGGTCTATAGCTCAAGCATAGGAACCTCGGTCTCATCAAAAGTCCAAACACATAGAGCGGCAATTCCAAGTGATTAGAGGAATCATTGGAAGAGGTAATAGCTACATTACAGAAGATATTATCTACATAAGTTTTTGTAGACCTACTGACTAAAGCTTTAAAACATAATTGGTTATGTCTAAAACCAACATCTTGAGAAGATAGGTATCTGATACATGGTCGATTGGCTTTAGTGCAAGTGGGAGATTGTTAGGATTATGCCCTAGAGCCAATCATAGAGATGATTGTTTAGGGATTAGGAACAATCATTTGATTTCATTTATGTATGTCACATTTATTATTGATTTAATAAAAGGGCTTATTCTATTATGTTTATATGCATCATTTATATTTACATAATATATCCATGGGGTTAGAGTTGAGAATATGGAATTACAAAGAGTTGTAATTTTGAGACTATAGATATATGTCTGTACTAAACTCCTAAAGCATTCATAGTTGAAGGTTCACTATGATGGACAATAATGAACCATAGGACTAGCACTTGTTAGGTTAACTCTATAAGAAGATAGCTAGTCTCAAGCTATTTGTATGGAGACACTACAACCAACAGGTGGGTGCCTATTAATAGAATAGGTACACTGAATGTTTCATATATCATTCAGTGATATAACTCATTAAATCCATGGGCCCATGGTGGAATGAATATGGAAAGAAGTTTCCATAAGTTCGTTATTGAGTTGATATTTATGAATGAGTATAAAGTAATTAAACTAGGGACTTGATAGAATTCCATGTCCTATTAGTTCAATTGGAGACATTGTGTGGATGGAAGGATGTAATTGTAACCTATAAATTATAACAGAAGGGTTCTTTGTTAGAAATCTATTCACCTCATTAAGGACCACACCATGAGCCATATGCTAGGTGTTACTCATGGTTAGTAGAAGCCCTAATTGACATAAATGAGTTAAAATCAATTAGGGAATTGAAAGGAGTTTCAATTAAACCCTCTAATGGAAAGTGTTCCATTGTGCACAACATATGCTATGCCTACTGCTTGATGATGTGAACCCAATGGGTCACACACTGATCATGCTAAGAGAGCTTGAAAGTCTATGAGAGAAAGGGCATAAGTGAATAAAAGAAGAGTTCTTAAGGGGCAAGGTTGTATAAGATACAAATTAGAGGGGTTACTAGTGCAATTAAGAGTAATTACACAAAACCCTCTAGGGTTTAGAATCCCCTTTAGGGCCGACCTTATGTGGAGGCTATTTAATGCCTCTTATGATGTGATGACATCATCACAATTGGAATCCCCAAGGACTAGCCGAAATTTCTAAGAGGCTCTCTCTCTCTCTGTCTTTTCCACCTCTAGCAACAACAAGGAAGAAGAAGGAAAGGACTTTAAGCTCAAGCTAGGTGTGGATACCGTTGGAGGCAGTACACTTGGACTGCTCAATCAGAATCAAAGCTTGGAGCATAAAGGAGAAGACTTTATCAACTGTAAGTTATCCTAACTCTCTTTGTAGTTAGGGTTTTGTTTTGTATTAAGCATAATTGGATTATGGGATGGGGAATCGTAGGAAAAATTTTAAATTCTACCTTTGTGTTTTTCCTCTCTAGTTTGATTCACAACAGTGGTATCAGAGCCATGATTATGCTTAATACAAACTGCATATGGGCTGTGTTTAATGGTAAATTGATTGGTTAATAAATCTAGAATTTATGTTCATACATTAAATCTTGTTCTCTCTCATGGCCGAACCTAGGGTTTATGAACCCTAGGTTGTTTTCTCTTCTACTCCTCTTCTAAAATAAGTTCTAGAGCTGCTAGTTATTCAAGAGTTGAATAGGGATTGAGTTTGGAGAAGAAGAACAGTTTTCATGGTAACCATGAAAAACCGTCATCTTGTTTTGCGTGGCGAAATCAGAGTTCTTCTCCAAAATTTTTGAGCCATATATGGTTAGAAAGCTCTTCGAATCATCTTTCCAACCCAATAAACGGTGCGTCGATCCAGGTTTTGTAGTGAAAGTTATGAATTTTTTACTACAGGCTGTCTGGGAAGACAGTTTTACATGGGAATGATGTAACAGCCACAACTGTGAGCTTTTAATGGAGATCAAAGGCATGGCAATGGTTGCCATCACTTGGATTATGTTCTATACATGGTAGGGAAGGGTTCCCAAGCATTCGGGTGCATCATAATTGAATTAAGATGCAAGAATAGAAGGAAGAAGGAGAAGAACACCAGGGCCGAATCTGGGTTTTAGAACCCTAGGGTTCTTGCTACTGTTATGATCAGAAAATTCTGTAAAATTGATTTAAAATCATTATAGGATCATGATATATAATTTATAGATCATATTCTTTAATAATCAAAAGAGTTTTGATGCATAAAGAATCTAAAGGTTTGATTTCTTGAAAAACACAGCAGGCTGGTTTTCTGCAGAAAAGTCATCCATGGAGTTTCATTCATAACTTGAGCTAGGGAACTCCAAATTGCATGAAATGACTTGCATTGGTTTCCTAAGACATGTAGGATACGAGGAAAAATAATTTGGTAGCCTGAATTAATCATCTTGCTGGGTTTTAAATCAGTTTGTGACCATGGACAGTATGCTGTCAAATTCATTGACAGCCCACTGTTCTTGAATTGTTTAGAACAATTAGGGATGATTTGATCATCCAAACCACTTCAATTTGCTTATTAATTCATGTAGGGACATGATATAAAAGCTGGTTTTGTTGGTGGAGTCGAATTGATTGAGTTTTAGAAACGATTGTGACCTTGGAGGTACTCCCATGGTGGCGCCAACAGGGGTTCTTGAAACCCTAATCAATTGTTGATGATGGCAGCCCTCTTGGCCATCCCACATGTGTCCATAGGCTTGGCCCACACCCTAGCTCGAGTCCCCTTTGCTGGCCATGGCCTCCCACAGCCTAGCCAAGCCATGGCAGCCTTGCCTAGCCATGGCAGCCCACTAAGTGTGGTGGCAGCCTTAGGGTTTATGATGAAACCCTAATTTCTATTAATGACAAAACCCTAATCTAATTAATTGCATTAATTGAAACCATAATTTGGCTATTAATTACCTTTATTAAAGAGTTTAATGATTGGTCATTAAATGACCAATCATGGTTATTAATTATCAGGGTATAATTAAGTGCATTTATGATGTCTAGGGTTGAGGGTTTAGGAAACCCTAATTCGTATTAATTAAACCCTAATTCTATTAATGTATTAATTAATAACTAAACCTAGTAATTAATGTGCCTAACTTAGGGTTAAATGATTGATCATTAATGACCAATCATGATCATTAAAGGTTTAGTAATTAATCATTGGCATTTAATAGGTTTAAGGTTTAGGGTTTTAGAAACCCTAATTGGTGCATATTAATTAGGTGTAATTAATATCCTAGGTGGCATTAATTAAATCCAAATCCTAATCATTAATACCGTATAAACCTAGGATTTAAATGATTGGTCATTAATTGACCAATCATAAGGCATTTAATGCATTAGGGTTACAATTAGGATTTAGAGTTAATGCATTTAGGGTTTAGGGTTTTAGGAAACCCTAATGCACTAATTCATTAATGAATAGATTTTATTTAATTCCGAAATTGATTATTTAATTAATATTGATTAATTTTATAATGTTTTAAATGGTTTAAAACACAATTTAGGAATAAATCAAAATCTGGAAATTTTAATTAAATGAAATTGTTTTGTTTAATTAAAGAAATCCTAATATTTGATATTAGAGTTTAATTAGGGGACTTTAATGGTTTCAATTGATTTGATTGATTGAAACTAAAAGTCTTAAATGTTAAGACTTGATTATATTATGGAAATTATACATATCCTAATGAGATTAGGACACATTAATAAGATTAATGAAAACCAATCAATAGAGTTACCATAATGCCCATATGCTTTATTGCTTACAGTTATTTCTTTTATTATGCAATGTGATTGTATGGTTATGGATGGATGATGATTATGGATTATACCCTTAAACCAATTGTGATTGGCCATCTTATGAATGGGTTGTATTAATTTTTCAAGAGTTGTTAATTTTGGTGATGTATTATTTATTTAGGGCTTGCATGCCACCTTTTTCTCTCTCTCTATCATTCTCTTATGTACCCCACATTCCCCTTATGTATCCTTTTCTTTAAATTATGTAAATGTTATGTAATCGAGAGCACACTAAGGAGTATGGTGGACCCAAAGGAGCATAGTGGAGCCCTACAAGCCAATGGTGAAGACAATCAAGCCTATGGAGGAGATTGAAGGACTTGAAAGCTTAGAGAAGACTTTCAAGAAAGCATGCTATGTTTTGAATGAATGTTTTACGATCACTTACACCCACCTTAGACCTTGGATTCAATTCATTGGCTTAGATTGAATCTTCTTAAAGTCCATAATCATCATAGTGGGAGCTTTTCATAAGATTAATAGTGATAGCTCCAAATCCAAAGATCGTTATATGTCACCTTAGAGGGACTAATATTGATAAGTGGATTTTAGATATAATGTTGTTATATTTTATTTATATGCATGAGATGTATGTTAAATTTGTTAATTTGACGAGACCCTTAAAACCCCTCTATTCTAATATTAAGTTGGAAATGGAGAATACATTAGTGAATGGATTCTTCATTGCCTTCCATCATTATAGGATCATCTAACGTCCCTTAATGTGGGTACCTGGCTGCAGACATGTAGGAACTACCCATGTTAAAGACATTACTTGGAACTATCACATATAAGATATCATGGGGTGCCTAAATTGGTATATACCAAGAAACTATAATATGAGGTATATATTTGGTGAAACATACCTGTGTGAATGATGGGTTTAACGTAACTAGGGAAGTATTCCAAAAAACTATAATGTGAGGAGTATGTACCCTAGAGGCAAAATGATTAGAACTTGCTTATGAAGCGATAGACAAGGAGTTGTCTTCTTATTGTGGGTTAGAAGTCAAGAAACTATCATGTGAGGCTACTAGGTCACAGTGGGACCCCAATCCCCATTAGGAATGAGATTCCTGAATTCCATTAGAGGGTGTATGGAATTTGATAAAATAGTGGGAGGTACCATATGATTAAAGACCCGATCATTATGGATTAAAAATGAAATCTTATTCTCAATTTTTGAGGGTTTTAGTTCAGATCGATCAAAATTTTGGAAGGTTTTGTTAGGATTATGCCCTAGAGCCAATCATAGAAATGATTGTTTAGGGATTAGGAACAATCATTTGATTTTATTTATGCATGTCACATTTATTATTCATTTAATAAAAGGGCTTATTCTATTATGTTTATGTGCATCATTTATATTTACATAATATGTCCATGGAGTTAGAGTTGAGAATATGAAGTTACAAAGTGTTGTAATTTTGAGATTGTAAATATATCTCTGTACTAAACTCTTAAAACATTTCTAGTTGAAGGTTCACTATGATGGGCAGTAATGAACCATAAGACTAACACTTGTTAGGTTGACTCTATAGGAGGATAGCTAGTCTCAAGCTATTTGTGTGGAGACACTATAACCAACAAGTGGATGCCTATTGTAAGAATAGGTACATTAAATGTTACCAAAGATATGAGATAAACTGAATGGAGTTTTAACCTGCCTATCAATCAATTTCTCATTGTTATAGTGGTACAAGAAATCCTTTGACCTGAGATACCATAGTTGCTTTATGCATGTAGCTTTAGAAGTTTGATAACACTAAGTGCAGATCCTTATAGGGGTCTGTAAGGGTATTCATTGGCCCTACTACTATGTGTATAAAGGCATGTGAGTGATCAATAAGGAATTCATCACTCTCAGGAAAAAGAGAGAGAATGTTTCATATATCATTCAGTGATATAACTCATTAAATCCATGGGGCCATAGTGGAATGAATATGGAAAGGAGTTTCCATAAGTTCATTATTGAGTTGATATTCATGAATGAGTATAAAGTAAATGAACTAGGGACTTGACAGAATTCCATATCCTATTAGTTCAATTGGAGACATTGTGTGGATGGAAGGATGTAATTGTAACCCATGAACTATAATAGGATGTAATTGTAACCTATGAACTATAACAGAAGGGTTCTTTGTTAGAAATTTATTCACCTCATTAAGGGCCACACCATGAGCCATATGTTAAGTGTTACTCATGGTTAGTAGAAGCCCTAATTGATATAAATGAGTTATAATCAATTAGGGAATTGAAAGGAGTTTCAATTAGACCCTCTAATGGAAAGTATTCCATTGTGCACAACATGTTTACTTGATGATGTGAACCCAGTGGGTCACACACTGATCATGTGAAGAGAGCTTGAAAGTCTATGAGTGAAAGGGCATAAGGTTGTATAAGATACAAATTAGAGGAGTTATTGTGCAATTAAGAGTAATTACACAAAACCCTTTAGGGTTTGGAATCCCCCCTAGGGCCGGTCCTATGTAGAGGCTATTTAATGCCTCTTATGATATGATGACATCATCACAATTGGAATCCCCAAGGGCTGGCCAAAATTTCTGAGAGGCTCTCTCTCTCTCTCTCTCTCTTTCTTCTCCACCTGTAGCGACAACAAGGAAGAAAAAGGAAAAGACTTCAAGCTCAAGCTAGGTGTGGATACCGTTGGAGGCAGTACACTTGGACTGCTCAATCAGAATCAAAGCTTAGAGCATAAAGAAGAAGACTTTATCAACTGTAAGTTATCCTAACTCTCTTTGTAGTTAGGGTTTTGTTTTGTATTAAGCATAATTGGATTCATGGGATTGAGAATCGTAGGAAAAATTTTAAATTCCGCCTTTGTATTTTTCCACTGTAGTTCGATTCCCAATAGGTTTTAGTTCACACACGAATTCTCGATAGCGTTTTAGTTCTTCATGCTTTTGCCTTCAAATTCTGGAATATTTGCTTTGATGCCTAAATAAATAGGTCAATGTAATGCTAATTGAAAAAAATAAAATAAATAAATAAATAAATTTGGGGGATACTACGTGCAAATGTGGGGATCCCATGTGCAAGGTTTGAGCGTTTGCATTTTTTCAAATTCTTTATGTTTTTGCCTTTATGTGGGGATGTCTAAATAAATTTGGTTTGATTTAGTGCTAATTGGAAAGAAAAATCTGGGGATCCTATGTGCAAGTGTGGGGATCCCATGTGCAAAGTTTAAGCTTTTGCATTTCTTGGAATTCTTTATGCTTTACCCTTCAAATTAGGGAATATTTGATTAATTTGATGCCTAAGTAAATTTAGGTTAATTTAGTGCTAATTAGAAAGAAAAATTTGGGGATCCTATGTGCACATGTGGGGATCGATCCCATGTGCAAGCAATCCCATGTGCAAAGGATCCCCACACTTGCACATGGGATCCCCATATTTTTCTTTTCAATTAGCACTAAGTCAACCCAAAACACGTAAGGGGGCTGCTACTGTATGTTGTTTTGGGAGGAGCAGGAGAGAGTGGGGATTTTGCCGAGAAGGGGAGAGAGAAGAGAGGCTGCTGCTGGTGTTGTTTTGGGAGGATGACGAGAGAGGGGTATGTTGCCAAGAAGAGGAGGGAGAGTGAAGGGTGTGTGTTGCAACTCTTCATACCCAAGAGGAGAGAGGAGATCATTATGCCACCTATTGCTCTGCTAACATGACCAGAAAGAAAGGAGAGAGAATGGTTTATCTTGAAAAGTGAAACGGTTTTGGTTCCCTTCTAACCAGGATGGAAGGACACATTTGTCCAAAAATAGATTTTATATTTTAGTTGGACATTATAATCAGTTTTGGTGGACTTTTGAGTATTTGGGCAAACTTTGTGATTTTTATGGGCAAATGCCCACAATTTAATTCTCTGCTAACTTTTTCCCTGTTATTTTTTCTTCGAATTTTCTATTGTAACCAAACTGAAAATGGGTTCCTTGCATTTTATTTATTTATTTTTATTTATTTCATTTCCCTCATGAAATCTGCGAACCAAATGAAGGGTTAGTGCCTGTTTGGGAAACGGAAAATTTGGTTCAAGTGGGTTTAGGACTGATTTGGTCAAGGGGATGTGAGTTTAAATGGGAACCATTTTAGCTCATAACATGTTTGGTTAAAAATGGGATCTACACTGGTTCTTATTCTAACATAGTTTGGTTTGAAAAATCTCACAAATCAGATTATGAATCCTCTAATGAGCTTTCTATTTGCTCATCTTGATTTCTATTCAAAAGAACAAATTATTTTTGCAAAGTTCACTTTATATATATATATATATATATATATATATATATATATATATATATATATATATATAATTCACATTGCGAAGAAGAAGAATGTGAAGAAAAAGAAGAAGACGAAGAAGAAGCAGCAGAAGAAGAAAAACATAATGATCTCTCAAAGTGAAATCTAGAAATAGATGTGGGGTACCTCTGTGATAAGAAAAATTCCCCATTATCAACCCTAACACCAGAAAAATGAAAAATCCCAATTAGATTTCAATTATTTTTCCCAAATCAAAACCCTAATCCCACAAATCCACACCAAATCAAGCACTTTATTTTCATAACCCGAGAAAATCCCAATGTCTCCACTTGATATAAGAAGATTTGAAGAAGACGATTTTTCAACCCCCCCCCCCCCCCCCCCCCCCCCCAAAAAACAATAAATAAATAAAATTAAACGACAAAAGACCAATTTAGATGTTGAAGGAGAAGATGATGTCTCCACTTCATAAAATGCCATAGTATGATGATCTTGATGAAGATTTTTCCTTTTTCCTCTTGATGAAGTTAGAGAATCGAGTATTGTCTCCATCTTGTCGAAGAGGTGGGTGATTCCTTCCTGTACACAAGAGAGAGAAGGGGCAACTTCTGATTTCCTCACCATCGTACATGGTTTTTATAAAAAGCAGCTATTCGTGGGCTTGATGTAACCTGTTTTTGGCCCCTTTTTCGGGTAAGTGAACCGTATTTCTAACTTCAACTTGTTTTCCAAACATTAGGACGTCAAAATCTGACCAACTTCGTATGTGGAAAAACCAGCTTTGACGGTTGCCAAACAGCCCCTTAAAGTTTGGTTTGGTTATAGATATTGAAAAATTGATTTCAGGAATAAATGTAAATAATCTGATTAGGCCCTAATCACCACCCTGGATCATGATGAGAACCCATTCACCATTAGATTGCTTGATATAGGTGGAAACGATTCTGGCCAATGTATCATGCAACTACGTTAATCACCAATTGATGTCATTCCCAAATAAAATCAGTGTCATGCAGTAGATTCTGAGAACTAAAAATAAATAAAATAATCAGATCTAATAGTTCACACTTCACAGCAAGCCAATCCGCTTTGGATTCAAAGCTCATGTCATAAATTATTTCACACTTTCCATTTTTTTTTTTTTTTCCTCACTAACCTTTGGCTAAGTTTGACATTCAAATTCAAAATCACTAATTCCGAATTTAACTCCAACGCAAGAAACTGTAGGTAGGTAGTCCCCCTGATGTGCTTTAACACGATCATCAATCATAAAGAGACCTCAACTTGCGCTCGAGCAATTGAAGCTGAAAGGATCCCGAGGTCACGATTCAAGAATGTTAATGCAGTCTCACACTCAGAGATTATTCTCGTCACAGAAGATGGCTCCCCAACTACCGTCTCAGACGATCCAACGGCCAGTGCTGCGTGTGAGTCTCGAAGATTCCTCAAGTTACCTAGGAACTGCCAGAAATGCAGACAAGATGCATTATTACATATGAACAGTCCAGTACAAGATGAAGGAATTAGAGAAGCATACAAGAAAATGCCAACAATGAGTTGCCAGGCACAACATCAGCAACTAATGCAAGATCATATGGACACCAATAGACTTTGAAGCTTGCTTGCTTGCTTCCTTTTTTTTTTTTTTTTTTTTTTTTTTTTTTTTTTTATTTTTAGCAATAGGTAATTTATTCAAAAGTTATTCCATTTAAAATATATATGTTCCGTGAATTTGGTGTTGTTGACGATTGAAGATATGGTGATAACCATAGGCAAAGTTTTCAATAGGCCTCTGGCCCAAAAGAGGAACATATTCTTCTTACAACTTCTTTTTACATTTCTTATCTGACTTTTTATTTATTTATTATTATTATTATTTGTTTTTAAATGTGAGGATACTTCATTCTAATGGTGTGCTTGGCGAACTTTATATAAAATAAAATTTTTAAAAAAAGAAATAAAGAGCTCTTATGTTTCCAGTATATATAGAAAAAATGAGGCAAGCACCCCCGCAGGGGAGGAGAGTTCATAAAGATCAAAAGTCAAATAATATATAAGAGATATATTCAAATGGGGCTGAAAAGGTTGAAGGGTGAATGAACTACATGTTGTAATACAGAAATAATATGGACGAATGTCAAAACTGGAGATGCTAAGAACACAAAATTCATTAGAGAGAGCTAAAATATTGTAGATTCAATACACAGACACACACACACACACACATTACTATTTGATGACATAACTAGTGCATTGGTATTATTAATTTATATAGGCCTTTTTTATTGTCCATCTTATTTCAGATGCCATAAATCCGCACAAGTGGGCATTTCACATAACATATTCATAAAAAGGCCTAGCACCAAGGTACCTTCAAAAGCATCTTATATGCCTCCAACAGGCGATTGGCAGCTGGTCCAAATCCATGTAGTTGTGGTACCTCCATCATGTGTGTCCAGGGACGAATTTCCTACAAAAGGCACAATATTTAACATGTAATAAAACTGCTATAAAATCAACTACATATATATATCTTAGAAGCACAAAGAGGGAGCAATGGCAGGTCGGGCTGAGGAAGCAGGGACACATATAAGAGTCAAAAGTTTGGCATGTAGGAAGCGTTTGTGTGATATATATGTTGTGTTACCTAATATCATGTGGGTGGAATTGTAGAGAAAAATTCTATTAAACCTTTTTTAAAAGCAACTTCAAAAGAATTATAGAGGAATTTAAGAAAGAAATTTGTGCAAGGAATATGTGTGTTTTTATGAGAAGCTACATTGATGTAGAGAAAGAAAGGAAGAAAGCATCATATTTTCCTACCTTTATTATAGCAAACTACTGAGCATTGAAATTGGACTACTAATATGATTTCCTCCTAAAATTTAGGAACATGATTAGGAATTAAAATAAAACTAAAGGGGCCACCATACAAAAAGATTTAATAATTTCACTCATCAAAAGATATCTTACCATTTATATAACAAGCAATTCCTAAAATTTTTTAGGTCATGGTCCTACTTATCCATCCCTCATGAGGTTCCATCTTAGTTAGAAGCGAGATCCTCTTGAGAGAGAATCATGGTTCTTACAAGATTGTCACTAAGAAGCACAAAATCATGGTTCTAAAGTGGGATCATCACCCTTGGTGGAAGGTTCCTACTTCTAAGAGATATATATATGTATGTGTGTGTGTGTGTGTGTGTGCAACTTGAACAGTGGTACGATTTGTGTAGATTTTTAGATCATTTATTTCCCCTTTGAGGGGGTCAATTTCAGTTTAAAGATCTTGTAATGTTACTTCGTTGGTTGTTGTTATTTTGAATCTGTCCATTTTCATTTTTTTTTTCCCTGATTGTAAGCATTTTGTTGTGGTAGTATGATTTTACCCTTTTGCAGGCTTCAGTCAAGTTTTCACAAGCATTCTTTTTTAATTTCACGAATATTAACTTTGTTAGCTAGATCTATAATTAAATCTTGGTCTCCATTTAGAACATTGCATCCATTACATCTTTGTTTACCTTCTTGTTCTTCATATGAAGGTTGAGGAGTTTGAAAAGGCAAGCTTGAGGAAGTTTGGATTTCATATTCTTCAAGTTCTTGTTCAATTCCAGATTCTTCTGCTTCTAAGAAACTAAGAAGTAAACTGGCCAATTGTTCTTTGATAGGGTCATTTAATTGTAATGCATTTACTTATTGTTTGATTTCGCATTGATTCTTCTAATGTCCTACTTTTCACATTCGAAGAAGATTGTTAGTAGTCCTGTTGGGTTTCTTCATTTCTTGAAGATTGCCCCAACAAAATATTTTGAAAAAACAAAAGAATAACTGACCACTGCCAGTTGATCAAAACTCAAAATTATTTACTCGAATTGTCCAATGCACATACTTGTAACCGAGGAATATATATATCAAAACACCTTTCATTTTTGGTAAAATACTTAACAAAAGAAGTCATCTTAGGAGTGATGAGTTATCTCTGTGAGATGGCTTATGACAATTTTTATGTCAGAGTGACCAAATTTGTTTATTTTCTTTTCCTTTTTCTTCATGTATTCTTTTCTTCAATCAATACGTAGAGTAGTGAGCACATGATTTGGTGTACTCTTCTCTTCAATCAATACCCAACGTAGTGAGCACATGATTTGGAGGCCTAGGGTGACAACATAGTTGGGATGCCAGGCGTAACCGTGTAACGTCCCTACTTAAGCACACATACTTACACATTTACTACCTAGCCCAAGACATCATATAAATGGTAACCACAAAGATATATTATCTTACATTCGTATCTCTTCTCAAGATATGCAAAACTACATCTGTCTAATTCTAGGAAATTACATCACAAATAGAGACTCAACCAACGTTACAAAAGTGGGGTCTCCAAAACATATTCAAATAATGCAACGCTCCACAAAACATACCATTATTCCACAGCGACCCATAGCCCAAAACTCTCAAATTTCTCCAGCTCCCGAAATGGTTGTAGTATCATGAGCAAAACTACGGCTCAGTGAGAAACAATATTTATCTTAAGCATTCGATAAAAATCATTATTTTTCTTTCAAAATAATTACTTTTAAAAATTCCATGTCTGCATGCATTATCATGCCATTAAGTATGCTTATACACATATTATACATGTGCTTCTCGCCACAACATCCATAACGATAAGTGCATTTTAAAAAATACCATGTTTGCATGCATTTCATGCCATTAAATATGCACATGCACACATTATACACATCATACTTGTGCCTTTCATAGCATCATCCATAACGATAAGCATAATTATCAGCACAAGTAGCACACACACTCCTTTGCCAGTGGCGCATTTGTGTGTACTACCCCTTATATGGCCACAGCACACCCCATGTGTGTACCCTTACACTGTCGACGTAAATGGCCTTTCAAGTATAGCATATTAAGGCACTAACTGTATAGGATTTATAGTTCAGCTGCCCACTCCACAAACGGACCTTATGTCCCACAACACAATATATCAACACACTCATGATCATGATATAATAATTCCATGCATGCATGTGTAAC
Organism: Liquidambar formosana; assembly: GCA_039720395.1. Taxonomy (NCBI): domain Eukaryota; kingdom Viridiplantae; phylum Streptophyta; class Magnoliopsida; order Saxifragales; family Altingiaceae; genus Liquidambar; species Liquidambar formosana. Next base: position 5,760,925 of record CM077831.1, read on the forward strand.
ATCTCAACATAAAATCCATATATAAATATGCATGCAACCAAAATAGTGAGTGATTATCTATGCATTTAAACCGAAAAGTAGATCCGGGGGAAAACAGACATTTTGAGTGTTTATGGGTTTAAAAATAAAATTCCCATAGATCTGTCCATGAATCACCTTAATGAGTTTAGTTTATCACAAGGGTCGCAACAGTTCAAATGGTGCTCGAATCCGAGGTTGTTAAGGCTATTTTCAAGACTAGGGGTAAAATGGTCTTTCGACTCAAACAGTGGTAAAAATTTGATTTTCATGAAATTTTATAAAAACAAACCAGTATGTAAATCGCTTTAAATGGAGTACAACAATTCAAACCAGGTCTCAAACGTTTGGTAGAACTCAAACAAGCTACTCAAAGTTTGTACTTAGTGAAAAAGGTACAAAAATACATATTTTTAGAAATCGACTTTACTGAAAATATAATGACATGCAACTGTTGCGCATATGATTTTTCTATGATTTCAAAAAATATTTGCAGCACCAGATGGCCCCTACCACATGCCCCAATGCACATGTGCATAGGGAGTGTACAGTGCAACCTAATGCATGGGATTACTCATCCTTCTTCAACCTCTAGATGCTGAAAACGATTTTGTAAATTACGGTTATATCTTGAAACTTCAAACAGCCATAACTTTTCGCTTTAACTCCGATTTGAGTGATTCAAAAGCCCACGCCAAGCTTGAAGCATGAATTTTCATCTCCCATTGGTTTTACTTTAAAATTTAAACACAAAAGTAGTTATAGCAAAAACAAGCTTCGGGGTATTTTGGTCATAACTCATTATTTTCAAAATATTTTGACAAGCCTTTTTACATGTAAACTCTACTCATCAAGACGAGTTCATGGACACTAAGTTGCTCAAAATGGTTAACCAGTAGAAAAAATTCTAAATAATCAAAGTGTGGGTCACCATAAAAACCCATTCAAGCTTTTGCAAACACCATCAATCTTTAAAATAACAATGCATAGTCATTATATATCATCATAAAAGTAAAATAAACATGCTTCATAAAAAATTTAAATAAATAAAAAAAAAAGAAAAAAAAAAAAGGTGTAAAATAAACATTGTTTCTTACCATTCACCAATGGTATCAAGGCTCAAATATGGCTCCCTTGCTTGGACCCGAAAATTACACCAACTTTCTCTCTCTAGAACTCCAACTTTCTCACTCTCTTTCTCTCTCTATTTCTCTCTCTAGAAATCAGATTTTGGTCTCTACTTGATAAGGTTAGATTGGATTCTTTATATGGGAGCTTGTGCATGGATAAACATTGCCACTTGTCATCTTGGTTTTGACACATTTCCTAAGCATGCAAGACATGCACTAGATGCTTGACACCTCATCTATTTCATGCAAACAATACTTTAGTAATAGTGGGCAATCTCTACCCATACATGTCCATGCCTACACATACTCCCTCATTCATCCAATCCTCTACCCATGCCTAATCATGCTTATTAGTGTCATTCTAGCAATCCATCTATAGCAACAATACTAATAATTATAATAATTATCATATTATTCACAAACACAACAACAACAACAATAACAATAATAATACTAATTATATTAACACCTCAATAATAATAGTAATATATGATAATATTAATAACGCTAACAAATAATATTAACAACAGATAAACATTACCATCATAATTTATAATGATATCAATAAATAGCATTAATAATTTTAGTACCATCATGTAATCATTGGGTAAGACATCAATTAACTAATTACAATAGAACTAGTAATTCTAGGGTTGTCACACTAGGTTCTCTTTGATGCTTCTACTCTTTCATTAAATAAATAAATAAATAAATAAGTTCCAGTTTAGGAACAATGCAACCTAGAAGTCATCTTAGGAACACCAAAGAGAACCTAGTGTGACAACCCTAGAATGTTCTTAATTCTAGTTTTATCATCAGTATTTAAATTCTTAGTTTTATCATCAGTATTTTTTATGTTCTTAATTCTTGCTTACATCTATTCTTGATTTATAACCGTTCATGGTAATAGGTTAAGGTATCTCATCAAAAATCCTAGATTAAGATATAATGTTTCCACTTACGAGTCCACCCGATATCACAACCACGATAGATATAAGCAAGAATTAAGAACATAAAAAATACTGATGACAAAACTAAGAATTTAAATACATTAAATAGACTTGATGATATTGATAGCTTGAAACTTGCAGAGGGAACTCGATAGTTAGAGTACAATCTTGAACCTTGAAAATAAAAGTTGAATACAAAAATTTGAGAATTGAAACAATCATAATTGGGAGGGAAAAAAACTGTTGATTTTTTAAACGACATGATTACACAGTTCAGAGTTTCTGACTGTCAAATTTGTAAAGTTCTTTGTTTGGATAAACTGTTTGAAACTTGGAATTTCTAAATGGAATTTTCCAATTTCCTTGTTTAAAATCTGAAATTTGGAAAATTCCACCTACGTAAATTTGGGAGATGCCATTTTAAAGACAAATTCTGCCGAGAAAGTCCTCACCCCAACACACTCCAAGGGATTTTTTGTTCTGGCAGCAACTTATTTTCCAAAACAAACCCTGCCTTCTTCTTGAGCTTTGATGCCTTTTGTAGAGATTGAGAATGAGCATGAACGCTTGGGTGTGACCTTTTCTTTGTTTCTCATATACTATTTTATAGGAAAAAAACGAATATGAGAAAGTGGAGTAACTTTTATTGAATCTTGAAGTGGCATTATCCTCCAAAAGAAACTTTCCTTTATTTGATCTTTAATACAAAGTGGTTGCTCTCAAGAGTCAAACATGCACCTTCATGCTTGGTCACCCCAGAATTTTACCAATGGACGAAAATTTGTGAACAAAACAATGGAAAAATCACCTATGACTGAATAACATATGGAGATATAATTAGTATCATTAGTGCTAAAAGCTAACCCTTTGCACTGATTTGCATATCAAACAGCAGCCGAAGAAAGGTCATCTAACAAGCAAAAGAGAACTAGTTCTTTTGGTGAACAATTTTGCTTATGAAGTATAAAACCAACTCCATCCTTAAAACATAAAGAGTCATTACTTAATATTTCTAAAACAAATAAATTTTTGCTTATTTCAAAATATAGCTTCAAAAGTCAACAAATTTTCGCTAAATTGTAAGCAATTTTATCTGCATTTGATTTAAAAATTGAATACACCAAAGGAGAATCCAATTCTATCCCTGATTTTCTCACTCACAAGTTCTTGCAGGGTTATAGGTTATTGAACAATAATACCACCACTGAAGAAGCTTACCAATCTCAAAGCTCCTATGGAGCACCAAAAACCCCAGGTTGAGCATACCACAAAAAGCTCATATGCAAAAGCCCCAAAAACAATCCAGATTCAAAATCAAATTCAAAAGAGATTGTTGGACCTTCAAGAAACAAGAATAAGGCTATGTCAAGGTTAGTAATTCCACAACAATTTCAAAAATTCTTTAAGATCAACTAATTTTCAAAACCTCTCAAATTGCTAATTAGAATAATTTAAAGAGAATAATTTGAACATGAGTTCAGTGGCTTGTAACAATTTTTTTTACTTGTATTTTGTTTCCTAGTTTTATTAATATGTTGTAGAAGTTTCTATATTTAGTTACTTGTTAGTTTGAGTTAGTTAGAGGTTAGTTTGAGTTATTTATAGCTTTGAATGTCAATAAATAGTCAATTAGAGTTAGTTGTATTCAGTTTTTGATCATTTACCAGAATTGTAACAACTTTTAGTTGTAATTTGGGCTTTAAGCTCTTTCTCTCTCTAGAAATGGAAGATTTACTTGATTTTCCTTCATTTTCTCTCTCTTTCATTTTCTCACATGAATCATTGACTTGTTGGTGAGCATCACATCACTATCCTTTGCAGTTCTCGCACTTGGGAGGTGATTCCATTGCTTCCAGGTAAAAATGTTTTGAATGTATGAATTCTGTAAAGTCCATGTTTTTTATATTGGCAAATTCTATGCCAAAGTGTTTGTTGAGTCTTGTGTTGGTTGAAGTCATTGTGAAGTTGCAAAGGTGCATCAAAGATTAAATTCTCAAAGCTACATCGCTCACAGTCACTCTATAGAAGGTAAGAAACTTAGATACCCATACCATAGGTGGTTAGATGATTTAAATCATACTTTTGTGTTTTGTGTTAATGAAGCTTAAGATTGGATTTGAGGTGGTTCAAGAGCCTTTCAGGCTTTTTTGGACACTTCGAATCAATTGGGGTCACCTGCGGATCAATTGGTAGTACTATTTTAGTTTTTCAATTTTGTTTCTAGATCCCCCCTTGGGGGATCAATTGAGATTGAGGGCCAATTGATCGGGATTCGTAAAATCAGTTTTTTAACTTTCTTAAAACTAGCCTATTATGACACTAATCAAGTTTCTTTTTATTGGGGTGTCTTAGCATCTATATATAGGGGGTCCCACATCAACTAGCGAAGGTTGGCTTTAGAAGTGTATACGGTTCCACCCCTCTTTCAAGAGCTAGGCCCTTTTGGAAGTTGAGTATGGGTTAACCTTATAGGCTCTTGGGTTCTCCTTTGGTCTATGTCACATATGTGGGCTTCCTCATTTGTGCATTGTATATGAGTATCTATGTGTGTTTAGCAATATATATATATATTGGACTTACTATTGGGAATCGAACTAGAGAGGAAAACTACAAAGGCAGAATTAAAATTTTCCTACGATTCCCAATCCCATGAATCCAATTATGCATAATACAAAACAAAAAACCTAACTACAAAGAGAGTTAGGATACTTACAATTGAACAAAGTCTTCTCCTTTATGCTCCAAGCTTTGTCTTCTCCTTTTTGCTCCAAGCTTGAACTTCGGGTAGCAATGAATGAACAGTCCAAGTGTACTGCCTCCAACGGTATCCACACCTAACTTGAGCTTGAAGTCCTTTCCTTCTTCTTCCTTGGTATTGCTAGAGGTGGAGAAGAGGGAGAGAGAGAGAGAGAGCCTCCTTAGGGAATTTCGGCCAGCCCTTGGGGAGAGTGAATTATGATTCAAGTGATGTCATCACATCACATGTGAGGCTTTATATAGCCCACTAATAGGGCCGGCCCTAGTGAGGAATCCTATTCTTCATATGAGTTAAGTTGTAATTATACATAATTACAACTTAACCCCTCTCATTTATATCTCATATAAATTTTCCCCTTACGAACAATTCTTTTATTCACTTATGCCCTTTCCCTCATAAACTTTCAAGCTCTCTTAGCATGATCAGTGTGTAACCCATTGGGTTCACATCATCAAGTAGTAGGGATAGCATGAGGTGTGCACAATGGAACTCTTTCCATTAGAGGGTCTAATTGGAACTCCTTCCAATCCCCTAATTGATTATAATTCTCTTATATCAATTAGGGCTTCTACTAACCATGAGTAAGACCTAGCATATGTCTCATGGTGTGGTCCTTAATGAGGTGAATAGTCATTTACAAAAAATCCTTCTGTTATAGTTTATTGGTTACAATTACATCCTTCCATCAACACAATGTCTCCAATTGAACTAATAGGACATGGAAGTCTGTCAAGTCCCTAATTCAATTACTTTATACTCATTCATTAATATCAACTCAATTATAAACTTATGGAAACTCCTTTCCAATTTCATACTACCATGGGCCCATGGATTTAATGAGTTATATTCAATGAATGCTATATGAGACATTCACTCCCTTTTTCCTAAGAGTGATGGATTCTTTATTGATCACTCACATGCCTTCACACACATAGCAATAAGACCAATAAACACCCTTACAACCCTATAAGGAACTGCACTTAGTGTTATCAAACTTCTAAAGCTACATATGTAAGGCAACTATGGTGTCTCAGGTCTAAGAATTACTTGTACCACTACAATAATGAGAAACTGATTGACAGGCAGGTTAAAACTCCATTCAGTTTATCTCATATCTTTGGTCATATTCAGTGTACCTATTCTTATAATAGGCACCCACTTGTTGGTTGTAGTGTCTCTACACAAATAGCTTGAGACTAGCTATCCTCCTATAGAGTCAACCTAACAAGTGCTAATCCTATGGTTCATTACTGTCCATCATAGTTGAACCTTCAACTAGGAATGATTTAGGAGTTTAGTATAGGGATATATTTACAGTATCAAAATTACAACCCTTTGTAATTTCATATTCTCAACTCTAACTCCATGGACATATTATGTAAATATAAATGATGCATATAAACATAATAGAATAAGCCATTTTATTAAATCAATAATAAATATGACATACATAAACGAAATCAGTTGATTGTTCCTAATCCCTAAAGAATCATGAAATCAGTTGATTGTTCCTAATCCCTAAACAATCATCTCTATAATTGGCTCTAGCGCATAATCCCAACACTTACCTAGTCCATATGGGTTGTAGGGTCTTATACGGGCCTGCGGTTTGCCCGAAGGGCTTTCCCGTTATATCTATATATATATATATATATATATATATATATATATATATATATAGGGGTCCTTTTCATATAGAAAACCTAAGAAAGCCTTCTCTATTAGGCTTTGATTGAATACCTTGTTTCCTTCTCTCTAGACTACATCTACCTAGGGTTTTCATTCCATTAATCTAGAGTACACTAAACCACAATCTTTTAACACATCCATGAGTGTGTATGGCAAGTGCTTGTCGGAGCCATTGCAACTTAGATCAAGCTTGCAAGCTTGTGGCTTAGAGAATCATTGTGAAAAAGGTCAGATGCGTCTGAAGCCATGAGGTCAGAGAGATCGATCGACGGATCGTGGAAGTCAAGACAACTACTTGAGTCATGGGTCTATTAATATTGTGTCTTGTACTTGTTAACTTTCATAGTCAATTTGACTTCATCTGGACGAGGTCCTGTGGTTTTTCTCATCTAGGGTTTTCCACGTAAAAAATCTCTTGTACCATTGTTTACTGCTTTATTGTTGCTTGTTGTTTGCTTGAGTAATTTTGGTACAGAAGTTCATTTAATTGATTAAAATTAGGTATGAAAATTAAAAATACCTATTCTACCCCACATTCTAGGTAATACTGGCTTAGTAAAACCAGAATTTCAAGTTTATAAGATAAAGACTAATTTTCATGGATCTCTTGAGTGCTATAAAACTCGGCTTCATGCAAAAGGGTTCTCTCGAGAGTATGGAGTGGATTATGAGGATTAAGATGACTATTGTTTGTACCTTGATTTCTGTTGACACAGTCCATCAGTGACCACTCTTTCAACTTGATGTCAAAAATTCTTTTCTAATTGGCCACCTTATTGAAGAGGTTTATATGCATCCTCCTCCAGATGGTCCTCATTCTTAAGGGAATGTTTGTCATCTAAATCATGCTCTTTATGGTTTGAAGCAATCTCCTTGAGCATGGTATAAGCACTTTCACTTGGTTGTTACCAATGTTTTAAAAGAAACAGGCATGAGGCAGGGCGTTTTTTCTTCTATAAGGTGAGATGTAAGCCCCATGAATTTTTAATTTATGTATATAAAATAGTAAAAAAGAATTATATAACCATATAATATAAAAAAATACTCTAAATAACTTAACCTCATACAAGCAATAAAAAAAAAGGAAACAAAGAATAACATTGGCTTATCAATTACAATTGTTTGGGTCCCACCTATCTAAATAAAAAATCTATAAAGTATGGCTTCTCTTAGAACGAGACACAAAGAGAGGCTTTGACTGTTTCACCTCTCTAGAGCTTAAAAGTTAAAACAAAGCAGACGAAAACAAATATATATTATTTCTCGCCTCAATGGGACTTTGATTGGGCAATGGGGTTTCGCTCTCATCTTCTAAGATGGCTCTCCTTAGGGCTTCGATTGAGAAGACCTCAATCTTCTCAAAGAAGATAAGAGGGAGAGGAGAAGAGGCTGTCACAACCTCTTTCGTCGAGAAATCAACAACCATCATTGGGAAATTAACCCCGTCGTCGGCGGAAGGTCGGAGAAAGGGGAAGCAGGTACCATTTCTCATTGTTCTCCCTTCTCTTCCTCACACCACTCTTCTCTTTCTTCTCACCAACAACAGCCCGTTCTCTTTTTTTTTTTTTTTTTTAATTGTGTTTTCAGTTTTAATAACTAATGAATTCCCCAGCAAAAATAGAAAAAATAATAAATAATACATCAAAACACAGCGTTTTCATGTCTAGCCTTAAATCACCTTTGGATTCATTAGTAATATGCCCAATTAAAAAAAACGTAAAAGTACATGTTTTTGTCATACCATATTTACGTCTCAAGCATAAGGCGTTCATCCAATAGGTGTACCACCCAAAAATACATGCCCAGGTGCGTTTAACCTTAAAAGCGCCCCAAAACGCAGCCCAGGGTGTGCCTCGGACATGTTTTTTAAAACATTGGCTATTACCTAGATAGGTTTTCATCCTAATCTCATGACTTGGCTCTCTTCCTTCGTCCTACCTCTCAGGGTATGGTTTTTTTGTACATGGATGATATGATCATCACTAGTTTTGATTCTACTGCTAATGCTGAGGTGAAGCACCATCTTTTCCTAGAATTTGAGATGAAGGATTTGGGCTGTCTTCGGTATTTCTTGGGAATTGAAATTGCATCTTCTCCTAAAGGTTATCTCCTATCACAGTCCAAATATGCTAATAATCTTATTCAACGAGCTGGTCTCACAAATGATAAGTTGTTGATACACCTATTGAACTACATGCCAAATTCTCTTCTATCATGAGTTTGTTGGTTGCTTGGTCTATCTTACTATGACTTGTCCAAATATTGCCTATGCTGTCTACATTGTTAGTTGTCTCTATTCATTGCACTACTCATTGGGCTGCTATGTTGCATATCTTGTGTTATGTTTGTGATACCATTTTTCAAAGTTTCCTCTTATCATCCACTTCATCATTTACTCTTAGGGATTATTTTGATTTCAATTGGACCAGAGATGTTACTAACTGCAAGTCCACTATTGGTTTTTGTGTCTTCCTTCGTGACTCTCATTTCTTGGAAAAGCAAGAAACAGTCTATTGTCACTCGTTCTACAGCCGAGGTAGAGTATTGTGCAATAGCTCAGGCTACTGCTAAAGTTGTTTGGCTTCGTTGGCTGTAATCTGATTTGGGAATCTCCAATCCTTCTCTGACTCTACTCTATTGTGATAATAAGAGTGCTATTCAAATTACTCATAACTCAGTCTTTCATGAACGCACGAAGCACATAGAGATTGATTGCCATTTTGTGCATTAGGATCTTTAGCTTGACACTATCCATCCGCCATTTGTCTCTTCTTCCTTGCAGATTACGGATTTCTTCACTAAGACTCAATACTTCTACTTGGTTCTTCTTTCTACTCAACAAACTCTTGATGTTCTCAGGGGTTGGGGGGAGGTGTGGTGTGAGATATGTACATATTAGTACTAAGGGTTGTTTAGTCTTTTGCCGTATTAGGGTTTTGTTTAGTTAAGCTTATTTACATACTTTGTAATTCTCTCTTATTAATTAATGAGAAAAAGCTCTCAAAAGCTTACAAAAAGATCACCACGTTGTCAATATAAACAATTGAAAATTTGGTGAAAGGATTAAAAATTTTTATCCACGATATTTTGTTTTATCCACAATATTTTGAAGGGGAATTTTAGATTGGTTACAGTTACTAGTCACTGTTAGTTAAGTTAGTAGTCATTTATTAGGAAGTTAGTAGCAAATTGATTTGAATTTGTAATTATTTTCCCCTAGCCCAATAAATCTAAAATTCCCACTATTTTGAAATCTAGAGCATGCGTTCTTAAGGCCAAAAGGTGTAACATTTTATATCAAATTTTAAGAATATTTTTGCATTGCTTAACCTGTGAAGCAAATATTCCTTGTTAGGCATAATGTAATTTAGCCATTACAAAGTGCCATTGAGGGGCTTATAATTGATAACCCATCTTGGTGTTCCTCTTTCAAGATTTCTTTTCTTTTGGTAATACAAGGCTGCACAACTCCAAGTAGAATGACTTCTCCTAATTAATATTTTATTTATTGATTCTTGAAAATTTTTTTACAATATTTCAAAAGTTTTTGGATCATTTGAATTGGTCTACCTTTTGTTTATATTTGATTTCATTAAAACCTTCGGTGTAAGGAAGACTACATGTTTTTCCAATACCTAAGGTCTGAACATACTTATTTCCCAGAAAAAGAAGTCAAAGCTCAGTATAGTTGGATAAACTAAAGCTCAGTATAGTTGGGAGACCTGGCGAGTCGTGATAACCAGGATTCTTTCCATACATTTTTTTTTATTCTCTATCTTTCTTATTTTTGCACTTGCTCTACTTTTTCCTTCGTGTACCTCACATGTACCCTTTTCTTCTTATAGTATTCTTACTTCATCAATATATATATATATATATAGAGAGAGAGAGAGAGAGAGAGAGATATAGTAATAACAAAAGAAAATAAATGAAAGAGACAAAAAAAATGCATAGAACACACACACACACACACACACACACACACACACACACATATATATATAGACGTGCACAAAATAGAAGAAAGTTCTACCCAAAAGATTCTTGAGCATCGCGGTAAGAGTCAAAAATCTCAATGAAGTTGCAGAAATTTAAGTTGATGGTTTATCTTAGAGCTTCACACCTAAAGAAGGAGCAGCATTATATTCATTTAGGAAGAATCTTAATTCATCATGGTTAAAGCATCTAAATGATCCATAGCTATTAAAATATTAGAACCCATTGATTTTTTAGCTTCAAGGAGGATAGACAGTGAGCAGAGTTTCTAAAAAGAGTAGTGTTATTTCACCTATATTCGCCCACCCATCCATATCTGGCAGTTTCTCTTTTTTTCATACACCCACCCCACATGATAGCTTTCACCTATCCACTTTTGACACGTAAAGTGGGTAGTAAAAGATAGGTGATAAAAGGGGGGTGAAGTAAGCATGTTCCTTCTAGAAGTCGATGAGTTAAAATAAGAGCAGACAACACCTTGGTATAGATCATATTAAAATATCTTGCAATTCATAGTGGTGAAAGCATATAAAGGATTTATAGCTATCGAAGTAGCATAATCAATTGATTGGTTAACTTCAACGAGAATGTACGACAATAAGATAGCAGAGATTCTCAAAGAATATCAGTGAAAACAAGAGCAGATCACCACCTTGGTGTAGATCACGTTGAAGGATCTGGCAGTTTCTAAAAAAGATTGCAAATGAGCCCGCAGTTGGGATTCCACCTCTGAATACTCCTCATCTGGGTTGTAAGAATGCTAAACACAAAAAGAACAATAATAATAGTGTCAAATAAAAGACGAAAAACAACAAAAGATAAACTAGAAAAAGAATACAATTAATTGGTACCCAAGGATATGGTGATGGTGAAAACTTCAAAATTCTGGGAGTATTAACTTCCAAAAATAAATTGAATTTCAAGAATAAATTGGGAAAATTCTTTTGAATAAGCTGGGAAAATTGCACAAATGAATTTTTAAAGTAGAAAAAGAAATGCCAAAACTGGGAAAACAAATAACAGCATATGTTTGTCATTCCAAAATTACAGAACAATTTGAAAAGTTTGAAAATAATTTGGGAACTGCTTGTAATATTAGCAATCTGTTAATCATCAAACTATAAAAGATCGAGTCAGGTTAAATATAGTAAGAAAAATGGTCAAGTATAATTTGGATAAATTATTAAAAAATTTAAGATTTATGTGGGAATGTTCCACTATTTGTACAAAATATTTTAAAAAGTGGAGGTGAAAAACATTTCCCTGAGTTGAAATTTAAGGGATGTAAAAGTCTTGCCTTTCAAAATTAAAGAATGTATATGCAGTATGCTACAAGTTGAAGAAGGAAGAAATTCAAACTGAATTGTCCTGTCTTTAAAAAAGGCAGATGATTCAAGCAATTAAACTGATAACTAAAGGAGTGCATTACATCGATGAAGCCTTGACAGGGAGAATGAAAAATGAAGTACAATCACTATTTATCAATGACAATCGTTGTATTAAACTATCCATCAAAGTATAGTATCAGAGATAAAGTAGGTGAAGCTTAACAAGCCACTGAGTAGATTCAAGAAACAATGAACAAAAGACCCAAAAGATAATTGTGAAAGGCAAGCAAGCTATGGGCTAAGGTGCTGGGATAAACCTTTGATGCCAAATCGTCAACCTTCTGTTGAAGATTTAGAAGTATCTTTGATTGTTCTGAAAGTTTTGTCTCCAGCTCAGAAATATCAGGCCTGGATTAAAGGAATAGAATGATAAGCCAAGGCTTATAATATAAAAGCATCTTATATAAAAATATGATTAAAATATTATTCATTTCACTTATGATATAAAAGCATCTGTCATATTAAAAAAATATCATTCATCAACAAAGCGGATTTTAAAAGGCTAAAAGCGTACAATGATGGAGCATGGTATGTATGCACAAATAGTTAATACAAGGCTATTATTACAAATAGTAGTAGTTATAATAACGAAAATAGCAATACTAATGGCAATAAGATGATAATGCAATATAAATAGTGATAGCAGTAGCAGGAGTAGCAGTAGCAGGAGGTGCAGTAAAATAGCAGTGGTAGTAGCCATTTTAGTAGCAATTGTAGTAGTAATAGCAACAGCAATAGCTGTGGTATTTGTAGTTGCAGCAGAATAAATCGTCGTCATAGTACTACTAATAGTCGCAGCAACAACAGTAGTAGTACTTATGTAAAGGTAGAAATGACAGCAACTAAAAATATAATAAATTAAGGGATCTATTAAGCCAATAATAAGCAATGACTTAAATATCGATATCGATAGATATATCGTGAGTCCAAAATATGGATATATCGGATATATCATAGATATATCGAACATATCGATATTGTTTTAGAGATATGGTGGATATTATCAGTTAAACATAGATATTTTTACTGAAACTCTGGGCATCAATGATTTAGACTTTAATACACAATTTAGAATCAAAATATTGCAATCTAAATATGTAAAATACAAGTATGTGTTGTGTAGGGTATAAAAAATGTGACGAAAATAAATAATAGAAATTTACACAGATTCAATATCTAAATGTCACATGAAATTAAAACACATACCATTTAAGATATTTTTATTAACTTGAACGTATAACTTCCTACCACACATAAGGGAAGGAAGAAATGTCACTAAACCAAATGTATTGGTTTGAATTTTGAAATTATATTTTAAAATATGTAAAATATTAAACATAAAAATATATATATACTAGTATGAACCCACGTGATGTGCGGGAATTACAAATGAATATGAAGACAACAAATAGCTTAGTGATCCAAAGCTTAGGCCAACATGTTTTTATGTATGATTCAATTTTTTGCATCCCTACATATAAAGCAGTGTGTGTCCACCTTCCCATTAGTTGCCTCTGACAATTAGGGGTTGTTACCTATACCCAACATCTTTATAGCTCCCCCAAAAAAGAGAAATAAAATAAAATAAAATAAAAATAAATAAATAAATAAATGGGACAACCTGATTAATTGAAGACAAAATCTAGAAGAGTATAAATTGAATCAGGAAACTACTGGAAAAAATATTTAATTCTTGATTGATGTTGTCAATTACGCTTAAAAACCCACCAAATAAAACAATTGCTTATCTATAACAAACCAAGCACTCAAGATTCTCCTTTTACATGTCCTGGCAAAAGTGCTATGAACTTATTTTGATAACTAATAAAAAAATGACTTTACAAGATCCCATGATTACTTATTGCTTATCTAGCAATAGAAAACCCATACTAAATAATTTATTTTTTAATATTACTCATGTCCTATAGATTTCACTTCATTTAAAAAAATTAGTTCATAAGGAAGAAAGAGGGAGAAGGGAGAATAAGGAGAGAGAAAGAGGAGAACAGCGAAAGGGAAGGAAGAGGGAGAGAGAAGGTGTACGGGGAAGGAGATGGAAAAAATAAAAGCAGGATAAGGGAAAGGTAGAGGGAGAAGGAAGGTGTACAGAGAAGGGGAAAAGAACCAAGAGAAAGAGAAAGAGAAAAAAAAAAAAAAAAAGGAGGAGAAGGAAGGTGTACAGGGAAGGGGAAGAGAACCGAGAAGAAAAAACATAAAAATAAAAAGGAGGTGCTGACATTATGTTTGGAGGGGGGAGAAAAGAAAAAAGGAAAAGAAAAGGGGAGGTGTTGAGGTTGTGTGTGGAAGGGGAAGGGGGGAGAAAAGAAAGAAAAAAAAATAGAGAGAGAGGAAGGGATAGGGAAAAAGTAGAGGAAGTGGGAAGGTTGTACGGTTGGAAGAGGGAAGAAAAAGTAGAGGAAGTAGCTGACATCATTTGTGGGGCCAAGGATAAGGAGAGGAATGGATTTTGGAGGAAAGGTTTATTAGGGAGACACATCAACAAAGGATGAGGTCAGCAAAAAAACTCTTAATTATAGTATTAATAGATAGATAGAGAGAGATTAAAATAAATATAAAAAATGAGTTGGTCTTTTTAGAAGGTCATAAAGTTAAAGATAAGAATATAAAATTTTAAAAAGATGGGAGTATCAATAGAGTTGAATTTGCTTAACATTTAAGGAGGAAAAAAAAAAAAAAAAAACAACTGTAAATCATGACCATGGACTAAAATATCCGCAATATATCCGTGTATCCGTATCCCTCGATACGAAATCTAACTGACATATCTTTTTCGCAAAATATCTTTACGATATTGTCGCTATTATTGATAAAATCTCGATATATCTCAATATATCCATAATATCTTCTTTCTTTCACATAGTATCGTTGATATATCAAATATATGGAGATATATCCACTATATCGATGATATATCGACGATATCGAGATATTCATTTTTTTGTTATTACGTCAAAATTATCACCCCTTTCTCTTTTAGTATTGATTTATATAAATATTTCAATTATACTAATGGCTTAAATTAGTGTATAAAGTAACAACTTTCATTTTTTTTGTTAAAATATTCATTCTATCCCTCAATGTGGCACAATTTTTATACGCTATACACTACATACTTGTCTAATACACATTTAAATTGCAATATTTTGATTTTAAATTGTTTATTATATTCTAACCATTGTTCCTAGAACTTCAATGAAAATATACATGTTTAACTAACAATATCCGTCATATCTCTGAATCGATATCGAAATTTTCAATATATCTATCGATATATCCGATATATCCATGTTTTTAGACCTTCGATATATCCATCGATATCGATATTTAAGTCCTTGGTCATGACTCATTACTTTATTGAGGGAACCACTTCGAAAAGCAAAACAAAAGGATTATAAAAAGAAAAAAAATAAATAAAAAAAGAAAAGAATAGAAGGAAGATTCCATCAAAAGCAAAACAAAACAGGTTTCTTTCTTCCTTTTTATTTCTTTCTTCTTTTCTTCTTTTTCTCCCTTCCCTCTCTTTCTCTTGACCAAGAAACTCACCGAGCACACCCATTAGCACCCTTTTTCTTTGCAACCAAGCAAACACACCCAAATGGCCAGATCTATACTTTCAAGCCACCAAATTTACACTCTTCACTCTTCTGTCAAGGAAACCCACTTTGGAGAAGAAGTCGATCGTGGGAGGATCTACAGCTTCAAGCTGCCGACGGTGTAAATCTGTGATGATATGAACCAGCTCTCCTTCTTCTTCTTCTTCTTCTTCTTCTTCTTCAATAGCGTCAAAATTTCAAACAATCAAATGTGGAAAATATATCGCAGCAAGATATCATATCGTTACCTGTCGATACGACGATATATCGTCGATATTAACAGTATTTAAAACTATGATAATAAGGACTATGAATCAATCACTACTCAATAGCACTCAAAGAAACCTTCACGACATATTTTCCACCAAAACCACCAGAATTCAATGTCCTTAGACCTTCACATGATCTTACAGATAAACTATTTCAAGGCATTTTGTCATTGAATTGCAGCAGTATTAGTAGTCATTTAAAGGAATAAACCAGAGCAATTATACACGTTATAGACTCTATTAACTTAAATATGGCTCCAAAACCTGAAACTATATAACAACACTTTTGTTCCACCGAAACTATTGCTCCATGTATGTCTGTATTCATTTACAATTTTATGTCTTTTGTTAAACAGTATACTCTTACGTATTTCGATACATTTTAAAATGGCACATGGTATATCCTTTAAAATCTACTACTATGACTCTATGTTACATGGGTATGGGTGTGGGTATCGGGTGCGGGTGTATATCCAGGAGTCAAACTCGTCAAATTTTTAAATTTAGGATACGGGGACTCGGCTAGAAGGGATCTAAAAATAGGATACGGGTATGGGGATACGTGTGTGTAATGTGTATATATATATATATATATATATATATATATATGTGTGTGTGTGTACATATGTATGTATGTATGTATGTATGTATGTATGTATTTATTAATATTTTAAATAAGGTAAATATGATGAGGGGCATTTTTGTAAAGATTCTGATATGTGGGAGCATATTCATAATAATTAGATTTAGTAGGGTCAAATATGAAATTCAAATTTTGGTTTTTTAAGAATAAAAGAAAGATAAGGATTAAAGTAAAAAGTTAAAAAGATAAAAAGGTGGGTGGGGAATGAGTTTCATATTGTCCTTGGAGGAAACCAAATCTGCTGATCGCCTTCCCAGTTCCCACTTCACTTTCGGCGGCAGCGGCCATGGCGGCCTCCGGCAAGACTTCCGACATACCTCCGACGAATGTTCTGGCCAGCACAAGGTACGTTCTCTCTCTCTCTCTCTCTCTCTCTCTCTCTCTCTCTCTCCTCTTTTCTTTCCTTCTTCCCCCTTCTTCCAACCTCCCATGATGCCATTGCTGCTGCCGTGCTGCTGCCTCTTCTTCTTCTAGTAGCCATGTCCGATTTGCAAGTGAGGTATCCGGCACAGATCCCATACCCGTACCCGTGTCGTGTCGTGTTAACACAGGTACCTTGGGGTAAACAGGCGAGTCCATGTAACACAGCTGTGACTAATACCCACATTTAGTAGCAGTAGCACTTCAGCAGTAATAATAATAGGCAGTAGCATTAAAAGTAGTAGTCCGGAGCAGAACTGTGACAGAGAACATATATGTAATGTCATTTTAATAAATTTGGAAGTAAGATGGTATAAATGGAATGTACTTTAACTACGACCAGGAGTAGAAAAGAATAATGATTGATGGCCAAGAGATACCCTAAAGTGACAATTCTCATTGTCATGTAAGGATTACCCATAAAACAAGGGACCTTGAGGAGGACATCACCCATGGAATTAAACCAGCATTGATGAAGAGAAGTACCTCTAAGGCTTTGTGTGATCACAAGATACATATCATAAAATGTTCTATAGTAAGAAGTAACATGTTCAAAAAAAGAGTGTACGGGGAAAAGAGAATGCTAAGATGAATAGGTGGCAATACAAGAAAAGATAGAATAAGAAATGGATACACTCGTGAGTATTTGGAGGTGGCACCAATTGGGAACAGGATTAAAGTGATCTAAGAAGAAAACGTTGTATGCCAAAGAATGCACTAGTACAAAGGAGTGATTTTATTCAACTTGGAGGCATCAAAAGCGCAAGAGGAGGGTAAAAAGAATGTGGGTCGAGGTGTTAAGGAAAGACATGATTTCCACATTTAACGGAGGATATGGCTCTAAATAGAACTGAAGCATGAGAAAACATTCACGTATTAGACATCAATTGATTGGGATTAACACTTTGTAGAGTTGAGTGGTGTAGTAGCAGCAACAGAAGTAATGGGGAAGAAATCACAGCATTAGATACATTATAGGTTCTAATAAATCAACTTAAAGAACTACTGACCTGTAACTATTCAACAGAGAGTGCAAGAAATGTCTGCAAGACTTCTATGTCCTCGTAAGTTTACGTGTCCTGTTGTGCAATTTCACACTTATTTCAATGCCTTTGTGAGAAGGTAGGAGTAGTGCTAATTGAAGAGAAGATGAGAGAAAATCAATTAAGGTGGTTTGGTCATGTGTAACAAAGACATATGAATGCACATGTACAAAAGAGTGACTTCAAGTCTGACCCTAACAGAACAAGAAAAAGACCTAAAATGACATGGCCCGAGGTAGTGAAAAAGGATACATGTGTGCTAAGAATTTAATAGCAAATATGGCCCTTGACAGAACTGAATGGCATAAAAAGATTCATGGAGCCAACCCTATGTAGTTGAGAATAAGGCTTGGTTGAGTTGAGTTGAGTTGTATTTCAAATTTACTTTCATGACCAATATTAAAATTTGGTTATAGACTCATAGTATTAGTGATGCAGGCGTCAAGGGGCTTTGAAATTGGATCCAATTTCAAGACAGGACCTAATTTGGATCTTGCTCAATTGAGTTATGTGGGCTGTTATGAGGTTTATTTTGTATGGGCTTTTATTATGGAGTCTTTTGTTGTTTAATTAGGTTGGGTCATGTGTGAGCTTTATTTTTGGGCTCTTATTAGTTGGGTCAGTCTTTATTGGTTTAGTTGGTCCAGCCTTACTTCACCTAGCCTTTAAGTTCTTAGTCCCTAAGTATTAGAGTCTATTTAAAGTCATGAAATAGCAAAATTTTGAATGAATGAAGTATAAAAAACTTTTGTACTTTGTGAGTGAATAGCAAGCTTTAAGGGTGTAAGGCCTTCTCTCTAACCCTAGGTGTGATGCTTAAGGACTTCTAGGAGTGATTCCTAGACTATCTTTCTTGTTCTTCTTAATTTCTTGTGCTGCTGTATTTTCTATAAAAACACCATTTATAGACCTTTTAAGCTTTAAAATCCTACTTTTCTAGAACTCTAAACCTTCTCCAACCTCCAAGCTTTCATCCTAACACCCCCAAGCCCTCAAAAAGCCAGAACAAAACCGTGAAATTGCTCCTGTGCAGAATTTCCAGCAACCGTTTCTAACCTTTCCAGCAACCCTCCAACTACAAACCTTAACCTAGTCCTACCCTTTAACCTTCTACAAAGCTTGCCACTCATCAACCTTTGGTTTTCATCCTACATCAGTTTGGTATCAGAGCTTTGGTTTCGCCACAATGTTTCCACAACGTGGGAGATCCTATAGACCCATTCACAGAAAAATCAGCAGGATCTAATTCTTATTCGAATTATGGAGCAACTTGACTCAACACACATCATATTGAACAACATGGAAGGTCGGGTGAAACAACATACTGAAATTCAGCAACGATGTGGTGGTCAAGTCCTATGTTACATGGACACTTCAAAATGTGTGACGTACTTGTGTCGGACACGTGAGATGGGTGTGGGTGCTCTTGCCGGACACTTCAAAATAGTGGAAAATCTTTAGAAAGTAGACAAATCCGACACCTAGACACATACCTGCACCCGACACCTGTACCCGAGTCCATGTAACATAGGTCAAGTCAAATATAGCGCTTTGAAAACAAGTATAGGACATGAGAATCAAGAATTTGAAGGTGAGTGAAATCTATTCATGGGTCAGAAACATGAGAATTGGCTCCATAAATTATTTCTAAAGATATCAATGTTGCAGTAAAAGAGGATGCTTTACCGACTGAAAAGTTTAAAGAGTCAAATCCTTTGACTATTTCTATAGCCAAGAGTGTCCTAGAGGAGGTGGATCAACAAGCACAATGTTGACATTCATGATAAAAATCACTTCAAGCTTGTGGCTTCTCCACAAATTACTCCACTCATTGATTTCATCATCCCCGAAAACTTTAATGGTATGATTGAGTAGATGGATGCTCCAATATTGTCATTGTTGCCTCCAATAAAAAAGGGGAATGGTATCAATTTCAAGTGTATTACCGTATACTAAAGAAGGAATTAAACTTACGGATTCTAATACTCCAACACTTCAAAACTCAAGGTCAAGTTTTCTCCAACCAGGCGAGAATGATGCATGCCTCAAAAGGCCTTGAAAATTGGATCAATTTCAAGGTGGGGCTTAATTTGGATCTTGCTCAATTGATTTATATGGGCTGTTATGAGCTTTCTTTTGTATGGGATTCCATTATGGAGTCTTTTGTTTAAGTTTAGCTGGAATGGGTCATGTGCGGGCTTTATTTTTGGGCTTTTTATTAATTTGGGTTAGTCTTTATGGGTTTAGTTAGTCCAACCTTACTTTACTTAGCCTGTAAGCACTTAGCCCTCTAAGTTTACTTACCCTTTGAGTTACTTAGCCTTTAAGTATTTAGTCCTTGAGTATCTATATAAAGTCATGTAATAGAAAATTTTTGAATGAATGAATGATTACATAATTTTGTACTTTGTGAGTGATTCACAAGCTTTGAGGGTGTGAGGCCTTCTCTCTAACCCTAGGTGTGATGCCTATGGGACCTTAGGTGTGATGCTTAAGGACTCCTAGGAGTGATTCCTAGATTATCTTTCTTCTTCTTCTTCTTCTTCTTCTTCTTCTTCATATTAATTTTTTGTGTTGTGTATTTTCTGTGAAAACACCACTTATAGACCTTTTAAGCTTTAAAACCCTACCTTTCTATAACTCTAAACCTTCTCCAACCTCCAAGCTTTCATCCTAATACCCCAAGCCCGCAAAAAGCGACAACAAAGCCCTGAAATTGTTGATTTCCATGGACTAAAATATCCGCAACATCTCCGATATATCCACGATATATCCATATATCTGGACCCCTCGATACGATATCTGACAGACATATCTTTTTCGCAAAATATCTTTATGATATTGTCGATATTTTCAATATTATTGATATGATCTCAATATATCTATAATGTCTTTTTTTTTTTTCTTTTTTTTACATGGTATCGTCGACATATCGAATATATCAAGATATATCAACTATATCGAGAATATATATCAACGATATCAAGATATTCATTTTCTTGTTATTGTGTCAAAATTATCACTGCTTACTCTTTTAATATTGATTTATATAAATATTTCAATTATATTAATGGCTTAAATTAGTGTTATAAAATAACAACTTTCATTTACTAAAATATTCATTCTTCCGCTCAGTGTGTCACACTTTTTATACCCTACACAATACATATTTGTCTAATACATATTTAAATTGCAATATTTTGATTCTAAATTGTTTGTTAGAGTCTAATCATTATTCCCAAAGTTTCAATGAAAATATCTGTGTTTGACTAACAATATCTGTCATAACTCTAAACAATATCGAAATTTTTGATATATCCATTGATATCGATATTTAAGTCCTCGTTGCTGTCCATAATTTCCAACATCCGTTTCTTACCTTTCCAACAAGCAAAATTCTACCTGTCCTAAATTCGAGCATTCCTGAATTACATCTAAGTGTAATTAGCCAGTAAAAGTTATTACATAAATAACCAATCTTCAAAAGTAATTACTTCCTATCAATGACAAGTCACTTTCACCTTTTTGAGACTTTTATAAATTAAATTTAAACCCAATTAGTTCCATAAATTTTAAGTTTAAGACATAAGATTTAAAACTTTGTATTAAAGACCGCGAGCGATCCAAGAGATTGGTATCAGAGCCTCGTTTGAGGAACAAATAAATCTGGCTTTATCTTGGTTATATTCTAAGATTAGAAATTTGGACCAAAGTAATCTAGAATATTTAACTATACCCCAAGACGATGATATTTGTTGGTTTAATAATCAACCTAGATGTAATCATCTAAATCATATAGACACCAGAGAAGTAGAAAATTAAGAAGCCATAGCAGCTATATTAAATAATATAGTAGACTCTGAACAGTGGAATACATTAGCTCTAGCCAATATAATAGATATTGTTCAAGAAATAGAAGCTACTAATAAAAGAATAATAACTAAGATCAATAATTTAAATACAGATTAGAAGATTTAGATAATCAAATACCATTAGACTTGAGTGAAGTTCTTAAGACGATCTTAGAAAATTCTAATAAAAATTTAGAAAAAGAAGACTTGCTAGAAGTTGTAGTCAAGAGAATTATAAGAAAGGAGTTTCAACAGAACGAGACTATAAGAGAAATAAAAAGTAATATAGAACATATTAAGAAAGTTCTTGGAAGCTGAAAAATGGATATAAATCTTTGGAAATTTAGCAATGTTGACCTATAAGATATCCACCTTCACAAACCTTGGAAGATATCATTAAAGAAATTAATAGACTTTCTGAGGAAGATAGAGAATGGGTTACGTCAACTACACAACAGCAATTAGAAATGACTAGAGATATTGTCCGAGGAGGAAATTGGATGGCATTTGGATTTGTAATAATGTTCAAACAACTAAATAAATTTGAGGCAGACATAAAAAATGACTTGGGAGCAAAACGTAAAGGACTTCATGATCTTTATACATACCTTACAGACTTTCATCAAAAGTTAGCTAAAGAATTAGAGAGACAAGATGAAAATAGACGTTCAGAAGGAAATCTAATTAGAAAAATAATAGAAAAAAGTAATAATGATTATAAAGATATTAATGAAAATTTAAGACATACTCTTGAAGAATTTATTAAAGTATTTAGTCAACAAGAAAACTTGTATAAAGAATACATTGACAAAACTTTAGACCAGTTAAAAACCTCCAAACAAAGGAATCTAGACTTAAAACAAATCATAGGAAATATGGTTAATGAAATAGGCAATCAAAGGATTGATTTAGACCATGGATTTAAAGTAACCTAACAAGACTGAATAAATTTAAAAGACCAACAAAAGAAAATAGATGAAGAATTTAAGACTGTAAAAATTAATAGTGACTTAAATAATAAAAGATGGTTAGACACTATAAATTCAAAGATAAACGAAGAATCTAAGACCATTCAAAAAATAATATCATCAACTCCAAAGAATAATGATAAAATATTAGAAATTCAAAGACTGATAAATGAATTTAAGACTGAAACTCTAATATAGAAAAAATAAATCTATCACCTTGCAAAGCTCAATTTAGAAGATATAAAATCTCTGGAAAAACCAATAGAAAATAAGAGGACCAATTCTAGAAACACTAGAATTATAAATGATGGAAAAGACAGAACTTTAAGCTTCAAATTAGAAGAGACAACTTTAGGAGAAACTAGATTCTTAATGATGAGAAGATTAAAAAGATAGACCCTTAACTTAAGTTTTCAATTCAAAGAAAAAAGCATATCCAACAGAATCTCTAAATTGGAAAGAATTTAGAGAGGTTGACTGGAAAACTACTCAAGACTACTGTGAAAGAGGAGAATTACCTCCTGTGAGATGTGCTAACATCTTTATAGAAGGATATAGACCTAAAGGTCCTACTTATAATATTACAAGTTGAAGTCAACTTATACGAGTAACAAAAAAGATAGAAAAGATTCAAATTTTTCCTAAAGAATGGATTGAAAGAAAAGGCCTAAAACAAGGATACTCATTCATGACGATTGGGTTATTTCAAGCTAGAATCCAAGGATTACATAAGCCTTCAGACGGATTATTAATCATGATAAGTCTTATAGATGAAAGATGGACTAACTTTCATCAAAAACTTATTGGATTAGTTCAGTTACAATTTGCAGACAATCTAGCTTACTTCAATGTAATTCCTGGATTTACAATCCCAGTTGAAGCAGCTAGTAATATTAAACTTTGTGTAACCACGAAGGGTTACGAAGGATTTGATATGAGACACGGAAATATGACAATACAATATCAGACATGTGTCATGTTCCACCAAAAAGATAGTGATGGACTGGTTGCTGGAATAGCCAGAGGTCGAATTAGTGAACAGATCTTAGTCAGAGCTAGTCAACACAACCATAATGTTACCTATAGTGTGCGAAATACATGAGAAATGCTTAATAACCTTCAAGACTTATGGACTTTAGAAAATAATCTCCAAAAGAGCTAATACAACCAGATGTAAAGTATCTACATGAAGATCCTGAAACTAGAAATGTTTATATACAAATGGATAAACCAAAATATGTAGACAAAAAAGACCCTGAAACCATGAGCCAAACAGCTCAACGTTTCCTTTTTAGTAGCTTTGAAGAAGGAGAATCCTCTAGAGCAACACAGCACCAGCGTAGTGGTAGACATAGTATAGATTCAAAATCTCACAAACATAGTATAGACCTTAAAGCACAGCCTGATGAAGAAAAAGAAAGAAAAGAAAAGATTAGATCAAAAATTAAAATACAAAACCTTGGAGAAAGCCCTACAAAAGATGAAGAAAGAATTTTTAATTCATATATGAGAAGGACAAGATCTAGTAAATTTTACATGTTTCAACTTGAGACCCTTAATTACAGACAAAATGGGAAGAACTAGGAAGTGCTAAGACCCCAGAAGAAGCCCTAGAAGCCTTCAATATAGAGAAACCAATAAAAAAAAAAGGTAGAAATTACTCTAGAAGAAAAAGAAGAAGTAAAAGATAAAAAACCAATTAGACGAAAAGTAGAAGTAAACTTAGAACAAGGAGAATCATCGAATTACGAACCTTATAAAGATACAATAAATATTCCTAAATATCAAAAGACAGTTACCACTAAACCAAGCTCTGTGAAAGGACTACCTACGAGAGAAAGAGAATATTATGGAGTAAGGCATATGGCTAAAGAAGTCATAAATCCTTTAGGCATATACTTAAATTTAGACCATGTACAAGACAAGACTAAAGCTCTCTCAGAATGGAGAGATCAAATGAATATTTGTTTTGCAGCAAATCTAGACTAGACACCACAATCATGCCACGACTATGCAGAACAATCCCTTAGAAGAAATGTTAAGAATTACTTAAAAAATTTAAAAGAAAATCAAAATCCTAAAATAAAAGAACAATTAGAAGGATGGAAAGAAAAATACACTCAAAACAGAATAGTTAATGGATATATAAAATTATTTGAGAAAGAATTTATTGGATATAACTACTTAACTAAAGACTCAGAAAAAGAGACAACGAGAGTAAAATTAAGCTTACTAAGCATTTGTCAGCTTAATAAAATTATAGAATATTCAGATGAGTTTCAGACCTTATATTACCAGATAGGTAATGATAATAGAGAATTGAAAGATGAATATTTTAGAAAACTTCCTAAGATAGGAAATCTTATTCTTAAGGCCTATCAGGATTGGGAAGGTTATAATGGAGAAAAGGCAGACAATTTAGGAGAAAGAATAAACTTTGCCATAGATTATATAGAAGAAAAGAAGCTTAAGATTAGAGAAAATGAACTTATTAATTATGAGTTTAAACATCTACCCTCAATAAAAGATCAAAGAGACATTCCACCTACTTAATGGGGATGTGGAAGAAACCCTAAATATTTTCCTAGAAAATTCCAAAAAAGAAGACATAAGGAAATAAGATTTCCAAAAAAGAGATATAGATTTAAAAAATCTAGAACCTTTAAAACTAAAGCTCCAAAAGAAAGGAAAGAATGGAGACGAAAAGGAAGATACTTTAAGAGAAATAAATCAATGAAAAGAAAGATTCCAAACTATAGGAAAGAGAAGATTGATAAAAAATCTAAAGTAGAATGTTGGGCATGTGGAGAGAAAAATCACATAGCCCCTAACTATCCAAAGAAGAATAAAGAAAGAAGAAGAGTAAATGCAATCAATGCAATTCTTGAAGAAGCAGATAAAAGAGACTTAGATATATTATACGAGACTGAAGAAGAAGAATTTCTAGACAATAATTCAATTATTAGCATTGAAACTACAGAAACATGGAAAGAATAAATAACTGAAAGATTAGAAGAATTAGAAATATCTGAAGATGAAATAGAAGAAGATAGTTCTGAGCAAAAAAATTTTGATGAGCCTGAAATCTATGATAGTATAATACTAATGCTTAGAGGAGAAACACTTGCAGAAATATTACTAGCAGAAAGGCAATATGAAAACCTTGAAGGAGAAGAGTTCATATGTAGACCAGGAAAATGGAAAGTAGAAAATGAATTCATTTTTCAAGATGTAGAAAAAGATAAACAACCATTATGTTTAAGAAGTAATAAGCATAAATGTCAATTTGATATGAAAATTTCAAAGAGCAATTTTATCTGTGAATATTGTGGGTATGGAACAAAAAATAAACAATTTCTTGTCTGTCTTGATAGTCCATTATACTATCATGAAGAATGTTTTCTCATTATGATAGAAAAAATTAGAGGATATAGCAATAGAGAAAAGATAGAAGAAAAACTTAAAGACTTCTATGAAAAAGTAGAATATGTTAAAAGTCAAAGACAAGACAATGAAAATATACAAGAGTAAATAAGACGTTTAGAAAAAGGAAAAAATAAGATAGAAGAAATATTAGAAGAATCTAGCGATGAAGAAAATTACCAAATCCCTATCCAAGACAACTTAAAAAAACAAAGGAATCAAAATTAATTCCTGCCAAAGACAAAAAGAAAAAGGAAAAATTTTATATACAGAATTAAATATAGAACAAGATTTTAAAAAGACTCTAACAGCATATACAGACACGGGAAGTACTGAATCAATGGTTAAGAAAGAAGTATTTCCAAAAAATTTCATCAAACAAGCATGCAGACCAATCAAAGGAATTATAGCAGATGGAACAGCCATGAGTTTTGATCAAGTAACTATTCCCATCAAAATCCGATTTGGAAAAGAAATCATTAGACATCAATTTTGGTTAGCAAAAGATGATGCTTTTAATAGTGACATAATATTAGGCAACGACTTTTTCTTAAAATATGAGCCTATATTTCTTAGTACTTCAAAAATAAAAATTTCAATAGACCAAGAAGTAGATACCTCTTTAATAGTTATGAGTGAGACTGAAATTATTAAAAAAACAGATCACCAAAGAAATACAACATTTATACCCTCAAAATCAAAGTCCGAGCAACAAGCGTAGTGAGGATATAAAAATTGAAGAAATAGGATTAGATGATTACAAACTTTCACTAGAAGAAATAAAACCTTTAAAGAAAAAATGCACTCGCCCAATTGGAAGATGTTATAAACAGATAAATAAAATTCAAAAAGAAATAAATGAAAATTTTATTCTCCAACAACAAGTGCTAAAAGATGAAAAAAGAAAAGCAAAAAGAAGAAACTACAAGAAATTAAAAACTTAATAAAACCTGCCTTAAAGAACAAATCCAATAGCAACATGGGAAAAAGATAAAGCAAAATGTGTTACCATACCCTTAGACGCAGATAGGATTATTAATGGCAAACCAATAGCCTATAGTCCTGAGGAAAGACAAGAATTTATTAAGCAAATAGATGAGTTACTTTTACTCAAACTAATATGACCAACTATTAATCCCTATAATAGTCCTGCATTCTTTGTAGAAAATCATGCAAAAATTCTTAGAAAAAAGAAAAGGATGGTCATAGACTACAGAGAATTAAATAAGAATTGTCAATTCGACTCCTATAAGATTCCAAATAAAGACATGTTAATAAACGTGATAGAAGGAAAAAATTGGTTTTCTAAGTTTGACTGTAAGTCAGGCTTTTGGGAAATCAAGATGAATCAATACAGTATCCCATGGACGGCCTTTTTAACCCCTCAAGGTAAGTATGAATGGTTAGTTATGCCATTTGGATATAAAAATGCTCCACAAGTATTTCAAAGACGAATGGATGATATATCTAGAATTCACTCAGAATATTGTTTAGTATATATAGATGATGTCTTTGTAGCAAGCAAGACTGAAGAAGAACACTACAATCATTGTAGAAGTATAATGAAAGAATTCATTAAACATGGGTTAATTATTAGTGAAAGCAAGATGGTTCTTAGACGAAATAAAATAGATTTTCTCGGTTTACATATCAAAGCAGGAAAAATTAAGCTTCAAGATCATATTACGAGAAAGCTCTTAGATTTCTCAGAAGACATCAAGAGTAGAAAAGAGTTACAAAGCTTTTTAGGAATACTCAATTGTGCTGCTAATTTCTTAAAAGGAATAGCTAACAAAAGAGCGATTTTAACCACAAAATTAAAAGGAAATGAGACTACAAATCCTTTTAAATGGACAAACTACAATAAGAAAGTGATTAGAGAAATAAAAGAAATAAAGAAAATTCATCCATTAGACTTGCCAAATGCAGAAGACTACTTTATAATGGAAATAGATGCATCTCAACATCAATGGGGCATTATTTATTATGCAATCTATGCTAAGACACAAGGTCGAAAGCTGTGTGGATATAGATCCGGAACTTTCATCCCAGCTGAGACTAATTACACTGCTCATGAGCGAGAAGTTTTAGCAATTATTCGAGAAATAGAAAGATATGTCATCTTTCTAAAGCCAAAAACCTCTACAATAATAACAGATTCTTCTTATGTTAAAAATTTTAAAAATTTAGACTATTCAAAGACAAGATCTCAACGACTAATTAGATGGCAAATCTATTTGAATGAATTTAGTTTTATAGTGGAACACAAAAAAGGGAAAGATAATGTTGTTCCTGATATATTAAGCCAAGACAAGAGATTTATTACAAATTGCTTCACTAATTTATATTGTTTTATGATGAGAAAAGAAATGGAGAAAAAGACCATACGAGACAAAGAACACAAATTCAACAGACCTAACCCTATAGCCAACACTTCCTATGGCTTCAGGAATTCAAATCCTGAAAGAAGTGAAAAGATGGAAGAAGAAGACCAATTCAAACAAGGAAGACCTATACTCCAGGAATTGGAAAAAATCATATTCCCTCCAGGAAAGGATTAGCAAGACGTAATAAGACTCAAATTCATAATCGGGGGATTATTTTATCCACGATTTGATAGATGAAAACATTTTCCAGACCTCGAAAAATGGAGACACAAGTTCACAGACAAAGAACTCATGATAGGAGACGCACTGTGGTGGTTTCATGCCAATACATTACACGTCTCGTTCAGACAGACTCTAGTCTCAGCTCTTCACTATATACGAAATGTTAGACTCGAAAAAGAAGGAGAAAGTAATCTTCTAGATCTTGAAGATGACTCTAGCATAGCTAGTAGATATTCTGATGAATACTTCAAGAGACCTAAGACGAACTTCATCAAAGATTCAAAAAGACGTCCTGCTATTTCTTTATGTAAAAGTAGCTCAGACAAAAGACTTAGACCATAGGACTTCAAAAAAAAAGTACCACAAAATTAACTACCTTGTTAACCATAAGATGAGAATATTTCATGAACCGCGTCCTATTTCGCAAGAAGAAATTCATGATATTAAGAGTTATCTTAATTGCTTCTCTCAAGACATTATGCCAGAAGGTATACACCCTGTAAGAGGTGTCTGTCCTGAATGGCCGATGGGGTATGTTTACTATGAAGATGGAAACAAAGAAGTTAAAAGATTTCTATTCGAAAGTGGATTAATTGTTTTAATTAAAGTTAATAAATCCATAGTAGAAGTAGATTTTCTTGAAGACGAAGTACTTGTCAACTAATGGTGATGGAAAACGATACTCCATTTTATATCGAAGTATTTTCTTTAGGAAAGGTGCCATTAGGAGATAATCAGATTCCAAGTTTCCACTCTCAGCAGATGATATTGATCCAGATTTCAATAATGATTATGAACCAAGGGTTATCTCTGATAATGACTTAATTAGACAAAGGATGGAGATGATAGACCAAATTACAGAAACATTACAAGAAAGACCTGCTTATTGGTACACTGCTTACCAAAGCAATAAATATCTCGTGCAGTTCTTAGAATCTTATGGTAGAGAGATAGAGATAGAAAAGTATGAAAGGAATCAACAGACCCCGATAGACTTACCAGTGGGACTCCCTGAGGTAGCATGCCTAGCACTAAAGACAAAAGGAATCAGAAAAAGATTAATTGAAATTAGTGATCTACAAAAAAAGACAAAAGAAAAAGAATCTGCTTTAAAGAAGAATCTGCTTTCTGAAAAGCAAGATAATACTTTGCAAACTTCATGTTAAGAAAGAGGAGAGAAGCATGTGAAGAATTTAGACCAAAGGACACCATCCAGCTCATCGAAGGACGATGGAGAATCTCAAGAAGATAAGGATCCCAAAGCATCTGATGCTGAAAGACCTCTATAAAAGGAATAAGAAGAAGAAGTGAGCCGGCAAGAGTCATCCCAATTCCAGCTTTGTTCAAGCATTAGAGACTTAGTTCTTTTTTGTATTGAACCACTTCTTTTCTAGTACTGTAATCTTTGAGTGTAGTAGTGGGTGCTAGTTTAGTTATGCTTTTCTAAGCCTACTCCAATCCCTATAGGAGTAAGCTATATCATATGTATGTGTGTACCCAAGTTCCTTCAATGAAATAAAAGTTTGTTTCATCCAGCCTACGTTTCTATCAATATTTTCTATTGCCCTTTGCTCTTAGACCAATTACTCTACTTTGGCCGTAGTGAGCTGTTGATTGCCTTTGTCTAGTTGCTGGTTAGCCAATCAGCCGTATGCAGGAATTGTGGTGTTAAAGCCCTTTAGACTCTTGAAGGCAAATTTGTAAGGCGAAGACGAGTTCACAAAGAGGATCAGACGTGAATATAGACAAGGAAAAGAAAAGAAAAAGAAGCAGAAGCTGCAGTGGACCATACCCACTCGGCAAAGGTAAACTTTTACATACTTATATTTGATATATGCTGAAACTAGGGGATGCTTTAATTTATGAATTGTAACTTTAAGGCTTGTGAATCTGAATCATCTACACCTAATACAATTAATAGTTTAAAAAAAGTTGTAAAAGAAGTATTAAAAAAGGGAGAAAAATACGATTATTATCTATATTTTAAGAAAGAACTGTTATACCTTAGAAAGACCTACTCTAAGTTTAGACATTACCCCACACCTGAAGTTTATGCTGAAATTCATTGTAGAGAATCTATTATAATAGACCATTGGAGAAATCTTAGAGTTAACTGCCAATTAGCTATATAGAAATAGCGGAAACCCTTTTAGAAAGTGCTAAAAAAAGACTCGAAAATTTTGTTAGAAGACATCAAATATCTATAGACAATATCACTCCAGAAGATGTAGCAAAGATAATAGAAGACCAGTGGTTTAAACAGACCAAGTGGAACTTACAAGAAAAAATATTTAAATTAATAAGACCAGATCTTAAGATTATTAATAAAAAAACTTAGAGAAAAGAAATTGCCAATATACTCTAGTATGCTACTTAGCTTATGAGTATATTGCCAGAATATAATCATTACGAAGAGAAAGGATTTGACCCTAACATCTCTAGGTATAGTAGGATACCTAGCTTTGACATAGACAACATATCATATTTACTCAACCTTAGAGGAACTTATAACTACCTTACATCTATTTTAGATTGGATAAAGCAAATAAGACAGTGGAGGCTATCTAATATAGATGAAGATTATCCAGAAACTGTTGAAGCAGTAAATAGACTACATTTTAGTTTAAAGAGAGTAGAGAGACTAATTAGATTTATAAAAAAGAAAAGAATCTCCTTAACTTATCAAAGATTTTAAGAAATCCCAGATTTTAGTATTAGTTAGGCTATAGACAACTTATTCCATAATAAGATCTGGATTTTATCAACCCTTTCTAACCTAGCAGACAAAGAATTAGATTCAATAAGAGATTTATTAATTTTACATCCAATCGAGAATTTCATCAATATATTAACCAGCATACTAGTATTAATAGACTTTTAATTGAGATATATAATTTTCCTAGAAAGCCTTTAAGTTTGCAACAAATTATAGACTTTAGTTAAATAGTATATGAGCATATTTCCAGACTTTGTTCATTATTTAAGAACTAAAATAGACCCAGAAATTGATAGACTAATGAAGAAGTAGAAATAAGAAATCTTTTAGAAAAGGTTGGAACTTTTACATATTTAGACCGCATAATTAATTGGCTTTGCACAGTCCAAAGAAGACTAACAGAGATAAATAGAATAGAAGATAAAGACAAAATCCTTAATATTCGTAACGAAGTTTGCAAAAATATAAATCTAATAGTTTTTATAAGAAGAAAAAGAATTTGTCAAACTTACGAAAGGATTAAATCCATACCAAATTTTAATTTTGACCAAGCAAAAAATGATTTAGAGCTAAGAAGACATTGGATATTAGGAATCTTATCAGATTATGGAGATGACCAATTAGATTTAATAAGAGACGATTGGATTTTAATATCTATTCATCAATTTAACAGAAGATTAAGAGGAAAAGTATAATTTGGATAGACCTATTATTATTATAGACGATTTTCCTAGCAAACCCCTTACTTTACAAGAAGTAATTGTGAGACAATAAAGACTTGTGGCCATTTTAGAAATAATAGAAGTTATAAACATTTTGGGTAAACTGTAAACATCGGAAAAAGGTATAAAAGGTGTTGTCCTTTAAAGGACTTGTGGAGCCCAAGGAAAAATTACAAAAAGCCTTCATTAGGGAACCAATTCGGTCCAAGTTTCAGGACTGCTAGCAAGGTCCTTCCAACAACCCTCCTACTATGAACCTTAGCCTATCCCTATCCCTTTAACTATCTACAAAGCTCGTCACTCATCAACCTTTGGTATTTGTCCTACATCAATTAGTTAGCAGTAATAATAGTAATTGTAGCAGAGCAACTTAAGCAGTAACAAAAGTAAGACACTTTGCAGGTTTTATTAATTTAAGAGAAATAATTCCAAAATTTTGGATCACTTGATTGCACTACATGTGCTCCACCATTACTAGCAGACTTCTAAGTCCTCACACATTAATGTGTTCTGCTATAAAAATTATCTTACATATATCAATGCATTGGACATGGTATGTCCTTCTAAATATGCTACAGTGCCCAATACCAACATACTTTGACCTTGGAAATGGTAAGATGCCAGTAAACTCTCTTTTCTAGACAACACCTAGACAGCCAGAACAAATAACAGAATACCACTAGTATGGGTAAACTCCAGCCATGCTCGTTGCTTTCATAATTTTATTAACAAAATACACGACTGCCATTTTTCATTTGATTTTTGGATGATTTTTTAAGCTGATTTTGAGTCCTTGGGACATGAAATTAAGCAAGAGAAAATGTCTTGATTTTGCAAAACATTATATGCTTTCTTGGGAAAACGAAAAAGGAAAGATTTTGCACCCTTTGAAGTGAACATTTAGAACAACATGATGTGGAAAAGCCTAAATTAGCAAAATATCCATGATTTTCTTTTGATAAAGGTAATTTTATTCACAAAAAGAAGAGCCATAGCCCATGTACAAAGTATACTAAAAGTGTACCCAGAGAAACATTCAAAAACCTATAAAAGCGAAGATTCCTTAAAGCTGTGGAACGTCGCTCAATCTACTACAACATTGAGACAACCAAAACAAAAGGTGGCATATAAAATTGTTCTTTAGTTTCTCTATAGGAGATTCATGATTCTCAGAAGTCCTATTGTTCCTTTCCCTCAAAATGGTTCAGAAAATAGCATGCGGAACCATCTTCCAAACCAACAACGCACTCTTGTTCCCACTCTGGCAACCCCAAGACCCCAACACTCGTTGGATAGGTGGCATCACCCAATGTACTCTGAAAATGCGCAAACAGTAGGCCCAAATATCTGTTGCGATGTCATGGTGGATGAGAAGATGGTCAATTGACTCCATAGCTGCCTTGCACATCACACATCGAATTTGATAAGGCAAAGCTCTTCAACTGCAGCACATCAAAAGTGAGACAATTACCCCATGTCACAGTCCAATTGAAGAAAGCTACTCGAGGGAATTGAAGACAACCAAATCTACTTTGCCAGGAATGGGTCTCCCACCGTAACAGTCAAGTCCCTATAAAGAGACTTAATAGGGCATTGACCATTAGCATTACGCTGTTATCCTTCCATATAATGCTATCCACCCTGTCCCTATCTAAGTTGACCTCATATAGCTGTGCAAAAAACAACTGGACTTCGTCCACTTCCCAGCCCTGAAGATGTCTAATAAAAGTAACATTCCAAAATGGTAGTCCACCCACCAAGTCCACAAAATCCACAAGCCTGCCTTCTCTATTTGCGGCGATGTTGTAAATAGATTGGAACTCTTCCAACAACATCCTTTCCCCACACCACATATCTTCCCAAAATTTTACCCTCTTCCCATTACCTACCTTGAACTTCACTTTTCCAACAAATGAATCAACTTGCCAACGATATCTTTCCACACCCATACCCCATGGGGCCTTGTCGGGCATCTAGGCCAAAAATCTCCCTCCTCACTCCTACACTTCTGTTAGTTGTATGCCCTACAGCCAATCATAGAAATGATGTTTTAGGGATAAAGAACAATCATTTGATTTCATTTATGTATGTCACATTTATTATTGAATTAATAAAAGGGCTTATTCTATTATGTTTATATGCATCATTTATATTTACATGATATGTCGATGGAGTTAGAGTTGAGAATATGGAATTACAAAAAGTTGTAATTTTGATACTATCAATATATCTCTGCACTAAACTCCTAAAGCATTCTTAGTTGAAGGTTCATTATGATGGACAGTAATGAACCATAGGACTAGCACTTTCTAAGTTGACTCTTTAGGAGGATAGCTAGTCTCAAGCTATTTGTGTGGAGACACTACAACCAACAGGTGGGTGCCTATTACTAGAATAGGTACACTGAATGTAACCAAAGCTATGAGATCAACTGAGTGGAGTTTTAACCTGCTTGTCAATCAGTTTCTCATTGTTATAGCGGTACAAATAATCCTTAGACCTGAGACACCATAGTTATCTTATGCATATAGCCTTAGAAGTTTGATAACACTAAGTGTAAATCCTTATAAGGGTTTACAACAGTGTTCACTAACTCTATTGTTATGTGTATGAAGGCATGTGAGTAATCAACAAAGAATCCATCATTCTCAGGAAAAAGAGAGAGAATGTCTCATATAGCATTCATAATATAACTCATTAAATCCATGGCCATGGTAGGTTGAATATGGAAAAGAGTTTCCATGAGTTGATATTCATAATTGAGTATAAAGTAATTAAACTAGAGACTTGACAGACTTCCATGTCCTATTAGTTTAATTGGAGACATTGTATAGAAGGAATGATGCAATTGTGACCTATAAACTATAACAGAAGGGTTCTATGTAAGATACCTATTCACCTCATTAAGGACCACACCATGAGCCATACGCTAGATGTTATTCATGGTTAGTTGAAACCCTAATTGATATAAGTAAGTTATAATCAATTAGGGAATTGGAAGGAGTTCCAATTAGACCCTTAATGGAAAGAGTTCCATTGTGCACACTTTGTGCTATTCCTTACTACTTAATGATGTGAACCCAATGGGTCACACACTGATCATGCAAAGAGTGCTTTAAAGTCAATGAGAGAAAAGGTATAAGTGAGTAAAGAATTGTTCTTAAGGGCCAAGTTTGTATGAAATATAAATTAGAGGGGTTAATATGCAACTAAGAGCAATTACATAAAGTCCAACCAGGGTTTGGACTTCCCCCCATAGCCGACCCTATTAGTGGCTATATAAAGCCATGTGATGATGTGTGACATCATCATTTTAAGCACTCCTAAGCCCTAGCCAAATTCCGCAAGGAGGCTCTCTCTCTCTTCTCTTCCCCACTTCTAGCAACAACAAAGGAAAAAGGAAGAAAGACTTGAAACTCTTGCTAGGTGTGGATACCATTGGAAGCAGAACACTTGGGCTGCTCATTCACTGCTGTCCAGAATCAAAGTTTGGAGCAAAGGATGAAGAAAAATAAACTGTAAGTATTCAACCCTCTTCTAATTAGGGTTTTGGTTTTGTATTATAGCATAGTTAGATTCATGGGCTGTGGAATTGTTTAGGAAAAATTTTTATATTCCGCACTTTGTTTTTCCTTCTAGTTTGATTCCCAACAACTTCCAAGTCACTACCTCCCACCATAGGGCATTCCTCTCAACCGCATATCTCCATTCTCCACAGCCACTTCGCCAACGAAGCCTTTTGAACTGAATCAACTAAGTCCCCCCCACCTACTTCCTTAGGTGTACATATTACCTCCCATCAAACAAGAAGTTTCGGCTCCCCGCCCATACCTTCCCAAAGGAAGTCCCTCTCTATCTTTTCTAGCCTCCGGACCACTGATGCCAGTATTCTGAACAGTGACATATAGTATAAAGGCAAACTCTGCAAAGTGCTCTGAATCAATGTGATCTTGCCCCTTTGGATAAATAACCTTTCTTCCACACACTTAGGCGCTTTCAAACCATTATACCACTAGATCCCAAACTGCTTTTGATTTATAAGGGGCACCCAAAGGCAGCCCCAAATATGTTCTTGGGAGATTACCAACTCCACAACCCAAATTTTTGGCCAACTCCTCAACCCTTACCCCTTCCCCTTGTGAGATGTATATCTTGTAAATACATTTATTTTATTAAGGTAGTTTTTAATATTATAGGGTTAGCTTTATATATATAATATAGTTGTAAACTTGTAATCATATTTTTTAGATAACAATGAGAATTTCTCTTTGCAAAATTATCATGGTATCAGAGCCCAAGGGCTAAAGCACGTACCTTCTCTCTTTAGCATTAAAACATCAGAACGTGTCCCAAGTTGAATCTCTGTAGCATATCTTCTTCTGCAATTGCACAAACCGAATCTGATCCTTCTGCGATTGCAACATGAGTCCTCAACAATCACTTGTACGAATCACAATAGCACTCCTCATTGGAAGCCCTTTCTCAATCGCAATCAAGCCATCTTGAACCACGCCCTAGCGACAGATTCAGCCATAGAACTAGCCACACCATCTGCATCATCATCCACCCAAATCGAACCCATTGCAACACTAACATAGTGACCGCATCTCGATCCCAGACATTAAATCTTCTCCTCAACATTGCAACAGTCAACCTCAATCTCGAATCTATCACACACTCACACCATGAAGCATCTCTTTGAACCAACGCACCACTACCTCCAGCGACTTCAGGCCGGCCATCAACAGTTGACCCTCGAACCAATCTCTCTGTGTCACATATGTTTCAAGCACTGTTGTGTCTTTCTTAAGCCCCAATTGAACCATGAGGTGTAACTACCGATTGTGCTTCAGATTTAACACTCATCAATTGTCGTGCTCCAGATTCTAATCCCATTCCTGTTGCACCAACAAGCAAGTCAAGCCTCCTCCTTTTCCTTCTCTATTAGTCAGCAGTAAGCCCAGGTTTTATATCTCTCAATTTTGTCTTTACCCGTGGACTGAAATATTGAGAATCGATATATCAGAATATCGGTGATGCCCAATATGAAATCGTACTGCTATATTGTTACAACTCATCGCTGAAATTATCATCGGTAAACTAGATATATCGACTATATCGATAAATTCGAATATATCTTATGATTTCGTCTTTTTTCCAGCCAAAAGTCGACAATATATAGGCAATATCAGTCGATATGTCTTCCTGTCAGTACAAATATTGAGAAATTTTTCAGCTGACTAAGGAGAAGAAGAAGAAGTGGTCAGTGCTGACACCATCGCGTCAAAGAAGAAGCCAACGATACCTAACATGCCTGGCTATCATCTTCACTGCCTCCTCTGTCGTCGTCATCATCCTAGAACTCCTAGCCACCATCATCATAGTCGAACCTCCATGGTAACAAGCAAGCCCTTATCTCTTCTTTTTGTCGAGCCCTAATTTAGGGATGAGTGATGACATTTACAGATACTATAATACTTTTTAAAAGAAAGACAGTAGGCCCTTATCTCAAAAGGCCCACTTTTTATATATTTTTTCAAATGCAACCCATGAATTTTTTTAACTTCACATTCTTAACCCTACTCTTTTTTTATATTTATTTTAGTTTACAGTAACTTTTTTAAAATTTTTTTTTCACACATGTTAAAATATAATTTCATCTATATGCATGTTTTTCGATTCCTTGTCTTTACATTATCTTGTTATCATCATCATCCATTATGGCAGAGGATAAAATGCAAGCCATTAGTATTTGCTTGACCAGTGTTAATTAGTTAATTACTCCTACTAGTCCAATGTTATGAATAACTTTTTAGTTGGTAAAGGCCGTTGGGTTACATTACTAGTACAGAAATTCGACCCACTGATCCTAAGCTTCATGGTTTTGACTTTTGACAAAGCAATTGCAAAGTAGGTTATGGAGAATGCACAGATTCTCACTTGGCTACACAACTCGATGGAGCCAAGTATTGGTCAAATTTCTCTAATGTGACATGGCTAAGAAAGTTTGGGATTACTTGCAACACACAAGAACAAGGAAGGACTTTTCAAAATCTTAGTATAAGAGAGATGACCCCCAATCTCCTGTTTAGGCGCTTGCCTTTGGGTTCATGTGCGCTTGCCTTTGGGTTCATGTGTCACACCCAAAAACACGTTCAAATTTATGAGCTCCATAAGAAGTAAAACTCTTTCAAAAACGAATTTCTTTAAAATTACCAAACTCTAAAACTTCTAGGGAAGTTATGTGGCTAACCCATAATATATTCATTAAATATTGGAATACAAATTAAAATTTGTCTATACAAATTTCAAAACAATAAATAAATTTAAATAAATACAATAATCTTTCAAATATCTGCTCCATTAGCACACCTTCAGTTAAAATATGTGAAAAATATTGAGGTGAGCTACAACTACCCAATAGGAAAAATAATTATATACAATAAATAAAGTTTCAACCATCACATGCAATAATATAAATCTATACTAAAAAATTGTAGGTAAAACGCAATCATTAAAATTGCCAATTATACACCTTAATTATCATCCCATGATCAATACTAAATTATGTCATCAAATTGCTAACAATAATCATCATAATTCCTCAAATCAAATCATACCACTATCATAATTATCAATCACCAATATAAATCACAGCTTAATATATACATGAGAACATCCATCATTCACTGCACAAGAATTAAATCTCCCACCTCAAATTTTTATGAATTCAAAACCTCCATGAATGTACACAAGGATTGACAAAACTTCCTTCATGAATTTATTTTCTTTCTCTTGAATACTTTCTTATCTCTTTCTATCTTTCTTAATAACTCAAATTCTACTTCAAGCTTGTGTATGGAGAATTAGGGGTGTTAAGTTACTTATAGTAAAAGGGTAATTGGGATGATGTAACTAGCAATGACATGTCACAAAGATGTCAAAACCTTATTGGACCAAAAATTGAACAAATGGACTTACAAGTTACAAAAAGTGTATTGAATGAGCAATTGACATTTGTCTAGGTTTGGACACATGTTGCTAGTTTGCTACACATGCAATCCTCCCTCCCTTACACGCGTCATGTGCATGCAAACATATATATTATAAAGTTTCCACCTCATGGTATAACTTGCCACTTTATGCTTCTAAGTTGACACCTCATGGTATAACTTGCCACCTCATGGTTCTAATTTATATTAGGGTTTTCTTAACGTGTGCCCAAAGGGCACATGTTAAGCTGCAATTAATAACCCAATCATTGCATGAAAAAATGTGTTTTCACAGTTTTCCAAGCATTTTCACAATTTTCCAAGCAACTTTCACCATTTACAATGCATTTTCATCATTTCCAATGCAATGATTGAGTCATTAATTGCAGCTTAACTGTGCCCTTAGGGCACATGTTAAGAAAACCCTTTATCTTATATCCTATAATACATTATACCAATAACAAAATTAGCATTTCCAAATAAAATCTCAAATTACTTGTTAATATAAAATAATTATATGAGGAATTACACGAACTTTGAGAAACAATATGAGTTGGAGAAGTCTATTCGAAGGGCATTCCAAAAGGATGAATCAATACAGGACTTCTATAATAAAATGACTAATTATTGGGATCAATTAGCACTCATGGAGCCAGTAGAATTAAAGCACTTATGCTCTATTTCGTATGAAGGATGAAAAGTGGAAGGAAGGAAAGGGAGAAGGCATAGCGTTTCCATTTTCTTTCCTTCCTCCTAGTTTGGTAAGAGGGAGAATATGGAAAGGAATGAAAAGGAATAAAAACATATTTTACTATTCTACCCTCATAAAGAGAAATGAATAATTATTTTGAAATGAAATTTTTGTCACAACAACTAGCACTCCACATTTTCTTGCAATTTTCCTCCCATTTTTTAGAGGAAAGATTTTGGTGAGCTAGAAGGAGAGGTTATCTTTCCACTTTTCCTATCCCTCCACTTTCCTTCCTAACAAAACAAAGAAAAATCTATCCTTCCCTCCCCTTTTCCTTCCTCCGTTTCCTTCCTCTACTTTTTCTCTCTACCAAACAAGGGCTTAGATGTCTATATTATTACCGAGAAGGGCATAGGTTGACCCAATTTCTTATGGCCCTCTGTGATCAGTTTGAACCACTTTGTGGGACAATTCTTCATTGTGTTTTCTCTCCAAAGGTTGATGCAGCAGTCCAAGAATTTATAGCTCAGGAAACACGCTTTAAAATTGCTCATCCTACTCTATATTCTCAAACAGTGTTTACTACCTCCTCTGCTCAGCCTCCACTATCGCCTACTCCCTCTGTGAATCTTACTAAACTTACAAGAATGCCCAAAACTTGTGTTGGTATTGATGAGTGCAATTTTTGTCATCAGAAGGGACACTAGAAGAACACGTGTCCTAACTTGCACTACAAAATAGATGATCTTCTTCTCAATGTGCTCCATGCACACCTTCTCAAGCTACCTATCATCCTCCATCAACTTTTGCAGCTCCTACTTCTTCTAGCGATGTATACCTTCTACCTTACAGTCTATGATTTAGCAGTATTAGTAGGCTTCTACTATGTCTACTATGCCTCTGGTTTGCATAGTTTTTCCGACGAAATTTCTCCTACTTCTTGGATATTTTGACTCTGGTTCTTCACATCATATGACATCCATTTTATTTTCTCAAACTAATTATGTTTCACCCTCTTCTCCTATTAAAATTGTTACTACTAATTTTTCTCCTATGCATGTTGTGTTTATTGGTTTTTTTCTTCCCTCTCCATCTTCATTTTTATCTATTCGTGATGTATTTTATGTCCCTCAATTGTCTCTGCATTTACTATTTATTAGTTAACTTTCTGATTTAGTCATTTTCTTCCTCTAACTGTGTGGTTCAAGATCGGAAGTTCAAGAAGCAGGTAGGGACCAGGCCTAGAGTTGATGATTTGTATGTCTTGGAAAGCTTGCATATTCTGTGGAGAGTAGTTCGTCAACATTATGTTCTTTTTGCTTAGATCAGTAGTCTTCCTCTTTTTATCTTTCGCATTCTAGATTAGGTCATTTGTCAAGTGAAAGATTGAAAGGTCTTGTTTCATCTGCTTATATGGAAAAGTTTCTTTGAGTGACATATTAAATTTTAGTGGATGTAAACTTTCCAAAATGGCTGCTTTACCGTTTGATAAAAGTTTGCCTATTTCTCTCTCCTTTTTCCATTGTGCATACCAATGTGTGGGGACCTTCTCCCATTATGTTTCTTTATTGATGATTACAGATGGTTTTGTTGGGTGTATGATGTATCTCATGACATACAAATCAAATTTCATTCACATCCACCTTGATTTTCATACTATGATTCAAACCCAATTTACACAACAATTAAAGTTCCACATTCTGATTTGGGTGGGAAGTATTTTTTGAACAAGTTCACTAAGTTCTTGAATGCCTCTGGTACTATACATCAATCCTCCAGTTCAGTTCAGGCACTCTTGAATAGAATGGTGTTGCTGAAAGAAAACATAAGCACATCCTTGAAATTGTTTGGGCTCTTCTTCTTTCCTCATCTGTCCCTTCTATCTTCTGGGGTGAAGCTATTCTTACTGTTGTTTACCTTCTTAATTGCATGCCCACACCTATTCTTTTTAGGGTTTGTCCATTTGAAAAGTTGTCCGGTGAGGACACCTAATTATTCTCTTTTGCAAGTTTTGGTTATGCTCATTTCGTTCTTCTTTCTAAAAGGGAGCGTAATAAGCTTAGCGCTCAGTCTGCCATATGTGTATTTTTGGGGTATGGTATTCATCAAAAAGGGTATAGGTGTTATGATCTTATATCCAAAAAGTTGTATGTATCCCGTTATGTTGTCTTCCTTGAACGTATTCCTTACTTTAATAGTCCATCTAGGGTTACACATGTCTCCAAAGAAGACTTGGGTTACATTGATCATTTTCTTGTTGATGTGTCTTCTGAGGATTTTATTTCTAATCTTGATGTCACTTCTATTCCCCTTTCAGATCATGTTTCTTCTGAGCCTAACCATTACAACTTTCCTTCCT
This sequence comes from Liquidambar formosana, assembly GCA_039720395.1. Lineage (NCBI taxonomy): Eukaryota > Viridiplantae > Streptophyta > Magnoliopsida > Saxifragales > Altingiaceae > Liquidambar > Liquidambar formosana. The sequence continues at coordinate 5,803,174 of CM077831.1, forward strand.
TTCACTTGGTTTACTCTCGTAGGAAGATGCGGCCTCCTCAGCCTATATGCACTAGCTCTGATGTTCCCAGCTCTAATTCTTCGAACATGCTCCTCCCTGAATGTCGAACCTATACTCCTTTCGTAAAACTCTATTTCCCTAATACTCATTTTTTTCTTCTTATCGTACTTTTCTTTCTTCTATACATTTTTATTTTGAACCTCATTCTTATCAAGAAGCCTACACTGATCCCCATTGGATTAATGCAATGTAAAATGAATTAACTGCTCTTGATAAGACTAGTACTTGGGAGTTGGTTCTATTGCCTACAGAAAAGAATCTAATTGGCTGCAAATGGGTTTATAAGGTGAAGACCAACTCGGATGGATCTCTTGAATGCAACAAAACTTGACTTGTTGCAACAGGGTTTTCACAGGAATAAGTGGTTGAATATGAGCAGATAATTGCCCCTGTTGCTAAAATGACAATTGTTTGCTTTCTGATCTCTGTTGTTATAGTACGTTAGTGGCCACTTTTCTAGCTTGATGTTAAAAATGCTTCTCTAAATGGCCATATTACTGAGGAAGTTTATATACGTCCCCCCTCCGAGTCTTATTCATCCTCCTAGCCTTGTCTATCATCTGCGTCGTGCCCTATATGGTTTCAAGAAATCTCCTCGTGCCTAGTATGAACATTTTCAGTTGACAATTGCTCAAATTGGTTTTCAATCTTGTGCCCATGAATCAGCTCTATTCATCCACACTACTTCCTATGGTTTGGTTATTCTTCTTTTATATATGGATGACATGATTATTACTAGTTTCTGATTCTCTTGATATTGATAAAGTGAAGAAGCATCTTTTCTAGGAATTTGAGATGAAAGATTTGGTTCCTTTGCGGTACTTTCTAGGTATTGAAGTTGCCTCTTCACCTTAGGGTTATCTTTTGTCATAGTCTAAGCATGCCCATGAGCTTATCCACCGTGATTGATTTCTAGGTATTGAAGTTGCCTCTTCACCTTAGGGTTATCTTTTGTCACAGTCTAAGCATGCCCATGAGCTTATCCACCGTGATTGACTTACAAATGATAAATTTGTAGATACCCCTATCGAGTTGCATGCCAAATGCGTTCTAATAGATGATCCTGCATTGTATCGCGAGTTTGTTGATTGTTTAGTTCATGTTGCTCATGTTGTCAGTTAGTTTGTCTCTACACCTCTTCCTACTCATTGGGCTGCTTTGTTACACATCTTGTGCTATATACGAGGCACGATCTTCAAGAGTTTACTATTGTCCTCTACATCCACTTTGACTTTAAGGGCATATGCTGATGCTGACTGGCCTATGATGTTAATGATTGCAAGTCTACTATTGGCTTCTGTGTTTTTCTTGGTGATTCTCTTCTCTCTTGGAAAAGCAAGAAGCAATCCGTTGTTGCTCATTCTACCGCTGAGGCTACATATTGTGCTATGGCACATGCTACTGCTAAGATTGTTTGGCTTCGATGGCTTCTATCTGATTTAGGCATTCCTGTCACATGACTCACATCTTCGACTCCTCTTTACTGTGACAATAAGAGTGCCATTTAGATTGCACACAATTCTGTATTTCATGAGCGTACAAAGAACATTAAGAATGATTGCCACTTTGTTCGTCATCATCTTCAACTTAGCACTATTGATCTGCCATTGATTAGTACTGAGAAAGAGGCCAAATCTCAATCCATTTCATCCATCTATCCCCAAACCCCATCGTTCTTAGTAAGTATAAGAGAAATGCCAGTTTACATGGTCAAAGGCTTTTTCAAGATCTAATTTGCCTCTGGAAGGTTAGGCGCATAATCTCTCAGGTTAGGTGAACTTGTGATTGTGTGGTTAGGCGCATGATCTCAGGTTCAATTCCCCACTACGACAACTTAAGATTTAAGTAGGGGACCGTGGCGGTGGGTTGCTGTGCTGGTCTATCCAGGGGTTTAGGTTCCGTGGGTGGGTCCAAAGGGCCTGCTGTGGGATGGTTCCACCGTTATCAAAAAAATAATAATAATAATATCTAGTTTTGAAAAGCAACTTAAAGAAGCTAAATATCACAAAATGATGTCAACAACCTAATGTAGCAACCAAGCAACATTCCAAAATTTACATGGAACATATGAAATAGCTTGTGAAAATGCCGCAGTCATGGCCTACTAATTTTTTTTTTTTTTTTAATGCAAATAGCGCTTGGGAGAGGGGGAAAAAAACTTACAAGGGATATATGGATTGGATCTGCACATCTGCAGGGAACAACTTGCACTCTTCAGAGAATATTTGAGCTTGTTTCTCAGCAATTGAATCTATTAGCTGTATGTCCTTTGTTACCTGTTCATCAACACTGCAGCAAACAGAAAACAGAGTAATTTTGAGGTTACTAGTTGATCTTTTTTTATTCTCTTTTCTTTTTCCCTTTCCTTTTTGTTGGAGAAACCAGAGTAAAAATTCAGCAGCAGCTATGCAATATAAGGTGGGATTAATCGAACTTCATTTTTTACATTCATTATTTAGGAAAGCTAATAACTTGTCAACAGAATGAAAGAATCAGCTCAAACCTCCATTCCAAATGATCAGCATAGATGCTCGCCTCCACGAGATCTACAATAAGACGAAGCATTTCAGTGCGATCTTCATAGCTTCCTCTTCCCTGCAAAGGCACCAAAAATTTATGCAAACTTACAATAAAAAAGAGGTGTGCTGGATTAATAGCCAAACATAATAGTAATACATGATACATATAATCAAAGGCATGATCCATATTTCTTGTTATTCCATGTATAAAAACAGATTAAAGAATGTGAATGCCACACACATAACACTAAATTCTCAAAAACAGACCAATCAAGTCCATTGTAAGTAATGAATTCTAACTCATTTTCACCTACTCCTTGTTAATAAACTTTGATGAATTGCCACGAGGCCAAAATTGTGATGACAGGTACATAATCACGTAGCCATTTTGAGGAAAAGAATTGTTAGTTGTATGCCCTACAGCCAATCATAAAGATAATATTTTAGCGATGATGTATAATCAATTGATTTCATTTATTGTTAATCATATTTATTATTATTTAATAAAGGGCTTTATTCTATCATGTTTATTCTATTCTTTATATTTGCATGATATGTCCATGGAATTAGAGTTGAGAATATGAAATCACAAAGTGTTGTGATTAGGAGACTATAAATATATCCCTGTACTAAACTCCTAAATCATTCCTAGTTGAAGGTTCACTATGATGGACAATAATGAACCATAGGACTAGCACATGTTATGTTGGCTCTATAAGAGGATAACCTAGTCTCAAGCTATTTGTATGGAGGCACTAAGATAAAACATGTGGGTGCATGTTATATAAACAGGTACACTGAATGTGAACAGGTACACTGAATGTAACCATTTTACCTTGAGATAACTGAATGGAGTTTTACTTGCTTGTCAATCAATTTCTCATGGTTGTAGTTGTACAAGTAATCCTTAGACTTGAGATATCATGGTTGTCTTTTGCATAGAGTTATAAAAGTTTGATAGCACTAACTGTATATCCCATAGGGAACTTACAAATGTGTTCATTGGCTCTATTGCTTTATGTATGGAGGCATGTGTGTAATCAATAAGGGATCTATCGCTCTCAGTAAAAGAGAAAGAATATCTCACATAGCATTCACTAATATAACTCATGTAAATCTATAGCCATAGTAGGATGACTATAAAAATGAGTTTCCATAGTGCATCTATTGAGTTGATATTTGAGAATGAATATAAAAGTATTAAACTAGGGACTTGATAGACTTCCATGTCCTATTAGTTCAATCAGAGGCATTGTGATAATGGAAAGATATAATTGTAACCTTAACTGTAACTGAAAGGTTCTTTGATTTATCTTCACTTCATTTAAGACTACATCATGAGTCATTGCTAGATATTACTCATGGTTAATAGAAGCTCTAATTAATATAAATTAGTTATCATCGATTAGGGAATTGGAAAGAGTTCCAATTAGACCCTTAATGGAATGGAAAGTGTTCCATTGAGCACTCTTTGTGCTACTACCTACTACTAGATATTGTGATCCCAATAGGGTTACACACCGATAAGCAAAGTAGGACTTTAAGTTGTGAGAGAAAGGGCTTGAGTGTATTTAGAATTGTTCTTTTGGGCCACACTTGCATTAAATGAAAGTTATTAGGGTTAATATGTAATTTAGAGTAAATTGCATAATCCTACAAGGAGAAAAACTCCCCTTGGCCGGCCCCCTAGTGATGGCTATATAAACAAGCTAGCCATACACACTTACACACACTCTCTCTCTCTTGGCCAGCCCTAGTGGTGGTCTCTCTCTCTCTTCTAGGTCTCCTCTTCTAGCAAACCCAAAGGAGAATAGGAAGAACAACTAAAGCCCTTTGCTTAGTGTGGATACTGTGGAAGCAAAACACTTGTGCTGCTCGTTTGTTGTTCAATCAATCGTCTTAATGATCTCTTGTAAGTAATAACCCTCTTCTTCTAGTTATGGTTTTATTTTGCAATGAACCACAATCAGATTCATGGGTTTTAAGGAATTGAATTAAAATTTCTGTTATTCATTATGTTCAACATTGTAGTTTTCTCTACCTCAATTCCTTACAAGAATAACAGCATGTTGCATGCAAATGAACATACGGTAATCCCACAATGCAAGTCTACATGCATCACTACACTCCATTATTGTCACCTCATACAGACATGTGACGTTCAGTCATGGTTCAAATTCTCGGTCTCGGTCTCGGTCTCGGTCTCGGTCATTTTCACGTTTCGGTCTCGATCATCTTGATCTCGTCCATCTCGTCGTGTTTCAGGCGAGATGTAACTTTGCACATTAAAGAATGCTTTAAAACATTCAAAAAAATTATAGAAAAATCAGAAAAAATAGGACAATCATATTAGAACCATTAAATAAGCAAAACAAAGAACTTAGGTCACATAATATGGGAAAACACATCAAAAGAGCCCTAGCACGCTACTATAATTTGAAAATGCACTATAATTAGGTTTTACATTCCTAAAATAATCCCAAATAACACAAATAAACACAACAATCAATGATCAAGTAAACGTTTTGATCGATGGGTATTCATTAAGACCTCAGTTTTTTAAAAAAATAAAACCCTACTATATACTTGATTCATTCTCAGATATCGTCTCGCCCCTAAACGAGACCGGGTTAACCCGGCGAGATCTTGTCCATCTCAGACGAGACTTTGAACCATGCATGCAGTAGACAAAGTAATATTCCAACAAACAAGCTTGAAAAAACTAAATTTGGGAGCTGTGGTCCCCTGCCCAACAAAATAAAAATAATTAAGGTCTTCTATGCTTTAAAAAACTAAGTCATGGGATAGAAGGAGCCTAGGGCTCCTAGCCTAAGGCATATCCCTTCCCAGCATTACTATCTTCAATATTTAAAACCTTCTAATTATATATATACCCCATCAAGATGCGCACCCCTAAGATCTATACCCCATTAAGGCGCCTATCCCTTGGGTGCCCTCTTATGGCACCTCTCAATGCTACATCTGCTACATTTTGCCACATTGTTCTCAAAGTACTGAAATATGGGAGCTATCATACGATGCGAAGCAAAAGAGGGAGAAAAGCAAAGGTAGCATTTTAGCACCCTAGGGCATGGGCTCCCCCTGGTCCCCGGGGAAATAAATGTGCACTCACATGCAAAAAAACAGATACTCCCCTCAAGGGCACCTACTCCTAAGGTACCTTTCTCTTACAAAATATATTCCAAGTTTTGGAGAAAGCTATACTCTCTAAGTGCTGAAAAATGAGAGAGAGAGAAAGAGAATGGATAAGATCCTAATGTAAAGCGCCAACACCCCCCCCCCCCTCTTTTTTTTTTCCTTCACCAGGGGCATAGGCTAGCATGCCTCCTTCAATGGCGCACATACATTTTTGCTTCTAAGTGTTCCAAATAGGGTGACCTCCTACAATGCAAAGGATACGAAACCTGAGACAAATAGCTCCTCTCTCTTTTCTTCTTTTAGGGTGCCAAAGCAATGGTGCCTACCTTAGGATGTTCATGTGAGGTACTTCCAAGGGCTTTCCTCTAACAATTTACATAAATCCTCCAAATTTCAAGCATCCAATCTCCTCTCACTATCTATGGAAGCTATATTGCAAAATATAGAAAGGAATATTGAAGAAAATGAGGCTTGATACTTAGTCTCTACTTTTAAGAGCATATCAATGGATTTCCAGAAACAAGCAATTTTAAGAGAGGTCTAGTGGGGTCCTACTCCTTTTATGTTTGAGAATATGCAGCTTTATCACCATTCCCCTTAAATGTCTTTTTGAGAAATGGTGGAATGAGTTTTCTGTGCAAGGTGGGAGCGGTTCAAGTTTATGAAAACAGCACGTTAAGGGGAAGATCAAAGAATGAAATAAAAATGAATTTGGAGATTTGAGAGTCATGAAGGACAACATAGTGACTTATATAGGGGTTCTGGATGATTTGGAAGGATCAAGTAATTGAGTGAGGTTTTAAGGCAAGAGAGAGATCTTAAGAAGAATTTCAAAAGGTGGTATACAAAGAAAAGGTGTGTTTGAGGCAAAAGGCCAAATTTAAGTGAAACAAGGAAGGGAAAAATAACACTAGATTGTTTCATAAAGTGTCCAATAGGAGAAAAAAGAATAATAGGATTAAAAGAATTGAAGTGACTTTGCATGAGATTATTGAGGATCCGGAGATTATAGCCAGGGACCAAAATGTCCTGATATATTGTCGATATATCGCGATATATTGCCATATCGGAGGTGGACGATATGATATATTGTTGCGAAATTGAAGGATTTTCAAAAAAAAACAAAATGTCAAACAATATCATCGATATATCGCAATATATCGACGATATCTAGATTTCTTTAAATATCGACTGATTTCCTTGATTTATCGTAGAGATTTTGACGATATATCGTCGATATTTCCTGTGAAGCATATCGTTTTGCCTGAGTGGGTGATCAGCCTTTTCTTTGGCTGTTTGCTACTGGCTTTTCCAGTTTTCCTCCATTATTTGTCCTTGAAAGTGCTCCACTGCTTTAAGGGGTGATCAGCCTTTCACAGTTTCACATGAAAGTGTGAAACATTGGCTGTTTGCTGGCTTTTCCAGTTTTCATCCATTATTAGTCCCTTGAAAGTGCTCCCTGCTCCACTCCACTAGTGATCAGCCTTTCACGTGAAAGTTAAAGTGTGAAACACTAGTAGTCTAGCACTCCTAGTATAAGCATCCCCCTATATATTATTCTTTTTTTGCTTTTTTTGCTGCATTGAGAAACCAAACCAGTTAGTTCAAACTTCAAAAATCAAAACTTCAATGAAATTCGTATTCCCACTTCCCACTTCCCATTTGGCCACTTCCAAGTTCCCACGATCCCTCATCAATCATCCCACTATAAGGAAGTAAGGAATGATAGCAAATTGGCAACTAGCAAATTGCAACTAGTTAAAGATCAAAAGAAGCTGAGAAGAAAGCAACTAGCAGCAGACAGCAGTGCATTAGTTGAAGAATTGAAGCCTTGAAGGTTATAAACTTATAACTTATATTATTGTTAACATGTTGATTTTGTTCTTAATTCTTATAGTGTCAATTGTCAATTGTCAAAATTATTTATTTATTTCAAACTAACATAGTAATATTCAAAATTATTTATAAAGGGGAAAAAAGAAAGGAAAAATATATTAGAAATTTTTTTATTTTAACAATAAATGCATATAAAAGCACATACTAGTTAAATCAATAAACTCTCACAAATCACAATATATTGTTGTAAATCTTAGTGATGTTTAATTGTTTATGAAAAGTAATATTTACATTAGAAATTTGCTGATTTTAACAATAAATGCATAAAAGCACATAATAGTTAAATCAATGTCAATTGTCAATTGTCAAAATTATTTATTCATTTCAAACTAACGTTGATTTTATATATTAGAAAAATATATTATTATTTAAATTACATATTTCTTTCAATTATACACAATCACATATGCATATTTAAATTCATATATCCAGTAAGGAAGTAAATATTAAATTAGTAATATTATTATATACTTAATTACTTATATATTTATATGTTCTACACGTGTACAAATTCTACTTGTATAGTTGTATATTATCACGAGATTTGCAGTTGTATTCTTTTAGCAAAAGATGACAGGAGCGAAGAGTGTTGATCTTGTATGGGAACATGGGAGTCGTACAGAGGATACAGTAGGTAGTATCCAATGTAAGTATTATCAGAAGACATGAAAGAGTGGTGGGGCGACGCGACTTAAGTACCATTTATTAGGGTCAAATACAAAAAATAATATAGCACCTTGCAACAATGTGTCTCTAGAGGTGAAAGATGAGATGTATCAACTTTTGTCGGAGAAAGCTACAGCAAAAGCAACAAAGGCAAGGAGATATTCAAATGTTAAACAAATGTTAAGAGGTTGTATATTGGAATCCCAATCAGATGATGCTGATGAAGATGATGATGAGGACATCATAATGTACCCAGCAAATTTGGATACAAAGAAAAGAAGGAACTATAAAAAAGCCTACCATGCCTCAAAGGCTAGTTAATGGGAGGAAGAATAACAGAGAAAATTCCAATCAGAGGCTGGTTTTGGAAGTTCTGGTGCTGGTGACTCAGGTTCTGGTAGAAGTAAAAACAAAAGACCAATGCCTCCACTTAAACGTAATCAAAGCGTTCGGGTGCCAGAAACTCATATCCCCTCTGTTCCTTCTTTGTATAAATCAGTACAATCAAAGCAAAGGACTATTAAGGATGCTTTTAGTAAAGGCAAGATAAAAGAGGGCTTAGGTAGATTAGTTGCAAAATTCTTTATACATGAGAATGTCCCGCCTGGGAAGGCCGCCTCCCATCACTTCAGAAATATGATTGTTGGAGTTCAGTCTTCTGGAACAGATGTTAATCCTCCTTCCCCGTATAAGATAAGAACTAAATATCTTGATATGGAGATAATTACTAATTTAATTCAAAATATTAGTATTTATTCATTATTAGGTTTTTATTTATGACATTTTAATTTTTTTTATATGATTTTCTTTAAATTCCATTTAATCTCTCAGGTGGAAGACATGAATAAATACGTTGCACAGATAAAGCCAATGTGGAAGACATATGACTGCACCATTATGTGTGATGGATGGACAGGTCTAACAAAATTGTCCATCATCAACTTTATGGTATATTGTAAAGGGAAGACAGTCTTCTTGAAGTCGGTAGATGCTTCGGATAGAATCAAGGACCATATGTATATTTATGGTTTGATGAGAGGTGTCGTGCAATCAATTGGCAGTAAAAATGTTGTTAAGATAGTGATTGATAATGGCAGTAACTATAAGAAAGCAGGGAAGCTGTTAATGGAAAAATATAATTTATACTGGACACCCTGCGCTGCTCATTGCATCGACCTCATATTTGAGAGGATTGCTGATAAAAAAGGTATTAAAGATGTGATCATTGATGGAAGGATGATCACAAACTTTATATATAACTACAATTGGTTGTTGGCACAGATGAGAGCATTTTGTGGAGGAGACTTTGTGCGATGGGGTGCCACTCGGTTTGCCACAAATTATATTGCACTCGACAACCTATTAAAGAGAAAGGCCGGCTTGAAAACCTTGTTTACTTTTGATCAATGGAATAAACATCCACTGAGTAGATCGCAAATAGGCCGTCAGGTTGAATCATTGATTCTAACCCACTCTTTCTGGACTAAGGTTACAAAAGTATGTGATATTTATGAGCCTCTATACCGACTGTTGTGCATTGTTGATAGTGAAGTATACCTTACCTTGGGTATAGTATGTCAAGCATTCCAAGTAATGAAAGAGGCATTCCAAGCATCTAATCGGAATGCAACATTGGTTTTAAAAGCTATAAGGGAGCGCTGGGACAAATCAATCGATCATCCTTTATTGTCGGCAGGTATAATTTATGCATTATAAATTTCTAAGTATAATTCCTATATCTAAAATTATAGATAATAATTTATATATCTTATTTGTTATTTGTTATTTGTTAGTTTGTTACACACTTGCACCACACAAAGTGAAACTAATTAAATTGTATATTTGTGTTTGACATGAATGCTAGCATACTATCTAAACCCAAAGTATCAATACAATAATAATATTAGTCACAACTAAGAGTTGACTAATGCAATGCTTGAGGTCTTCCAAAAGTTGGAACCATCCTCCGACAAGGGTGGGGAGATTAGAAATGAGGTAATACTACAAAACTAACTATCAAAGTTTATATTTTAATATTTATTCTATTTAATCACTGATGAAAAAGTTGCATTTGTAGATTATAATGTTTCGAGAAGCAAGGGGTAGATTTGGAGAGAAACTCGCAATTGCATCAAGAGAAAGCATGACAGCTGGTGCATATAGAACTATATAGACTACTAACAAATTTGTTAACTTATAAATTTTAAAGTTGTAAATATAAAATTAATAGTTTCATTTTATTATGGGCAGCGGACTGGTGGGATATGTATGGGTTTCTGCTCCAACATTGAGGGCATTGACAATGAAGATATTGTCACAAACATGTTCCTCTTCAGCTTGTGAAAAGAACTGAAGCACGTTTTCCTTAATACATACAAAGCAACGCAATCGACTAGCATACGAAAGGCTTGAAAAGCTAGTCTTTTGTTATTACAACATGAGATTGACGATTAGAGATATGGAAGCTAAGATGGACAATGCAGCAGAGTTAGAGCCCCTAAATCTGCTTGATATATCAGTCAAAATAGGAGAGGAGAATGAGAATCCTCTTTACGAGTGGATTAGGCCCTCACATATGGATGGGCCAGATGGTGAACCTGATCCAAAGGTGGCAGAAGAAGTGCAAAACCTCAGGATTGACGTCGACAGTTTTATCAAGCGATGATACAATGAGAATAGATTCGGTACATTCTAAGTCTTCTGACTCTTGTGACACCGATACCGGAGGTGGGGATAGTGATGGAAATGATGATGGGGACAATGATGGAGGAGGGGGTGGAAATTATGGAGCTAGAGATAGTCCGAGGCCATTATTGAGTCCTTTTACTTGTGAAGCGGATTTCACACATGTGACACAGGATGAGGACCATGGCTTTAGGAGAGCAGGCAGGCATTGGAGCAATAAGCAAACATTATTCAAGGAAAAACAGGGACAAAACACAAGCAGCCAACAAGATGTAGATTCCCCATCCTCGAACTTCGAGTCTATGAATATAAGATCACAACAAGGTCATTTTGGGTATGGAACAGACTCGAGCCAAGATACCTATTCCCAGCAACAAGTCCAACCTGTGCCATATCAGTCACACAACCCGAATGGCATGGGCCACTATAACACTGATCCTTCAGGAGCATATATCTATGGACAACAATATCCATATCAACAACCAACTGATTATATGCCCAATCCATACTCAATGTATCCATCAGTCCCACCACATACAAATGAAGGAGCTCCTGAGACTGAATAACCAGATTTGCCGCCACTAAAATCCTATGGCATTGTTCTGCTGAAGAATATAACCGCCATCTACAGAATTACCAATTCAATTATGCTAATTATATGAAATGGCTAACCTATTGTTGTAATATTACCAATATGGATAGGCAGAATAGGGATAGAAATGATGATTTTGAACACTAAGGAACTCCATGTGGTATTAAACTACTAATGTAAGTATGTAAGTATGTATGTAAGTGTTTATTGTGTAAATGATAAATATTTACAAATTTTAATCTCATGACATTTGGATGTTACATTTGCATGAATTTATATTATTTATTTTCTCATCGTATCACACTATTTATACCCTACACAACACATACTTGTGTTATACACATTTAAATTGCAATTTTTTGATGCTAGATTGTGTATTAGAGTCTAAATCATTGTTTTCCAAAGTTTCAATAAAAAAAATCCACGTTTAACACATAATATCCACCATATCTTTAAAATGATATCGATATTGTCGATATATCCAACGATATATCCAATATATCCACATTGTTGGACCCTCGATATATCCATCGATATCAATATTAAAGACCTTGATTATAGCCCATAAGTTGGTGGATATTTTCACTCATCTCTATTCGTCTAGTGGGAGCAATCATTCAAGGATTGAGGGTTTAAATTAGAGTCTCATCATTGAGGAGAAAGCATAGTGGTTAGGGAGACTTTTTTAGAAGATGAGATTAGAAGGGTTGTTTTTGCGTTAAGTAGGGATAAATCACCAAGTCTGCAGACAGTTTCACAATGACATTTTTCCACGATTTTTGGGGTACGGTTAAGGACTTAATAGAAATTTTAAGGAGTTTTTTAAGGAGTGGAGTGGTCAATAGTTGTACTAGTGCTTCTTTCATCTGCTCAAATCCCAAGGAGATATCTATAGATATTAAGCACTTCAAACCTATTAGCTTAGTGACTAGTTATTATAAGATTGTGGCTAAGGTTTTTTTCTAAGAGATTGAGAAAAGTGATCAATAAAACTATTTTTGAAGCTCAAGGAGCCCTTGTTTAAGGGAGGCAAATTCTAGATGTGGGGCTGGTGGCCAATGAAGTAGTATAAAATTATATGAAGAGAGAGAAGGAAGGCTATATTGGGAAGTCAAAGTTTGAGAAGGCATATGAGCATGTAGATTGGAAATTCCTTGATTATTTTTAGAAAATTAAGGTTTTGGAGCTAGATGAAGGAGATGGATAAGAGGTTTTCTTAGTTTGATGAATTTTGCTAAGATTGTCAATGACAAAACTTGGTTCAAGGCCTCTAGGGGCCTTAGATAAGAGGATCCTCTAGATATGATGCTGTCTTAGTTTGATGAATTTTGCAAAGATTGTTAATGACAAAACTTGGTTCAAGGCCTCTAGGGGACTTAGATAAGAGGATCCCCCTTCCCCTTTTTGTTCACCTTAGTTGTTGTTTTAAGTAGGATGGTTGTTAGGGATGAGGAAGCGGAGGTCGTGAGAGCTTTCGAGGTGAGTAGAGACAAAGATTGTCGCATCTACAATTTACGGGTGATACTATTTTCTTCATTGATGGTGAAAAAGGGAAGTTGTTGAACTTAGCTATGCGTAAGAGGTGTTTTGAGTTGGTATTGGTTTTGAAAGTTAATATGACTAAGAATTCGTAAGGGGGTAAATGTTGATCCAAAGAGCGACAAAGCCTCCACTCTCAGATGATTATATTTTTAGAGTGGTGATAATGCCACAGCAGATTTCTTTCCTGCCACAGCAACCCAAGTTATAAATTTTTTAACAGACCATTTTACCCCTTGAAGGTAAAAAAAAGTCAAAATTTAGTGGAGCCAATACCAAGAGTACCCCTAGTCAGATGCCACTAATTCTCTCCCACTCACGCACGTTTTTCCTCTTTTACTGACAACCTTCTCAACTTCCCCTTCCACTTTCTCTCTCTTGCTGCTGGTAACCTCACCGGACACTGACACCATCCCTACTTTTCTCATCTTCACAGTCCCCCCCCCCCCACCCCGCTTTGAGAGGCATGCTTAGTGAGATGGAGTCTCAGATCCAAGCCCTCACCATCTACAACTTACCCAACCGACTTCCACTCTCTCTTTAGCCATGCTCTCATATTCTGGTTAGGACATCAGCGAGGATTTTCTTCACGATGGGGTTCTGCCACCTTAGTTTCCATCCCCTTCGCCGTCTCCTTCTACTCCCCCATCGCCATCTCACTCCAATTTTTTCCCTGATCTGATCTGTAGCAATCTATGATTCAACCCCACCAAACCCAATCTGAGGTTGTGGCCTGCCATTGCACGCAATCTGATCCATGGCACAGTTTGAAACCAGATCTAATTGAATAAAAAGAGTCTATCAAAGGCGAATTTCTATTATGGAACTTCAGTGACGACTCACGCAGGCAACCATCACAACCTGGATTCATTCAATGCTTGTATTTTTCATTTTCAATAGTTTCATGTGTTAAAATGGTTGTGATGGTCAAAATTGTGTTCGTCTGATACAAAATGGTGGAACTCCATTTTCCTTTATTTCTTTGACTAGTGGGGGAGACGGGTGGAGCAGGTTTGCTCTCTATGACTTGTGGTGGAGTTTTTCTCTCAATAGTTTCTGACTGCTCGGAAAAAATGGCGAAAGAAAGGAACTAAGGGAGAGTGCATCAGAAAGCAACGTGAGTGGATGGGAATGTCTAAGGTGGTGCTGAGGGTATTTTTGGTACATTAGGTTTTGACACTTTAAGCCTTCATGGGGCAAAATAATCCATTCAAAAATTATAGTTTGGATTGCAGTGGCAGTAAAGAAATTTGATGTGGCAATATCGCCACCCTATTTTTGTCTCCAAGAACATGAGTTCAATATTGGCATCAATTCAATTCAAGCCATTGAAAGTCAAAAATCACCCAAATGGATGGAAGCTATGCATGAGGAACTAAAAATCGATGGATAACAATAAATTTTGGGAACTCGTTGAATTACCAAAAGGGTTGGAGGCTGTTAGGTGTAAATGGGTATTCAAGGGGTAATGTTAAGAGGCGCGAGGCAATGTTGGTTGCGAAGGGCTTTACTCAAAAGGAAGGGATTGATTACAAAGAGACATTCTCTCCAATCTCTTCTAAAGATTCTCTCATAATAATCTTGGCATGGACAGCTTATTATGATTTGGAGTTGCATCAGATGAATGTCAAGACGGCTATCTTTAATGGAGATTGGGAGATTTAATATTTTAGTTTAGTAAGAGTAGTTTAGTATTCTAGTCAATTAGAGTTATTAGTGTTAGTTTCCTAATATCAGTGTTAGTCCTCTATATATATGCTTGTAATAGGTCTTGGGAAATACTCTTTCAATGTTGGCTTGCTGAAAAAGCACCTATCATAAAGTATAAACAGCTTTCAATCCACATTCAACCGTGGCCGGAGGTATATCTTGTTAATTTTCATTTATAAATTATAATATGCTCGCATGTTCTACATCATTTATGCTTCAAATCTGGTCTAGCAAAGATCCTAGTTGGCTTTAGAACTAGTTAACATCAATGACTACTGCAATTGCAAATACAGCTGAACAACGATTGTCCTCTTCTGATACAAATTAGAATAAGCACGATTATTGACAAACAAAAGAAATTTTACTTAATATCATACAGCATAATTAAAACATAAAATTAAGACCAACAAGTTGTCATTAATAAACATGTTTTTAGCAAAATGATATATTTAACATATATCAGTCACCACATCATGTAGCCACAACCATTGGTTAACAGACTGTTAAGTATACAAAAACTAAACAACTCACTTGGATTGCTTCTGTATCTATAGTAGTCGTAATACCCAGAAACTTTGCAATTTCGGCCAAATCTGCAAATCATAAAAAATGTCCAAAACCTACTTAGATTAATTTAAATAAATAAATAGCATATATAGCATATGAGATAATTTAGCCAAGCCAAGAAATAATCAGGGAACTACAGCATCCAGAAGAGGGATAATATTATGAGGATTGACCTCAAGAAATAATATAATTTGTTTTTTAAAAAAATCTTGTTACATGTCAATAGAAGGATTTTTTTTTTTTTTTTTTTTTTTTTGAAGAATAGAAGGAAAAAAATTTTCTACTCTTAGTCAGTTTGGTATTTGTTAAGATGCGATAGACTGTCCCAGAATGTAAATTTTGCATATTATGTGTTTCACCAATTATTTAACTTGATTAATCAGTTGTAGAGTACACCCAGAGATGTTCTTTCTTTCTTTTGATATGAAAAATTAGCATGTCATATCAAACAACATGCGTAATACTTGCCAATTGAAATGTGCATTCAGCACTTCAGCATATATACTTCTCAACCTGAGTCATTAATATTTTTAACTTTTACCTGATGAGTAGTTCAGGTCAGTTCGGTAATCATTGCCTTAAGGTTAAACTACTAATGCAGTATGTCAAGCATCAAGGAATCAATTTAAACTCCACATGATCAATACATTTTCCTAGGACATCCTTATCAAATGTGCAAGTCCATCATCTCCAAATTTGAGAAAGTAGCAAAAAAAATTAATAATGTAGGAAAGCACTAGGATATTGCCCTATATGATCAGTTACGGTGTGCTAAGATTCAGGGAAGCATGTGGTTTTAGCCTTTTAGGGTGTTCAACAGTGGAAGAAGGATAGTAGGCTTTATAGATGATTTAGGGTAGGAATGCGCTAAGGTTTCAATGCACGAAGTTGCTGAAATTTCAGGAATGAGTTGCTGGAAAATCTAAAGCAACTATTTCAGGAGTCTTAAAGATTGGAGAAGGTTTAATGTTATAAAAAGTAGAGTTTTGGGTATTAAAGTCTGAAACAAATGGTTATAGGTGGTTTAGAAGCAAGCACACAAATTCAAAGAAGTAATAAGAATAAGAAAAATAAATAAAATATTCTAGGAGTCACACCTAGAATTCTTTAGACATCACACCTACGGTTTGGGTACATCACACGAGTTTTCAATATCTACTGAAAATTCTGTAAATTGATTTCTTTCCCTTGAATTGAAAGAGTTCATATTACATACTTACACAGACACCTGGTAACTCCAAAATCTAATTAGGCTACAAGTCCAAGGACTTAAATATCGATATTGATGGATATATCGAGGGTCCAAAAACATGGATAAATCGGATATATTGATGCATATATCGAAAATTTCGATATCGATCCAGAGATATGATGGATATTGTTAGTTAAACATGTATGTTTTCATTGAAACTCTAGGAAACAATGATTAGACTCTAGTAAATAGTTTAGAATTGAAGTATTGCAATTCAATATATAAGACAAGTATGTATTGTGTAGTGTATAAAAAGTGTGCCACACTGAATAAAGAATGAATATTTTAAGAGAGTAAATAAAATATGTTACTTGATAACACTAATTTAAACTATTAGTATAATTGAAATATTTATATAAATCAATACTACAAGTGTAAGAGGGGATAATTTTGACGCGATAACAAGAAAATGAATATCTCGATATATCTCGATTTATCATCGATATATCTTGATATATCGACGACACTATGTGAGAAAAGAAGATATATGGATATATCTAGATATATCGGGATTTTATCAATAATATCGAAAATATCAATAATATCGTAAAGATATTTTGCAAAAAAGAAATGTCAGTTAAATATTGTATCAAGGGGTCTAGATACACAGATATATCATGGATATATCGAAGATATCGTGGATATTTTAGTCCATGGCTACAACTCCAAAATCAGAAATTTCAAATTTAGAAACTCTATCTTCTAAGACTAAATTAAAACTAACAATAGGCCACACTTAATAACAAGAAAAAACTCATGGTCCACTAGTCCACTACTAAAGATCAGGCCACTCAAACACGAACGTTCCAAAATATAATTGACTCTATAAATCTAAAGGAATAACATAGGACTCTAAAGAAAGAGCAAAACAAGGCTCAACTAAAACCAATCATGCAAGGTCCCAAGTGGGCCCCAGATCATTTGACATAAGCCAGATCAAGTTTTGGGCCTCAAAACAAATCTTCCACCCCTTTTATACCCCTTTAAAGGGTGCTGCCAATGATTACCATCAATTGACCTCACTAAAATACATTATGATTACTTGTATACATCTTGAAATGGAGAACAAACTGGAAGTAACATTCTGGCACTGGCATCACTCCCAGGTCGTGCCTTCAGACAACTCTATATGTATGAAACAATCACAGAAATTAACAACTTTGCCACCATCAACAGTGCAACAAATGCCATTTAATTCCGCCTCAAACCCTTTTTCGACGCCATGATAAAAAGATACCTGAAGTTTTTAACTATTCAGGGCAGTGTTTTCAAAGGTCTTTTTTGGGCACAGTTCCAGTTGAGGTGAAGAAAAAACACCCTATTAGCTAGGGCTGCAACAACCCGAACCCAACCCGGTCAATGGACATGCTTGGACAAAAGCTTTTTACACGTTGGGTTAAGCTTGGATCGGAAAATCCCAACCCGATCTCTCAGGTTGGGCTAGGGGAGAGGGGTCGGGCAACCCAAACATGACCTATATAATTTTTTATTTTTTTAATATTTTTTAAATATATTGAATAATGTCTTTTAACATGGTTGCTTATGTACTAAGTTACACATACGTTAGTGTTTCGAATTCTTAAGTGGTGTGTAACTATTTCGATGCTTTCAATTTCAATTTCTTTTGGTTGAAAAAAAACTATATTTTGAATTGACATGAATTCTGGGTTAATAAAATTTGGATGATTGAGATTTGTGGGCATATGAAATAATGCATTTTTATTCATTGAAGAAGGCTTCTAAAACTTTCACCACAAACAGGTGGTTTTATAAAAATAAAAAATAGAAAAGAAACATGCTAACCCACTCAACCCGGCCTCAACCCGTTCAACCCAAGCACAAGCCAAGGAAGCTCAACCCAAAGCACAGGTTGAAGCCTTCACGCCAACAATGTTAGTTTTTATTAAAAACTATTTCATGATTCAACTTTTCTATAGTCTTCATGTGTAAGCTTTTTGGGTATGAGTATATTACATAGTAGTTTCTCTTGGTGGTCTTTGGTAATGAGCTGAATCATGTTCATGTGTGTTTGGGCATTAAATTGATTGGTTTTGCTGAATTGGTTTAGCTTTAAAGGTGGTATATTACACATGATATTCTACTAGCCATTTTAGAATTAAAGCTACAATGCTTTTTTATTCTTTAACTTCCGTTTCAGCACTTATATCTTATCACCGTTTCATTATTTATTTTACCTGAACATGAATCGGACCACATATCTTACCATTATTCTTTTTACCGTTTTACAATTTTGTATATAAGCTATAAGGTTACATCCTCAACCACATACTCGGCTGAAGATATTCAAAGTTATTCTACCTTAAATACAATTTTCTTTTGCCTTTGGGAGTTGAGTTGGGTTGGGTTGATTACTTTCACTGCCCCAGTAATGTGAGTGCGCACTTATCGGCACGTTTTAGGTTGTCGTATCCTGGAAGCCAACCACCACAACCCTGACTGCACCAAAACATTTCTCAAAGGGGCAAAATCAGTTTCAAGGACAACAGTTCTTTTTCCGTGCTTCTACCACCAAACCAAAAACCACGATAACTCTAAGAAGCACAGACACTTCCCAAAGGCCACGTGTCCATGTCACACGTATCAGTGTCCATGTCAGACACATATCGGACATGACACTTGTCCGACACGACACCTCTTTCTTTTCCCTTTCTTTTCCTTCTTTTTCTTCTTTTTTATTGTTTTTTTGTCATATATTTTCTACAAAAAACTCAACTAGAATTTCTAATAATCTAAAAACAGTACAAAAGTATACATTTTGAATGATCTATGTGATGTTACAAGACATTTTATAAATATATGTATAAAAATAAATGTTTTACTGATGTCATATCCCTATCGTGTCGTGTCCTAAATTTTGAGGATTTGCTATGTCCGAGTGTCCATGTCGTATCATATCCATGTCACATGTCCGTGTCTGTGATTCTTAGGCCATAAGTCATTCTTTTTATCTTAAGTTTCAGTTATTCGTATCTTCAAGAATTTGTAATATTCAGATTTTGGAGTGTAATTCTATATCTCATTGTGCAATTTTTCCAACAACAAAAATTAATTTGACACCAAAAATGAGTATAGCACTCTAAAACTAATTAACAAACTTATTAATCCTTTTCAATTTAAACAAACCTGGCAACATTCTAAACTGAAAAAAAATGCCACAAAAGCTTTCCAAGTTTCCCCTCAAATTTTAACACAATACCTTTTTTTTTTTTTTTTTATGTGATCAAAAACATCAGAAATATATTATTAATAAAGGGAAAATAAGGCAATTACAAGAGGAGGACAAGAATTCCACCAAAGACTAAAAAACCAACAGAAGAAACCAAAACAAAACCAAAACTTAAGAACAAACAGCCCTCCAATCAGTCTTCAATAAAAATAAAGGAATATCTGCAAATTCTTTAGAGGAATGAGCCCAAAACGATCCAAAGAAATGCACCTTATCCCACAAATGAATCAAAGAAGTCTCCTTATCTTCAACATAGTTGTTAAAAGGGCGCCTAAGGTGCACCTAGGCGCAAGGCGCAGGCGGGCGCGAGCTTTGGGCTTCGAAACATGCTAGGCGAGGCGATATCCCTTAGGCGCGCTTAAAGCGCGCTTTTTTGGGCTTTTATCTGAGGCGCAAGGCCCTTATAAGGCATGCCTTAGTGACCCACTGGGTTTTTTATAAAAAAATCGATTTAATATAATTTTTTTAAGTGAGATCTAAATATAACCGTTAGATTGGTGAAAAGTTATGGGAAAAAAAATGAAGAAAAAAACAAGGAATAAAGTGACTTTAAAACAAGAGAGACTCCTGGACAGTACAGTAACCACTTTGAAGCCCTAACCCTCTTCTCGGTTAGGCGAAAGAGCTCCAGCTCCAGCTCCAGCTCCAGCTCCAGCTCCGGTGGTCCAGGCCTCAAGCTCCGACAGGTATGTAGCTCCTCTTCTTCAGTTCTTCTTCTTCTTCTGCTTCTTCTTCTTCAGTCTTCACTCTGTTTTGATTTTTTCTTTCTTCTTCATTGTCTTCTTCTCTTGTTTTTCTCTTTCTTCTTCATTGTCTTCTACTCTTGTTTTTTTTTTTTTCTTTTCTTCTTCTCCTTCTTCACCCTGTTTCAATTTTTGTGTTTCTTCTTCCCTGTCTTCTTCTTCTGTTCTGTTTTTTTTTTTTCCTCTTTTCTTCTTCTTCTTCTTCACCCTATTTCGATTTTTATCTTTCTTCTTCATCTTCTTCTTTTCCTGGTTTTTTTTTTTCTTTCTAATTTCTCGTTTGCTATCCCAGCTGCGTCTTCTTCTCCTGCTTTTGCTTCTTCTGATTTTTGCTTTACTTCTTTTTTTTTTGGCCCTGTTTTAGTTTAATTGTGGGCTTTGAATGCTTGTATGATTTGTGGGTAAATCACTTGTTGTTGTAAATTGTGATTTCTGACTTTGTATGCTTTGTGGGTCTAGGTTTTCTACTTACTAAGGCTAGTTATTACTTATGGATTCTGGAAGTTCACAACAAAAGGAAAGGGATCGTGGATACAATGTAGGATTCAAACCTACAACCTTTGTGCAATGGCACAACGCTCTAACTAGTTGAGCTTATAGGCCATAAGATAAGAGTATTCAATTTTATATGTTTAAATTGATTATTTTTCTTAGCTGCATTTGATAAAATAGTTTTTATTTATTTTCTTTAAATTGTGCGCCTCACTTCCCTAAAGCTCGCGCTTTTTTTTGCGCCTAGGCCCCAGGAGACCTTTGCGCCTTAGGTGCGCCTTGCGCCTTTAATAACTATGATCTTCAAAAATCCTCGCATTTCTTTCAAACCAAATAACCCAAAACACAACCATAAAAGCACACCTCGAAAGGATTCCAGCCTTCCTTCCCTTTCCAAAACCCCAAAAATCAATCTCAAATACCCTCCTAACACAATCCGGGGCCACCCAAAGCTCATCACTACAACAAAAAAGTTTATTCCACATCCAACTAGCCACAAGCCACAGGGCAATGCAAAAAAAGATGATCAATGCTCTCCTCTGCTCCTTTGCACACAACACACCACTGAGGCTGCACACAAAGAGAAGGCCTCCTTTGATACAAATCATTAGTACTAACTCTCTTAAGAACTACCATCCAAGCAAACACCTTAACTTTGAGGGGCACACATGCCTTCCAAATAAAAGCAAAAGGGAAAAAAGAGGAAAGGTGAGGACACTCAATCAATTTTTCAAAGTAAGATTTGCAAGAAAAAGACTCTAGAGGAATCAGCTGTCCAAATCCTCCTATCTTGAATACCCACACTCAAAGCTAAACCTTCCAATAACAACAACAAAGATGTAAGCTCTGAACTCTCCCTATCATTAAGGTTCCAAAAGAATTTGAAATCCCACCCATATGAATGAACATCTGAAAAGACTATGGAAGATATAGTGACATTATGACACAAAAAGAGTCTATACAAACAGGGGAACAAAGAACAAAATGGGGAACCACCCCTCCAATGGTCTTCCCAAAAGCGCACCCTATCCCCCACAAACAAAGAATTTAATTCCAAAAAACCAGCCAAACCCTATGAAATAAATTTCCAAGGACACCTGGCCGAAATCCTAAAACTTGGCTGAGCATCCCATCCATTAGCTAGCACACCGTACTTACTCTTAATAATAGCATGCTATAAAGAATCACTCTCAAGAGGAAACTGCCAAAGCCATTTGCTAGTTAAAGCAATATTCCTTTTCACAATATTTCCCAAAGCCAAGCCCCCCCGAGACTTGGGTCTAGATACAACATCCCACAACATTCCTTTTCATAATACCAATTATTATTTAGGAGCAATTTGGATCTCCTAAGTTATCTAAAAAAATTTGACTCCGAATGCTGTTTTAAACTGACAGTTTCTTTCACCATTTATAGTTAATGATCCTTCTATGTATAACCATCCATATCAATCAGAATTTCTTCCTCCATACATATTGACATTGCAACAAAGAAAACTGAGTTATAAAACAGAGTCAAAGGTAATTCTTTTCCTTTTTCAAAAGCACATTCCACAATGAGGTCTTTTAAAGTTATAAAACTCAATAAAAGTGATTGATAGATTATTAAGCTAACCACAAAGTATATTACCAGGTACAGCTGTACAAGTGTATAGAAGATTAAGACACCTCAAGCACAAATAAAATTGCAAGATTTTATCCTTGTCTCCTGAGTAGTAGAATCCTGAGCAATTTATGTTTGGCATTCACATGACAAACGTAAAGAACTTTTTAACAAAATTACCAAAAAAATGAACCAAATCCCAATTTAAAAATAATAAAATCTTTGTCATTCTTCTTCATCAAAGTAGGATTCTTGTCATAGTTACTAAAAAAAAATTCTTTCACTTTTTTGGCTAAAAAGAGGAAAACAGTCATGCTCTGTTTGGTAACTAAGAAGAGAAGAGAAATTTGAAGTCTTGAACTCTTTTCTGTTCCACTAATTGTGCAAGACTTATTTAGTTGAGCTGATTAGACTCGTTTCTTTGGAAATTATAATGCTTCAATTTTTCCTTTTCATTTATCCTGGTGTCACAGCATCCAAACGAGCAATAGTATAAAGAAACTTTACATTGGATGTGAGCAGTCTCTTCATCGCGATCCATAGCGTCCCCTTGTAGATTATGTTGAGAGAAAGGAGACTTATCGCCCAATAGCCTGAAATTGAGAGTTAAAAAAAAAAAAAAAACGAAAAGTGAGTTCGGAAGCTTCTGAGCACAGTTTCAATGCATCAAAACCAATTCCTCCAATCCCCCACCCCCAACTCCCCCGCCCCCCAACAATAAAAACAATTCAACAGAAAATTGAAGTCTTTTGGAATTCCAAACCAAATATAACTCTGTGCAACAAAACACAGCCTCTGTTTCGCAGGGAAAAAATAAACACAGCCTCAGTTAATTTACATTGTTGGAATACCTTAGGAAAATTACGAAGCATCAATCGTTATGGTCAGTACACAATCGACGAATCTCGTCCATAAGCAAATCATTTTTTTTTCTTTTTTTTTTGAGGGGGTGTTTTGCACAGAGAGAGAGAGAGAGAGAGAGAGAGAGTGTGAGAGAGTTGATATAGATACCGGAAAAAGAGCCATTCGAGAAGGGCGTAACGCTCCATACCGGCGAACAGAAGAGACTGAGCTGGAGAATTGGCTCTAGGGTAGTTGAGCCTCCCCAGTTTCCTCTGTATCTCTTCCATCTGCTTGGCTGCCATTTTCTCTCTCCGCCTGCCGGTCGATAGGTGTAATCGCTGACGGTCTGATGGATGAAAGACTAATAAATTGAAAACCCAAAAAACCCTTACTGCAAAATGGTCCACCTAAGAAATCGGAACTTAGAAAGTGTGCGATTTTAATAGTTCATATTAAAATAATGAAGACAAAATTACCTTTTGGTAGTCACTTCCCAAACTAATACTAAAAAAGGTACTATATTCACTTGCTAAAAATTGACTTCTAGTTCCCTTGTTTGATATTAATTAGGAAAGTGGTCACTAAAAGATAATTTCACCAATAAAGAACTATGGAATAGCTTAGTAAAATTACCCTTTTGTAATAAATATTGTGATTTAGTATGTGGATGCCACCAATTGGTACTAGTGGATGATTCACTTATAGATATATATATATATATATATATATATACACCACTTAGTAATAGGGAATGAATCACTTGTAATAAATGGTGGATGTACACTTGGTTAATGGAAAATGAAATCATCACCACTTCTAATGTTAGGTGAATGTAAACTTATATAAAAAAAACTTTGGTTGGAGAAATATATACATTGAGATGAATGAGAAATGATGAAAAGTTTTATTCTCTTTATACACTACTTGTTCTAAGTTCTTATTCTCTTCACAATTTGTTCTAAGTTCTTAATTTTACAACACGTTATCAGCATGAATTGCTCAAGGATTCTATGAGCAATATCATACTACCACCATCTTTTTTCTTAACCAATTTGGTTGTGGTAAGTTGGTACACTCTTAACCAATTTGGTTGTAGTAAGTTGACACGTTCTTAATCAATTTGGTTGTGCTAAGTTAACACACGCATATACATTTATCAAATTCTATACTAGCCATATTTTTTATAAACCACTTATTTTGATGAATTAGTAGCATACTAATTTTTCATAGTGATAAATTTTATTTATCATGGTGCTAATTTTCATAGTGATAAAAAGATTGGTTTTTACTCTAAATTATATATCTTGAATGGAGGAATCCATCTTCTCTTCCTGAAGCAAGAGAAGATTTAAAAATAAAACTTGAAGTTTTATAAATAAATAAAAGAAGTGATAATTCATTTTCTCCTCTTGAAGTAAGAGAAAGATTTGAAAACTTGAAGTTTTCTATATGAAAACTTATTATTTACATGTTCTTTTTCTGAAGCAAGAAACAAATTTGAATCCCCAAAATTTTCTATAAGAAAAGTTGTTGTTCATATATCCTCTTCCTGAAGCAAGAGATAAATATAAAAACCTGAAGTTTTCTATTAAAAGAAAGAGATTATTATTCATATTTCTCTTATTGAAGTAAGAGACAAATTTCAAAACCTAAATTTTTAGAAATGATGAATAATGTCTCAATTTAATTGAATAAAGTGACGGTCAATGATGACCAAATTAAATTGGGTAATATATTTCTCTATTATGTGTCATGCAACTTCTTAAGATTTTGGTAAAATTTTGTTGAAAATTAATGGGTGCACCTTAACTTTTGCTTTAGTTAGAATAGAAGAACACACAAAAATCTGCCCTTATTTTTCTTCGAATTGACTGTCAACTTCACCTCTGCTATCAGTCAACTTCTCTTAGATTGACTAGTAACTTCACTGTGTCAGCTTATATTATGTCATTCTATGATATAAACTACTAGAAGTAGACTAATGACATACCAAACCACTAGAAGTAGACTAATGACATACCAAACCACTAGAAGTACAGCAATAAAATACCAAACCACCAGAAGTGGACTAATGACATACAAAACCACAATAGTGGACTAATGCAATACTAAACCACCAAAAGTGGAATAATACAATATCAAACCACCAGAAGTGAAATGGCACTAAAGAAATAAGTAAAGGTTTATAGAATAAACCTACAAGATAAGTGTTTTGAGTAAATACTTGGTTGAGGTTTTGTGTGTTGTACTGTGCCGATAGCACGAACCTATTTTACCATTTAATTCATAACTTTAGTTTTAGTTATGATTTTGAGATGAAACGAATTAGATTTTGTCACTGACTTGTGTAAACACCCTAGTTTCACCCCCCATAAGTTCATGATAGCATTTGGTTAGGTTTAGAGGCATTTAAAAGTCCCTAAGCCTTGAAGGACAATTTTGCCCTTTTAGGCTTATGAGAATAGTACATTATTGCATGCATATTTTTGTCTCATTTTTGAGTCCCATCAATTGCATTTAGTTTCTAGGATCATCTAGGATATGTGTGTTAAATTTAGTTCAATTCCAGATAGGTTTGGATAGTTAATTAGAACTTTTGCGACTTGAAAGGCAATTTCGTCTTTTACTTCGTATATTTTCCAATTGACTCTGAAACTCATTCTGTATTGTTCCATTGATCTTAAAATGATGAAATGAGTCTAATTGAAGTGCCAATTTAATTATTGAATAGGTTCTGGATTGATTCACCATATTACCCTATGGCTAATTGACCCTTTTCAGTTAACTGCCTTATGAAAACCTAGCCACTTGACCATGGTTAGGGATTTTTAGTTCAAGAATATTCTAAGCTTATTTTACATTGAATCCTTGAAATTTTGGCTTTTGAATCACTCAAATTGGAGTTAATTTGAAGAAGATATGGCCGTTTTAAGTCAAAAACCCGAATAAGTCAAAACCGGGTGAAATAGAGGCTTGGCCTCGGGTGACCGGTTCACCCAACCGGTCCAACCTGTTGGGTTAACTGGTCCAATCGGTTCACCCAACCGGTCACCTGAGACTCCGTGTGTATTTTCCCTATTTTCAAGGAAAACGCAGTTTTGGGCTCTTTTATTCCGAATTTCCTCTTTCCAAAAAGTGTTTTAAACCTATTGGGATGTGATTTTGAGCTGTCTAACATCTAGGAGATTTAATAATAGCCTTAGATTAGTTTTATGGTGAATTAATCTCAACCATTGGTTCACATGGTTGGTGAGCTATAAGTAAAGGCTCATTCATTAGTATAAAGGACTTTTGACACATCATATTCATAAGAGAGCTAGGGAGAACGAATTTGCACACACCCATATCACTTGGAGAAAGCATTCTACTGCAATTTTAAAGAGGAACTAGAAGGCAATTAAGTTCAAAGAGAAGGACGAACACAGTGAAGACCTTTGCTTTGTTTTAAGTCCTCCTTATCCTTATTTTCCTTCTTCTATAGTTTCTTTTTCTTCTATTCTATTCTCTACATAATCATGGCTTAGTATTGAATTAAAAATCATATATGCTCTATATTTTAGAGTGTATATGATTCGTATGATGTGAAAAGCATGCTAGTAGAGTAGGATTGTAAATTGTTTCCTGGTAGGACAATTTTTCTCTTTATGATAGGGGTAAGTTTTACCCAGAAAATTAGTTGATGTGTTTAGGCCATTTTCTCTTCATGGTTCAATTATATGCATGATTTTAAGCATCTTTTGTATACGACACTTGCTGTGCAAGCTTCATCTTCATAGGTGTATGGATAATTATCCTCTTAGAGGATAATTATCGTCCTTAGAGGCTGAGGCTGTGCATAGGTGCTTTTTGAAATGTGTTTAAGTACACCATAAGTTTATTTGTATTCTTAGGTATATATTTTATGTAGGATATATGAATAAATTATTCATGTGAAGTGATTTCTACGTGAAATTATCTCAGGATAGCTTCACTTAAGAAAGCTTGCTATAAGGATGATTATTTCACATTCTTACATAAAATACTTATCTAATGCATCATGTTAGATTTTCTTTTCATGTTTTGGATTGTTATATGATATTTTCATCATGATAATTCATATTTGGCATGTTTTTGATAATTTTATGCATATTAGGGTGTTTTAGGCATATAGGAGCATATTAAGATTTTCTTTTTATTTTTATTTTTATTCTTTGCATTAGGTCATTATATGCATGTTTAGTATTTTGTCCATATTTGATTTAGGTCTTCTAATGATTATTTGGATATGATATGGATGGTTTGAGCATGATAATTGCCCTATAGCATACATGAGATGATTAATTGGTGATTTCTCATTGTTTTGAGATAATTGGCACATGATAAGTTGGTTCATGGTGAGTTCTATTATGAATTACTCTCTTTTCTCCCTTTTGGGTTATCCTTTTTACATTGAATTATGATTCTTAAGTTTCCAACTTTTCTAAAATTTCTTATTGAATAAGAATTCTATCTCTTTTCAAATTCTATCTTTTCTCAAATTCCTTTTCTGGAGGTTCTTCTTTTCTTAAAACTCTTCTTTTTCTTAAAAAGGAAACTTGGGGTTTATAGTTCATTGTAAAGGGAGTAACCTATTCTTAATCAAACTACGTGGACTTTGATCCTTACATCTTTGCATGTAAGTGCTCATTTGATGTTCAAGTCCGCCCTAGGATACAAAGTATCCTAGGTTTTCTTTTTTCTTTTTATTTTTTTATTCTTTATCTCTCTCTACTGCTTTCCATATCTTTCCTACTTATTCATGGATGTTTATAATGCTTTATGGATGTTTATAAATGCTTTATGGATGTTTATGGATGAATGGATAGTTTATGGATGATTTTTTACATATGCATGGTGATTAATTAGAAAGTGATTGAAATAGCCCATATAAATTCAAAGACCCATTTTGGGGCGATGTGGGTGCCTATAGGATGTTTCCTAGAACCTTCCCATATTGTAACTTAGTCTCCGAATCCTCTCTTGTTTTGTTAAGATCTGTTTTTCCATGATCAGAGTCGACTTGTTTGGTTTTCAAAGGTTTCCTTTAAAAACTGTTTTTATGGTTTTCCTCTTTTTCTTAAAAAAACGAGGGGGCGACTCCTTGTTTGTTATGTTTTTGTGAACCTTTAAAAAAATAGATTTTTATTTATTTAAATCTCTACGTTATTTTTTAAAAAAGGGTTCCGATCAAAACCCGTGGTTTACAACTTGTTGGGCTAACATCCTACCAATTTTCGTGTCATTTGGTGACCATTTGGTATTTTTGGTGTAATTATTTCATGGTACACCTTAATCCGGGATTTCTGCTAGGCAACACTAACTCAATATTGAAAAATATTTTTGAATGGGTTTTTTTTCTAAGTATTTATCTACTAAATTTTGAGGTTACAAAGTATATTTGATATACTTTTAAGTGATATAAACCCCAAAGCCCATTTTTTTTTGGATTGAACCTATAAAAATTCATTTATATGCATCATGAATTGTTTTCACTAAAATTTCAAGTTTGGTTGTTGTACTTGGAGCAGATTACAGATTTTTTGCTACTCATTAGTAGCATTTTGAGAACTAGAGGGACCAACTAGAGATTGTCTCTGTAGCCCATTCAAAATCCTAGCCCCATTTTGGCGTGTGTTAGTTTAATTAAAAGCATTCCCAATAGTGCCAATTGCCTAAGCAAACCTTGAAGAATTGATGAAAGGCTATCCATTAATTCTATTCTGCCATTGGAGAAGTACTAGTACTTTGGGTAAGTTACTCTAATCATGGTAAAAATACCTTGGCATATGCATCTATATGGAATTATTTTCTCTATCATATAAAAAAATGGTCATCAAGCTTTATAAAACAAGTAAATTGGTTTTACTTACTATGTGATAACAATCAATTTTGATATATGAGTTTGAAATTATTTGTTGGCCAATTGTTTGATTATTATCGAAACCATTTCATCATTAAATTTGATTACCGTTGAAATTAAATATTTGATTCTTTTGAAAATGATCGATTTATTACAAAATCTGATATAGATAAATATTTTCTAAGCACCAAAATGTGTCAATACATTGAACATAGTGGCAAGATTGTGAAAATATTTTAATATTTCTTGCCTTGTAAGTACTATAATAGGTGTACTAATTACTTCAGGTCTATATCTAGTGTCCTTATAGTTAGAACATATGTTCCCCTATCTACTCACCTGAAAACAGGCATAATTTATAAATTAGTATAGGGGAAATCAAATACGAATTGCAATATGATCTAATTTCAAGATGATTGTTAATAATATATGTCTAGAAGACAGTGCTACAACTCACACAATAATTAAATTTCCAAGATTTATCAATATTCAAAACTATTGTCAATACTATATTAGGTTTGTCAAACCTAATTGAAGGTTTTAGAAAGGCAAATACAATATTGCCAAAAGGAACAAAAATTTATATTGAAAATGCTTTATATTCTTCCAGAAGTAGAAGAAATTTACTGAGTTTTTAAGATTTACATCGTAAATAGTTATCATATTTAAACCATTAACGATGGAAATGAAGAATATCTTTATATTACCCCAACTTCGGGCCAAAAGCTCATATTAAAAACTTTCTCTTCTATATGACTATAAGCACAATTGAAACACATGTGGTAGCACACCAGAAGTGCTCTAACATAAAGATCTTTATACTTTGACATGATCATAGTGATGGTAAGGGATGGTAATCACAATATGGTAAGAATTCACACACCCAAACTCACAAAGTGATGTTTTTACAACAAGTTTTGCAGATTATTCATTTTTCCTATCATTAGGGGAAGGAAATCTAGTAAAAATTCACACATACAAACTCAAAAGGTATTGTTTTTATAGCAAGTTTTGAATATTGTTATTTTAATAGAATTCCCACCGTTAAGGGGAGGAAATCAACTAAACAGAGGAAAGG
Source organism: Liquidambar formosana (assembly GCA_039720395.1). NCBI lineage: Eukaryota > Viridiplantae > Streptophyta > Magnoliopsida > Saxifragales > Altingiaceae > Liquidambar > Liquidambar formosana. The sequence continues at coordinate 5,833,702 of CM077831.1, forward strand.
CGTGAATTTTCAATAAATGTTTTGATTTTATAAACTGAAAGTTCAAACAATCATTTACTTGCAAGTCCTTGTAGGACAACAAGTTAATATAGCAGTAAATGAATCTAAGACATGCTTGAAGCGTGAAAGACTTATCGGTGATAAGGATAAAAATCCTAGAAAGGAAAAGAAATTGGTGCTCCTAAAGAGGCCATATCCACAAAATAGGCAATAAAAATAATCGATCCATCCAATTGGTAATGGACAATAGATCTCTTGAAGAGGTATCCCCTGAAGTGCAACCTTTTGAAAAATTAATTCCTTAAGTGTAGGTATGTGTACTTAACTTGATTGAATGATTCATGATCATTAGTTTTATGCAAAACTTAGTTAGATATTCACACCTCTAAAGAGGAATCTCCTAAAGAGAAACCTCCTAAACAGTTATCCCCTAAAGTGGAATTTCTTTAAGTGAAATCTCCTGAAGAAATTGTTCCTAAAGAGGAATAGGTACCTAACAATAACGAGATCTTGATAAATTATATAAGTTCAGGAGACATATTGGATAGAAACAAATTGTTGTTGACAACATATTTTCTTTTAAAGTTATTCTTGACATTACCAGAAGTAATGATGAAATTAAACCATAAACCGTCAAAGAGAATCGACATAGAAACTATTGGCCAATGTGGAAAGAAGTAATTCAAGCAAAGTTAAACTTGCTTGCAACATGCGAAGTATTTGGACCTGTAATCCAGAGCCTGTTAGATATAAACGGGTATTTGAAATTGTTAGGATTATGCCCTAGAGCCAATCATAGAGATAATTGTTTAGGGATTAGGAAAAATCATTTGATTTTATTTATATATGTCACATTTATTATTGATTTAATAAAAGGGCTTATTCTATTATGTTTATATGCATAATTTATATTTACATAATATGTCCATGGAGTTAGAGTTGAGAATATGAAATTACAAAGGGTTGTAATTTTGAGACTGTAAATATATCTTTGTACTAAACTCCTAAATCATTCCTAGTTGAAGGTTCATTATAATGGACAGTAATGAACCATAGGACTAGCACTTGTTAAGTTGACTCTATAGGAGGAATAGCTAGTCTCAAACTATTTGTGTGGAGATACTACAACCAACAAGTGAATGCCTATTATAAGAATAGGTACACTGAATGTGACCAAAGATATGAGATAAACTGAATGGAGTTTTAACCTGCCTGTCATTCAGTTTCTCATTGTTATAGTGGTACAAGTAATCCTTAGACCTGAGACATTATGGTTGTCTTATGCATGTAGCTTTAGAAGTTTGATAATACTAAGTGCAGATCCTATTCAAGGGTCTATAAGGGTGTTCATTGGCCCTACTGCTATGTGTGTGAAGGCATGTGATTGATCAACAAGAAATCCATCACTCTTAGGGAAAAGGAAGTGAATGTCTTATATAGCATTCATTAAATATAACTCATTAAATCCATGGGCCCATGGTAGTATGAATATGGAAAGGAGTTTCCATAAGTTCATCATTGAGTTGATATTAATGAATGAGTATAAAGTAATTGAACTAGGGATTTGACAGACTTCCATGTCCTATTAGTTCAATTGGAGATATTGTGTTGATGGAAGGATGTAATTGTAACCTGTAAATTATAACGAAAGGGTTCTTTGTAAATGACTATTCACCTCATTAAGGACCACACCATGAGCCATATGCTAGGTGTTACTCATGGTTAGTAGAAGCCCTAATTGATATAAATGAGTTATAATCAATTAGGGAATTGGAAGGAGTTCCAATTAGACCCTCTAATGGAAAGAGTTCCATTGTGCACAACATGCGCTATACCTACTACTTGATGATGTGAAACCAATGGGTCACATACTGATCGTGCTAAGAGAGCTTGAAAGTTTATGAGAGAAAGGGCATAAGTGAATAAAAGAATTGTTCTTGAGGGGCTAGTTTGTATTTGATATAAACTAAAAGGGTTATTGTATAATTAGGAGTAATTACACAAAACCCTTTAGGGTTTGGAACCCCCCTAGGGCTAGACCTATTAGTGACTTTAAATAGCCTTTGTTATGATGTGATGACATCATCGCATTCACAATCCCCAAGGGCTGGCCGAAATTTGCTTTGAGGCTCTCACTCTCTTTCTTTCTCTTCTCCACCTCTAGCAACAACAAGGAAGAAGAAGGAAAGGACTTTAAGCTCAAGTTAGGTGTGGATACCGTTGGAGGCAGTACACTTGGACTCACTACAAGAATATAGGGCTTTCACAACATTACATTAACAACATTTTTGGCAAAATGTTGTTAAAGGGTATTTTCAACAACATTTATTTAGAAAATGTTGTTAATGTGCCTTGTATGTGCACATTTAACAACGTTGGCTAGCAATGTGGTAAAAAAACACAATGACAACATGTCTATAAACGTTGTTATTTTTCACCACGTTCCCAAAAATGTTGTTGATAACAGGGCTTTAGACAACATCCCTCAAATGTTGTTAAAAATAATAATAATAATAATACTAGTAAGGATAAAATTGAGCGGGCCTCTTTTCTATTTTTTTTGGGTGTTCCCGCATTGGGTGAGAAACCTTTTATTTTATTTCTTCTTTCATTGCCATACCCCCTTTCTCCCTCCTCTCTCTTTCTATGACAGCCACTCACCATTCCAGCCACTCACCGTTCCAGCCGGTATCAGATCTACTCCCCGATCGTCATCAGCACTTCTCGTTGTCGGCAGCCGTCATCGGTAGCCCTCTGTCTCCTTCCTCTTTCTTTCTTTGACAGACACTTGCCATTCCAGCCACTCGCCATTCCAGCTGGTATCATATCTACTCCCCGATCGTCGTCGACACTTCTCGTCGTCAGCAGCTGTCATCGGTAGCCCTCGTCATTGCTCATGTGAGGTACGTCTCACCCTCTCTATGTATATATATTATTTATGTCATCGGCACTCCTCGTCGTTGCTCTGTTTCATCTCCTCTCTTGCTCTCTTTCTCTCTCCATCTGTAAATCGAGTCCATCTCGAAGCTGCTCCAAATGTGAACTCCTCTGACCTCGCGGAAGAAACCCTAGGTTTGTTCTCTCCTTAATCCTGAAAAATAATAAAAATTTAGGGTTTTTTTTCCATTATTCCTTAGCCGATTTTAGGGGTTTTTTTTGCATTATTCCTTTCACGGTTTTAGAGGGTTTTTCCATTATTTCTTATATGATTTTAGGATTTTTCTTTCCATTATTCCTTAGACAATTTTAGGGGGTTTTGTTCTATTATCTATTCTTCTCACACGGAACAAGAGGAATTTTAATGAGAAAGAGCTGACTTGAAAAGATTGTTCTTTTTTAGGAACTCTTTGTGCTTGCTCTGGAACCGTCAAGGTGAATACCAAAAAGATTGTTCTTTTTTCTATTCTCTTCTTTTTCTTGCAGCTGTAATTTCTGACCCTGTGTGGCGTGTTTTGTTTGAAACTTTGAATTTGTGACCATTTGGGTTTTTCCTTTCTTACTTTCAGTTTGCAAACAGAGATTGTATACAGAGGTGGTGCAATGAAAAGGAAACACGACTTGTGAAATCTGTCTTCAGGTTTGGATTTTTTTAGCTGATTAGAAGAAGGAGATGATCTTATCTTCTTTTTGTGTTGGATGTTTTGGTTTTCTACTGTGGAATGGAACCGGTGTGTTTTGTGTTTTGTGTTTGTAATTGTGAAGAAGAAATTTTAGCACAAACCTCCACTAAAGTAGTTCGTCTTTAATAACTTGACAGCTTCTGTGGTATAGCAATAGTGAAAAGAAGAATTAGGGAATAAAATATTGTTTTCTAAAATGAGTTGGAGTAGTTTAAGGGCTTGATTTGGGTTTTCGGTGTATAGTATGCCCTCCATTTTATTGTTTATTGTTAATTCCTTGCCAATTATAGGCAGGTTAACAATCCTAAACTCCTAATAAACTCAAGAATTTCTAACAATAATTTTGTTTGTTAATTATAACTGTGGACCCTAAAAAGTTAAGAGGCCCACGGGAGGGTTTGAAAAAGGAAAGGAGTCGCCACCTTATTTTTTAAAGGAAACAAGGAAAACCCTAAAAAGCAGTTTTGTTTTAGGAAAATAAAAGAATGACTCCATGTTTAAAAATGGTAAGGCAAAAGATCTTTTGGAAACCAAAAATGGTGGATTTGGAGACTAAGTTACGATATAGGAAGGTTCTAGGCAAAGCCTATAGGCACCCATATTGCCCTAAACGGTTTCTTAATTTAATTGGGCTAAATCAAAGTCTTAAACACTTAAGAAATAACAATTATCATCACAAGGCAGCATGCATATCATCCATTCATTCATCCACATAATCAAGTGAATCAAGAAAAATAGAAAAAAAGAAAGAGGGGAAGGAAAACCTAGGATACGTAGTATCCTAGGGCGGACTTGAACCTCACGAAGAGCGCTTACGTACCATGTATGGAAATACATGGATCAAAGTCCACGTAGTTCGAAAGGGAATAGGGTTATAACCTAATAGAGGCCTAAGGTAAACCCTAAGTTTCCTTTCATGAGAAACATGGTAAGTTTCCAAAAATAAATGATTCTCAAAAAATCTTTAGTAAATATGGAATTTCATAAAGATAGAAACTTTGATTCAAAAGGCATTTTTATGAAAGGAAACTATAAGGATTGCCATGTTCCCGTATTAGGAAATAACCCTAGGAGGGAGAAAGGGAAAGTTTCAAGGAAAGGAAAGAAAGGTGAATTGGGGCACCCTCATACCCTACTTACCTTTAAGCAAAAGCAACCTGTCAAAATAACCACCCTATTGCATAGGGTAATTACCTTATTTGCAAGATTTCATCTTGCAATAGCCAAAATAACCACCCCACATTGGTGGGGTAGTTGCACCTATTGTACCTGTCAAGCACCTGCAATTTCCATGCAAAACATACCAAAAATACCAACAAACAAACCTAGTTTCTAACTAAGCAATTATCATGCTTCAACATAGGCTAACACATGCTCACAACTCATCATTAAAGCCATTAAACAGATCTGGACAGAATTGAAATAGAGCTTAAAATCAACCACAAGCCATGCAAACAACATGAATCATAAGCTAACTAAACCCTAATTCAGCCCTATATGCAATGACATGCAAATAACCCTAAAAATCAACCATATGAATGCTCCAAATATCATATTTAAGGCAATAAACAAATCTGGACAGAATAGAAATAAGGTCTATATTCATTCACTAAATATGCAAACAACATAAACAGTGAATAATTACAAACCCTAGTCTAATCCTAGAACCATGACATGCATAAAAACCCTGAAATCCACTACATGAATGCTAAAAATACCACAGTTATCTAATATGCAACCTACATATAGCAACTATGAAGAAAAAACAGAGAAAATCCCGAAGCTATCATGCTATATGCAACTAAACCAACACAAGGATGATAAAAACCCTAGAATCACAATGGTGCATAAAATCACATGAAATAACACTCTAACATACTAAACAGCTCATGAATATGATCCTAAACATGCATACTAGCTAATAGAAACAACAAAATACGATAAAAACATAAGCTTTAATATGCAAAGGAGTTATTTCATGCAGAAAACCAATTTCAGCACTAAGAAAACCCTAGAGTCCCAAACATGCAGTAAATCACATGGAATAACATCCTAGCATACTAAACAGTCCATGAATATCATCCTAAACATGCATACTAGCTAATAGAAGCAACAAGACATGATAAAGACATAAGCTTTAATATGCAAAGAGTTATTTCATGCAGAAAACCAATCTCAGCACTAAGAAAACCCTAGAATTGCAACTATGCATGAAATCACATTAAACAGCCCTCTAGCATGTAAAAATGACCATGAACAAGATTATAATCACGCATATTAACTCACAAAAGTATCCACACATGATAAAAATGCTAGCTTGAACATGCAATAATAGCTATTTAATGAGAAACCCCTAAAAATGACACTAGAAACCCTAAAATCATAGCCACATATAAAATCACATGGAATGACATTATATCATGCAAAACCAGTCATAAACAATATCCTAATCATGCATTCTAACCATTAGAAGCATCACCATATGATAAAGATATAAGCTTGAACATGAAATAATGCTATTCTATGCAAAAAACCCTAACTTTAAAAGAGAGAAGAGGAGAAGAGAGGGTATACCTATGGCTGCTGCTGTAGAGAGTCCTCCTTCTCTTATGCACTGCTGGGAATTCCTTCTTTCGAGCCTTCAAGCCAAACTCCAGCCCTCCTTCAAGCTCTCTCTCTTACTCTCTCACTTAAAGCTTAGGTTAAACTACCCTAAGGATGGCTGTCATAGCCTCCAATGTGCCTCCTACTTCAGAAATTGCGCCCCTATTGCTGAAGTATAAGGGGGTATTTATAGGGTTTGAGGGAAAACCCTCAATGGTTGGGATTAAAACCCTAGGTATTGATCCAAGGGCTCTTAGAGGTTCCCTTGGGGCTCAAGTAGGTCAAATAGGGCTAAAAATAGGGTTAAATGGCGGCTGGAGGCGAGCAAATCCGAGGAAATAGGAAGGGAGCCGCGTCAACACACAAAAAAGGAAATAGGCTTGGGTGACCATCTGGGGTTGGGCGGCTAGCCGCCTGGGCCCAGGCGGCTAGCCGCCCAGGTCTGGGTGGTCACCCGAGGCCATGTTATCTTATGCCCTATTTTGACTCCTTCGACTTCCAAATGTGTTTCAGGGCTCAAATCAACTCCGATTTTGACGAAACGAAAGCCAAAACGACAGCATTTCAAAGGGGAATGTAATTTGAGTCACTTGAGGGCAAGAAACCCTAGCCATGGCTGCATGGTTGGGTCATACAAAGGTGGTTAACCGCTATGCCTCACCATCGCTTAGCTTAGGTATGCACATAGGGTCGCACCGAATGCTTTCTAATTCGAAATTCAACCTCCCTAAACACACTTGGGGATGAAATTAAGACTAATCAAAGTCAAATGAGTAGTCATAGGGTGAAAATCATGAGCTGATTCGAGCTAACCCGAAATAGGTCTCTTAACCAACCTGAGCTTTATTGAGCTATTCTAATCCCGAACCATCAATTCATCGAATTGAACCCATAAATACCTCAAATGCATCCATATGAACTCCAATTGGCAACTTGGAGATCATTTCAAGGTTAAATGGAAAGTTTGTGGCCTAAACGACGATTATACCCCTCAAGTCACAAAAGTTCTTATTAACCCTCAAGATCAACTCCAAATCGAACCAAAATTCATACACATCATCCTCAGGACCCTAAAAACTTAATGCAAAAGACTAGACTAAAAAAGAAAACAAAAAGACACATGAAATGACAAACCCTAGCTAAGGTGGCAAAAATGGGGTGTGACAGAAGCCCCTCATTGGTGAGCAAGTTTCACTTGCGAACCAATAACCAAAAGAACAACCCATTTTTGCCCGGGAAATTGATTTCATCAACACCCACTGGGGAAAAGACAGCGATCATATCATTGAATTCTTAGAATTCATCATACACAAACACAAAGGTACTCCTCATAAGTTCTACAGAACTCTTCTCATATTGTATACCAGTTTCACTGGGGGACAAGATGAGGTATCCACAGCTTTCATCGAACGTAGTTCAATGAAAGGTCTTCTCATATTACACCAGTCATGCTGGTGAATAATACGAGGTATCCATAGCTTACACCGAATCTACGTTCGATGAAAGGTCTTCCCATACTATACCAATGGCTCTGGTGAATAATACGAGGTATCCATAGTTTACACCGAATCTGCATTCGATGAAAGGTCTTCCCATACTACACCAGTCACGTTGGTGAATAATACGAGGTATCCATAGCTTACACCGAATCTGTGTTCGATGAAAGGTCTTCCCATACTACACCAATGGCTTTGGTGAATAATACGAGGTATCCATAGCTTACACCGAATCTGCGTTCGATGAAAGGTCTTCCCATACTACACCAGTCACGCTGGTGAATAATATGAGGTATCCATAGCTTACACCGAATCTGCGTTCGATGAAAGGTCTTCCCATACTACACCAGTCACGCTGGTGAAAAATATGAGGTAACACCATGCCCTCAAGGCTATCTCAAAACATGAGAAAGATATACCCTTCTCATATTCAAATCATCAAGGTTATCATTTGAACATCAAGGTAATCACATAACACGAGAAAGATCACGTCCTTCTCTTTCTCAAATCATCAAGGTAAACACATACCACGGGAAAGATTGCATCTTTCGAATTATCAAGGGAAACATATGAGAAAGATTGCATCTTTCTCATATCAAACTCTCAAGGTGAACACATAACATGAGAAAGATCGCGTCCTTCTCATATTCAAACCATCAAGGCAAACACAAATCATAGGAAAGATTGCATCTTTCAAGCTATCAAGGTAAGCACATAACATGGGAAAGATCACATCCTTCTCTTCCTCAAATCATCAAGGTAAACACATACCACGGGAAAGATTGCATCTTTCGAACTATCAAGGTAAACATGTGACATGAGAAAGAGTGCATCCTTCTCATATCAAACTTCTCAAAGTGAACACATAGTGTGAGAAAGATCATGCCCTTCTCATATTCAAACCATCAAGGTACACACAAATCATGGGAAAGATTGCATCTTTCAAGCTATCAAGGTAAGCACATAACATGAGAAAGATTGCATCTTTCTCTCACTATGTCATCAAGACAAAGGTAAGTTTCTACTTACCAACACTCAACAAGTTCACCAAATCATCTCATATGGAGGCTATTCATGCCTCAACTCACACATCAACTCACATAGGAGACATACTCATCTCATGAAAACGAACATTCACATGCCCATAGAGAAAGTATCTTTATCCCAAATAACGATGAATCATAGTGACATAGGAGGGAATTCATCCCTAATGATCAAAAACCATATGCATAGAGAGGGTTGTTCAACCCCACCAGCATGCCATGCCCACACAAAGGCCACCAATGCAATCCATTTCAAAACATTTCATGCTAAACAATATCAAGATATCCACTCATTTTTCAACTCAAAACAAGCTTGAGATTGCATCTCAAAGAGGGTTCAAAAGCACGAATAGGCGAGCAAATGCCAAACAAAGGCCAAATAGGGCAAAACTGGGCGAAACAAGACGGCGGTCTCGGGTGACCACCTGGGGCTAGGTGGCTAGCCGCCTGGGCCCAGGTGGCTAGTCGCCCAGGCCTGGGTGGTCACCCAAGCCCGAAGTGGAGTTTCACCTGTTTTTTAGGAAACTTCCTTCCAAAACACGGATTTCCGAATTTTTTCCTATAAAAGCACATCCAAGGGGTCTCAAACCCTACTTACATTCATTGAGAGCAAGTTATGGAAGCCCTAGACAAGTTCTTAGGTGATTTTCTGAAAGTTATGAGTGCAGAGGCAAAGAAGGAGTTCAAGCGCTACTGCTTGGATCCATTATTCTCTTTGATGCATGTGAAGCTTGAAACCACTCTTCTCACTGCTGCTACATACTTTTGGGATCCCCAACTTCATGTATTCCGTTTCAACTACGAAGAGCTATGCTTAACAATGGAGGAATTTTGTGCTTTGTATGGAGTTTCACCTGTAGGACCTTTCATCCTCCCTACTCCACGCTTAAGTTACCTGATTTCCTTCTCCAACTTCCTTGGGATTTCTCAACAAGAGGTCTCCATATTTGTGAAGGATCACATGGTGAATCTCATGGAAATAGCAACTTCCTTTTTGGCTCAAGGTAGCAAAGGTACCCTGAATTTCAACCTTAATACTCAACATGCTCTTGCTTTTTGCTTGATTGGTTGCTTCCTTATCTCCACGGGGACTCTCTATGTCCCTATTCAAATATGTGAACTGATCCCTTTCATTCTTGAACATAACAACCTGATTCCCATGGTGCTAGCTGAAACTCTCAATAGCTTAGACAGTTCATGATAACCCACAAGCCCCACTAGGAGGGAGCCCCATTCTACTGCAGACTGTGGCTTCTCGAAAGGCTTAACTTCTTATCTCCTACCACCATTAATCCATACAAACCTCAACATTATTGTTGCCGTCGAGTTGAACTCCCTGGTCAATTTTCTTTGAGGGAATGGTTAGGCTACTTTCAAACACTCTCATGGCGAAACATTAAGTGGTTTGTCTTCATATGGGGATGCAAGGAACAAATTCTTCTTCAAACTTCTGGGTGTGCTATGGTCAAGCTCATAGGGTTGAGATCAACTTCATTCTATTGGACTTCAAAAATCCTTCGTCAGATGGGTGCCATGCAAACCATACCTACTTCTATGGTATTTGATCATTCTGTTGAACCTGTGGGCCCCACAATGGTTAAGTGGGCCAAGACTAGATGGACTAATTGGCTGAAACTGACTCGTGTTGAAAACACTGATGGGCCTTATGTTATGAGCCCTAAATACAAGACATGGTTGAAAAATAGCTTGGGTGACAGAGAAGCCATACGAAGGGAAAGGATTTATGACCTTATCAAGGATACAAGACTTGGATTTTGCAGGGAAGATATTCTGGAAGCAGTGGAAGCAGCACATGCTCATGACTTATGAAAGAAGCGAAGACTTGAAAGAAAGGAGAAGAAAACAAACCAAGAGACTCTGAAGAAGAACAAAAGGACTTGAAGACTTTTAGAAATAGGATATCTATGGTATGTCAATAGTCCTTTATCTAACATCAATAAATTGCTTTATCAATCAATTAGTTCTAAATGAATTGCCAATAATAATTTAATTTTGAGATTTGTTGTTGTGGTGTTGTTTGGACCGCACCCAAGGTAACTTTATGGGTTGCCTACGTATCCCCATCCTTTTTTCTTTTTCTTTTTTCCTTTTCTCTTTTATTTTTATTTTTATTTTAGGAATGGGGAATCAGGTCCTCGTAGTTCAAATGCCTTAACCTTTGCCTAGGCCGCCCTTATGGGTTTTCAACCTAGCAGGCCTTACACATGATACTTCTTCAATTGATCCAAGTTGGTAGGACGAGCGAACTCAATACCATCTAAATCCATGAGGCAAACAGCCCCTACTGGCAATATCTCTTTAATGACATACGGGCTACCCCAACTTGGCTTGAACTTTCCTCGTGGATCAAAAATTGGAGCTCTGATTTCTTTCAACACCAAATCCCCTGTCTTCAAACCTCGGTCTTTGACATGCTTGTTGAATGCTCTCGCAACCCTTCGCTGATATCCCTGCACATGATACAAGGCCCTCAATCGCCTTTCATCTAGCAATGCCAACTCATCATAACGGTTCTTGACCCAATCTGCTTCTGCTATCTGACTCTCCATGGCAACCCGTAGCGACTGGTACCTCCAATTCAATAGGCAAAACAGCCTCTATCCCATACACCAAAGAATAGGGGGTAGCTCCTGTTGACGATCTTACGAACGTTCTATAGCCCCACAAGGCTAAGGGTAACTTCTCATGCCAATCAGTGTAAGTGTCAGCTGTTTTCTGTAATATCTTCTTAACATTCTTGTTGGCGGCTTCCACTGCTCCATTAGTCTGCGGGCGATAAGGGGAGGATAGATGGTGCACTATGTTGTATTTCTACAAAAGCTCCTTGGTTTCTTTCTGAAAGTGCTGACCATTGTCTGAAATAATCTCATGGGGTACCCCATACCTGTAGATGATGTTGAGCTGTATGAACTGCGCTACCTTCTTAGCATTCAGGGTCTTAAAAGAAGCTGCTTCTACCAACTTAGTGAAGTAATCAATAGCTACCAAGATGTATTCAGTGCTGAATCTCCGAAAACCTCCAACTCTTTGATCCCCAATTCTAGTGCAGCTTCCAACGCAAGGATGCAGGCTTCATACTTAGCAATGTTGTTGGTGGCTTCAAACCCTAACTTAACTGCCAAGGGTGTGAATGCTTCCTCAGGTGAGACCAGCAGAACTCCTATCCCATACCCTGTCTTGTTTGCAGCTCTATCGAAGTATACTTTCCAAATCTTCTTTCTGATTTCCAGGACATCCTTATCGGGGAATTGATCATTGAATTGTTCTGATGACGCCACAGGGCAGCTAGCCAAGTAATCTGCAATGATACTTCCTTTCACTGACTTCTGTGTTACATACTTTATGTCGAATTCATTAAGGAGAATCGACCAACGAGCAGTTTTGTAAGATAAAACCGGCCTTTCTATCAAGTACTTCAGTGGATCCATACGACTTATCAAGAAAACCTCATACGACATCATATAATGACGGAGTTTCTGAGTTGCCCACACCAAAGCCACACAAGCCTTCTCTATAGCACTGTACTTCACCTCATAGTCTGTCATCTTCTTGCTTAGGTAATAAATGGCATTCTCCTTTTTCGACCCCTCGAGGTACTGAGCTAGCATAGCCCCTGTCGGGTTTCAGTGACCGTCAAGTATAACAATAACGGCTCACCTTGTCGCGGAGGGACTAGGATTGGTGGATTACTCAAATACCTTTTAATGGTCTCGAAAGCTTCTTGACATTCTTCGTTCCATACCTTTGGCACACCCTTCTTAAGCAACTTGAAAATCGGCTTACACACCATAGTTAAATTAGCGATGAACCTGCTTATATACTGAATTCTCCCAAAAACCCTCGAATCTGCTTTTACTGTGCTAGGCGGCTCCATCTCCACAATGGCTTTAATTTTTCCTGGATCAACCTCGATTCCCCTCTGAGTAATCATGAATCCTAACAGCTTGCCTGCAGTGACACCAAAGGCGCATTTCTGTGAATTCAACCGCAAGTTGTACTTCTTTGCCCGTTCTAGGAACCTTTCCAGTGCTATGAGGTGTCCTTCTCGGTCCACAGACTTCACGATCATGTCGTCCACATACACTTCCACCTCCTTATGGATCATGTCATGCAGCAATGTTGTAGCAGCTCTCTGATAGGTAGCCCCAGCATTTCTCAGACCAAACGGCATCACTTTGTAGCAATACGTTCCCCACTGTGTGATAAAGGCTGTTTTCTCCATATTTTGTGGCGCCATCTTTATCTGATTATATCCAGAAAACCCATCCATAAAGGAGACAAGCGCATGTCCTACAGTACTGTCTACCAACACATCAATGTGGGGCAAAGGAAAATCATCCTTAGGGCTTGCTGCATTAAGATCTCGAAAATCCACACACATCCTTACTTTTCCATCCTTTTTAGGCACGGGCACTATATTAGATAACCATTCCGGATACTCCACAACCTACAGGAACCCCGCGTCAAGTTGCTTGGTTACTTCTTCCTTTACCTTCAATGCCCATTCAGGTTTTAACCTTCTCAGTTTTTGCTTTACCAGCTTTTTAAGGGGATTGGTGGGTATGAAGTGCTGCACAATGTTAAGATCTATGCCGGGCATGTCTTCATAAGACCATGCAAAGGCTGTTATGTTGGCCTTTAAGAGGGCTATCAGCTTTTCTTTTACAAATGGTGAGAGGGTTATCCCAATTTTAATTATCTTTGGCAATTCATTTGTCCCTAAATTGATTGATTCCAATTCATCCATGTTAGGTTCGGTGACACCCCTTTTCCTTCGCTCGACGAGCTCCGGGGGGACATCATTCCTAGGATCTACATCCATGCCATAAATATCCATAGAAGAGAGAAAGGAAACACTGCAAGCAAACAATGTATAAAAGAAACACACTTCATTAAGGGAACTAACAAAAAGACATAAACTTGAAGACAGAAAAGGAAACAAAATTTGGTGCCATAACTATGAAACGACTCCTAACTCCACAAAGTGGGATAGGCGGACACACTTTATTGAAAGCAGGAAAGACTCTAACTAAGGAACCTACAAGCTACTATCAGGCAGGTCATGATCTTCCTCTTCTAGGATCTCTGTAATGGCTCCATCTTCTAGGTACCAATTGTGAAGCGGCATGGTTGCATGGTGAATTGACGAATCTTGGCAATCTTCTGCTGCTGACTCCCCCAAAGTAAGAACCATATCTTGGAACATGGTGACCATAGCCTCGGTGTCCACATGCTCTACCCAGTCTTCTTTCTTCTTTCCCATAGAGTTGTACCAACTTGTCAAGCTACGAGGATTCGGCCCCTCTGTAAAGTACTTATCACAAAAACCTTTATCTGCCAAAGCTGGATCAGAACTTGGGTAAAAAGTGCAATAGCATGATGGCTCTTCCTTTTTCGACTCCATTTCTATGCACTGCATATATTCAAACCCAGATAAGGGTATCTCAACTGATTCTGGTTTTATTTCACATACGGGTACCCCCGCCATTTTCAAATTATAGTCCCCTTGAAGTGTGACAACGGCTCCTTCATGAGGGAACTTTACCTTTTGATGCAATGATGATGGTACAGCCCCAGCAGGATGAATCCAAGGCCTTCCCAATAACAAATTAAAACATGATGGTACGTCCAAGACCTTGAAACTCCACTCTGAACTCCGTGGGTCCCATGATTAAAGGTAAAGTGATCACCCCAATTATTTCTCTACGAGTGTTATCATACGCCCTCACTGTCTGTCCGGATGGAGTGAAATAAGTGGGCCCCTAAGCCCAAAACAGTTGCAGTTCTCAAGGGACATACATTCATCGTGGAACCATTATCAATCAAGACCGTGGGAACCCTCTTCCCCATGGTGTCAACAGTTATATGCAAGGCTTGGGAGTGGCTTGGCCCACTTTTAGGTAAGTCAGCCTCTGTGAACACTATAGTGGAATTCTTCGGAGTAGGGTTTACTAGATTCACCAATCCCTCAGGAGACAAATCAACTGGAACTTGTATTTGATTTAACAACTTCAGCACTGTCTGTCTGTGTTTGTGAGAGGCCATAAGCAAGCCCCTGTTGGGAATCGAACAAGAGGGAAAAATAGAAGTGCGGAATATAAAAAATTTTTCCTACGATTCCCAATCCCATGAATCTAACTATGCATAACACAAAATCAAACCCTAACTACAAAGAGGGTTAGAACACTTACAGAATTTTTGTCTTCTCCTTTTTGCTCCAAGCTTTGATTCCGAACAGCGGTAAATGAGCAGCCCAAGTGTGCTGCCTCCAACGATATCCACACCTAGCTAGAGCTTCAAGTCCTTTCTTTCTTCTTCCTTGTTGTTGCTAGAGGTGGAGAAGAGAGAGAGAGAGAAGAGAGCCTCCAAGGGGCTGGACGGCTAGGGTTTATTGTGCAAGCCTATTATGCCATGTCACACATAAGTGTGACTTATATAGGCAGCCCACTAAAGGGGGCTGGCCATGGGGAAGAAACCCTAATAGGGTTATGTGTAATTACACTTAATTGCACATTAACCCCTATTATTTGTATCAAATACAAATAGGCCTGTAAAGAACTATTCTTTATTCACTAAAACCCTTTCTCTCATAGACTTTAAAGCTCTTCTTGCATGATCAGTGTGTGACCCATTGGGTTCACATCATCAAGTAGTAGGAATAGCACGAGGTGTGCACAATGGAACTCTTTCCATTTAAGGTCTAATTGGAACTCCTTCCAATTCCCTAATTGATTATAACTCACTTATATCAATTAGGGCTTCTACTAACCATGAGTAACACCTAGCATATGGCTCATGGTGTGGTCCTTAATGAGGTGAATAGTCATTTACAAAGAACCCTTCTGTTATAGTTTATAGGTTACAATTGCATCCTTCCTTCAACACAATGTCTCCAATTGAACTAATAGGACATGGAAGTCTGTCAAGTCCCTACTTCAATTACTTTATACTCATTCATAGATATCAACTCATTGATGAACTCATGAAACTCTTTTCATATTCATCCTACCATGGCCATGGATTTAATGAGTTATATTATGAATGCTATATGAGACATTCTCTCTCTTTTTCCTGAGAGTGATGGATCCCTTGTTGATCACTCACATGCCTTCATACACATAGCAGTAGGGCCAATGAACACCTTTGCAGACCCCTGAATAGGATTTGCAGTTAGTGTTATCAAACTTCTAAAGCTACATGTATAAGGCAACTATGGTGTCTCAGGTCTAAGGATTACTTGTACCACTATAACAATGAGAAACTGATTGACAGGCAGGATAAAACTCCATTCAGTTTATCTCATATCTTTGGTCACATTCAGTGTACCTATTCTTATAATAGGCACCCACTTGTTGGTTGTAGTGTCTCCACACAAATAGCTTGAGACTAGCTATCCTCCTATAGAGTCAACCTAACAAGTGCTAGTCCTATGGTTCATTACTGTCCATCATAGTGAACCTTCAACTAGGAATGCTTAAGGAGTTTAGTACAGAGATATATCTATAGTCTCAAAATTACAACTCTTTGTAATTCCATATTCTCAACTCTAACTCCATGGACATATTATGTAAATATAAATGATGCATATAAACATAATAGAATAAGCCCTTTTATTAAATCAATAATAAATGTGACATACATAAATGAAATCAAATGATTGTTCCTAATCCCTAAACAATCATCTCTATGATTGGCTCTAGGGCATAATCCTAACAGCCCCATATGGTGATACTGGCATTGGTCTTCTTCAATTGTCTGAGTACTTCATCCTCTTCTTCTTGCACATCAAGGCACTTATCTAACTCACCCAGTGGATTATCAGACTCCAAGTGTAGAGGCTTGAAATGGCGGCCCCCTCTTGTCATGTGGTCTACTTCTTCATCACTAGCCCATATGCCATCAATCTCATTTGTGTCACCCATTAGGTCATCCCATTCAATCATGTCAATGTCCTCCATCTGTACCTCTTCAGGTATATCATCCTAGCTCGTAGGAATGATGGGCTCACTTGGTAATGGATCAGGATAAAGCATATAGTAATCAAATTTCCCTGAAGGTTCTCCCAATAACCCCACTTGAGGGTCTCCTGCTTCATAGCTTTCTCTTAACTGCTGTTGGATAGACTTCTTTGGCAATTGTAGGATCTTTTGGTCAATGAGGTCTTGAACGACCTTTTTCAACATAGCACAGTCCTCAGTGTCATGGCCAGGTATACCATGGTATTGGCAATATTGATGGGGTGTTTGGGGTTTTGGCTTTGGAGGGTGAGGTATGATAAGGCCTTTGTTACAGCATTGGTAAAAGGCTTGGGTTAAGGACATGGGTAATGGGGTGTATTGTCTTATGGGTAGGCAAGGTCGAGATGGGTCGGCTTCAATGGCATTTATGGAGTTGGATGAATTATGAGAGGGAAGTGGATTTTGGGTGACATTTGGGCGATTTGGTGGAGTTGGCGGTGAGATGATTTGTTTGTCAAGTAAGTCTTGGATCTCATGCCTAAGGCGATAGCAACGGTTGGTTGAGTGGCCTTTGGCTTGGTGGAATTTGTAGTATTCATTCTCATTGTAGTTCTTGGGCAATGGGTTTGGTGGTGGTCTTGGGTCGAGACGTTTCAACAGGCCTCGGCTCTTTAGCTTTTCAAGCACTTTCTCAAGTGGCATGTGCAATTCAGTGAATTGGCGAGGTGGGTTGGTGTCATTTAGGGAGATAGGTTGAGTGGGTTGGGTTATGGCATTGACCTCGGCATTGTTTTTCCCAGCAAAGTTTGGCCTATGACTCCTTTGGACTTCTTCTATCTTGATTGACCCATTAGCAATAGCATCCTCAACTTGTGTACCTACTCTGATAAGAGCCTTGAAATTAAGGAAGTAGTGAGCAAAGAGGTGTTTGTGATACACCGGCAATAGGTTCTTAACCACCAACTGAATCTGATCTTCCTCATTCGGTCTATTTGCCATTTTCGAGGCCTTTTGCCTCCACCTTGTAATGAAAGCAGAGAAAGTCTCATTAGCCCCTTATTTTGTGGTCTGTAGGTCCCTTCGTGTGACATCCACCTCAGTGTTATACTTGTAGTGCTCTGAAAACTCATTACATATGTCCTCCCAAGTCCGGGTTCTATTCTCATCCAAGCTAGGAACCACTTTAAGGCAGAAGTGGCTAGGGTTTCATGGAACATTTGGGCCAAGAGTTCATCTGTCGCTCCTCGAGGGTGCATAGCTCGTACATACATCTTCAAATGGGTCTTAGGGCAGCCCGTTCCATCAAACTTTTCTAATTCGGGCATCTTGAATTGTAGTGGAATACGAGCTTGAGGAAACAAAGATAGGGTACGTACATCCACCATGTCATCTGTCCTACGGATTCCCTTTATAGTTCTCTCCAAGGCTTCTACCTTGCTAGCCAACACAGAATCTGTATCTGAGGTCTTCCCCTTACTTCCCCCTTCCAGGTTAAAAATTTCGGGTGATTCATTTCCCTTGGGCTTAGTACTTCCTCCTTCATTGGTCTTAGTGCCTTCTCCAGACTGAGTCCCATTTTCGGTGTTATCCCCCGGGGTACGGCCATTATTCTGTTCGGGTTCTGACATTTTATGTTGGATATCTTGGGCCATTTTCAATGCTCTCTCAAATACATCAGTGGTGTAATCAAGCTTGGTTATGATAGCCTTCAAACAAGTCTCAACATCAAAACCCCCTTCACTAGTTGCTTCGTCAGCCATATCTGACTGGTTGGTAGGATCAATCTTCACTAAGCGCCCTTGTTGGTCGCAGATCCAAGCCAGTACGTCCTCTCACTCCTCTAAGAAAGGGAACAATCAGTCTCTCATCCTAAGGGTATGTCCTAAGCTTCCATATTTGTCTCAATGACTTCACACCATATATACTCAATTAGTCCCTTCCAATTCAATCACCTTTGCAAGGGTCATGGGCGAAAGGTACGTATTAAGGATATAGGGTGCAAAGGTTCTCTATTAGTTTTCCATTAAGCACATCACAAACACGGTCATGATATTATTACAAACAATGTGGGTGCATAAGGGTGAAACCATAGTGTCCTACAAGTATGTCTATATGGACTAATGATAAGGGTAGGCTGGGGTCCTTCACTTGCTTGAGCAATCTTTATACCTAACCACATGTGGCATCAGGAACGCCGCGTGGGTCCAGCAGTACGTGATTAACTCATTTCATATACCCAAGGGCAAGCCCAAGGGTACTTGGCAAGAGAGGTTGAGAGCTTTTGCCCCAACACATGGAATCAGGAAAACCAAGGTTGAGGCTAGGCCCGTCAGTGGCAAGGATACATCGAGGGACATCGATCCTAGCATGCAAGAGTTTGCGCACACAATGCAATAAATGAAAGCACACAATCAGGCGGATGCAATGTGATTGATTTTAATTAAACAAAAGAAATTAACTTAGCCCAATCAAATTGTATAGAGTCTAGCCCACAAATCCCTAGTGGAGTCGCCAGTCTGTGGACCCTAAAAAGTTAAGAGGCCTACGGGAGGGTTTGAAAAAGGAAAGGAGTCGCCACCTTATTTTTTAAAGGAAACAAGGAAAACCCTAAAAAGCAGTTTTGTTTTAGGAAAACAAAAGAATGACTCCATGTTTAAAAATGGTAAGGCAAAAGATCTTTTGGAAACCAAAAATGGTGGATTCGGAGACTAAGTTACGATATGGGAAGGTTCTAGGCAAAGCCTATAGGCACCCATATCGCCCTAAACGGTCTCTTAATTTAATTGGGCTAAATCAAAGTCTTAAACACTCAAGAAATAACAATTATCATCACAAGGCAGCATGCATATCATCCATTCATTCATCCACATAATCAAGTAAATCAAGAAAAATAGAAAAAAAGAAAGAGGGGAAGGAAAACCTAGGATATTTAGTATCCTAGGGCGGACTTGAACCTCACGAAGAGCGCTTACGTACCATGTATGGAAATACATGGATCAAAGTCCACTTAGTTCGAAAGGGAATAGGGTTATAACCTAATAGAGGCCTAAGGTAAACCCTAAGTTTCATTTCATGAGAAACATGGTAAGTTTCCAAAAATAAATGATTCTAAAAAAATCTTTAGTAAATATGGAATTTCATAAAGATAGAAACTTTGATTCAAAAGGCATTTTTATGAAAGGAAACCATAAGGATTGCCATGTTCCCCTATTAGGAAATTAACCCTAGGAGGGAGAAAGGGAAAGTTTTAAGGAAAGGAAAGAAGGGTGAATTGGGGCACCCTCATACCCTACTTACCTTTAAGCAAAAGCAACCTGTCAAAATAACCACCCTATTGCATAGGGTAATTACCTTATTTGCAAGATTTCATCTTGCAATAGCCAAAATAACCACCCCACATTGGTGGGGTAGTTGCACCTGTTGTACCTGTCAAGCACCTGCAATTTCCATGCAAAACATACCAAAAATACCAACAAACAAACCTAGTTTCTAACTAAGCAATTATCATGCTTAAACATAGGCTAACACATGCTCACAACTCATCATTAAAGCCATTAAACAGATCTGGACAGAATTGAAATAGAGCTTAAAATCAACCACAAGCCATGCAAACAACATGAATCATAAGCTAACTAAACCCTAATTCAGCCCTATATGCAATGACATGCAAATAACCCTAAAAATCAACCATATGAATGCTCCAAATATCATATTTAAGGCAATAAACAAATCTGGACAGAATAGAAATAAGGTCTATATTCATTCACTAAATATGCAAACAACATAAACAGTGAATAATTACAAACCCTAGTCTAATCCTAGAACTATGATATGCATAAAAACCTTGAAATCCACTACATGAATGCTAAAAATACCATAGTTATCTAATATGCAACACACATATAGCAACTATGAAGAAAAAACAGAGAAAATCCCTAAGCTATCATGCTATATGCAACTAAACCAACACAAGGATGATAAAAACCCTAGAATCACAATGGTGCATAAAATCACATGAAATAACACTCTAACATACTAAATAGCTCATGACTATGATCTTAAACATGCATACTAGCTAATAGAAACAACAAAATACGATAAAAACATAAGCTTTAATATGCAAAGGAGTTATTTCATGCAGAAAACCAATTTCAGCACTAAGGAAACCCTAGAGTCCCAAACATGCAGTAAATCACATGGAATAACATCCTAGCATACTAAACAGCCCATGAATATCATCCTAAACATGCATACTAGCTAATAGAAGCAACAAGACATGATAAAGACATAAGCTTTAATATGCAAAAGAGTTATTTCATGCAGAAAACCAATCTCAGCACTAAGAAAACCCTAGAATTGCAACTATGCATGAAATCACATTAAACAGCCCTCTAGCATGTAAAAATGACCATGAACAAGATTATAATCACGCATATTAACTCACAAAAGTATCCACACATGATAAAAATGCTAGCTTGAACATGCAATAATAGCTATTCAATGAGAAACCCCTAAAAAAGACACTAGAAACCCTAAAATCATAGCCACATATAAAATCACATGGAATGACATTATATCATGCAAAACTAGTCATAAACAATATCCTAATCATGCATTCTAACCATTAGAAGCATCACCATATGATAAAGATATAAGCTTGAACATGAAATAATGCTATTCTATGCAAAAAACCCTAACTTTAAAAGAGAGAAGAGGAGAAGAGAGGGTATACCTATGGCTGCTGCTGTAGAGAGTCCTCCTTCTCTTATGCACTGCTGGGAATTCCTTCCTTCGAGCCTTCAAGCCAAACTCCAGCCGTCCTTCAAGCTCTCTCTCTCATTCTCTCACTTAAAGCTTAGGTTAAACTACCCTAAGGATAGCTGTCATAGCCTCCAATGTGCCTCCCACTTCAGAAATTGCCCCCTATTACTGAAGTATAAGGGGGTATTTATAGGGTTTGAGGGAAAACCCTCAATGGCTGGGATTAAAACCCTAGGTATTGATCCAAGGGCTCTTAGAGGTTCCCTTGGGGCTCAAGTAGGTCAAATAGGGCTGAAAATAGGATTAAATGGCGGCTGGAGGCGAGCAAATCCGAGGAAATAGGAAGGGAGCCGCGTCAACACACAAAAAAGGAAATAGGCTCGGGTGACCATCTGGGGCTGGGCGGCTAGCCGCCTGGGCCCAGGCGGCTAGCCTGCCCAGGTCTGGGTGGTCACCCGAGGCCATGTCATCTTATGCCTTATTTTGACTTATTCGACTTCCAAATGTGTTTCAGGACTCAAATCAACTCCGATTTTGACGAAACGAAAGCCAAACGACTGTGTTTCGAAGGGGAATGTAATTTAAGTCACTTGAGGGCAAGAAACCCTAGCCATGGCTGCATGGTTGGGTCCTACAAAGATGGTTAACCGCTATGCCTCACCATCGCTTAGCTTAGGTATGCACATAGGGTCGCACTGAATGCTTTCTAATTCGAAATTCAACCTCCCTAAACACATTTGGGGATGAAATTAAGACTATGCAAAGTCAAATGAGTAGTTAGAGGGTGAAAATCATGAGCCGATTCGAGCTAACCCGAAATAGGTCTCTTAACTAACCTGAGCCTTATTGAGCTATTCTAATCCCGAACCATCAATTCATTGAATTGAACCCATAAATACCTCAAATGCATCCATATGAACTCCAATTGGCAACTTGGAGATCATTTCAAGCTTAAATGGAAAGTTTGTGGCCTAAAAGACGGTTATGCCCCTTAAGTCACAAAAGTTCTTATTAACCCTCAAGATCAACTCCAAATCGAACCAAAATTCATACACATCATCCTCAGGACCCTAGAAACTTAATGCAAAAGACTAGACTCAAAAAGAAAACAAAAAGACACATGAAATGACAAACCCTAGCTAAGGTGGCAAAAATGGGGTGCGACAATAACCCCACTAGAATTTTGATCATCATTGTGAAAAGCACAAGCCCCTGTCAGTTTCAGATTCACTGCAAAACCACTATCCTATGAATGATTGTGCATTAAGGAGTGTGTCCAATGCTCCTGTTGTTGGTGGAGGATGGTCCTGCCATCATGCTCCGTTTACTAGATTTTGAGTTTAGTCATTCGCTCATGGCACCAGGTAGTTCACAGTTTCAGCACATATCTTTTATCAGAGATTGTTTTAAGCAATTTTACAAAATAAATGGTGACTGACATTTCTACAGCCTAAAGTTTAGTCTTTTTACACTTGTAAATTTCCTTGTGTGAAGAATGTATCATCCTATGGTTGATCCATTCAATCATTCACAATCTTTACTGTTTTTTTCTGCCCAGTTAAGTAATCTTATGCTCTGTTCTTCATTAGATCGAATAATTTTCAACTTGCAGCTATATCATCCCTACTTTCGTTTTTGTTTTGTTTTCAATAATAAGCCATGCTGGTAAATATTTTAATGATAGTTTTATGTTGACTTAGTAAATTCAAATACTGCTTTTTGAAATAGGGGTTAACTTAAAAGGTTTTTACCCTCATGCAATAGGCTCTAAGCTCCCTATATTTTCAAAATTCAAGAACAGAAGTCCGTCAATGATTAGCTATTGTTGTTTCTCTTTCCGTCAAAATATCTCCAGGCAATCAGCCCCACTTCTTCTTATTTTAAATCAAAGTGATTGTTTCATGAATCTCGTTCTACTTGCATGTCATTGCTTAAAAGAACATCACAGAAAGAGCGAGGAGAGACATACTGATGTACATCCCTGTACATCTGTTACAGACTATAAAATTTCCATATGAACCCTATACATTACCGAACATTGCATTAATGGACTTAAATAGAATGGTTTTATTGTAATAGAATGCTAATAATTGCAAGATTGATGTTGCAAAAGAATGTGAATACCTTTCTTTCTCTCTCTCTTTCTCTATTTTTTTTTTATTTTAAATTTATGCATAACCAAGGCCAGTGTTTTATGCTTAACCAAGGCTAGTACTAAGTTAAAGTTTTTACAAAGCAGGGTGCTTTGCAGTTTTACAGTGTTGCTTTATCGATTTTTGTTTCTTGGACCTCCATTTCATGGTCTACATGTAATCCCTTTTGATTTATTTTGCAGGCTTCTATGCTTTTAAGGATACCTGCTTTTGTAAGTGTCCTCTGTTCCCATTGTTACTGGATGAGTACCTTCTAGCATGTAATTTTAATGAGGTACTTATTAAAAGAAGGGAAAGATTGTCCCTACATTACTCACATCCCCTTCCTTATGATTGATGATAAAGTGTTCTAATATATTATTTCTGTTTTCAGTCACACAATTGAAGTAGTGATGGCACCAATCTTCAATGAGGTAGTTATTTAGCATTCATTAAGTGAAATATATCAATCAATCATCTATATATAACTACTGCATAGGAGGTGCTTTTTTTTTTTTTAAAAAAAAAAGTTAGGATATGATGATCATACCATGGATTAGGTTAATTTCAAGGTTTAATATTATGAATTTTAGCCCATGGTATCAACAATCAACTATCAATGCTGGGTATGGGACATTATGATTTGAATATTGGATATCTTAAATTATTTTTAGTAGGTTTAACAAACTTTGGTTTTAAATGGCATTGCTATGTGTCCCAAAGGTCTAATGTTAACATTTTGGCATTTTAGTTTGAAATTGAGCTGTCCAGCTCCTTGTTTCATATTGAAACTTGAAAATATTGGAGAGTAGTAAGCACTCTCCATTTCACAGGTTATTGACATTTCGTATTGAAAATTGAAAATACTCTTGATTTATGTTTAAAGGTTCTCATCTCTTTACAAAAAGGATATAAAAGGGGGAAATTTTTTTTGATTTTCATAAATAGCTGGCGGTGTTTGTTATGGGCCATGAGGATTTCCAATGGAACATGACCAAGTTGGTTGTGTTATTATTAGGAATTTGAACTGTCTTCTCTAATTTTTATATGACCTTAATTTTTCTTAACACTTGTTTAGGTAAGGAAGTTGGTAAATTTTATAGTTTCTACGTTTGTGTGTACATTGTTGTCTCTTGACATTTCAATGTCAAAAATTCATTGTGAAGCATAGTGGACTTGTTTCTATTTTTGGAGGACGTCCAAATGTCCGCTCAGTAAACTGCTTTAGCTATTTTCACTCCTGGTTGATGTAGCTGAGAATTTCAAGTATAATTTTCTAGGAGAGATAAAGCCCATAGGTTAGATTAGTATGTACAAAAAGGAGATAGTACCAGTTTAGAAGGCAAAAGAAAAACAAACTGGAACCCATTCTTATAATGCATATAAAATGGTTTTTATTAAGGTCAAGTGTCATGTTTACCAGAATAGGGAAAAACCTACTGTTTTCATATGTTTCTTCCAATTTAATTTTATTTATTTCAATGATCCATGCATGGTTCATTGAAATAGATATTCTCTGGCCCAAGAGGGGAATGCTTTACTAATGGGCTATAGGCATCCGGTTGAGAGATTATAGGAGTTCAAGCTTGCTGAGATAGAATAAAGTTCAAGTAATGCTTAACTTTTTTATCATTTCTTGCGTACAAAAACTCCAGAGTTTTTTATTTATTGCCACCATCACAAACAGATTTAGGAGCACCTTTAAAGAACTATACAAATAGCCATTGGAGCTGTCCTCTTCTTGTTCTCCTTCCTTTTTCCACTCTCTAGTCTTTGATATACGTTATTTATGTTTTGTTTATACTTCTTTAGCTTGGAATTTATTTGTCTTCTTGAATCACAAAGTGCACCTTTGACGAGTACTCTCTATAAGTTATGGTAGTGTTTAATAAATTCTCTCTATTGTTTGCATACAGAGGCTATTCTTGTTTGTTTGTTTCCTAATTTTTTTTTTTTTGGGTACTCTAGGCTATTCTTGTTTCAATAATTGATGCCGTCGGCCATTGGAGAATATATTAGTACAAAAAATTGATGGCGTTTGCAAATGAAAGGTGTCTAATAAAGATGCAAGTGGGGAAATCCACCAACCATTTTAGTATAAATAACTTCAAGAAAAAAATTATTTTGATTGAGCAATCAATTGTATAAGCAAATGGTACTTGTCCAGAATTTATATGCTTTGTTTCTAGCCTAGTGTACTTTATCATCTTACTAATCCCTTTGCTTGATCAATAATTATCTCCAAGTGAGAGCTCATCTTGTTCTTGGCTCTCATGGCCATGTTTATGTCCTAGTATTTTAGTGGTCTTTGGTCCCCATGGTGTGCTAAAAAGTGAGGATGTTACTAATTCAAACATGCTCTATATATTTGAAGATGTGTCTTTTAGCACAACACACATGTATAATATGTATTTTTGGCTATAGGGGAGGATGCAGTTTGGGTCAGATTAGGAATTGGCGGCTAGGTGACGAGGAGCTTCAGGAGGAGGATATGGATGCCTTTCTACAAGGTTTAATTCTACAAAGTTCTTTTTTTTTTCCCCTCAAATTATTATTATTATTATCCCTTAATCCAATGGTAAAGGGAATGTATATAAAATAGAGGTATTGACTATAAAATCTATGTTAAAATATGATTCTTTACTTGTGTTTGTTTATTTTTTGTTTTGTCTCAATTAATGTCTAGGACTACAAGTGATGCTAAAACCTAGCCATGGGGCAGGCCATCTTTTCTGGGTTATAGGGCTTATCTACCTAAATTCTTTTGTGTTTCCAAACCCATGGGAATACCCTTTCGTTAGTGAAAAATAGACTTTAACCTTACTAATGGCCTCACATTATTGGTTGTGCTGATTTTATTTTTTCCTTCTTCTTGTTCAGTGGTACTACGGACTAAGATTGCCAAGGATCTCAAAACTTGAAAAAAGATTACAGTGAAGAAACATCCATAAGTTTACTTTTACTCTTGTAATTTAGCTTCTGCATGTAATTATTTCGTCAAACTTGAGAGAAACACAAATCAATTCATGTTGAAAAAAGAGAGAGAAATAGAAAATTAAATCAAACAATACATTCTGTAGTCATGGGCAAGATCTTTGGTTCAAGTCCAGGATAGTAGTGACAACAGCTGCCTTGAACCTCAAGCAGTAGGAGTTTCATTAGTTTTGGCCTTTCATCAAAAATCAAAAATCAAAAGGCATACATAATGATAACAATGTATGAGAAAACATCAATGTCCTTATGTGGGAGTCCCTTATTCTGCAATGAGCCTTTATCCATTATTGTTGATAAAAATAAATATATAAGTAACAAGTCTATTATTTCCATTCAATAAAATTCACTTTTTGCGGATACCAAAAAAAAAAAAAAAAAGACTTATAAAATACTCTGCATAGAACAACAAGAAGGGTGAATTAATAATGTTATTGAGTTGATATTATTAATAATGTTGAATTTGGAAGAATAACTTAAGTTTCTAATTAAAAACATAACATCTTGCATTGTTTGTTGAATAATCGTGAATGACCTTGCATTGTTGTGTTCAACCTCAGCTTTTTTTACCCACTAAATATTTTTGACAGTGGGATCATGAACATTTCATACGAGTTAGTAATTATCAATCTTAATTAAGTGCCCCTTTGAAATGATGATATTGTTGTGCTTTTTTATTCACATCTATTCATTGTATGTTTATTGTTGTTCTTGGTTTCTTCACCTATGTCCTACACTATGGTATATGGTAGTATATTATATATTTGATCACTTAACCTTTTCTTTTTCCTTATCAATCAATAAATGGATTAGGAGAATTTTTTTAGGGTCAAGTGGAGGTTTTGTCAAGTAAATTGCTCAAGATGGATAAAGAATGGGTGCGGCTTCCAAGGTTTTTATCCTTAAGCACTGTGATTTATGGCTAAATGATAGTATATTATACACCCATGTTAGTTAGATTAGTTAAATTTGGAGTTTTGACTTGTAGAAATACGGAGGAGTATAGAATAGCAGCACGTAAATTTGTTGATATGGCTAAGAAGAATGGTGGGAATTCAGATATGATCGTATGCCCCTGTAGAGATTGTGGAAACCTACGGCACTGAACATTGTGATATAGTGTTTGATCATTTGGTCATGAGAGGGATGGATCGTACATACACTACCTGGGTCCTTCATGGGGAACATCGGAGTGCATCTGTACAATGTGATGAAGTTGAAATGCTAGAGTCATATCAGATGTACAAAGATGTGTATTTTCAAGATGATAATGTAGTAGAATCCACACACGAAGGACAGGAGGCTGATTTTGCAAATTTAGTGCAAGATGCTGAAACTCCTTTATATCCAGGTTGTAAAAAGTATACAAAGATGTCAGCAACTATTACTTTATTCAAGCATAAAGCGGCAAATGGTTTATCTGAGAAGAGTTTTAATGAACTTCTTGAGATTATTCGTGATATGCTACCACAGGATAACACACTTCCTGATTTTTTGTATTCGACGAAAAAATTTGTTAAGACATTCGATTTGGGGTACAAGAAGATTCATGCTTGTGTCAATGACTGCTGTTTATTTAGGAAAGAGTTTGAGCATATGGATTCATGTCCAAAATGTGGGTCTTCGCAATGGAAAGTTAACCAACGTACTAGAAAGGTTTATGATGGAGTTCCTGCAAAGGTGTTGCGTTATTTTCCCATAATCCCAAGACTTCGGAGGATGTTTGGATCACCTGAGAAGGCAGAGCAATTAACATGGCATTCTACTCACCAAAGTTAGGATAACAAGATGCGACACCCAGTTGATTCGTTGGCATGGAGTACAATTAATAATAAGTGGCCTTGTTTCGCATCAGATCCTCGAAATCTGAGATTTGGTCTTGTAAGTGATGGGTTTAATCCTTTCCAAAATCTTAGTTCAAGATACAGTTGTTGGCCAGTAATTTTGGTCACATACAACTTGTCCCCATGGCTATGCATGTCAAAGGAAAATTTAATGTTGACATTACT
Organism: Liquidambar formosana; assembly: GCA_039720395.1. Lineage (NCBI taxonomy): Eukaryota > Viridiplantae > Streptophyta > Magnoliopsida > Saxifragales > Altingiaceae > Liquidambar > Liquidambar formosana. Next base: position 5,862,337 of record CM077831.1, read on the forward strand.
AATCCTAGGGCCAAAGCAACCAGGCAACGACATAGATGTTTATCTGCAACCACTTGTAGATGACTTAAAAGAGTTATGGAGTAATGGGGTGAGGATCTATGATGCATGTAGTAAGTCCATGTTCAACTTGAAGGCTATTTTGATGTGGACAATAAATGATTTTCCAGTATATGGTAACCTATCGGGATATAGTATGACAGGAAAATTTGCATGTCCTGTATGTGGTGCTGGCATGTCTTCACAATGGTTAGCACATAGTAAGAAGTGTGTATATGTGGGCCATAAGAGGTTTCTCGCTCCCGATCATCCATTTCGGATGAAAAAAAGATGGTTTGATGGACATAATGAGAATGGGGGGAGGCCAAAAATATGTACTGGTGAAGATTTCTTCCTTGAACTCAAAGATGTTGTTAATGATTGGGGGAAAAAAAAGAAGAATGAAAGGACGAGAGAAAAAGGAAAGAAGAGAAAGAAGGGAAAGAAGAGTAAGGAAAGTGACAAAGATTCCATCCAAATGTGGAAAAAGAAGTCAATATTTTTCGATTTGCCATATTGGAAAGTAAGTAAAATTATTATTTTGTTATATTTATTAATTTTTTTATTTTTTAAAAAAGAAATTGTGTAGTCCATAATGTCCAATAGCTTGTATAATAAATATTTTGTTGATGTTACAAGCATTACTTTTGTGTCATAACTTGGATGTGATGCATATTGAAAAGAACATTTGTGAGAGCATTATTGGTACACTATTGTATGTGAAGGGAAAATCAAAGGATGGGCTTAAGTCACGTAAAGACTTGAAAGACATGGGTATTAGAAATGAACTGCATCCACAAGAGAGAGGGAATAATGTGAATTACTTGCCGCTAGCACCACATATGCTATCAAAGGCAGAGAAGCAAATATTTTGTAAAAGGCTTGCTAATTTAAAATTACCTGATGGTTATAGTTCTAACATTAGTAATTGCATTTCATTGGAAGAATGCAAAATTGTAGGCCTCAAGTCCTACGACTGTCATGTTCTATTGCACCAATTGTTATCAGTAGCATTGAGAGGACTTCTACCAAAAGGGCCAAGGAATGCAATTTTTCGACTTTGTGCATTTTATAATAAAGTATGTCAAAGACTCATTGATAGAAATAGATTGGAACAACATGAGGAAGATGTTATTGAAACTATGTACATGTTTGAAAGGTTCTTTCCCCCTTCTTTCTTCGACATTATGGTTCATTTGACAATTCACATAGGTTGGGAAGCTCGTCTAGGTGGGCCAGTGCAATATCGTTGGATGTACCCATTTGAGAGGTACTTCACTATGAATTGTTCTTTAAGTTTTATGAAGTTTTATATGTTCATAACAAATTATATTTATAAAAACAGAAAAGGTATTCTTTAGGAAAATATTCATTTCATTTTATTTTGTGTTATAGATATATGAAGGTACTAAAAGGATATGTTATGAATCATGCTCGACCTGAGGGATATATAGTAGAACGCTACATAGATGAAGAGTGTATGATGTTTTGTAGTGGGTATGTGAAGAACGCAGCTGAATTAGGTGTTCGACATGGTATTCTTTAGGATATGCTTGCTTAGAACATGACATGGTATGATTTTTTCTTAATTTGATTTGCTTTTCACAATTTCAAGAATATAGTAATCTCGTGTTGCACATTTGTTTTGCAGAGAAAAGTGAATCCAAGGCTATCAAGAGCAGATGTTTGGACTAAAGGGCATTTGAAGAAAAATAATGAGCCCTATAATGATGCAGTTGCTGATACTTTGGTAACCAAAAGAAAAAAAAAGAAAAACAATTTCTACAACTACAGTTTTTTATTGTATTAGCTTAATTTTATATCCTTGTTAATGAAAATAATGGCTTTTTATCTTTAGAAAAAAATGGAAGAATATACCCAATCAGCTACTGCTCAATCGTCAAATAATGGTATAAGGGGAGATGCTGTAGCTCATGTACTTGGACCTGAACGTGGAGGTCGTGTACGGGGACTTGGATTTGGGGCTACTATCACTCGAGTGGATGCCCAGTTACAAAGTTGTGTGAAGGTTAAACAACTTGAGTTGCAGTTACAAAAGCAAGATGGAGAAGGGAAAAAACATGAAGATCAAATGAACAAACTAACCCAACAAGTCGAGGAAATGAAAGCTATTATGTTAGGACAAGCACAACAGGTAGAACTCTAATAAATAATATGTGTGTTGTGCAGCTATATATACATGTTTTTGGCCTATATTTATTGAAGTCTACATTTGACATTTGTTTTTTATGAAGCAGGGTTTGAATAGAGGTTCTACAAATTATGATGACATGATGCAATCTCCAGCAAATACTCCTCAGGTACAAACTTTAATAGGTTTATTGTATTTTCATATAAATCTGTTATGTTGGGAAAATAGTATATGCATCTCTTCGTAATTCATTGTGTGGTTCTAGGTTTATTAAGTGCATCATCTATTTTACTTATTAGTAGGTAATTGAATAGTTTATCCTATAAAAATTCAGACTTATGCATTTGTTGGAATTTAGACTTATCTTATGTTGTGGAGTATTTGCCTTAGTTTGGTTTGTGGAGTTTTTAGTTGATATTGTGTAATCCTGGGATTATAGGCATATCTCATGTGTTTGGGTGGGTGTGCATATGCATTGTAGTCACCCAAATAGGCAGGATAAGCATTTTTTGAGTTGAACTTGATTAACCTGAGTATATGATTGCATTAGTGATTATTTTTGGACTTTCAGTATTGCTCTATTAATGGGGTTGGGGTTTGGTGCCTTCCGTTGATGCCATGCTTAAACTGCTGTCACACTTAAGCTTTTAATTTTTAATTTTCTTATTCTATTGCTGTGTTCTTGGTCTAGTCCATAGATGGGTGGATTGAGTAGCTAACAGTATATTTGGATTTCCTTAGCTTGGAAATGTATTGGGTTAGAATTGGCTTAAAACATTGTCAGATGTGTGAGACTATACTTCCATCTCATTCTACATATTTCCTAATGTAACAAATAATTCATTGAATGGTGACAATCACAGCAAAGCAATGGTACACATGGTGCAGCTAATCTTGGAAATGAGAGGGGCAATGGTATACATGGTGCAACTAACCTTGAAAATGCGAGATGCCAACTCTTAAATTGGTGTTCATTCGACATTGAAGAAATAGTTGCAGAAGGAAAAGTTGCATCAACTGATCCTTATGCAAAAGTTCATCATGTTCCTCTTGGGTTAGATTGTTGGAAGGTTTGGGTAGACCATGTAACAAATCCAACATTGCCCTTGTACCGTTGTTCACAAGAAATGTCCACGCTTGAGCAAGCTATTGGGAGTACAACTGCTTGGCCTACCAAATTTATTAGGCTATTGTAGTAGAGGTGATACTTTTAAGTCCTTTGTTAGTATAGCATAATAACTATTGGCTCACTTTTGAAGTCACACTTTGTTTACAATGTTTTGTAGGAGTAGATGATTGATGACTTACTAGTTTTTTGTGGTAGATGCATGCTCCTAACTTTTCTATTAGTAGAAGGCCTTTCTTGGTGTAGTGGAGGTAATATTTCTAAGTCTTTTGTTAGTATAGCATAATAACTATTGGTTCACTTTTGAAGTCACACTTTGTTTACAATGTTTTGTAGGAATAGATAATTGATGACTTACTAGTTTTTTGTGGTGGATGCATGCTCCAAACTTCTCTATTAGTAAAAGGCCTTTTTTGGTGTAGTGGAGGTAATACTTCTAAGTCTTTTGTTAGTATAGCATGATAACTATTGACTCACTTTTGAAGTCTCACACTTTGTTTCCAATGTTTTGCAGGAGTAGATGATTGATAACCAATTTTTTGTGGTGGATATGCACTCCTAACTTCTCTATTTTTGTCCTTTTGGCCTTTTTTTTTTTTTTTTTTTTTTTTTTTTTTTTTTTTTTTTGTTTTCACCAGTAAATTTATATGTAATGTTAGGATGATGTTAATATATGACATGTAATGACAATTAAAAGATGTGTTTGGTCATCATTTTAGAATTTGTTTGACACTTTTGCAATTATACTTTGTTTGCAATGTATTGACACTTAATGACATGTAATGACAATTGATGTTAATGACACTTTTGAAGTCACACTTTGTTTGCAATGTATTGTATATAATATTAGGCTTTATTTAATGAATTTGATTTGTTAGGTGTTTGAAGTTTGGGATTAAAGCAATTGTGGTTTTACACTTTTAATAATGGTGTGTTTGGTTATCATTTTATATGAACAGGGAATAGGTATACAAACAACCGTAAATGAAAGCACATGCAAACCAAAAAAAAAAAAAAAAAGGGGAAACGACAACGTTTACAAAATGTTGTCATAAAATTGCCGAAAATCTATGACAACATTTTGGAAACATTGTTGATGTGTGTATCTAAGACAACATTTTCTGAAATGTTGTTAATGTGTCTATATAAGACAACAGTTTGCAAATGTTGTTGATGTAAGTCAGTTAATTATCGACAACAACATTTCTGAAATGTTGGTAATGTGTTTATAGAGTACAACATTTTGAAAATGTTGTTGATGTGTCAACTAACCATTTACGACAACATTTCTGAAATGTTGGTAATGTGTTTATAGAATACAACATTTTGAAAACGTTGTTGATGTGTCAACTAACCATTTACGACAACATTTCTAAAATGTTGTTAATGTATTCGATCTAAGACAACGTTTTTGTAAATGTTGTCGATAACTCTAACCCAACGTTTATTCAACGTGGTAAGATGGCATTAACAACATTTTGTTTTTCCTTTCAACAACATTTGGTTAACGTTGTAAAAAGTCCCACATCAACCACAACAGGAGCTGACACAACATATATGAAAATGTTGTGGAAAGTCTTTAACAACATTTTTCCAATGTTGTAAAAGGCCTTTTTTGGTGTAGTGATTGCTCATTCATTGCTACCCAAAGTTCAAGCTTGGAGCAAAAAGGAGAAGACAAAGCTTGGAGCATAAAGGAGAAGACTTTGTTCAACTGTAAGTATCCTAACTCTCTTTGTAGTTAGGATTTTTGTTTTGTATTATGCATAATTGGATTCATGGGTTTGGGAATCGTAGGAAAATTTAATTTCATCTTTGTATGCTTTCCTCTCTAGTTCGATTCCCAACAGCGGTATCAAATCCATGATTATGCCTCATACAAACTGCATATTGGTTGGAATTTATGGTAAATTGATTGGTTAATGAACTGGGGTTCATGTTCATGCATTAGAATGGTTTCCTTCTCATGGCCGAACCTAGGTGTGAACCCACGAAAAAGTGCGGCGCCCACAAGGGTTTGGCAAAAAGATAAGTGTGAAAGACAACAAACAAAAAGGAGTCGCCACCTCATTTTTTAGGGAAAAGAGGAAAACCACAAAAATGTTTTATTTCCAAAAACCACATGACTCCATTAAAGGAAAAGCAAAGTCTTTGAAACCAGAAAATTGGATTCGGGGGCTAAGTTACGACGTGGGAAGGTTCTGGGCAAAGCCCATAGGCACCCACATCGCCCGGGTTGGTCTTTTAATTTGATTGGGCTAACTTAAAATCTTTTCCACTAAAATATCAGCATATATCATCACAAAGCAGCATGCATAACATATATTCCATCCATCTATTTCATCCATGCACAATCAATCAAATAAAACAAAACAGAAAAAAGAAGAAAAGAAAAGAAAAGCCTAGGATACTTGGATCCTAGGACGGATTTGAGCCTCACGAAGAGTGCCTACGTACCATGCAGCGAAATACATGGATCAAAGTCCACGTAGTTCGAAAAGAATAGGGTTAAATCCTAATAGAGAGTTATGGTAAACCTTAGGTTTCCTTCCATAGTGATTTTCAAAGATAAAATGATTCCTAATAAAAAATCCAACAGAAGATATAAACTTTTAAAAAGGGGTGGAAAGAAGCCCTAGAGTTGACCATATCCCTCTATTAGAGAATAACCCTATGAGGGAGAAGAGAAAAGAAAGGTTAAGAAAAGTGAATTAGGGCACTTCATACCCTATTTACCTTGTGCAATTTGCTCCAAGCAATATCAAGCTTAAGCCATAGCGACCTTATTTGCAATAAGGCAACTATTGTACTTGTTTGCACCCTTACACGTGCTCAAAGCATATAAAAAAGGATAACATAACAATCTGGACAGAATAGTATTAAGGCTCAAAGTCATCCACTAATCATGTTATCAACAAAAACAGTGAATAAATAGAGACCTTAATGCAACCCTAATCTCATGTCATGCACAAAAACCTAAAAATCCACTACATGCATGCAAAAACTATCATAGTTATTCTATATATATCATATATATAATAACCATGAAGAAAAACAGAAAACAAAACCTATTCTATCATGCTATAGGAAACTTGTGTGAATTTAGGGTTATCGAAACCCTAATTTCACAACCATGCATTAAAACATATGAAACAACCCTAACACATGCTCAAATCATCATGAATATCATTCATATCATATGTATTAAATAACAGAAACATCAATTCATGACAATAATCACAGCAAATAGACTATATGAACTATGCATGTTTTAAGAAGACAAAAAGAGTAACGCTTTCAAATCCTTAGTAAACTAAAGATTATCAAGCACATAGAACCATGAATCATCTTAAAATCATTCATATCATATCACAAAAGCATGGAATTAACCTAACATGTGGAGTTACAACATGCACTAGAACTATCATAGAAGAAAAAGGAGAAGGAGAAGGAGAAGACCTATATTCAGCATTCAAAAAGAGTGCTTACCTCTTGTAGAACCTCCCTTGCCTTCAAAGTCCTTGTTCTCTTGCTTGCTTAGGGTTGAAAAGCCTTCTCTTGATGTCCTTCTAGCTCTCCAAACTCGTAGCTCCCTCTCTCTCTAAGTGTAAAGTGCACTTGTGGCCCCCTTATGTGCTGAACATCATGTCCTTTATATAGAGAACTGACCCCTTAAACCAATGGCTAAGATTAATTCATTAAATAATGATCCTAGGGCTCTTAGAGACTCTCTTGGTGCTTAAACAACTCAAATTTACACACTCCTAAGAGAAAACAAGTTGTAATGGCGGAGGAAACCGTTAAAAGATGGAGAGAAGAGTCAGAATCCCATTTAAACACGGATTCCCTCGGGTGACCGTCTGGCCCCAGATGGTCACCCGAGGGCTCCCATCAGCATTCCTCGGTTAGACTCCTTCACCTTCCGGAAGTGTTTCGGGGGTCAAATTAAATCCGATTTTGACGAAATAAAAGCCAAAACGACCGTGTTTCGAAGGGGAACACATTTTTAAGCATTTTAGGACAAAAATCCTTAACCATGGGTGCATGGTTAGGTTTTACAAAGGTGGTTGACCATGGTGCCTCACTATCGCTAAGCTGGGTTTGTACACAGGGTCGAACCGAATGCTTTCCCAATCGAAATTCGATCTTTCTAAACACACCTAGGATGTAAATAAAGCCCAATTGAAGTTAAATGAGAGAAAATTGGTTGGGTCTTATGAGTCGATTTGAGCAAACCAAGAAAGGGTCTTTTAGCCAACCCGAACCACTATGAGCCGAATTGATCTTAAACCATTAATTCATCAAATCGAACATATATATAGACTCTATGTACTCATATGAACTCTAATTGACAACTTGGAGATCATTTCAAAGTCAAATGGGAAAGATACGACTTAAAAGAAAATAATGCCCTTAAAGTCACAAAATCTCTAATTGACTATTGCAACCTCCTCCAAATCAAACCAAAATTCATATGCATGATCTTCAATGCCATAAAATCCTAATGCAAATGCCTAGACTCAAAAATAAAATAAAAACCTACATGAAATGATGACCTCAAACTAGGGTGACAAAAATGGGGTGTGACAGAAGCCCCTCATTGGTGAACAAGTTTCACTTGTGAACCAATGATAGAAGAACAGCCCATTTTTGTTTGGTGAAATCAATTCTATTAATACCCACTGGGGAAACATATGAAAAGAAGGTGATCATATTATTGAATTCTATAAGTCGGATGCCACCAACCTATAGAATTCATCACACACAAACCTTCCACTCACGAGTTCTGCAAAACTTATCACACACAAAGGTACTCCTCACGAGTTCCATAGAACTCTTCACACATAAATGTACTCCTCATGAGTTCCGCAGAACTCCTCACATATATTTCTCATATTGTTCGCTAGTTGCACCAATGAACAATATGAGGCATCCATAGCTTACACCGAACTACGTTCGATGAAAGGTCTTCCTATACTACACTAGTTGCACCGGTGAATAATATGAGGTATCCATAGCTTACATCGAACTGCGTTCGATAAAGCTCTTCCCATATTACACCAGTTGCACCGGTGGACAATATGAGGTATCCATAACTTACACCGAACCGCGTTCGATGAAAAGTCTTCCCATATTACACCAGTTGCACCGGTGAATAATACGAGGTATCCATAGCTTACATCGAACCGCGTTCGATGAAAGGTCTTCCCATATTACACCAGTTGCACCAGGTGAATAATATGAGGTATCCATAACTTACACCGAACTGCGTTCGATGAAGGTCTTCCCATATTACACCAGTTGCACCGGTGAATAATATGAGGTATCCATAACTTACACCGAACTGCGTTCGATGAAGGTCTTCCCATATTACACCAGTTGCATTGGTAGACAATATGAGGTATCTATAGCTTACACCGAACTACGTTCGATGAAAGGTCTTCACATACTACACCAGTTACACCAGTGGATAATATGTGGGGAAAACTATTCAAACAAATAACAAATGTCATAAATCAAATGTTATCAAACAACTCAATACCAATATCATAAAAAATCCGAAGGTCGAATGTTATCAACCTATGCACAAATCACAAAGCTTAACCCTTTCACATTTTCATTTTATCAAAGCTTTTCTAGCATGCAACAAAATCAACAAACATACCCCTTCTAGGTGAAAACTTCTCTTTAAATCTCGTTCCTTTTCAAGGAAAACAATTTCAATTTCTCACATCACTTTGGTGGCTTCACACTTTTAAAAATTTATCTTTTCATTGTCCTTGAAATGATTGGGGAAAGTTCCTATTGATTATTTTGTAAATATGTTATGGCTTAGCCAAAAGACATGCAACTCACATAAGAAAACACATTGAAACAATCATCATTTTCATCAAATTTTTCTCATAAAGCTTTTTAGGTAACTTATCCGGACTTAGCACAGTCATGCAATTTTTTCAAAAAAAAACATTTTTCTTTCTTTAAAAATAGTAATCATGCCTTCTTAGGAAACAATGCATTTCAAGAGGATCTGATTAAACCCATAGATCCTTCTTCAAGGTATAGAGTGGAAACTCATCTTTCCTTCTTCTTTCTTCACTTCTCTTTTCCTTTCAAAAACCCTAACTTTTGCCTAGGTCGCCTTTACAGGTTTTCAACCTAGCGAGTTGCCCTAATTTTTGCCTAGGCTGCCCTTTCAGGTTTTCAACCTAGCGGGCTCTTCTTCTCCTCTTTTCTTTTTTTTTTTCTTTTTCTTTTCTCCTTAGTGCAAAGGAATTCAACTCATGAAGCCTCAGCCTCTTCTCTTCATTAATTTATTCAGGTTCTCTGATTAAACAAACCAGCCCCAGCACACATTTCATTTCTTCTTCTATGAGTAGAATCAACCCCCAAGTTCGTAGAGTATCATGTTTGATCAAGCTCTTTGGCTAAGCAAGACAAATTAGCCCCAGGTTCACAGAAAGCAACACCCATTCTCCCAAGCTCATAAAGTCTCATGCCTACAACTAAGGCAAATTGTTCCTTAGTAGTTACTGCTACCCCTTTTCCATCATTAAATCCATGACAAGAGTCTAAGTCTAAATTAAGATATGATAGGACAAAATCTAATGGACTTTACAAATGGATTATAGTGAATGAGTGCTTTTAAAGGACAAGGTCGATGACCATTGGAGACACACAAGACTCAAAGGATGAAAATGGAAGGACACACGAAGTAATTGAGAAAGACAAACAAGAACAAATTGAAAAAGAAGAATAATCAAATTAACTTTCTCAGTGGCATGTAGTATTTTAAGCTCACTAATTCAATCAATGAAACTGCTTCTTCTTAACTTAGTCACAAAGAATTGCCTTTAATGGTTGGTTATGTGCAAAACCCCTTTCTTTCTCTTTTCTTTTTTTCAATGAATTGGACCGCACCCAAAGTAACTTTATGGGTTGCCTACGTATCTCCACTTTGATCTTCCCAAGACATTAATCAAACAAACTAACATTTCTTTTTGTGGAGAATCAGGTCCTCATAGTTCAAGAAAATTGACTTTTCTTTTTTCATCAATTTCTTTCTTTCTTTTTTTTTTTTTATTTTTTTTTTATTTTTAAAAGCCCTAACTTTTGCCTAGGTGGCCTTTTCAGGTTTTCAACCTAGCGAGCTTAGGCTCTACACATAACCACATAGGGACCATCCTACCTTGGCTTGAACTCTTCTTTGCATTCCTCGAACAGATGATCCAGTCTTCTTAATCACAAAGTCTTCTTTTGATTGTTGTTGATCTTCTTTCTTAGTGCTCCTAGATATATGTTGATCCCTTCCCTCTCCTTTCCTTTTGTACTTTTCAAATTTTTCTTTTTCATAATTTTTTCTTTTGATTTTTTTTTCTTTTGAGGGAAAGGGAAGTAGACATCTCTGAAAGCTCAAGCTACGCTAGTTGATTTCTTCACTTGATCTTTGAATTGCTTCTTGCAACGGCTTCGAGACCTTCTTTAATTATTTGACCAATGACTTCATGTAGTATGGTGGGTGGGTGGTCCCTTATGTTTACCATTTTTAAGCTTTCCCATGTTTCCTAGTCAATTAGTCGCAGTTCATTAATTATTTGCTCCTTTAGTGGAATGAGCTTTTGAGCCTCTTAGGAAATATTTTCATGCCACTTTGATTGTCAATTGATTAATAAGAAGAGAAATAGAGAGACAATGGAATTCTTGAAATCAAATATCTTATTAAAGGAATGAAGAAAAACACATTGAAAATCTTGACTCGACAATAACTAGGACTCAAGAGACTCAAAGGACATTTGACTTGGAGGATGAAAACAATCAAATAACTAGAAAACAAATAACTAGAAAACAAACAAAAACCTAAACTCTTTATCATGGATAGTCATGACAAAATTGGTGCAGCAGCAAGCACTAAATGATCTTGTTGTCAATGAGGACTACCACTCACATTCTTAACCTAAGGAAATTCCCCATAAGCTTGCCCCTCGTTCTCGATGGTCCCATTAGCTATAGCATCTTCTACTTGCGTTCCAGCTCCAATTAAGGCCTTGAAATTTTGGAAGTAATGTGCAAACAAATGCTCATGGTAAATGGGAAGCAAGTTCTTGACCACCATTTGGATTTGTTCTTCTTCTTTGGGTCGGTTCGCCATCTGAGAAGCCTTGATTCTCCACCTAGTAATGAAAGAAGAGAACGTTTCATTCATGGCTTGTTTAGTAGTCTCCAAATCCCTACGAGTCACATCCACTTCTGTGTTGTATTTGTAATGATTTGTGAATTCATTGCAGACGTCTTCCCAAGTCTTGGTTCTAGATTCTTCCAAAGCCAAAAACCACTTCAATGCAGAGCTAACCAGCGACTCTTGAAACATTTGGGCCAACAATTCATTATTAGCCCCACGGGGGTGCATAGCTCGCACATACATCTTCAAGTGAGTTTTAGGACAACCCGTACCATCGAACTTCTCTAGCTCAGGCATTTTGAATTGGAGTGGAATACGAGCCTTTGGGAACAAAGACAAAGTGCGCATATCCACCATATCATTAAACCTACGGATCCCCTTCAAGGTTCGCTCCAAAGCTTCCACCTTGTTAGCCAACACGGTCGAATCTTCTCTTAATGCAATCTTAGACTCCCTTTCTTTGGTCTTAGGTGGTTCCTCTCCTTCTCCTCTGGGGTCCTCGGTGGATTCAGAATCATTAGACCCTTGATGATTGTCAAAAGTGGGGGCCCTAGATTCGGGTTCTGAAATTTTCTGTTGGATTTCCTGGGCCATCTTCAACGCGGTCTCGGATACCATAATGGTGTGGTCAAGCTTCTCCATCATTGTTCTAAGACAAGCCTCGAGGTTGAATGTAGAATTGCTAGTTCGTTCGGCCATCTTGGGTTCAAAGTTAGAGCCCACGTTGACCAACCTTAATAAGTTATCACGGGTTTAATCCAGCCCTCCTTCAAGAACAAATTCCCCTTTTTAGGCCATGACTAAAACATTTTAACAAGATTTCCATGACTGCACTAAATTTGATAAGTGTGGTCTTATAAAGCATGCCCTTAGTTAGACATCTCATCCCCAAGGGTACCTTGAAGTGTAAGGCGACATACTAAAGGCATGAAGGTGAGTCACTTATCTTTAGGTTCTAGCCATTAACCATTTTTAAAACAATCAACAATTTCATTTCCCCAAACATGACAATGCAATATGTGCAAGCAAACTATGGGCCAGGTCCAAACATGATATCTCCTTAGTTGGACACCTCACCCTTAAAAGTGTCCCTTAAGACGAAGGGTGAGGTGACATACTAAGGACATAAAGATAAATGAGCCCCTACTTCCTAATCTTTGATCAAACTTTTCATTCCAGACAAGCCCCTATTATTTTACTTTAAAGCCCATGATTTAAATGGTCTCAACTCATACACCTTTAATTAGTCACTCCCCTCCTTCCTCTAGGGAGCCCCTTAGGTGAAGGGTGGAGGTACTTGTTAAAGGTATGCAGGTGAGGCCACATAATATTAATTCTTGATCATTACCCACGGTTAAAGCAAACACAAGCACTCATCACATCTCACAAAAATTTGGCAGCATATCATTACAACAAAGTGTGTGCATAAGGGTGATTCAATGATGTCCTAGAAGGCCCATTACATGTATTTCTTTCTTTTAAGAGGGTAGGCTAGGGTCCTCAACTTTGCTTGTACCAATCCTTATACCTAACCACATGTGACATCAGGAATGCCGCGTGGGTCCAGCAGTACGTGATTGGTCCATTCAATATACCCAAGGGCAAGCCCAAGGGTACTAGGCAAGAGAGGTTTGATAGCTTCGCCCAACACATGGAATCAGGAAAACCAAGGTCGAACTAGACTATCAGTTGGCAAGGATACATCGAGGGACAATCGAGTGATCATGCAACAATTTCACACACAATGCAATGAATGAAAGCACACAATCAAGCGGATGCAAGTGATTGATTTTATTAAACAATAAGAAATTAATTCAGCCCAATCAAATTAAATGAGTCTAGCCCTCGATATCCCCAGCGGAGTCGCCAAACTGTGAACCCACGAAAAAGCGCGGCGCCCACAAGGGTTTGGCAAAAAGATAAGTGTGAAAGACAACAAACAAAAAGGAGTCGCCACCTCATTTTTTAGGGAAAAGAGGAAAACCACAAAAATGTTTTCTTTCCAAAGACCACATGACTCCATTAAAGGAAAAGCAAAGTCTTTGAAACCAGAAAATTGGATTCGGGGGCTAAGTTACGACGTGGGAAGGTTCTGGGCAAAGCCCATAGGCACCCACATCGCCCGGGTTGGTCTCTTAATTTGATTGGGCTAACTTAAAATCTTTTCCACTCAAATATCAGCATATATCATCACAAAGCAGCATGCATAACATATATTCCATCCATCTATTTCATCCATGCACAATCAATCAAATAAAACAAAACAGAAAAAAGAAGAAAAGAAAAGAAAAGCCTAGGATACTTGGATCCTAGGACGGACTTGAGCCTCACGAAGAGCGCCTACGTACCATGCAGCGAAATACATGGATCAAAGTCCACGTAGTTCGAAAAGAATAGGGTTAAATCCTAATAGAGAGTTATGGTAAACCTTAGGTTTCCTTCCATAGTGATTTTCAAAGATAAAATGATTCCTAATAAAAAATCCAATAGAAGATATAAACTTTTAAAAAGGGGTGGAAAGAAGCCCTAGAGTTGACCATATCCCTCTATTAGAGAATAACCCTAGGAGGGAGAAGAGAAAAGAAAGGTTAAGAAAAGTGAATTAGGGCACTTCATACCCTACTTACCTTGTGCAATTTGCTCCAAGCAATATCAAGCTTAAGCCATAGCGACCTTATTTGCAATAAGGCAACTATTGTACTTGTTTGCACCCTTACACGTGCTCAAAGCATATCAAAAAGGATAACATAACAATCTGGACAGAATAGTATTAAGGCTCAAAGTCATCCACTAATCATGTTATCAACAAAAACAGTGAATAAATAGAGACCTTAATGCAACCCTAATCTCATGTCATGCACAAAAACCTAAAAATCCACTACATGCATGCAAAAACTATCATAGTTATTCTATATATATCATATATATAATAACCATGAAGAAAAACAGAAAACAAAACCTATTCTATCATGCTATAGGAAACTTGTGTGAATTTAGGGTTATCGAAACCCTAATTTCACAACCATGCATTAAAACATATGAAACAACCCTAACACATGCTCAAATCATCATGAATATCATTCATATCATATGTATTAAATAACAGAAACATCAATTCATGACAATAATCACAGCGAATAGACTATATGAACTATGCATGTTTTAAGAAGACAAAAAGAGTAACGCTTTCAAATCCTTAGTAAACTAAAGATTATCAAGCACATAGAACCATGAATCATCTTAAAATCATTCATATCATATCACAAAAGCATGGAATTAACCTAACATGTGGAGTTACAACATGCACTAGAACTATCATAGAAGAAAAAGGAGAAGGAGAAGGAGAAGACCTATATTCAGCATTCAAAAAGAGTGCTTACCTCTTGTAGAACCTCCCTTGCCTTCAAAGTCCTTGTTCTCTTGCTTGCTTAGGGTTGAAAAGCCTTCTCTTGATGTCCTTCTAGCTCTCCAAACTCGTAGCTCCCTCTCTCTCTAAGTGTAAAGTGCACTTGTGGCCCCCTTATGTGCTGAACATCATGTCCTTTATATAGAGAACTGACCTCCTAAACCAATGGCTAAGATTAATTCATTAAATAATGATCCTAGGGCTCTTAGAGACTCTCTTGGTGCTCAAACAACTCAAATTTACACACTGCCTAAGAGAAAACAAGTTGTAATGGCAGGAGGAAACCGTTAAAAGAGGGAGAGAAGAGTCAGAATCCCACTTAAACACGGATTCCCTCGGGTGACCGTCTGGGCTTGGACGGCTGACCGTCTGGCCCCAGATGGTCACCCGAGGGCTCCCATCAGCATTCCTCGGTTAGACTCCTTCGCCTTCCGGAAGTGTTTCGGGGGTTAAATTAAATTCGATTTTGACGAAATAAAAGCCAAAACGACCGTGTTTCGAAGGGGAACACATTTTTAAGCATTTTAGGACAAAAATCCTTAACCATGGGTGCATGGTTAGGTTTTACAAAGGTGGTTAACCATGGTGCCTCACCATCGCTAAGCTGGGTTTGTACACAAGGTCGAACCGAATGCTTTCCCAATTGAAATTCGATCTTTCTAAACACACCTAGGATGTAAATAAAGCCCAATTGAAGTTAAATAAGAGAAAATTGGTTGGGTCTTATGAGTCGATTTGAGCAAACCAAGAAAGGGTCTTTTAGCCAACCCGAACCACTATGAGCCGAATTGATCTTAAACCATTAATTCATCAAATCGAACCTATATATAGACTCTATGTACTCATATGAACTCTAATTGACAACTTGGAGATCATTTCAAAGTCAAATGGGAAAGATACGACTTAAAAGACAATAATGCCCTTAAAGTCACAAAATCTCTAATTGACTATTGCAACCTCCTCCAAATCAAACCAAAATTCATATGCATGATCTTCAATGCCATAAAATCCTAATGCAAATGCCTAGACTCAAAAATAAAATAAAAACCTACATGAAATGATGACCTCAAACTAGGGTGACAAAAATGGGGTGTGACACTAGGGTTTACGAACCCTGAACCCTAAGTTGTTTTCTCTTCTACTCCTCTTCTAAAATACGTTTTAGAACTGCTGGTTATTCAAGAGTTGAATAGGGATTGAGTTTGGAGAAGAAGAACAGTTTTCATGGTAGCCATGAAAAACTGTCATCTTGTTTTGCATGCTGAAATCAGAGTTCTTCTCCAAAATTTTCAAGCCATATATGGTTAGAAAGTTCTTCGAATCAACTTCACAACCCAATAAACGGTTCATTGATCTGAGTTTCGTAGTGAAAGTTATTAATTTTTTTACTACAGGCTGTCAGGGAAGAAAGTTTTGCTCGGGAATGATGCAACAGCCACAACTGTGAGTTTTTTATGGAGATCAAAAGCATGGCAATGGTGGTGCCAACAAGGGTTCTTGAAACCCTAGTCAATTGTTGATGTTGGAAGTCCTCTTGTCCACTCCACACGTGTTCTAGGGCGAGGCCACGACCCTAGCAAGTGTCCCCTTGGTTCTCCTTGGCTCCCCACACTCGTCAGTGGCCATGGCAGCTTTGCTTTGCCTTGGTAGCCCCCTGGCCTAGCCGTGGCCAAGCTATAGCGGCCCCCTAGCCTAGCCGTGGCCAAGCCGTGGCAGCTCCCTGGCCAAGCCATGGTAGCCCACTAAATGTGGCGGCAGCCTTAGGGTTTATGATGAAACCCTAATTTCTATTAATGACAAAACCCTAATTCATTAATTGCATTAATTGAAACCCTAATTAGGCTATTAATTACCTTAATTAAAGTGTTTAATGATTGGTCATTAAGTGACCAATCATGGTTATTAATTATTAGGACAAAATTAATTGCATTTATGATGTCTAGGGTTTAGGGTTTAGGAAACCCTAATTCGTATTAATTAAACCCGAATCTATTAATGCATTAATTAATAACTAAACCTAGTAATTAATGTGTCTAACCTAGGGTTAAATGATTGGTCATTAATGACCAATCATGATCATTAAAAGTTTAGTAATTAATCATTGGCATTTAATAGGTTTAAGGTTTAGGGTTTTAGAAACCCTAATTAGTGCATATTAATTAGGTGTCATTAATATCCTAGGTGGCATTAATTAAACCCTAATCCTAATCATTAATACCGTATAACCTAGGGTTTGAATGATTGGTCATTAATTGACTAATCATAAGGCATTTAATGCATTAGGGTTGCAATTAGGGTTTAGAGTTAATGCATTTAGGGTTTAGGGTTTTAGGAAACCCTAATGCACTAATTAATTAATATATTGATTTTATTTAATTCTGAAATTGATTATTTAATTAATGGTGATTAATTTTATATTGTTTTAAATGGTTTAAAACACAATTTAAGATTAAATTAAAATCTAGAAATTTTTAATTAAATGAAATTGTTTTGTTTAATTAAAGAAACCCTAATATTTGATATTAGAGTTTTATTAGGGGACTTTAATTGTTTCAATTGATTTGATTAATTGAAAGTAAATGTCTTAAATGTTAAGACTTAATTAATTCCAGAATTTATGCATATCCTAATGAGATTAGGACAAATTAATGAGATTGATGAATACTAATCAATAGAGTTACCATAATACCCATATGCTTTATTGCTTACAGTTATTTCTTTTATTATGCAATATGATTGTATTGTTATGGATGGACGATGATTATGGACTATACCCCTTAAACCAATTGTGATTGGTCATCTTATGAATGGGTTGTATTATTTTTCAAGAGTTGTAATTTAATTATGGTGATGTATTATTTATTTGGGGCTTGCATGCTACCTTCTTCTCTCTCTGTATCATTCTCTAATATACCCCACATCCCCTTATGTGTCCTTTTCTTTAAAAAATATAAATATTATGTAATCGAGAGCGCACTAAGGAGTATGGTGGACCTAAAAGAGCATGGTGGAGCCCAACAAGCCTATGGAGAAGATTGAAGGACTTGGAAGCTTAGAGAAGACTTTCAAGAGAGCATGCTATGCTTCGAATAAATGTTTTACGATCACCGACCCCCACCTTAGACCTTGGATTCAATTCATTGGCTTGGATTGAATCTTCTAAAAGTCCATAATCATCATAGTGGGAGCTTTTAATGAGATTAATAGTGATAGCTCCAAATCCAAAGATCGTTATATGTCACCTTGGATGGACTAATATTGATAAGTGGATTTTAGATATAATGTTGTTATATTTATATGCATGAGATGTATGTTAAATTATTAATTTGATGAGACCCTTAAAACCCCTCTCTTTTAATATTAAGTTGGAAATGGAGAATACATTAGGGAATGGATTCTTCATTGCCTTCTATCATTATAGGATCATCTAATGTCCCTTAATGTGGGTACTTGGCTACAGATGATAATAGCTTAAAATTGCATTAATGTTATACTTTTAGTAGGCATTATCATATTTATTTAGCACTTAATTCCGCATTTTACACATTATACATGAATTCTCTTGATACATGCTCTTATGCTTAAAGTGGTGTATTAATGTGTGTTTTATTTTTGTAGGAAGCCAATTTCCTATGGTCAAGCATTCTAAATTTATTTGGAATTATATGGAAGCTTTGCAAGGTTGAAGTGCATGAATTTTAGAAGATTTTAGCAAAGAAATTGGCAACCCCAAAGTTGGAAAGAAGATTAAAAAGGAAGTTTGGAGCAGTTACCGTATTTTGGTCATAACTTTTGACTCCAAAGTCCAATTGATGCGAAATTGGTGTCCCTGGAAAGCTGATTTGAAGCCCTACAATATTGTATTTCACGAATTTTTCGTGAGTTCAACGTTTAGTAGGTCAAAAACGGGTTACAAGTTAGCCCTGCTGGAAAAAACCGGGATTCCTAATTTGTTTCCTAATTTTTCTCCTCTTTCTCTTGGAAACCCTAAGATCACATGGAAAGGAAAAGGTGGCTGCACCTCTATATATTACTTCTCCTCTTCTCTTCTACAACCACCTCTCTCTTATTCTTCTTCTTCTACCTCTCTTTAGTTTTCTAGTATCATGAGTAGCTAAACGTTTTGCTAAGGCTAGGAGTGAAGCCACAACAATTATTTGGTATTTGTTTAAGGACTCTTTCATGGATTTAATGTAAGGTTTTATAATTTTGATTGATTTTGATTATTTTGCAAAGTATTTATTCTGTATAATTCTTTTATTTATCGTTAACTCCAGGTACGGTGAATGCTTAGAATTCCCTGCGAATTAAATTACTAGTTTTCTCATGCATTAAATCAATCAATCTTATGAATCCATATTTTTAGAATTGTTTTGAATAAAATTAATTGTTACATCATCCGACTGGGGTCATCCTTCGTATGAATCTCAGTTGAGTTATAAAATTGAGTCGTTAGTAAATATCTAATACTTGTTGTGAGTGGACCTCTGAACCTTAGTGCTTTTAAATTATTGTTTTCAATCAAACTAATTCTCTACAACCAAGCAACCAAATTTCTAAAATCCTTTCTCAATCTTTTCTGCTAATTATTCCCCTTCCCTGTGGTTCGACCTCGGACTCACCGAGAATTTATTACTTCGCGATATCCTGCACTTGGGAGCATTATTAAAGTCGCAGCAACAGACATGTAGGAGCTACTCATGTTAAAGACATTACTTGAAACTATCACATGTAAGATATCATGGGATGCCTAAATTGGTATATACCAAGAAACTATAATGTGAGCAATATATTTGGCGAAACATACCTGTGTGAATGATAGGTTTAACTTAACTAGGGAAGTATTCCAAGAAACTATAATGTGAGGAGTATGTACCCTAGAGGCAAAATGATTAGAATTTGCTTATGAAGCAATAGACAAGGAGTTGTCTTCTTATTGTAGGTTAGAAGTCAAGAAACTATAATATGAGGCTTCTAGGTCATAGTGGGACCCCAATCCCTATTAGAAATGAGATTCCCGAATTCCATTAGAGGGTATATGGAATTTGATAAAATAGTGGGAGCGACCATATGATTAAAGACCCGATCATTATGGATTAAAAATGAAATCTTATTCTCTATTTTACTTTCTATATGTAGTTCATTGAAATGGATCACCTCAACTCGTTATCCAAAATATTGGAAACCAACCGTTTGACTGGACCAAACTATCTTGATTGGCTAAGGAACTTAAAAATTGTTTTAACTTCCGAAAAGATTACCTACACACTTAATGGCACACTTCCTGAGGCTTCGGCTGAGGCTGCAACTCAGCAGGAGAAAGACGCTTATCAGAAGTGCATGGACAACGACCTAAAGGCAAGATGCTATATGATGGCATCCATAAGCCCTGAGCTTCAGAAGCAACATGAGTCCATGAGTAACGTTCCCGACATCTTTCTCTACTTACAAGAGTTGTATAGGGAGCAAAGTAGGACCGCTAAATATAATATTGTCAAGGATCTATTCAAGGCAAGGATAAATGAGGGTTTATCCGTGACTGATCACACCTTGAGGATG
The DNA here is from genome assembly GCA_039720395.1 of Liquidambar formosana. Lineage (NCBI taxonomy): Eukaryota > Viridiplantae > Streptophyta > Magnoliopsida > Saxifragales > Altingiaceae > Liquidambar > Liquidambar formosana. The sequence goes on from CM077831.1 coordinate 5,882,792, forward strand.
ATCAACCATATCGAGCAGCTTGAGAAGCTTGATGTGATCATTGAAGCTGATATGTGTTTAGACATTATTATGTAGTCCCTTCCTGATTCATTTGGGCCGTTCATTATGAATTTTCATATGAACAAGCTTGAGCCCACTCTCCTTGGGCTACACAATTTGCTCAAGATGACTAAGGAGACGATGAAGAAAGGGAAAGGTTCTTTGCTTACATTTGAAGGAGCTTCTACTTCCAAAGCCAAACCTAAGCCCAAGGGCAAAGGAAAAGGCAAGGGTAAGAGTACCCAAAGGAAGAAGAAGAAGAACTTAAAGCCGAAGGGAGGCATCAAGAAAGGTAATACCGATAAGGCTAAAGGAACCTGTTTTCATTGTGGGAAGGATGGGCATTGGAAACGTAACTGCTGGGGTATCTAGATATTCTAAAGAACCGACCTTCAGAAGGTATGGATCATGCTCTAAACTAAATGTTAGTTGCATAGAGCATGATAGTTCTAAATTGAATGCTAATAAACCCAAGAGAACAAGGGATGAGAACTAATATATAATGATGTATGTAGAGTTTTCTCTTACTTTACAACCTTTACCGATGATTCAGTCTAGGTTTGGGTGTGTATACTTAATGAAGTACAAGTTTGAAACATTTGAAAGGTTCAAGGAATTCAGATATGAAGTAGAGAAACAAACAGGTAAAAGTATTAAAGATCTTCGATTAGATCGAGGAGGCGAATATTTAACCGGTTAATTTTTAGATCATCTTGTTCAAATAGGCATTCTTTATGGACACCTCCTAGAACACCACAACTTGATGGTGTGTTAGAAAGGAAGAAGATGACCTTATTGGGTATGGTTCGGTCCATGATAAGTTACACCAACCTAATAATATCCTTTTAAGGATATGCCCTAGAAACTGCCACGTACCTGTGAAACAGAATTCAAACCAAGGCTGTCCCTTAGAACCTATATGAGATATGTAAAGGGAAGCACCAAGCCTTAAGAATGTTAAGGTATGGGGTTGCTCAACAATATGTAGAGACATATAATGCAACCAAATTGGAATCAAGATAATTTAAATGTAGGCTTGTGGATTATCCTAAAGAGAGTTTAGGATACTAAGTCTATTATCCTGATGAACAAAAGGTGTTTTGTTTGTAAGTTTGCAATCTTTCTTAAAAAAGAGTTTATTCAAGAAAGAGGCAACAACAGGAAAATGGAACTCAAAGAGTTATCTAATGAGACACAAACTGACATTGATGCAACCCCTATCCCTGTTGAGACAGAACCCATTATTGTATCATGATTGTACAAAGGGTTAGTGGGAGTGCGATCACATTTATGGTCCTATAAGTGGATGACATTCTACTTATTAGGAATAATGTAGAGATGTTGTCAAAAGTGAAAATTTGTTTTTTCACAGAGTTTCTCTATAAAAGATTTGGAAGAAGCATCCTATATTCTGGGAATAGAAGTCTATAGAGATAGATCTTAAAGGATGCTAAGTTTCTCCCATTTGAAGTACATAGACAAGATTTCGAAAGGGTTCAAAATGCATGATTACAAAAGAAGGTCTAATTCCTGTCAAACATGGAATCAAGTTGTCTATAACTACAAGACCAGATATCAGTTTTGCTGTAAATGTTACGAGCAGATATCAGGCAGACCCAGATAAAGAACACTGGAGAAGAACAAAAGGACCTATGCCTTGCCTATGGAGAAAGAAACTTGAAATGGTTGGTAAAACGGACTCGGATTTTTAATCTGACGATGATGATAGGAGATCAACATCGAGGTATATATATATTTTCACCTTAAATAGTGGAGCTATAAATTAGAGCACATTGCTGCAAGTTTGGATTAGTAAGTTCATTGCTAAACTAAAAGTGGTTCTTGACACTGAGAAGTCCTTACTATTGTTTTTGTGACAACAATGGGGCTATTGCTCAAGAAAAGGATCCAAAGTCTCATCAAAAGTCCAAGCTTTAAGCGGCGATTCCAAGTGTTTAGAGAGATTATTGGAAAGGATGATACATACATATAGAAGATTTAATTCAATAGAGAATGTTAGAAGACCCCATCACTAAAGCTATGACCCATGACCCAAGTGTACTGGATCACCACTGACAGGATATGGTATGAGATACATGGTGGATTGGCTATAGTGCAAGTGGGAGATTGTTTGGATTATGCCCTAGAGCCAATCATAGAGATGATTGTTTAGGGATTAGGAACAATCGTTTGACTTCATTTATATATGTCACATTTATTATTGATTTAATAAAATGGCTTATTCTATTATGTTTATATGCATCATTTATATTTACATAATATGTCCATAGAGTTAGAGTTGAGAATATGAAATTACAAAGGGTTTTAATTTTGAGACTGTAAATATATCTCTGTACTAAACTCCTAAATCGTTCCTAGTTAAAGGTTCACTATGATGGACAGTAATGAACCATAGGACTAGTATTTGTTAGGTTGACTCTATAGGAGGATAGCTAGTCTCAAGCTATTTGTGTGGAGACACTACAACCAACAAGTGGGTGCCTATTATAAGAATAGGTACACGGAATATGACCAAAGATATGAGATAAACTGAATAGAGTTTTAACTCGCCTGTCAATCAGGTTTCTCATTGTTATAGTGGTATAAGTAATCCTTAGACTTGAGACACCATGGTTGTTTTATGCATGTAGCTTTAGAAGTTTGATAACACTAAGTGTAGATCCTATTCACGGGTCTGTAAGGGTGTTCATTGGCCCTACTGCTATGTGTGTGAAGGCATGTGAGTGATCAACAAGGAATCCATCACTCTCAGGAAAAAGGGAGTGAATGTCTCATATAGCATTCATTGAATATAACTCATTAAATCCATTGGCCCATGGTAGTATGAATATGGAAAGGAGTTTCCATAAGTTCATCATTGAGTTGATATTAATGAATGAGTATAAAGTAATTGAATTAGGGACTTGACAAACTTCCATGTCCTATTAGTTCAATTAGAGATATTGTGTTGATGGAAGGTTGTAATTGTAACCTGTAAACTATAACAGAAGGGTTCTTTGTAAATGACTATTCATCTCATTAAGGACCACACCATGAGCCATATGCTAGGTATTACTCATGGTTAGTAGAAGCCCTAATTGATATAATGAGTTATAATCAATTAGGGAATTGGAAGGAGTTCCAATTAAACCCTCTAATGGAAAGAGTTCCATTATGCACAACATGTGCTATACCTATTACTTGATGATGTGAACCTAAAGGGTCACACATTGATCATGCTAAGAGAGCTTGAAAGTCTATGAGAGAAAGGGCATAAGTGAATAAAAGAATTGTTCTTGAGGGGCTAGTTTGTATTTGATATAAACTAAAGGGGTTATTGTGTAATTAGGAGTAATTACACAAAACCCTTTAGGGTTTGGAACCCTCCTAGGGCTGGCCCTATTAGTGGCTTTAAATAGCCTTGTTATGATGTGATGACATCATCACATTCACAATCCCCAAGGGCTGGCCGAAATTTGCTAGGAGGCTCTCTCTCTCTCTCTCTTCTCCACCTCTAGCAACAATAAAGAAGAAGAAGGAAAGGACTTTAAGCTCAAGCTAGGTATGGATACCATTGGAGGCAGTACACTTGGACTACTCATTCATTGCTACTCGGAGTTCAAGCTTGGAGTAAAAAGGAGAAGACAAAGCTTGGGGCATAAAGGAGAAGACTTTGTTCAACTGTAAGTATCCTAACTCTCTTTGTAGTTAGGGTTTCTATTTTGTCTTATGTATAATTGGATTCTTGGGTTTGTGAATCATAGGAAAATTTTAATTCCGCCTTTGTATGTTTTCCTCTCTAGTTCAATTCCCAACAGAAATGAGAAAAGAAATTTGTTAGAAGGGGTATATGTTCAATTTTATAAAAAAGTACTCCAGAAGAGGCTATTGAACCAGAAATAAATATTCTCACAATTTCTTATATAACTCTTGAAGAGGAAAAAGTTCTTGAAGAGACTGAAAACAATAAAGAGGCTTATGGAAATGATGAAATTTCTATAAATTATGCATGCATTATGGAATCACATTAAAGTGATTATTTATGTATTTTCTTTTATAGTAGTTACTAAAATTTCAAAGATAACGACGATCTTATACCACACACTGTAGACAAATCTTGCAGTAGACCTGATTAGTCAAAGTGGAAAGAAACAATCAAAATGGAATTAGATTCGCTAGTAAAATGCAAAGCGTTTGGACCTGAAGCCCTAACACCCAATAATGTGAAACCCATAGGATTACAAATGGATATTTGTAAGAAAGCGTAATGATAGAAATGAGATCGTCATATATATAAAACTTGGTTTCCTACAGAAACCAAAGATTAATTATGAAGAAACATATCCACCTGTAATGGATGTCATTACATTGAAGTGCATATATATATATATATATATCTCTGTGTGTGTGTGTGTGTGTGAAGCTCCATAAAGGATCTAAATTGCCTAAAGCAAATATTATGAAAAAAAATGTACTCAATTAAACTAAGACAATCCTTGTATGGATTAAAATAATTTGGAAGAATGTGGTAAAATCATCTTAGGAAGTACTTAGTTAAAGAATGATATGTTAACAATTCTATATGCCCTTAAAGAAATCAGAATCGAGATTAGTCATCATTACAATTTATGTTGATGATATAAATTTAATTGAGACTCTTGAAGAGTTTATGAAAATTGTTAAATATTTAAAGAAGGGAGAACAAAATATTGTTTCGGCCTATAGTTCGAGCATAAATCAAACAGAATCCTTATCATACCAAAAAGGTATTGAAACATCTTAATATAGACAAATCACATCCATTAAGTTCTCCCATGATAGTTTGATCTCTTGATATTAAGAAAAATCAATTTCACCCTAAGATAATGAAATGCTACTTAGGTCCTGAAGTACTATATCTTAGTGCAATAGGTGATTTGTTATGCACTAACCCTTAAACATCATTTTTAGTCAACTTGTTAGTAGGATTCAACTCTACTCCAACTCGACAACACTGGAATGACATTAAAAGTATTTTATGCTGCCTCTGTAGAACTATAGATTAGAGGAAGTTGTATCAAAGGTGATCTTATCAAGCACATAAATATGAACTCTAGAAGAGCAGTGATATTGATGTCAAGGAAGACACGTTCAAGAAATAATCTTGTAGATTTATTCACTAAAGTACTATCAATGGCAGCATTTAAGATGATAGTGCACAAAATTGGAATGCGTCGAGTTTGTGATCAATCAAGTTGATACCTATCTTCTTATTTGGGAGAGAATTCATTTTTCAACATATGCACGCTGTGTTCTTTTTCCTTCGACTAGGTTTTGTCCCACTGGTTTTCCTGGCAAGGTTTTAATAAGGCAGTTTTTCTTTAATGCGTCCAACACCACTTTAAGATTCCTAAAATTTTGTACTCTTTTTCCTTAGCTAGTTTTTTCTCACTGGGTTTTTGTGGCAAGGTTTTAACGAGGCACATTATCTTATTGTGGTGGACATCCAAGGGGGAGTGTTATAAATATTATGATTTAGTGTGTGGATGCCACCAATTGGTAATAGTGGATGATTCACTTATACACCACTTGGTAATGGGGGATGAATCACTTGTGATAAATGGTGGATGTACACTTGGTTAATGGGAGATGAAATCATTACCACTTCTAATGTTAGGTGAATGTGAACCTATATAAAGAAGGCTTTGGTTGGAGAAATATGTACATTGAGATGAATGAGAAATGATGAGAAGTTTTATTCTCTCTATAAACTACTTGTTCTAAGTTCTTATTCTCTTCACAATTTGTTCTAAGTTCTTGATTTTACAACACCTTTTTTTCTTTATAATGGCTGTGGAAGGATAAAAATGTGAAAGTTTTCCAAAACAATTCATATTCTCCCACATACATCATCTAGCAGGCAATCTCTTTTACTAAGGACATTTGACTCTACTTTGCCAACAGTGAATGAAAACCAATGCAGAAGGGAACCTATGCTTGTAAGCTAGAAGTTTCCCTAAGCAAGTTTCTTTAAACTTAATTTTGATAGGTGTTACAGGACTTGTAGGTAAAAGTGGAGCTATCAGAGATGATAGGGGCATTGGATTTGTGGCTATATGGGTCAATCTGGAGTGTGCACTGTGCTAGAAGCAAAGTTATGGGCCATTCTAGCTAGCTTGAAGATTGCATGGGATAAAGGGATTCCTACAATCATGCTAAAGTAGAACTTTAAAGATGCTATCAATTGTATCTTGGGCATTGATGATGAGGAACACCTAATGGCTACTGTAAACTAGGACTACAAGAATCTCATGAATAGAGAGTGGAATTGCTTTATTGGACACACTTTAAAGGAAGGCAATACGTGTGCAAACTTCCTTGCCGACAAAGGTGAAGCCTAGACTCTGAAATTGGTGCTTATGGACCAACCACCCATGGAGATGACCTCCTTCCTCTTAGTTGACATGACGTTTGTCTTTTTGTTCAGCCTTAGTTTGAGGATTGTATCCATTTCACCCCCAAAAAAAAAAAAAAAAAAACTGTAATACTCTTTTTTGTCTTTTGCGCAATGGACTTAAATACCCTCCCAACTAGCAATCATCCCTAACCCTACTATAATGTCCCTAACTCCACTAAAATGTCCCCAATTCCCTAATTCCATCCCTAACCAGCTCTAGCCAACTCTAATTTTTTTTAGCGTACTCTATTTTCACCATCCTCAACATAATTAGGCCTATCGATTAGTACCCCTCTAGAAATGGCTATCGCGATCTTCTACCCTTGATCGACTGAGCTTTGCTGAAAGTCTTTTTAAAGTGCTAGAATGATGCATGTGCCCCTCACCATCCTTATATCATTAAAGCACGAACCATAGGCATCAGATCTACTATTTTCTCAACAAGTTAAAGTGAGAGAGAGTTAGAGAGATAAAGGAAAACCTAAAAGAGAATGGGTGTTTGGATGAAAGAGAAAGTCATCTCTCCAATTTTTAATGGATTTCATGCATTATGGGTTATTCTCTCCTCATTTTCAGCTTGGATTCATGCTTAGATTACATCCAAAAGGCTTTTTCATGCATTTGGAGTTAAGGTTTGCATCATTTGGGCATCCTTGGGTATGGATTCTCTTCTCATGGCTTAGATCTACATCTTGGGAGTTCTTAGCTGCATCCATGGAGTTAAGACTCCACTACCATCATCATTCATGGCTTTGGAGAGTTAGGGCTTGGATTGGGAGCTTGTTTATTCATTTTAGGGCTTGAATTACTCACCTACAACATTAATGGTGTGTCTTCTACACATTTCATAAAGGTAGGTGCAATTTTCATAGGTTAAAACTCTTGTTATGATAGTAGGGATAATATTATCATATTGTGTATTATTATTGGGTTTTGATTTCTCATGATTTCATGGAATAATCTTGAGTTAGAAATATTAGGCATGTTATGTTTAAATTGGAATTGTACCTATCATGAATTTTTGGGATAAATGTATACATTTTTAGGAATTCTAAATGTATAGAATTATGGGTGGATTTACATGCATATTTGGTGACTTTAATTTATGAATTCTTGGATATGAGTCATAAATGGTTTTCTATGTTATTGTATTTTTATCATAATTTAGAATAATTATGGGATTTACTTGAATATTAATTTTGTGGGAATTATATAAATGATTTTGGTATAATAATTATATGGATATTGCATTTCATAGTGGGTATCATGATGCATGAAAGTGGAATTATTTAATACTTCATAAAAGTAATGAGCGGCCATTGGAATTGGACTACTTATGATATTTTTCATTCTATTGGTCTTAGGTACTTGCAGTCCCAGGTAGAGATGCCTTGTGGTGTTCCCGAATAGAGGCTATTTGCCATCTCAAGTAGGATGACGTGTTGTGTTTTCCTCTTGGAAGTTGGGCTTTAAATCCTCCGTTCTGCGCATGATAGTTGCTTTGGGGGAAGTTAGGTAATTGAGGAATAATGTAAATTGAACATGAGTCACATGCATTGGGCATCATGCATTATTTATTTTAAGTTATGGATTATAACTTAATTTTTGGTTAAGTAATATATGTGGTCAGTATATTTTCTTTAAATGATATAAATTGGTTTTATTGTATCATTGCTTTAGTTTATTTATGTAAAATTTTTCTATTGAGTCGTCGTACTCATGCCTATATTATTAAATGTGTGAGCACTACGTCCTAAACCACATGGCTCGAGAGTACGCCACTAACCAGGAGGGCTAGCGCGAAAAGGAGTCACCACCCAATTTGACTTAGGAACTAACTTGAACCCTAGCAGGGTCTAACTCGTCATAACCAGAGCGGGTTCAGAGCTAGGGTACATCGCTGGGAAGGTGTAAGGCACCCAGCAATGCCTGGTCAAAACCGGCCCCCACACATAATTCTTGGCTTTAGTTAATTAAGTATTCAATTAAATTCCACCCTAAATCATGCAATAATAATAGCACACACAATGACCAAAATAATGAATAAATAAATAAAGAAAATAAAATAAATAATATATCAAAAAGCAAAGATCAGAATATATAGAAGACCAACCAAATACTAATCAACTAGGAACAATACTAAATAATATAACAAATTTGTCTGCCGGAAAGAAGGTGCGTACACATCATTGATAGGTGCGTACGCACCTAACAGGCATTTCACACAGAATCGCAGAACTCACATATCAATCTATACCATGCATCCCAAAATAAATAAATACAAATAAATACAGATATAAAAACTAAACCTAAATCATGCTAATCATGCTTTAGACAAAAATAAAATAAAATAAAATAAAAATAATAAAAGAAGAACTAGAATAAAAAGCTAAATAAAACTAAATTTACCGACTTTATATTTGTTCATGGCCTCTCAGGTCTTTGGATTGAATCAAGCCAATACGAATCCTCTTCTCTGTCAAAATGTTGTCACAGCAAAGAGATCAAGACTCACTCAACTTTGAAAAGAAATAGAAAACAAAAGAGAATAAGAGAAAAGAAAAGTGATTTTCGTCACTTTACAACAGTAGAAACTTCAATTGACTCACTCAACTTTGAAAAGAAATAGAAAACAAAAGAGAATAAGAGAAAAGAAAAGTGATTTTCGTCACTTTGCAATAGTAGAAATTTCAATCGAGTTTTTGGGTATGAAAACATTAGAATTGGACAAAACTTGTGAAATACAAAGTTGTAGAAAATTGAATTATCTTTCTAAGAAGACCAATTTCATCAAATTCCAACTTCGGACTAAAAAGTTATGATTAAAATACAATTACTGGTTTTCAGAAAAACTATTGCTGAATTATGACGAATTTCACTCCCTAAAAACCCTATTCTCCTCCTCCTTTTCAAAAGCATTAAAAGAGTATTTATATTTGAAAACTAAGGTTTTCCTTTCCTTTCTAGACTAGATTTCTTGGAGAATAATCAAAAGATATTTTATAATGATAAAAGACTTCTAATCTAAATAGGAAAGGGAAATTGCCTTTTCTAAAAATTAAGAAAGTGACCGCTAACACGCATGCAAATGTATCGTATGTGCGTAAACACACTTATCACATACATACACGTGTTAGTGGCATGATAAAAATGACTAATTTAATAAAATAATTTTCCTTTCATTTTAACAAAAAATTTCATACCGAGATTCGCACTAATTCTTAAAGAATAATCAGTAAATAACCATAGTAAACTCATCATCGGGGCCATGAGACCATAGATGACAACCAGTACAAAATGGGGTGTTTACACAATGCTTTTCTTTTATTTACCAAAGGTGGATATTGGATTATGCTTAACTATGGAGACGCATGAAAATGGAGACGCATGATTTTATTAGAGTTGAATAAATGTATGTAAATCGGGTTTTCATTTTGGGCCAATGTCCTTTATTTGTGCAATTTAATTCAGGAATGTAACTATTTTAATTAATTATGGTTGCGTGCATGTGGAATGTGATGCGGGAAATGATACCATGTATTTATGGATGATAGGAAATTTTTTTAGGAGTGTTTTCATACAGGTTTATTATAGTATGTCCTGTAACACCTATGTCATTAAATTAGTGTAATTGTGTCATTAATTGATGTTTTGTCGGGTAATGGCTTGCATGTGCATTTCACATGATGTTAGAAGATGATATTTTGTTGCATGACATGTAGTTTAATGTCATTTTTATTATATGCATGTTAGAATGAGTATAGGTAGCTTTAATACACAATTTCATTTGTTATTGGGCATTTCCAGCATAGCCTGATTGATTGGCCTCAAGCCTGATCGATAGGGGGTAGGCAGAGTATAGCTTTGGAGAATCTATCGAGGCCGATCGATTGGCCCTCAGACCCTGATCGATTGGGGTATAGCAGTGTAAATTTTTTTTTAAGCATCAAATGACGCATATGCCCTTCTTTCATCCCAAAACCCCTTAAGCCCAACTTTACACCTGCATTTTTGCATTTTGAGCTCAAAACACTTAGAAAGAGAAGGAAAGAGAGATAAGAGAGGAAGGGAGTGTTTGGAGAGAGAAAATCACATTTTTGGCTTGTATGTGCGAGATTTTGACTCTCTCACCTCACTTGGATGCTTTGGAATGCATTCTAGGGGCTAGATTCTTCGTTCTACATGTGCTTGGTGAAGGTTAGAGCTTGATCCGTGGATTTGGGAGCTCTTTTCTTGAATTCTAGGTTTTGATTCACCTTCCTAACACATTTTCTCTACATTTTGTTCATTATATTTGAGGTAGGTGTAATTTTCATAGGATTTAACCTTAGGAATGATAACGGGGTAAGATATAAACCCAAATACGTTAAGTGTAAATGGATATTTGTTGTATTTATGATTTTGCATGATTTTTGGATGTATTATCATGTATGTTTTGAAATGCGTGTACTAAGAGTTAAGTATACATAACCATATGTTAGTATTATTACACATGGGGGTATATTGACTTATGTACATGTTAGTTGGTATGTATTTTGATGTATATGCTATGTAAATTATTGTTGGTTTGTATTTTATATGTTTTACATAGACCAACCATGTTATATAATTATGGAACAACCATATTGGTGTTTTCCATATATTTTGACATGCATTGGAATTTATATGCATATCGATGGCCTCATTGGCATAAATGTGTATAAATTGGAATTAATAAATACTTGGTAAAAGTATTAAAGGGTCATTAGAGTTAGACTACTATGGTCATGGGACATCCTGCTGTATTTTTCACTCCCTTGGTTTTGGGGTACTGTGGTCTCAAGTAGGGATGTCGCGTTGTGTTCCCAAATAGAGGCTACTTTCTAGTCCTAGGTGGGAATAACTGCAATGTTGTTCTCATAAGAGGCTACTTTCCATCCTTGTGAGGATCCAGTGTTGTCCTATTAGAGATTGAGTTTAAATCTTCCATATGCATATCGACTCCTACGGGGAGTGGTTGGTAATTGAGGAATATCGTAAATGGACTTGGTCTCGCATTACATTCATAGATTTTAATTATTTTATTAGTATAATTTATTTTGGTTAGATTATCATGCTTTGGTTAATTTCATATGAAAATTATATCTAATGAGTTTTATACTCACCCCTATTTTTACAAAACATTTTCAGATGCCTATATTCTAGGAAGACCTCACCTTGAGACGACTACATGGGACCAGCTTAGTTTAATTATGCCATGCTAGTTTGGACAATATTATGGACTTAAACTAAATTAATATTATGGATTTGTATTAATTAAATACTTTTTATTCGGCCAATGGGCATCAAACATGTATAACTTAAATGTTTGTAATATTTTAGTTATGTAGGTTTCTTTTATATAGATTATTATGCATGTGATGATACCAATGATGGATGACAGGGGATTTTTTATATTAAACAGGTTTAATTATGGTATATCCCATTTACGAATTGGTCATGTCGAAATTTTTATTGAAATAACAGGATTTCTAACACATGTCATCCACGTGATTTCTAAAGGATTTTTTTTATAATTAAATTGGATTTATTACTATTGATTATGGCTTAATATAATTGGGCTGTGACAATTCTTTTTGGTATCTGTAGACACCCTATTTCCATCCCTTTCCGTTGGACCTTTCCACCTTAGGAGCATTATCACATGTAGAGAATTAACTTATTTTGGCACAAAATCTTTCTAGTTAGACTCTATACATCCCAAAGAATCCGTAATATCTTCCGAGGGTCAATTTGGTGAAGTCTTGATAGCTTATAAGAAATTTTGCGATTTGAAAGGCATTTTTGTCATTTCACTTGCATAGCTCTTGTTTGATATCCAGTTCCCACCAAATTCATCCCGAGATGATCCTATATAATGTCCTTAAGATGATATTTATAAGCTTGGTTTAAAGTTTAGTTAGCATCGGATTTGATTTGGTTAAGAATGATCCAAAGTAGGTTCGGTTTGACTCCATTCATCAGCCCTTCTTAAAATTGCTTCCTAATTTGATCTCATTGGTTCAAATTGATGCTTGATTAATGTCAATTAAGTCTTAATCAATGTGTTTTAAGGTTTAAAATCATTTTTAGAAGATTTTAGTTGCAACGCCAATTGGGATTCAAACCCTATGCTACTTTTACTAGCCTGATTGATCTTGGTGAGCCACCTTGGCTTAACCCATGACTAATTGATTAAATGTGGCTTAATTTCAAGTGTTTTAGACTCATTTTAAGTAAATAATTGAACCATGGTCGTTTTGAGTCCAGAATCGATGAATTTGGACTTAAAATGGACCCAATATGTGAACTTGATGAATAAGGAAGCAAGGAAGCAAGGTAAGATGGCAAAAATGGCCTACTTATATCATTATAGTGGTGAGGGTGAGGCGTTACAATTGGTATCAGAGCTAAAGCAGCTTCATGGTGTGTGGGCTACGCTAGACCATACTGTGCACCCTTAGTGCATTTGGCTGACGACCGAAGGCTTTGGGCGGTGGTAGCAGCATGGTGGGAACCATTGACCCTACGAGGAGGTGTGGTCCTATAGGAGGACGAATGTAATACCTCGGGATCCCACACATCTCTTGGCTAGAAAAAGTTATTGCACAATATATGTAGACTTCACTTCCCAACTAGTATGACGCGTTTTAAAGTCGTGAGGGGTAAACCAAAGTGGATAATATTATGCTAGTGGTGGAGGTAGGGGGTGTTACACTGGCCGGCCACCCAAGAGGGCCAAATGGCCACCCTTAAAGGCCAAACAGCTAGTGAGGGTGCTCACTTGGCACTTCAGGTTGTTTTGTCCTTATCTCTTTATTTTGGCTATATCTCTTCATTTAATTTGGATTTTCTCTGAAATTTTAAAGAGTTTAAGATATATATCAACTCTTGAGGTTGATTTTAAGCCTTGGGATCATTCCTAAGCAAACTAAGTCCTAGCCCTTCATTCGACCCACCTACAACTATAAATAGGGGTCCTCTCCTCCCTCATTCTTTACCAAGTCTCAATAGAGTATTCTTGAGCAACTAAAGAGCTTGAGCTTAACAGTAAGAGGTGAAACTTCATTATTAGTAGCCTCTCAATTATGACTCATTCTAAGAACTTGGGCTCAATAGTAGAGGAGAAACTTGCTTATTAGTACCTTCTCATTAGTGACCCATTCTAGAAATCTTAGAGGTGTTGGAGCTTTACTTGACTCTCGACTCCCAACTTAAGGCTCTCAAATAGAACCTTGTATCGGTTCTGTCAGGAATAACTCTCAACCTTAGTCTATCATATTCAATTTCAATGCCATAATATAAATGCTGATGTGATATTGCATACTCCCTTGAGTTCTATCATTCGTAGGATATTATTAATCTTTGATCCTGAATCAAACTAGTTTATCAAATCAATGTTGTTTTTATCAAAACAAGTTGTTTTCAAAGTAAGAGTTTGATTATGAATTGGATTCTAATAGAGTCCCATGAAGGGTGAAACTCTCCCCCCAACTTATTTATTCGAACTATATGGACTTTGATCTTTATAAGAAGTACATAGGTCACTCATTTGAGTCCACTTTTAACTCAACTTAGGTTTTTATCTTTTAATTTTCATAACTTCTAGTTATATTGCATTGTTGAAAATAGTTAAGACGAATTAATAAATGAGACCGATTTATCGGGCGAAATGGGTGCTTATAGGCCGTGGCTCGGAACCTTCCCATTTCGTAACCTAGCTCCTGAACCCCTTTGTTTTTTTGTTCAACATTTGCCTATTTTCCAATAAATGGAGTCAAACTTGTTTTTATAACACAAATCTTTTAGTGGTTTCCTTGTACCCTAAAAATGAGGTGGCGACTCCCTTTCTTGTTAAAACTCTTTTAGAGTGGAACGGAACTCGATTCCAACTCGATTTCCTAGCATCCACAGTATCAAAGCTTGCTAGTAGGTCCATATAGGAGGATACATGAAGAATTATAATTAACATGTAGGGATAATAACATGTTGATTAATACCTTGATTGTGCATTGTGGGAACTTAGAAACATGTTATGATACATGTGTTTGGATAACTATTGGGTATTGATAACTTAGTGTGCACTTGGTATAATAACACACACTAGAGAACTATTTTCTATTTATGGCACATATGATAGTTTATTCATGTTTATCAGAATGCCGAGGAACACTTGAAACAGTAATTGCTAAGCTGCTGAGGCCAGAGCCCAAGTTGAAGCACAAATACAAGCGCAAGCGCAAGCTCAAGCCCAAGCACAAGTCCCACCATAGGCTCCAGTTGGGGGACAAGCTATGAATCCTCAACAGGATGATTATAATCCTGCACAATTGGATGCTCTCTTTACTAATATGCAAGGATTGCGAGCTGACTTAATTCCCAATGTCACTCGCAACTAAAACCCGAAATTAGTTGAGTTGACTCAAAAGTCGAGGAAGAAACCACAACAGTAAGGTGGAAGTTTTAGTTCAACCCAAATCTCCATCTTAAGGGGATTCAATTTAAACAACCTCATCTAGGGAAGAATAGTGGCAGTAGTAGTTCCAGTGGTAGTAGTGGAAACCATAAGGTTGTGACATAAGTACACCACCCTGAGGGTTGAATAGAGTTTTATGCTAATAATATTCTTTAATGTAATTCCAAACAAAATTATAATAACTATAATAAATCTCAAGACAATTAAGAATATATACAGTAGAGATAATGAGAAAGAAATATTGCAATCAAGGTTTTAGCGAGGTTCGTCCTCGTTTAGTTATTTTTTGCATAATTTTGAGAGTGCTTTGAGATCATTATGAATTTTTTCCAAATTTGGTTTAGTTGCTTTTTGAATTTATTTAGTCATTATTTTAATGTTTCTTGCATGATAATAGCCTCTAGCATGCTTAGGGTTAAATCTTTTATCATTTGCTGATAATTTGTGATGGTGCTTAGTATAATTTGTGATGATTAATTTTGATTGTAATGTGATGTATGCTTGCAATTAAGTTTCCTTTTCATAAATTTACTTTTTTCCAAAATTCCATTTTATCAAAATTTACTTTTTATCAAACTTTCTTTTTCTCAAACCTTCCTTTTTATCAAGCTCTCCTTTTATCCAACTTTCATTCTCTAAAATCTTCATTTTCTCAAACTTTCTTTTTTCTTAAACTTTCATCTTTTATCAATGTGGATATTTGGAAACTATTGTAGTTCTTTATGAGGAGAATAGCCCTAGGCTTCTTTCAAACTACGTTAACTTTGATTCTTACTAGGCAATTAGTAAAAGTATGTAGATGTTCACTTGAGTTCAAGTCTACCCTAGGATACTAAGTATCCTAGGTTCTTCTCTCCTTTTGTTTATTTTAATCTTTTTTAGTATTTTATTTTATTTTATTTCCTTATTGCTTTAGGTTTATTTTCTTGTTTATTTCTATTTGATAAATAGTTTTTGTGGATGGATATTTAATTATTTAGTATGCTGGATTTATTGATTAGTATTGGTTTATGCTCGAGTTAAGAGGTTAAATTAGCTCAATTAAATTAAGAGACCAACCTAGGTGATGTGGGTGCCTATAGGCTTGTCCTAAAACTTTCGCATGTCGTAACTTAACCTTCTCCTTAATTTTTGGTTCTAAACCTTGCATTTTCTTTAAAACTATGGTCACTTGATTTTTGAAAAACTAAAATGTTTTTATGGTTTCCTTGTTCTTTAAAAATGAGGTGATGACTCCTTGTTTTATATGAATTCATGTGAACCATTTGTAAACACTCAATTTTGTATTGGTTGTCATCTTAAGTCTCAAGGTCCCAATGATGAGGTTTGGCATTATTAAAGACTTTATTGGATGACCTTTAATAGGTTGATATGATCATAGCTTAGGCCTTCGGATGAAAACATGGGAATTTGGCAACATTTTTATAAAAAATAGTTTTATTGGGATGTTTACACAACACCCCTTGGTGCATACGCACCTAGTTTGGATGCATACACAACCCTTGTTAAAAAAAACGAAAATTTCTAAGGAGGAATTTCTTTCTCTCCAAGGCCACTCCCACATATGGTAATGTGGATTTTTGGTAATAGGTTGACCATATGACTTCGGGAGACTCTCCCCTAACCCTAGCTATACTATGTAAACACCTTTATGAAACTAGAAGAGGGGGGGGGGGGATCTCTGTAGCCACTTTTGATAGACAACCTTGAGCAAATCCTAAAGAAAGAGACTAAGACATAAAGTTGTGATCATAGAGACTTGGAAGAGGAACTTCAAGAAGGCTCTTCTATTATGATCAATTCAAACCATAGGGACCACGAACAAACATCAAGTCGATATAATTAGTTTTATTTATCTTTTTTTTTTAATATATTTATTTTGGTTCTTTTGTTATTTTTTTGTTTATATTTGTTTTATTTTATTTTTGTTTAAAGCATGATTAGATTATTAGAGATGTATTCTACTTTGATTGGCATATAATAGGGTTTATAGGTTTCTTCTTTTTAGTTTTCATGTTAGTTAGGATTTTATTTCATGTTAGTATTTAATATTTCATGTTTTGCATATTATATTAGTATTGTATATAAGCTATTTATTTGGTTTATTTTCTTTTTTATTTAGTTTATTGTTTTCTTAGTTCCCTTTGCATGATTTAGGTTTAGTTTTATTTTTATGTATTTTATTTTTATAATTTAAGGATGCATGATGTAGATTAATATAAGGCTTCTGTAAATTCTATATGATGTGCCCATAGGATGCGTACGCATTTATCTCTAGTGCGCATTTATCTCCGGTGCTTACGCATTCTTTTAGGCAAATAAATAACCTTTTTGTTTATTTTTAGATTTTGTCTTTTATTTCTTTGAATATGCTTGAGTTGATGAAGGAGTCTATACTGTTCTACCATAAATTCATATTACATGCCAACGGGTTGCGTATGCAACCATCTTAGTTTCGTACACATCCTACCTTGGCAAACAGATTGTCAGCTCGTCTTATCTTTTTGTTTTTGGTTGAGTAATACCTATTTAATTCTCTGTATATTCTTCTATGCTTTATGATATATTTTTGGTTCTCTTTTCTTTATTTTATTTATTCATTATTTTGGTCATTGTGTGTGCTATTATTTGTTTACATGATTAAAGGTGGAAATTAGTCTAATACTTAATTCATTAAAGCCAATAATTATGTGTGGGGGCAGTTTCGACCAGACATTACTAGGTGACTTACACCTTCCCAGAGATGTACCTAAGCTCTGAACCAAGATTCTCTAGTTATGACGAGTTAGACCCTGCTAGTGGTCATATAGTTCCCAAAGATTGGGTGGCGATTCCTCTCTGCGCTAAGCCTTTTGGTTTGTGGTGTACTCCTGAGTCGCATGATTTAGGACGTGGTGCTCACAATTGTGACTTCACTGAGGATAGAGAGCTAGACTCCGTAGTAATTTTTGGCTTTAATGAATTAGGAAATTTGATTGAAGGAAACCAAAAATTGCACACACAGGCACAACTACCTTTATACGCTCAATAATAGATTAACAGAAGGTATAGGGCCCTATTCACGCCTATGGTAACCTTAAGTTAGCATCATCAACCCATAGCCTGAGCCACTACCCTGTGATAAGCTAGTGAGTACGTTAACAGGCCACTCTTTGAGTACCCTAGCTTGGGTGACCTTTCAAGGAGAAGTACCCTTTGACCAACCCCACATAGAAAGCCTACGGATAAACCTTTGCATAGCCTTGATTGAATGTGTGCCACCTGGCATGTCATGTTGCATTGGCATTTAGGCCCATAGTGTCTAGACTAGGGGGCAAGGCCCATCATTGTTTATTCTTTTTTCAAGTCTAGGCCCAATTGAGAAGTGAGGTGTGTGATTTTGTAATTCAGTCCAAGCCCAAAAAAGAAATGCATAAAAAAAATCCAAAAAAATGAAAAAGAAAGTTTGGGTTTGGATCCAAGTAATAGTGGGAGATTGTGTAAATATTGTAATGGGCCTTAGATGCGAAAAATGAATGGACCCAATTGTGTAAATACTTTGGTTGGTTGAACCCGATGTGATACTTTGACTTCATGTGTCCTTAATTTGATTTTGTGTTAGGCTTTCTCTTAGGGTTTTAGGTCCATTACCACCTCATTTTCCTAGGGGCATCTTATTGATTATAGTCCTTCATTTTAGGGGTATTAGGTTTAGTTGTGTCTTCCTTACTTAATGTGTGGTCTTTCTGTTAGTTGTGTCTTCTGTCCTTTATATGTGGTCTTTCTGTTAGTCCATTTTAAGGGCATTAGGCCCGTTCATTTTAGGTTCATATCTTTTTTCTTTTTTGGTTTTAATGTTGTTATCATGTCTCTTGTCTAAGTCTTTAGTTGTCATTTTAGGATTCTATATCTCTATCCATTGTTTCCTTTTAGGTCTTTGAGTCTTGTTCTAAGTGTGTCTAGGTTCCTTGTTTGGTTCACCTCACTAGTCTTTGCTTGGCTTTATTCTAGGGGCATGTTTGGATGGAAATTGATGTGAAATCATTATGAATAATTATGGTAAATGGATTTTATAAGGATAAACATTGCAGTCATTGCTTCTAAAAACAATCCTACACAATCTACTTAGGTTTAAAATTCATTTCGAAGATTAGAAAGAGTAGAAATATCTGACTGTTGAAATGGATGTTGAACGAGATTTGCTAAAGAAGATGGAAGAGATGATGGTGAGAATGAATGCTCATATTCTAGAAAGGCTCCAAAAGATTGAAGTTACTATAGGCACACAACTAGCCAAAAGAAGAAGTCAAGACCAAAGCATATTATGTTTTCAAAAGAAAACCTGAGGAAAAGAGATGTAAAGCAATCAAGATTAATGTTGTGAATTATTGTAGTGGCCCTAGAATATTTACTCCCCTTGGCATGTCCTTATCTGAAGCTTTTCAAGAATTAGTAAGTAATGGGTACTTGAAGCCACTAGATCCTTTTCCTATCAAAAAGTCAGCACCTAACTACAATGAGAATGAATACTTTGACTTTTACTAGAGCTATGACCATCACATTGATAAATGCGGTCGTCTTCGCTACACCATCCAAGATATATTGACTTAGGGAAGCTTTTGAACTGAGAGACCCTAATGTAGCAATAAGTTCACTCCCAGACTACCACACCATGCCACCTCCAAATGCAAATGGGATGCAATGGATTTGAAAGGGGATGGTTGCTTGGTTTCTTTTAGCTTCCATGATTTTGATATAATATTTGAATAATTGTTTTATGTTGGATGGATTTTGTGAACCCCGGAAATTGGGCCCACAAGGGTTTGGCAAAAAGAGAATGAGTTTGAAAAAGAAAACAAAAGGAGTCACCACCTTATTTTTTAAAGGAAACAAGGTAAACCCTAAAAACAATTTGTTTTAAGAAAACAACTTAAATGACTCCATATTTAAAAAGGAAAGGCAAAAACAAGTCTTTTGGAAACCAAAGAAATCGGGGATTCGGAGGCTAAGTTATGACATGGGAAGGTTCTAGGCAAAGCCTATAGGCACCTATGTCACCCTTTCGGTCTCTCGGTTTATTTGGGTTAAATTAAGATCTTTTCAACACACAAAATGAATAAATATCATCATAAGACAACATGCATATCATATATTCCATCCAATCATCCATGCATAATAAGCAAATAAAAACAGAAAATAAAGAAAAGAGAAAAGAAACCTAGGATATTTGGATCCTAGAACGGATTTGAGTCTCACGAAGAGCGCCTACGTACCATGCAATGAAATACATGGATCAAAGTCGATGTAGTTCAATTAGAATTAGGGTTAAAACTTAATATAAACCTATGGTAAAAACCCTAGGTTTCCTTATTCGAAAGAGAATTGAATATGGTAAATAAATCAAGTTTGAATTTAGAATTCCACAAGATGGAGACTTTGATAAAAACCAGAATTTATTATTGAAGGAAACCTTTGACTAAGACCATAGATTCATATTAAGAACTAACCCTAAGAGGGAGAAAAGAAAGAGTTAGGAAGAGAGGTGAATTGGGGCACCTTTTGTTAGGATTATGCCCTAGAGCCAATCATAGAGATGATTGTTTAGGGATTAGGAACAATCATTTGATTTCATTTATGTATGTCACATTTATTATTGATTTAATAAAAGGGCTTATTCTATTATGTTTATATGTATCATTTACATTTACATAATATGTCCATGGAGTTAGAGTTGAGAATATGGAATTACAAAGAGTTGTAATTTTGAGACTGTAAATATATCTCTGTACTAAACTCCTAAAGCATTCCTAGTTGAAGGTTCACTATGATGGACAATAATGAACCATAGGACTAGCACTTGTTAGGTTGACTCTATAGGAGGATAGCTGGTCTCAAGCTATTTGTGTAGAGACACTACAACCAACAAGTAAGTGCCTATTACGAGAATAGGTACACTGAATGTAACCAAAGATATGAGATAAACTGAATGGAGTTTTATCCTGCCTGTCAATCAGTTTCTCATTGTTATAGTGGTACAAGTAATCCTTAAACCTGAGACACCATAGTTGTATTATGCATGTAGCTTTAGAAGTTTGATAACACTAAGTGCAAATCCTATTCAGGGGTTTGCAAAGGTGTTCATTGGCCCTACTGCTATGTGTATGAAGGCATGTGAGTGATCAACAAGGGATCCATCACTCTTAGGAAAAAGAGAGAGAATGTCTCATATAGCATTCATAATATAACTCATTAAATCCATGGCCATGGTAGGATGAATATGAAAAGAGTTTCATGAGTTCATCAATGAGTTGATATCTATGAATGAGTATAAAGTAATTGAACTAGGGACTTGACAGACTTCCATGTCCTATTAGTTCAATTGGAGACATTGTGTTGAAGGAAGGATGCAATTGTAGTCTATAAACTATAACAGAAGGGTTCTTTGTAAATGACTATTCACCTCATTAAGGACCACACCATGAGCCATATGCTAGGTGTTACTCATGGTTAGTAGAAGCCCTAATTGATATAAGTGAGTTATAATCAATTAGGGAATTGGAAGGAGTTCCAATTAGACCCTAAATGGAAAGAGTTCCATTGTGCACACCTCGTGCTATTCCTACTACTTGATGATGTGAACCCAATGGGTCACACACTGATCATGCAAGAAGAGTTTTAAAGTCTATGAGAGAAAGGGTATGAGTGCATAAAGAATAGTTCTTTGAGGCCTATTTATATTTGATATAATTTATAGGGGTTATTGTGCAATTTAGAGAAATTGCATAAAACCCTAATAGGGTTTCCCCCTAGGGCCGGCCCCCTTAGTGTGGACTATATAAGTCACACTATGATGTGTGACATCATCATAAGTTGACCTCCCCAAGGGCTGGCCAGAATTTCTAGCCTCCCTCTCTCTCTCTCTCCTCTTTTCTCCTACTCTAGCAACAACAAGGAAAAGGAGGAAAGGACTTGAAGCTCTAGCTAGGTGTGGATACCGTTGGAGGCAGCACACTTGGGCTGCTCATTCACCGCTGTCCGGAGTCGAAGCTTGGAGCAAAACGGAGAAGACAAAAATTCTGTAAGTGTTCTAACCCTCTTTGTAGTTAGGGTTTGATTTTGTGTTATGCATAGTTAGATTCATGGGCTGTGGAATCGTAGGAAAAATTTTTATATTCCGCACTTCAATTTTTCCCTCTTGTTCGATTCCTAACACCTTCACACCTACTTACCTGAGCGCAATAGCTCCAAACATTAGCAATTTCAAGTAATGGCAGCCCTATTTGTAATAGGACAATTACCACACCTATTTGCACCCTTACACGTGCTCAAAACCATGCAAACACAATGATATATAAATCTGGAGAGAATAGTATTATGGCCTAAAATGATCCACTAATCATGCTAACAGCAAAAACAACGAATAAATATAAGCTCTAACACAATCCTAGAACCATATCATGCATAAAAACCCTAGAAATCAACTAACATGCATGCAAAAATATCATAGTCATTCCACATGTAAAACATATACAGCAATTATGAAGAAAAGTCAGTAAATAAGCCTAAACTAACATGCTGTATGAAACTATCCTAAAACAAGGACACTAAAAACCCTAAACTCACAAACATGCTTGAAAACACACAAAACAAACTCTAAACATGCTAAACTCAAACTAAACAAAACCTAAATCATGCATATTAACTAACTAAAGCAATAGAACATGATAAAAATCCTAACTTTAACATGCAATAACTACTATTCTAAAACAAAGACAATGGAAGCACTAGAATCACTATTATACTTAAAAACACATAGAACAGCCCTAAATTATGCTAAGCTTATGATAAACAGTAGGTATTTCATGTATATTAACTAGCCAAAGTGTTAATACATGATAAAAAAGCTACCTTTAACATGCAATAAGCCTATTCTACAAGAAAACCCATATTCAGCATAAATAAGGAGTGAGGTTACCTTAAGAAGGAGCTTCCTTGCTACTGTAGAGACTCTCCTCTTGACTTTTGGATGATTTGAATCAATGTTCTTCAAGGCTACAGCAGGAACTCCAGCTCTCCTTCAAGTCTCTCTCTCTTATTCTCTCTCAAACACTCAGGTTTTAAGGTCTAAAGTGGCTTCCTCTGTGCTGAAGCAGAGGGGAGTATTTATAGAGTTCATTAAGGATAAACCAATGGCTGGGATTAAAACCCTAGAAATTAATCCAAGGGCTATTAGAGACCCCCTCGGGGCTTAAGTAACTCAGAAGTTACCAAAAACTAGAAGGAAACACGTCCAAAAGAGCCCAAATACGTCAAAATAGGCAAGAGTCTGCTTCAGCAAGGAGTTAGAGAGCAAATAGGAAAGTGGTCTCGGGTAACCACCAGGGCCTGGGCAGCTAGCCACCTGGGCCCAGGCAGCTAGCTGCCTGGGATTGGGTGGTCACTCGAGCCCACTTCGGATTTTTGCCTATTTTTGACTCCTAATGCTTCTAGGAGTGTTTCAGGGGGTAAATGAAGTCTGATTTTGATGAAACGAAAGCCAAAACAACCGTGTTTTAATGAGGAATACATTTTTGAACATTTTAGGGTGAAAACCACTAACCATGGGGGCATGGTTAGGTTTGACAAAGGCGGTTAACTGCTATGCTCTACCTTTGCTAAGCATAGGTATGCACATAGGATCAAACCAAATGCTTTCCATACCAAAATTAAACTTTATAAAACACTTTTGGGGATAAAATGATGACTAATTAAATTCAATTTGAAAAGATTTGGTTGGTAATTGTGAGTCAATTAGAGCTAACCTAAAGGAGGGTCAATTAACCAACTTGAACTACATCGAACCATTTTAATCCCGAGCCATTGATTCATCAAATTGAACCTAGAAATACCTCATATGCATCCATATGAACTCCAATTGACAATTTGGAGATCATTCCAAGGTCAAATGAAAAGTTTGTGACTTAAAAGACAATTATGCCCCTCAAGTCACAAAAGCTCTTATTATCCCTCAAGATTAACTCCGAATTGAACCAAAATTCATATCAATTGTCCTTGTGACTCTAGAAAACTAATGCAAATGACTAGACTCAAAAAGAAAACAAAAACATGCATGAAATGATGAGCCCTAGTAAGGTGGTGCAAAAATGGGGTGTGACAGAAGCCCCTCATTGGTGAACAAGTCACACTTGTGAACCAATGATAAAGAACAACCCATTTTTGCCAAAAATCTGGAGAAATCACACACTGTACCAACAATGATAGGAGGTTGAAAACCTGGGGTTGAAATAAGGAAGTGCACTCAAGTCATGAGTATACTTAAACCACTGGGGGCTGAGAATTAACAAGAGAAGCATATTCAAGCCACTACGAATGAATATACTTTTGAAATGGAAAGATATATTCAAGTCACGAATATATTTAACCAAGTGATTGAAAGAGACTGAAAAGTATACTCAAGTGATGAGTATACTTTTGAAATGGAGAAATATATTCTGGTCATGAATAATATTTAACCAAGTGATTGAAAAAGATTGAGAAGTACACTCAAGTGATGAGCGTACTTTTGAAATGGAGAAATATATTCTGGTCACGAATACATTTAACCAAGTGAGTGATAAAGATCGAGAAGTACCATCAAGGAATGAACGTATTTTTGAAATGGAGAAATATATTTAGGTCACGAATATATTTAACCAAGTGATTGAAAGATACTGAGAAGTATACTCAAGTGATGAGTATACTTTTGAAATGGATAAATATATTTAGGTCACGAATATATTTAACCAAGTGATTAAAAAAAGAATGAGAAGTATACTCAAGTAGTGAGTATACCTTTGAAATGGAGAGATATATTCAAGTGATGAATATATTTAACCAAGTAAGTGACAAATATCTGAGAAGTATGTTCAAGTGATGAACATACCTTTGAAATGGAGAAATATATTCAAGTGATGAATATGTTTAACCAAGTAAGTAACAAATATCTGAGAGGTATGTTCAAGTGATGAACATACCTTTGAAACGGAGAAATATATTTAAGTGATGAATATATTTAACCAAGTAAGTAACAAATATATGAGAAGTATACTCAAGTGATGAGTATACCTTTGAAATGGAGAAATATATTCAAGTGATGAATATATTTAACCAAGTAAGTGACAATGATCTAAGAAGTGTGTTCAAGTGATGAACATACCTTTGAAATGGAGAAATATATTCAAGTGATGAATATATTTAACCAAGTAAGTGACAATGATCTGAGAAGTATACTCAAGTGATGAGTATACCATTGAAATGGAGAAATATATTCAAGTGATGAATATATTTAACCAAGTAAGTGACAATGATCTGAGAAGTATACTCAAGTGATGAGTATACCATTGAAATAGAGAAATATATTCAAGTGATGAATATATTTAACTAAGTAAGTGACAATGAGCTTAGAAGTACGTTCAATTGATGAACATACCTTTGAAATGGAGAAATATATTGGAGTGATGAATATATTTAACCAAGTAAGATAGAGAATGAGGATTTGAAACTGGGAAGCATATTCAAAGGGTGAACATACTTTTGAAATGGAAGAACATATCCAAGTGATGAATATATTCAACCAAGTGGGATGGAAAATGAGAATGTATGATCAATTTATCAAGATGGAACAAGCATGGTGTAAGGAGAAAGTGCCTTAACACTTTGTTACTTGAGTTGGCAGGGCATAGGGGAAATATATTCAACCCTTTTGAACATAAAATCAATTCAAGGAATTTATTTCAAGATGAAATATGTTTGATTTTAAGCTCAAACATCTCATTTGGAAGGAGGTTTGATCACGCGTCAAGGCGAGACAAAGCGAGGGACAAAGCCAAAATAAGGTGGCTTAGGTGACCACCAGGCCTCGGGAGGCTAGCCGCCCAGGCCCTGTGGCTAGCCGCCCAAGGCTTGGGTGGTTACCCGAGCCATATGCTGAAAAAATCTGGGTTTTTAAATACCAAAGTGCACTATTCATACCCCTTATTCAAAGAACCCAAAAATTTGGAGCTTTCTCTCTCTAGAAAGCTTACCCCATTTTGCAAAATCACTCCAACACCCAAAGGCATTCAAATTCACACTTCAAGAGGGATTCATACACATGAAATAGCATCATTAACACCCAATTTCACATCAAAAACAACAAATTTGCAGCACTTTGCAAATCAAAAACCCATTAAACCCATTTTTGTTCAAAACAAGCTAGTTCTTCCACTATAGATTCCAATGAAGCTCCCACTTCAAAGTATCCATTCCTTGACTCAAAGAGTAGATACAAAGCTCCTGAATATGATGTTCCTCAAGGGAAATTGCTCCTAGAACCAAGGAATCATCTCTCCTTTCTCTATTCCAAGCAAGAGGTAAGCTTACCCATTTCAAACTTTTCTTTGAAATTTTCATTTTTGTTGGTTGAAATGCATTCCCATGAACTCTCTGTGAGTATTCCTAGCAATGTTTTCAATGCCCATTGATTTTGGCAAGGATTGGATGTGAAAAGAATTCGATTTGAAAGCTTGGTGAATAGTGCCCACCAAGTGTTTGATAAAAGGCTTGAGTGATGAAAGTTTATCCAATCTTTGTAAAATTGATGTGTATTGCAAGGCAAAATCATAGGCATTCATTTCTAATTGATTTTGGAAACAAAACCAAGCATTTTCATGAACTTTGAAAAACAAAGTTTGCTATATTTTTGAAAAACCAATGTTTTCATGAACAAGGTTTGCTTATTTTTTCCTTAAAAAACCACTTTGGAAAACCAAGTTTACTTGTTATTTCCTTTGAAAAATCTATGTTTCCATGGTCTTGGAATGCATGGTTTACCAATGATCATGAGTTTGAAGGATAAAACCAATGTTTTCATAAACTTTCAAAGCAAGGTTTGTTAGGATTATGCCCTAGAGCCAATCATAGAGATGATTGTTTAGGGATTAGGAACAATCATTTGATTTCATTTATGTATGTCACATTTATTATTGATTTAATAAAAGGGCTTATTCTATTATGTTTATATGCATCATTTATATTTACATAATATGTCCATGGAGTTAGAGTTGAGAATATGGAATTACAAAGAGTTGTAATTTTGAGACTATAGATATATCTCTGTACTAAACTCCTAAAGCATTCCTAGTTGAAGGTTCAGTATGATGGACAGTAATGAACCATAGGACTAGCACTTGTTAGGTTGACTCTATAGGAGGATAGCTAGTCTCAAGCTATTTGTGTGGAGACACTACAACCAACAAGTGGGTGCCTATTACGAGAATAGGTACACTGAATGTGACCAAAGATATGAGATAAACTGAATGGAGTTTTTTCCTGCCTGTCAATCAGTTTCTCATTGTTATAGTGGTACAAGTAATCCTTAGACCTGAGACGCCATAGTTGTCTTATGCATGTAGCTTTAGAAGTTTGATAACACTAAGTGCTAATCCTATTCAGGGGTTTGCAAAGGTGTTCATTGGCCCTACTGCTATGTGTGTGAAGGCATGTGAGTGATCAACAAGGGATCCATCACTCTCAGGAAAAGAGAGAGAATGTCTCATATAGCATTCATAATATAACTCATTAAATCCATGGCCATGGTAGGATGAATATGAAAAGAGTTTCATGAGTTCATCAATGAGTTGATATCTATGAATGAGTATAAAGTAATTGAACTAGGGAATTGACAGACTTCCATGTCCTATTAGTTCAATTGGAGACATTGTGTTGAAGGAAGGATGCAATTGTAACCTATAAACTATAACAGAAGGGTTCTTTGTAAATGACTATTCACCTCATTAAGGACCACACCATGAGCCATATGCTAGGTGTTACTCATGGTTAGTAGAAGCCCTAATTGATATAAGTGAGTTATAATCAATTAGGGAATTGGAAGGAGTTCCAATTAGACCTTAAATGGAAAGAGTTCCATTGTGCACACCTCGTGCTATTCCTACTACTTAATGATGTGAACCCAATGGGTCACACACTGATCATGCAAGAAGGGCTTTAAAGTCTATGAGAGAAAAGGTTTTAGTGAATAAAGAATAGTTCTTTATAGGCCTATTTGTATTTGATACAAATAATAGGGGTTAATGTGCAATTAAGTGTAATTACACATAACCCTATTAGGGTTTCTTTGTTAGAGTTATGCCCTAGAGCCAATCATAGAGATGATTGTTTAGGGATAAAGGAACAATCATTTGATTTCATTTATGTATGTCACATTTATTATTGATTTAATAAAAGGGCTTATTCTATTATGTTTGTATGCATCATTTATATTTACATAATATGTCCAAGGAGTTAGAGTTGAGAATATTGAATTACAAAGAGTTG
Source organism: Liquidambar formosana (assembly GCA_039720395.1). Taxonomy (NCBI): domain Eukaryota; kingdom Viridiplantae; phylum Streptophyta; class Magnoliopsida; order Saxifragales; family Altingiaceae; genus Liquidambar; species Liquidambar formosana. Next base: position 5,911,093 of record CM077831.1, read on the forward strand.
TAATTATGAGACTGTAAATATATCTCTGTACTAAACTCCTAAATCATTCCTAGTTGAAGGTTCACTATGATGGACAGTAATGAACCATAGGACTAGCACTTGTTAGGTTGACTCTATAGGAGGATAGCTGGTCTCAAGCTATTTGTGTGGAGACACTACAACCAACAGGTGGGTGCCTGTTAATAGAATAGGTACACTGAATGTGACCAAAGATTTGAGATAAACTGAATGTAGTTTTAACCTGCCTGTCAATCAGTTTCTCAATGTTATAGTGGTACAAGTAATCCTTAGACCTGAGACACCATAGTTACCTTATGCATGTAGCTTTAGAAGTTTGATAACACTAAGTGCAGATTCTATTCATGGGTCTGTAAAGGTGTTCATTGGCCCTATTGCTATGTGTATGAAGGCATGTGAGTGATCAACAAGGAATCCATTACTCTCAGGAAAAAGAGAGAGAATGTCTCATATAGCATTCATAATATAACTCATTTAGTCCATGGCCATGGCAGTGTGAATATGGAAAGGAGTTTCCATAAGTTCATCATTGAGTTGATATTTATGAATGAGTATAAAGTAATTGAACTAGGGACTTGACAGACTTCCATGTCCTATTAGTTCAATTGGAGACATTGTGTAAATGGAAGGATGCAATTGTAACCTATAAACTATAACAGAAGGGTTCTTTGATAGATACATATTCACTTCATTAAGGACGACACCATGAACCATATGCTAGGTGTTATTCATGGTTAGTAGAAGCCCTAATTGATATAAGTGAGTTATAATCAATTAGGGAATTGGAAGGAGTTCCAATTAGACCCTAAATGGAAAGAGTTCCATTGTGCACACCTCGTGCTATTCCTACTACTTGATGATGTGAACCCAATGGGTCACACACTGATCATGCAAGATGAGCTTTAAAGTCTATGAGAGAAAGGGTATGAGTGCATAAAGAATAGTTCTTTGAGGCCTATTTATATTTGATATAATTTATAGGGGTTATTGTGCAATTTAGAGAAATTGCATAACACCCTAATAGGGTTTCCCCCCTAGGGCCGGCCCCCTTTAGTGTGGACTATATAAGTCACACTTTATGATGTGTGACATCATCACAAGTTGAAATCCCAAGGGGCTGTCCAGATTTTCCAGCCCCCTCTCTCTCTCTCCTCTCTTCTCCTACACTAGCAACAACAAGGGAAAAGAAGGAAAAGACTTGAAGCTCTAGCTAGGTGTGGATACCGTTGGAGGCAGCACACTTGGGCTGCTCATTCACCGCTGTCCGGAATCAAAGCTTGGAGCAAAAAGGAGAAGACAAAAATTCTGTAAGTGTTCTAACCCTCTTCATAGCTAGGGTTTGATTTTGTATATGCATAGTTAGATTCATGGGCTGTGGAATCAAAGGGAAAATTTTTATATTCCGCACTTCTATTTTTCCCTCTTGTATGATTCCCAACAGTGGTATCAGAGCCATGATTATGCATAATACAAAATACATATGGGTTGGAATTTATGGTGTAGTTGAATGATTCAAAAATCTGGAGAATTTTTACTGCAGAATTGTTCTTCTCTCTGGCCGAACCTAGGGTTTGGAACCCTAGGTCTATTCTTCTTCTATTCCTCTTCTAAATCATGGTTAAAGGTAACCATTTATGCAAAGGTTGTATAGGGTTTGAATTGGAAGAAGAAGAAAAAGGAAAACTGGGTTTTCTGCAGAGGGTCGAATCTGGGTTTTAGAACCCAGAGGTTCTTGCAATTAAATTCAATCAAAGCTTCTGTATTTTTGATGCAAATCTATTTTAGGATCATCATATATCATGTGTATATGATTTTCTTTAAGTTTCAAAAAGGTTTTGATGGAAAAAGATTCAAAAAGTTTGAAAATTTTTCATGAACAGCATAGCAGATTTTCTCTGCAGAAAAGTCATCAATGGAGTTTTGATTAGAACTTGAGTTAGGGAACTCCAAATTGCATGAAACCAATTGCATTAGTTTCCTAAGACATGTAGGATAATGGGAAAATTCGTTTGGTAGCCTAATTCATTCATCTTGCTGGGTTTTAAATCAATTTCTGACCATGGACAGTATGCTGTCAAATTCTGGGCAGCATACTGTTGTTTTAATTGTTTAGAACAATTGGTGATGATTCGATCATCCAAACCTCTTCTAGAAGCTTAGTATTTCATGTAGGGACATGATACAAAAGCTGGTTTCAATGGAGGAGTCGAATTGATAAGGTTTTAGAAGCTATTGTGACCTTCAAGGTCTGCAACAATGGCTCCAGCAATGGGTTTTGGAAACCCTGATTGTTTTTGATGATGGCAGCCACTTCCACCACTCCTCACGTGTCCAGAGGCTTGTCCCACACCCCTAGGATGTTCTCCCATGGCTGCCCATGGCCTCCCACAGTCGTTGGTGGCCATGGCAGCCTAGCCAAGCTCAGGCAGCCTCCTGGTAGTGACGGCTGCATAGAGTTAAGGATGAAACCCTAATTTTGAGTTAATGATGAAACCCTAATTTCATTATGGCATTAATTAAAACCCTAATTGGAATATTAATTACCTTTATTAAGAGTTAATGATTGGTCATTAAATGACCAATCATGGTTATTAATTGTTAGGGCATAATTAATACCATAAATGATGTCTAGGGTTAGGGTTTTGGAAACCCTAATTAGTGTAATTAATTAAGGGTAATTAATACCCTATTTGGCATTAATTAAACCCTAATCCCTTTTATTAAATACCGTATGAACCTAGGGTTTTAATGATTGGACATTAAATGACCAATCATAAGGAATTTAATGATTAGGGCTTGCATTTAGGGTTTAGGGTTATGCGTTTAGGGTTTAGGGTTTTAGGAAACCCTAATACACTAATTCATCATTTAAATGATTTTATTTAATTCCCATGTTAATTATTTAATTAATATTGATTAATTTTATAATGTTTTAAATGGTTTAAAATACAATTGGGGATTAAATTAAAATCTGGAAATTCTTAATTAAATGAAATTGATTTGTTTAATTAAGGAAACCCTAATATTGGATATTAGAGTTATTTTAGGAAACTTTATATGTTTAAATTAATTTGATTAATTGAAACTAAAATGTCTTAAATGTTAAGACTTTATTTAATTCTGGATATTTTTGTTAATACCTAATAAGATTAGGATGCATTAATGAGATTAATGTAAATCATTCAAGAGAATTACCATAATGCCCATATGTTTTAATGCTTACAGTTTTTCTTTATATTATGCAATGAGATTGTATGTATGTGTTTGGATGATGATTATGGACTATACCCTTTAAACCAATTGTGATTGGCCGTCTTATGAATGGGATGTTATTATTTACAAGAGTTGTAATTTTATTAAGGTGATGTAATTTATTTGGGGCTTGCATGCCACCTTCCCTCTCCCTCTCTCTCTATCATTCTCTTATGTACCCCACATTCCCCTTATGTATCCCTTTCTTTAAATTATGTAAATGTTATGTAATCGAGAGTGCACTAAGGAGCATGGTGGACCCAAAGGAGCATGATAGAGCCCAACAAGCCAATGGTGGAGACCATCAAGCCAAGGGAGCAGATTGAAGGACTTGAAAGCTTAGAGAAGTGTTTCAAGACAGCATGCATGTTTCGAATGTGTTATTTTACGATCACCTACACCCACCTTAGACCTTGGATTCAATCTATTGGCTTGGATTGAATTCTCTCAAAGTCCATAATCATCATAGTGGGAGCTTTTAATGAGATTAATAGTGATAGCTCCAAATCCATAGATCGTTATATGTCTCTTCTTAGGGACTAATATCGATAAGTGGATTATTATTATTTTATGCTGTTCAATTTTTATTTATATGCATGAGATGTATGTTAATTTGATGAGACCCTTAAAAGCCCCTCTCTTTTAATATTAAGTTGGAAATGGAGAATACATTAGGGAATGGATTCTTCATTGCCTTCCATCATTATAGGATCATCTAACGTCCCTTAATGTGGGTACCTGGCTGCAGACATGTAGGAGCTACCCATATTAAAGACATTACTTGAAACTATCACATATATAGATATCATGGGGTGCCTAAGCTAGTATATACCAAGAAACTAACATGTGAGGTATATATTTGGTGAAACATACCTGTGTGAATGATGGGCTTAACTTAACTAGGGAAGTATTCCAAGAAACTAACATGTGAGGAGTATGTACCCTAGAGGCAAAACGATTGGAATTTGCTTATGAAGCAATAGACAAAGAGTTGTCTTCTTACTGTGGGTTAGAAGTCAAGAAACTAACATGTGAGGCTTCTAGGTCACAGTGGGACCCCAATCCCCATTAGGAATGAGATTCCCGAATTCCATTAGAGGGTGTATGGAATTTGATAAAATAGTGGGAGGTACCATATGATTAAAGACCCGATCATTATGGATTAAAAATGAAATCTGATTTTCTGTTTAATTTTCTGTATGTAGATCACCGTAATGGCTCACCGCAACCCGTTATCCAACATTTTGGAAACCAACCATTTAACTGGACCTAATTATCTTGATTGGTTAAGGAATTTAAAAATCGTTTTGAATTCTGAAAATATTACCTATGCACTTCAAAGTCCACTTCCCAATGCTCCTACTGAGGCTGCAACTCGGCAAGAGAAAGACGCTTATCAGAAGCGCATGGATGATAATCTTATGACGAGATGCTATATGATGGTGTCTCTAAGTCCTGAGCTTAAGAAGCAATACGAGTCCATGGGAAGTGCACCCGAGATATTTATCCACATACAAGAGTTGTATGGCAAAGAGTTCTTGCTTGAATGTGATGAATGGGTTGAAGTTCCTGCTTCCAATTCTATGCTCAAGCCTAAAGGCAAGGGAATAAGAAAGGGTAAGAGTACCCAAAGGAAGAGGAAAGGTAAAGGGATCTGTTTTTACTGCGGCAAAGATGGGCATTGGAAACGTAACTGCCAAGAGTATCTAGATACTCTAAAGAACCAACCTTCGGAAGGTATGGATTATGCTCTTATACTTGAGACTAACATGAGTGTTAGCTCTGCTTCCACTTGGGTACTAGATTCTGGTGCGAGTTCTCATATTTGTAATTCCATGCAGGACCTAGTGGGAAGTAGAAGGCTGAGTAAAGGAGAAGTAACCCTACGAGTGGGAAATGGAGCAAACGTTGCTGCATTAGCCGTGGGGACTTGCTGCTTGACTTTGCCTAGTGGGAGTAGTTTAGAATTATCAGGCTGTCTTTATATTCCAGAAGTTATAAGAAACATTATTTCTATTTCAGTATTATCTAAACAAGGATTTAGGTTTGTTTTTGAGGAGAATAAATGTTCTTTATTTAAAAATGAAGAGTTCATTACTTCTGGAGTTTATGTGAATGGCCTTTATTTTCTAAACTTTATTGCAAATGTTAATTGCATAGAGCATGATAGTTCTAAATTGAATGCAAATAAACCCAAGAGAACAAGAGATGAAGAAAACTCCGCATATGACTGGCACTTGAGACTAGGTCATATCAGTGAGAATAGGATTAACAAGATGTGTAAGGATGGACAATTGGGTCCATTGGTTTCTATGCCCTTTCCAACTTGTGAATCTTGTTTACTAGGTAAAATGACCAAGTCACCTTTCACCGGTCACGGTGAGAGAGCGGCAGACATATTAGGATTAATACATAGTGATGTATGTGGTCCTATGAGCATACATGCTCGTGGAGGTTTCTCTTACTTTATAACCTTTACCGATGATCATTCTAGGTATGGGTATGTGTACTTAATGAAGTACAAATCTGAAGCATTTGAAAAGTTCAAAGAATTCAGATATGAAGTAGAGAAACAAACTGGTAAAAGTATTAAAGCTCTTCGATCGGATCGAGGAGGAGAATATTTAACTGGTGAGTTTTTAGATCATCTTGTTCAAGCGGGCATTCTATCTCAATGGACACCTCCTGGAACACCACAGCTTAATGGTGTGTCAGAAAGGAGGAATAGAACCTTATTGGATATGGTTAGGTCCATGATGAGTTACACTGATTTACCATTGTCCTTCTGGGGACATGCCCTGGAAACTGCCGCGTATCTGTTGAACAGAGTCCCAACCAAATCTGTCCCTAAGACACCGTATGAGATATGGAAAGGGAGAGCACCAAGCCTTAAACATATTAAGGTATGGGGTTGCACTGCATATGTAAAGACACATGATGCAACCAAGTTAGAATCAAGATCAATTAAATGTAGGTTTGTGGGATATCCTAAAGAGAGTTTAGGATATTATTTCTATTATCCTGATGAACAAAAGGTGTTTGTTAGTAAGTTTGCAGTCTTTCTTGAAAAAGAGTTTATTCAAGAAGGAGGCAATAACAGGAAAATAGAACTCAAAGAATTGTCTGATGAGACACAAACCGACAGTGATCCCACCCCTGTCCCTGATGAGACAGAACCCACTAATGTACCACAACCTCTCCGTAGATCGAGTAGGGTATCTGTTGCACCTGAGAGATATGGATTTCTCAACCATAATGCAGAGGAATTGTTCCTTGGTGATAGAGAACACCCAGATGACCCTACTACTTATGGACAGGCGATTTCGGATATTGATTCGAACAAATGGCTGGAAGCTATGAAATCTGAAATGGACTCGATGTATTCCAACAAAGTCTGGACTTTAGTTGATCCACCAGAAGGTATAGTACCTATTGGCTGCAAATGGATCTTCAAAAGGAAGATAGGCTCAGATGGAAAGGTAGAGACCTACAAGGCTAGGCTAGTGGCAAAAGGTTACCGACAAAGACATGGTATTGACTATGAGGAAACCTTCTCGCCAGTGGCTATGCTTAAGTCCATTAGGATCTTGTTAGCTATAGCTGCGCACTACGATTATGAGATATGGCAAATGGATGTAAAGACCGCTTTCCTTAATGGAAACATTGAGGAAGACCTTTATATGCAGCAACCTGAGGGTTTTACATCCAGTGGTGAGGACCACAAAGTGTGCAAGCTACAGCGGTCCATTTATGGACTTAAACAAGCTTCTAGAAGCTGGAACATCCGATTCGATGAGGCAATCAAATCGTTTGGTTTCCTACAGAATATGGATGAACCATGTGTGTACAAGAAAGTTAGTGGGAGTGCGATTACCTTCCTAGTCCTATATGTTGATGACATTCTACTTATCGGGAATAAAGTAGAAACGTTATCAAAAGTGAAAGAGTGGCTTTCACAGAATTTCTCCATGAAAGATTTGGGAGAAGCATCCTATATTATGGGAATAAAGGTCTATAGAGATAGATCTAAAAGGATGCTAGGTCTCTCCCAATCATTGTACATAGACAAAATATTGAAAAGGTTCAATTTAGAAGATTCCAAAAGAGGTCTAATTCCTGTAAGGCATGGAATCAAGTTGTCTAAAAACATGGCACCTAAAACTCCAGAGGAGATTGCGTACATGAGGACGATTCCCTATGCTTCTGCAGTAGGGAGTCTAATGTATGCCATGTTGTGTACAAGACCAGATATCGCTTTTGGTGTAAGTGTTACAAGCAGATATCAGGCAGACCCAGGTGTGAAACACTGGGAAGCAGTCAAGGCTTGTCCTTAAGTACTTAAGAAGAACTAAGGAACTATTCCTTGTCTATGGAGGAAGAAATTTAGAAATGGTTGGTTATACGGATTCAGATTTTCAATCTGACGATGATGATAGGAAATCAACATCGGGGTATGTTTTCACCTTGAATGGTGGAGCTGTAAGTTGGAGGAGCTGTAAACAGGATGTTACAGCGGACTCCACTACAGAGGCTGAGTACATTGCTGCATCAGAGGCTGCAAAGGAAGCTGTTTGGATAAAGAAGTTCATTACTGAACTGGGAGTAGTTCCTGCCATTGAGAAGCCCTTGCCATTGTTTTGTGACAACAACGGGGCTATTGCTCAAGCTAAGGAACCACGGTCTCATCAAAAGTCCAAACACATTGAGCGTCGATTCCATGTGATTAGAGAGATCATTGGAAGAGGTGATATTAGCATACAGAAGATTCACACAACAGAGAATGTAGCAGATCCCTTCACTAAAGCTATGACCCAAGAGCAGTTGGATCACCACAGACAGGAAATGGGTATTAGATACATTGTGGATTGGCTATAGTGCAAGTGGGAGATTGTTAGAGTTATGCCCTAGAGCCAATCATAGAGATGATTGTTTAGGGATAAAGGAACAATCATTTGATTTCATTTATGTATGTCACATTTATTATTGATTTAATAAAAGGGCTTATTCTATTATGTTTGTATGCATCATTTATATTTACATAATATGTCCAAGGAGTTAGAGTTGAGAATATTGAATTACAAAGAGTTGTAATTATGAGACTGTAAATATATCTCTGTACTAAACTCCTAAATCATTCCTAGTTGAAGGTTCACTATGATGGACAGTAATGAACCATAGGACTAGCACTTGTTAGGTTGACTCTATAGGAGGATAGCTGGTCTCAAGCTATTTGTGTGGAGACACTACAACCAACAGGTGGGTGCCTGTTAATAGAATAGGTACACTGAATGTGACCAAAGATTTGAGATAAACTGAATGGAGTTTTAACCTGCCTGTCAATCAGTTTCTCAATGTTATAGTGGTACAAGTAATCCTTAGACCTGAGACACCATAGTTACCTTATGCATGTAGCTTTAGAAGTTTGATAACACTAAGTGCAGATTCTATTCATGGGTCTGTAAAGGTGTTCATTGGCCCTATTGCTATGTGTATGAAGGCATGTGAGTGATCAACAAGGAATCCATTACTCTCAGGAAAAAGAGAGAGAATGTCTCATATAGCATTCATAATATAACTCATTCAGTCCATGGCCATGGCAGTGTGAATATGGAAAGGAGTTTCCATAAGTTCATCATTGAGTTGATATTTATGAATGAGTATAAAGTAATTGAACTAGGGACTTGACAGACTTCCATATCCTATTAGTTCAATTGGAGACATTGTGTAAATGGAAGGATGCAATTGTAACCTATAAACTATAACAGAAGGGTTCTTTGATAGATACATATTCACTTCATTAAGGACGACACCATGAACCATATGCTAGGTGTTATTCATGGTTAGTAGAAGCCCTAATTGATATAAGTGAGTTATAATCAATTAGGGAATTGGAAGGAGTTCCAATTAGACCCTAAATGGAAAGAGTTCCATTGTGCACACCTCGTGCTATTCCTACTACTTGATGATGTGAACCCAATGGGTCACACACTGATCATGCAAGATGAGCTTTAAAGTCTATGAGAGAAAGGGTATGAGTGCATAAAGAATAGTTCTTTGAGGCCTATTTATATTTGATATAATTTATAGGGGTTATTGTGCAATTTAGAGAAATTGCATAACACCCTAATAGGGTTTCCCCCCTAGGGCCGGCCCCCTTTAGTGTGGACTATATAAGTCACACTTTATGATGTGTGACATCATCACAAGTTGAAATCCCAAGGGGCTGTCCAGATTTTCCAGCCCCCTCTCTCTCTCTCCTCTCTTCTCCTACACTAGCAACAACAAGGGAAAAGAAGGAAAAGACTTGAAGCTCTAGCTAGGTGTGGATACCGTTAGGAGGCAGCACACTTGGGCTGCTCATTCACCGCTGTCCGGAATCAAAGCTTGGAGCAAAAAGGAGAAGACAAAAATTCTGTAAGTGTTCTAACCCTCTTCATAGCTAGGGTTTGATTTTGTATATGCATAGTTAGATTCATGGGCTGTGGAATCAAAGGGAAAATTTTTATATTCCGCACTTCTATTTTTCCCTCTTGTATGATTCCCAACATTCTTCCCCATGGCCAGCCCCCTTTAGTGGGCTGCCTATATAAGTCACACTTATGTGTGACATGGCATAAGAGGCTTGCACAATAAACCCTAGCCGTCCCGCCCCTTGGAGGCTCTCTTCTCTCTCTCTCTCTTCTCCACTTCTAGCAACAACAAGGAAGAAGAAAGAAAAGGCTTGAAGCTCTAGCTAGGTGTGGATACCGTTGGAGGCAGCACACTTGGGCTGCTCATTCACCGCTGTCCGGAGTAGAAGCTTGGAGCAAAACGGAGAAGACAAAAATCCTGTAAGTGTTCTAACCCTCTTCGTAGTTAGGGTTTGATTTTGTGTTATGCATAGTTAGATTCATGGGATTGGGAATCGTAGGAAAAATTTTTTATATTCCGCACTTCTATTTTTCCCTCTTGTTCGATTCCCAACAAGGTTTACTTGTTCATGAACTAAAAAACTTAGCTTTTGAAAAGCCAATTATCAATGTTTGCATATGATTTTTACACTAACTAGATGAATAATTCTCTTGATTAGCCCAACTTCCAAGACCTACGCACAAGGTCTTCCATAAAGAACCTCATTGGGTGGTGGAAACACATGTAATACACCTAACCTACGGTAAGAGATATCATTAAAAAGGCGGGTTTTAGTTGGTTCCTTCACTCCTTGTGGAATGAACAATGGGATAGGCAAGCCCTTCTTGCCTTAGCTGAGTTATGGTGGGATACCACCAACACCTTCCACTTTAGTTTTGGGGAGATGACCATGACTCCCAAAGATTTTTCAATCATCACCGGTTTAAGCCTTAAGGGAAAGAGGTTGGAATATTATGGGGACGCCAACACAGATGGTGTCTATCTCCTGTCTATGTTGGGAATGGACATTGAGGCTAGCTCACGCGGTGTTAGGTGGACATGGCTATTTGAGAACTTTGCCAATCAAGAAGAAGGTGCGAGAGTGGCTCCCGAGTGCATAGCTAGGGCATTCCTGATTTACATGCTCTCTTGCACTCTCTTTGTTGGTGCCAATGACATGGCACAACTAGGCTATCTCGCTTGCATGGTGGATGTCCACAAGATGGGGAGGTATAACTGGGGAGGGGCAGCACTAGCAACTATGTATAGATCTATGTTCGACATGTCCCGAGGGGTTTCCAAGAACTTTGGTGGGCTTCCATTTGTCTGGGAGGTAAATAAAAATGTTTAATTTTTAAGTTCCTCTCAAACTTGATTTGATTTTAATTGCTTTTCTTGAATTTTGATAGATATGGTACTATGAGTATTTGGGACTGTGCCGCCCTGCCCTAGACAATGAGATATAGGAGTGGCCCATACTCGGGAATTATGCTCCTAGCAAGATAGCTGTGCGTGCCCCCAATAGGCATGACTATGCCCATGCAAGGGCATACTTGGCGAGTCTGAATGCCGATATGGTAATCCACTTTCCTTATTCTTTTCTTTTTATTTTTATTTTTATTATCTTGCTCATCATCATTTTTTTTCAAATTCAGGTAGAGTGGAGCCCATGGGGACTATGGGAAGCTAGGCTACCCAAGAGGTGTGCATCCTACTTGGAGTTGATTGGGAAGATGGTACTCTTTGAGGGTCCCTCAGGGCGATACTGGTACTTAGGAGAGCGTGTCCTTAGGCAAGTGAAAGGATGAGTGGATGCTACTCTTACCCTTGTCTTGCCTCCAATGAATATAAGGCACACCGACTCCTTGGATGGGGATGAGCTGATGGAAGCTCTGACTAGGTGGGATGCTGAGGAGTTCACCTCGCCCAATACTGATTATACAACTTTCTGTAATCAATTCTTGATGTGCCCTAGAGTAATTGGCTTCCCACCTCAAGGGGTGAGTCTCTATCCCATTCTTTTTATTATTGATTTATGCAAGCACTCCACGGGCATGACTCATGGAGCTGATGATTATGTGATGGAGGGAATTGCACAACCACTTCTCCCAGTTCTTGATTGGCAAGTGAACCTATGCAATGGGTTGGAATTCATGAGGGCTGATATTACTCACCCTGCTTTTGATGAGGTCCCAAAGATTGACTCGAGCTACGAGAATGTAAGCTCTAAGCCTTTGCTTTACTTAAAACCTTTTTCATCATTTATTAACCATGTTTATTTTTTAGGTTCCTCGAGAGTACGCACAGGGGTGCCTTGAACTCAGCGAAGGATTAAGGTGGGACCTTGTTAGGATGAGTTTGGCAAACTTTGTGCTAGAAGGGTGACTAAATCCCACTGTAAGACATTCCTTTTGTTCATTCCAATCATAGGAGCTAAAGACATAACCCTTTTTATTAATTGATTTTCTTTGCAACAGGTCTCCACACTACATCCACCACAACCAATGCCACCCCAAAGGATTCCTCATGCTGGTCATGGTAGAGGCGAGTCAAGTAGGAAGAGAAGAACAACGGGAGATCATTAGCTTAGCTTAACCTCTTGCTTTGTAAACGAATGAAACATCTTTCTTTATGCTTTGTAACCTCTCTTTGAACACTTGCTTTGGTACTTTTATGGGACTTTTGGAATTCCATTGTGGTGATTTACTCATGTTTTTGTGCAAAAATAAGCTCAAAATAAGCTTCCCAAGGTCACATAACCATATAGGGGTCAAATAGGGTTAAAAATAAGCAAAACTGGGCAAAATAGGAAAACGGCCTTGGGTGACCACCTGGGGCTAGGCGGCTAGCTGCCCAAGCCCAGGTGGCTAACCGCCCAGGCCTGGGTGGTCACCCGAGCCCGAAGCAAGAATCCCACTTCAAATAGGAAACTCCCTATTTTGACGGGTTTTCTCCTTCTAGAACTCAGATTTGTGACCTTTTCCCTATAAAAACACATCAAAGGGGTTCATAAACCTACTGTATTCATTCATTAGAAATCATGGAGGCCCTAGACAAATTTTTAGGAGGGTTTTTGAGAGTTATGAGTGCTGAAGCAAAATCTGAGTTCAAGTGCTTTGGCTTGGATTCATTGCTCTCCTTGAGGCATGTAAAGCTTGAAACGAACCTCTTAACTGCTGCTACATATTTTTGGGATCCCCAACTTCATGTGTTTCGCTTCAACTATGAAGAATTATGCCCAACCATAGAGGAATTCTGCATGTTGTATGGAGTTTCACCAGTAGGTCCTTTCATCCTCCCTACTCCTCGCCCAAGCTTTCTTACTTCTTTCTCTAACTTTCTTGGGATTCACTAACAATATGCCTTCATGTTTGTTAAAGACCACATGGTAGATTTGATGAAATTGGCAACCTCTTTCTTGGCCTATGATAGCAAAGGTATTTTGAAATTTACCTTTCCTATTAAGCACTTACTTGCCTTTTGCCTTATTGGTCGTTTCCTTATTTCAACTGGTACTCCATATCTTCCCATACAAATTTGTGAGTTGATTCCTTTCCTTACCAAGGGCCATAACTTGATTCCCATGGTACTACCTAAAACCTTGAATAGCTTGGATAAAGTCCACGAGGACCCAAAAGTTCCTTTAGGAGGTAGCCCCATTCTGCTGCAGATGTGGTTGCTTGAAAGACTGAAATTTTTATCACCCATTGTCATTACGCCGTACAAGCCCCAGCATTACTGTCTTCGCCGCATTGAACTGCCTGGAAAGTTCTCATTGAGGGATTGGCTAGGTTACTTCCAAATTCTTTCATAGAGGAATATCAAGTGGTTTGTCTTCATATGGGGCTGCAGTGAACAGGTGCTTCTGCGCACTTCTGGATGTGCAATGGTGAGACTTATAGGACTGAGGTCTACTTCTTTCTATTGGCCTTCAAGGGTTCTTCATTAGATGGGTGCCATGCAAACCATACCGACTTCCTTGAAAGGTGACTATCCTGTGGTGCCTGCGGGCCCTTTTGTGGTGACTTGGGCGAAGGATCGATGGCCTTGTAAACTGACGCTTACCCAAGTTACGAATACTGATGGTCCATATATGATGAGCCCTGAGTACAAGGAATGGTTGAAAAATAATTTGGGTGAGCGAGAGACTACTCGAAGAGAAAGGATTTTTGGACTTATCAAGAATAATGAACTTAGACCTTGCAGAGAAGATATTATGGAAGCAGTGACAGCAGTTTATGAATATGACTTGAGGAAGAAAAGAAGACTCAAGAGAGAAACGAAGAAAGCTGAAGAGCAGGCTGCAAAGAAACCCAAGAAGAATTGAAGACTCAATAGAATAGGATATTTATGGCATATTTATAGTTCTTTTACTTAATACCAATGAATTACTATGTCAATCACTTTTAGTTTTGAATAAATTGCCAATAATAAATTAAATTTGGGATTTTGTTGTTTGATTTAGACAGCACCCAAATTGACTTTATGGGTTGCCTACGTATCTCCATGATTTTTTCTCTTTTTTTCCCTTTTTTTTTGTTTTTTTTTTTTGTTTTTGTATGGAGAATCAGGTCTTACATAGTTCTTGTGCCTTAACTTTTGACTAGGCTGCCCTTATGGGTTTTCAACCTAGCAGGCCTCAAACATGATATTTCTTTAATTGATCCAAATTAGTTGGACGAGCGAACTCAATTCCATCTAAATCTATGAGGCGAACAGCCCCTGCTGGCAATATTTCTTTGATAATGTATGGTCCACCCCAACTTGGTTTGAATTTTCCCCGCGGATCAAACACTGGAGCTTTGATTTCTTTCAACACTACATCCCCTTTCTTTAGACCCCGATCTTTGATGTACTTGTTGAATGCTCTGGCAACTCTCCGCTGATACCCCTGCACATTATACAGTGCCTTTAACTGCCTTTCATCTAATAACACTAACTCGTTATAATGGCTCTTAACCCAGTCCACTTCTGTTATCTGGCTCTCCAGGACAATCCTTAGTGAAGGAATCTCTAATTCAACTGGCAACACGGCCTCTATTCCATAAACTAGAGAGTAAGGGGTAGCCCCTATTGACGACCTTATTGATGTTTTGTAACCCCATAGAGCCAATGGTAACTTCTCATGCCAGTCTGTGTGCGAGTCTGTAGTCTTCTATAGTATCTTCTTGATATTCTTGTTAGCCGCTTCCACTGCTCCATTAGTCTGAGGACGGTATGGTGACAACAGATGGTGAATTATGCCATACTTCTGCAAGAACTCATGGGTTTCCTTCTGAAAGTGCTGGCCATTCTCTGAGATAACTTCATGCGGTACCCCATATTGATAGATAATGCTGTGTTGTATGAACTGTGCTACCTTCTTGGAATTCAAGGTCTTGAAGGATGCTGCTTCCACCCATTTAGTGAAATAATCGATAGCAACTAGGATGTATTCATGCCCATTTGACGCCTTTGGCTTGATTTGTCTGATGATATCTATCCCCCATACTGCGAACGGCCATGGTGATGACATACTTCTTAAAGGCATAGAAGGCAAATGTTATCCACTGGCGAACAGTTGGCATTTATGACACTTCTTGACATGTGCTTGGCAATCTCTTTCCATGGTAGACCAATAATAGCCTAACCTCTGTCACACCCCATTTTTGCACCACCTTACTAGGGCTCATCATTTCATGCATATTTTTGAGTCTAGTCACTTGCATTAGTTTTCTAGAGTCATAAGGACAATGGGTGAGAATTTTGGTTCAATTTCGAGTTAATCTTGAGGGATAATAGGAGCTTTTGTGATTTGAGGGGCATAATCGTCTTTTAAGTCCCAAACTTTTCATTTGACCTTGGAATGATCTCCAAATTGTCAATTGGAGTTCATATGGATGCATATGAGGTATTTCTTTTCAATTTGATGAATCAATGGCTCGGGATTAAAATGGCTCGATGTAGTTCAAGTTGGTTAATTGACCTTCCTTTGGGTTAGCTCTAATTGACTCACGATTACCAATCAAATCTTTTCAAATGGACTTTAATTAGTCATCATTTTATCCCAAAAAGTGTTTTATAAAGTTTAATTTTGGTTTGGAAATCATTTGGTTTGATCCTATGTGCATACCTATGCTTAGCAAAGGTAGAGCATAGCGGTTAACTGCCTTTGTCAAACCTAACCATGCTCCCATGGTTTGTGGTTTTCACCCTAAAATGTTTAAAAACGTATTCCTCATCGAAACACGGTCGTTTTGGCTTTTGTTTCATCAAAATTGGGCTTCATTTGCCCCTTGAAACACTTCTAGAAGGGAAAGCAAGCAAAATAGGCAAAAAATCCGAAGTGGGCTCAGGTGACCACCCAGCCCCGGGTGGCTAGCCGCCTGGGCCCAGGTGGCTAGCCGCCCAGGCCCTGGTCGTCACCCAAGACCACTTTCCTAATTGCTCTCTAACTCCTTGCTGAAGCGGACTCTTACCTATTTTGACGTATTTGGGCTCTTTTGGACGTGTTTCCTTCTAGTTTTTGGTAACTTTTGAGTTACTTAAGCCCCCAGGGGGTCTCTAATAGCCCTTGGATTAATTCTTAGGGTTTTAATCCCAGCCATTGGTTTATCCTAATTGAACTCTATAAATACCCCCTATGCTTGCTTCAGCACAAGGGAGCCACTTTATGCATTAAAACCTGAGTGTTTGAGAGAGAATAAGAGAGAGAGACTTGAAGGAGAGCTAGAGGAGCTGCTGTAGCCTTGGAGAACATTGATTCAAGTCATCCACAAGAGCAAGAGAGAGTCTATACAGCAGCAAGGAAGGCGTTCCCAAGGTATGTTCTAACTCTTAAGGTTGAAATTAGGGTTCTCTCTTAGGTTAGTTTTATTGCATGCAATGCTTATGATTTCTACCATGGATTGAGGTTTCTATTAGTTAATACATGGGATAATAATGATGATCATGATGAGTTTTGCATGTTTTAGAGTTAGTTCATAGGTCTTAATGCATAGTTATGATTCTAGCGATTCTGTTGTCCTTGTGTTAGAATAGTGTCATTGTATGTTAAAGTTAGGATTTTTATCATGTTCTATTGCTTTAGTTAGTTAATATGCATGATTTAGGTTCTGTTTAGTTTGATTTTAGCATGTTTAGAGTTTTTTTTGTGTGTTTTTAAGCATGTTTGTGAGTTTAGGGTTTTAGTGTCCTTGTTTTAGGTTAGTTTCATATAGCATGTTAGTTTAGGCTTTTTTTATTGATTTTTCTTCATAGTTGTTGTATATGTTTTACATATGGAATAACTATGATATTTTTGCATGCATGTTAGTTGATTTCTAGGGTTTTTATGAATGATATGGTTCTGGGATTGTGTTAGAGCTTATATTTGTTCGCTGTTTTTGCTGTTAGCATGATTAGTAGATGAATTTATGCCATAATACTATTCTATCCAGATTTGCATGTTAGTGTTTTTGCATGGTTTTGAGCACGTGTAAGGGTGCAAATAGGTGTCGTAATTGTCCTATGGCAAATAGGGCTGCAATTGCTTGAAATTGCTAATGCTTGGAGCTATTGCGCTCTGGTAAGTGGGTTTGGAGGTGCCCCAATGTTAGGATTATGCCCTAGAGCCAATCATAGAGATGATTGTTTAGGGATTAGGAACAATCATTTGATTTCATTTATGTATGTCACATTTATTATTGATTTAATAAAAGGGCTTATTCTATTATGTTTATATGCATCATTTATATTTACATAATATGTCCATGGAGTTAGAGTTGAGAATATGGAATTACAAAGAGTTGTAATTTTGAGACTATAGATATATCTCTATACTAAACTCCTTAAGCATTCCTAGTTGAAGGTTCACTATGATGGACAGTAATGAACCATAGGACTAGCACTTGTTAGGTTGACTCTATAGGAGGATAGCTAGTCTCAAGCTATTTGTGTGGAGACACTACAACCAACAAGTGGGTGCCTATTATAAGAATAGGTACACTGAATGTGACCAAAGATATGAGATAAACTGAATGGAGTTTTTTCCTGCCTGTCAATCAGTTTCTCATTGTTATAGTGGTACAAATAATCCTTAGACCTGAGACACCATAGTTGCCTTATGCATGTAGCTTTAGAAGTTTGATAACACTAAGTGCAAATCCTATTCAGGGGTTTGCAAAGGTGTTCATTGGCCCTACTGCTATGTGTGTGAAGGCATATGAGTGATCAACAAGGGATCCATCACTCTCAGGAAAAGAGAGAGAATGTCTCATATAGCATTCATAATATAACTCATTAAATCCATGGCCATGGTAGGATGAATATGAAAAGAGTTTCATGAGTTCATCAATGAGTTGATATCTATGAATGAGTATAAAGTAATTGAACTAGGGACTTGACAGACTTCCATGTCCTATTAGTTCAATTGGAGACATTGTGTTGAAGGAAGGATGCAATTGTAACCTATAAACTATAACAGAAGGGTTCTTTGTAAATGACTATTCACCTCATTAAGGACCACACCATGAGCCATATGCTAGGTGTTACTCATGGTTAGTAGAAGCCCTAATTGATATAAGTGAGTTATAATCAATTAGGGAATTGGAAGGAGTTCCAATTAGACCCTAAATGGAAAGCGTTCCATTGTGCACACCTCGTGCTATTCCTACTACTTGATGATGTGAACCCAATGGGTCACACACTGATCATGCAAGAAGGGCTTTAAAGTCTATGAGAGAAAGGGTTTTAGTGAATAAAGAATAGTTCTTTATGGGCCTATTTGTATTTGAAACAAATAATAGGGGTTAATGTGCAATTAAGAGTAATTACACATAACCCTATTAGGGTTTCTTCCCCATGGCCAGCCCCCTTTAGTGTGCTGCCTATATAAGTCACACTTATGTGTGACATGGCATAAGAGGCTTGCACAATAAACCCTAGCCATCCAGCCCCTTGGAGGCTCTCTTCTCTCTCTCTCTCTTCTCCACCTCTAGCAACAACAAGGAAGAAGAAAGAAAGGACTTGAAGCTCTAGCTAGGTGTGGATACCATTGGAGGCAGCACACTTGGGCTGCTCATTCACCACTGTCCAGAATCAAAGCTTGGAGCAAAAAGGAGAAGACAAAAATTCTGTAAGTGTTCTAACCCTTTTTGTAGTTAGGGTTTGATTTTGTGTTATGCATAGTTAGATTCATGGGATTGGGAATCGTAGGAAAAATTTTTTATATTCCGCACTTTGTTTTTTTCCCTCTTGTTCGATTCCCAACACCCAATTCACCTTACCTTTTTTGTTTTCTCTCTTCTCCTTCCTAGGGTTAGTTCTTAATATGAGTTTATGGTCTTAATCAAAGGTTTCCTTCAATAATTAAATTCTGGATTTTTTTATCAAAGTATCCATTTTGTGGAATTCTTTATAAAGTCAAACTTAGTTTATTCAATTCTCTTTCAAATAAGGAAACCTAGGCTTTTTACCATAGGTTTATATTAGGATTTAACCCTAGTTCTATTTGAACTACGTGGACTTTGATCCATGTGTTTCGTTGCATGGTAATTAGGCGCTCTTCATGAGGCTCAAGTCCGTTCTAGGATCCAAGTATCCTAGGCTTTTGTATTTTATTTTCTGTTTTCTGTTTTATTTGTTTATAATGCATGGATGATTGGATGGAATAAATGACATGCATGCTGTCTTGTGATGATATTTGCTGATTTTTGTATGGAAAAGATCTTAATTTAGCCCAAATAAACCGAGATACTGAAAGGGTGACATGGGTGCCTATAGGCTTTGCCTAGAACCTTCCCATATCATAACATTTGCCTTCTATGCCATTAACAAGTATGTCGTCACTATGGCCGTTCGCAGAATGGGGGATAGATATCATCGGACAAATCAAGCCAAAGGCGTCAAATGGGCATGAATACATCCTGGTTGTTATCGATTATTTCACTAAATGGGTGGAAGCAGCATCCTTCAAGACCTTGAATTCCAAGAAGGTAGCACAGTTCATACAGCACAGCATTATCTATCGATATGGGGTACCACATGAAGTTATCTTATACAATGGCCAGCACTTTCAGAAGGAAACCCATGAGCTCTTGCAGAAGTACGGCATAATTCAGCATCTGTCGTCACCATACCGTCCTCAGACTAATGGAGCAGTGGAAGCAGCTAACAAGAATATCAAGAAGATACTACAGAAGATTGCAGACTCGCACACAGACTGGCATGAGAAGTTACTGTTGGCTCTATGGGGTTACAGAACATTAATAAGGTCGTCAACAAGGGCTACACCTTACTCTCTAGTTTATGGAATGGAGGCCGTGTTGCCAGTTAAATTAGAGGTTCCTTTACTAAGGGTTGCCGTGGAAAGCTAGATAACAAAAGTGGACTGGGTTAAGAGCCGTTATAACGAGTTAGCTTTACTGGATGAAAGGCGGTTAAGGGCGCTGTATCATGTGCAGGGGTATCAGCGGAGAGTTGCGAGAGCATTCAACAAGCACGTCAAAGATCGGGGTCTAAAGAAAGGGGATGTAGTGCTGAAAGAAATCAGAGCTCCAATATTCGATCTGCGAGGGAAATTCAAGCCAAGTTGGGGGGGACTATACATTATCAAAGAGATATTGCCAGCAGAGGCTGTTCGCCTCATGGATTTAGATGGAATTGAGTTCGCTCGTCCAACTAATTTGGATCAATTAAAGAAATATCATGTTTGAGGCCTGCTAGGTTGAAAACCTGTAAGGGCGGCCTAGGCAAAAGTTAAAGCATAAGAACTAAGTAAGACTTGCTTCTCCATTCAAAACAAACAAAAAAAAAAAAAAAAACAAAAAAAAAAGAAGAAAAATCATGGAGATACGTAGGCAACCCATAAAGTTACTTTGGGTGCGGTCTAAATCAAACAATAAAATCCCAAATTTAACTTATTATTGACAATTTATTCAAAACTAAAAGTGATTGACATAGCAATTTATTGATATTAAGTAAAAGAACTATAAATATGCCATAGATATCCTATTCTTAGAGTCTTCAGTCTCTCTTGGGCTTCTTTGCAGCCCGCTCTTCAGCTTTCTTCGTTTCTCTCTTGAGTCTTCTTTTCTTCCTCAAGTCATATTCATAAGCTGCTGTCACTACTTCCATAATATCTTCTCTGCAAGGTCTAAGTTTGTTATTCTTGATAAGTCCAAAAATCCGTTCTCTACGGATAGTTTCTCTTTTACCCAAATTGGTTTTCAACCATTCCTTATACTCGGGGCTCATCATATATGGACCATCAGTATTCGTAACTTGGTTTAGTGTCAGCTTGCTAGACCATCGATCCTTTGCCCAAGTCACTATAGAAAGACCCGCAGGCACTACAGGATAGTCACCTCTCAAGGAAATGGGTATGGTTTGCATGGCACCCATCTGACGAAGAACCCTTGAAGGCCAATAAAGAGAAGTAGACCTCAGTCCTATGAGCCCCACCATGGTACATCCAGAAGTGAGCAGAAGTACTTGTTCACTGCAGCCCCATATGAAGACAAACCACTTGATATTCCTCTATGAAAGGGTTTGGAAGTAACCTAGCCAATCCTTTAATGAGAACTTTCTAGGCAGTTCAATGCGGTGAAGACAGTAATGCTAGGGCTTGTATGGTGTAATGATAATGGGTGATAAGAACTTCAGTCTTTCAAGCAACCACATTTGCAGTAGAATGGGGCTACCTCCTAAAGGAACCTTTGGGTCCTCATGAGCTTTATCCAAGCCATTCAGGGTTTCAGCTAGTACCATGGGAATCAAGTTATGGCCCTTGGTAAGGAAAGGAATCAACTCACAGATTTGTATGGGAACATGTGGAGTACCAGTTGAAATAAGGAAACGACCAATAAGGCAAAAGGCAAGTGCATGCTTAATGGGAAAGGTAAATTTCAGAATACCTTTACTATCATAGGCCAAGAAAGAGGTTGCCAATTTCATCAAGTCTACCATGTGGTCTTTTAAAAATATAGAGGCATATTGTTGGTGAATCCCAAGGAAATTGGAGAAAGAAGTAAAAAAGCTTGGGCGAGGAGTAGGGAGAATGAAAGGACCTACCGGTGAAACCCCCCATACAATGCGCAGAATTCCTCCATGGTTGGGCATAGTTCTTTATAGTTGAAGCGGAACACATGAACTTGGGGATCCTAAAAATATGTAGCAGCAGGTAGGATGTTCATTTCAAGCTTCACATGCCTCAAAGAAAGCAATGGATCCAAGCCAAAGCACTTGAACTTAGATTTTGCTTCAGCACTCATAACTCTCAAAAACCCTCCTAAAAATTTTTCTAGAGCCTCCATAATTTCTAATGAATGAATACAAGTAGGTTTATGAACCCCTTTGATGTGTTTTTATAGGGAAAAGGTCACAAATCCGAGTTCTAGAAGGAGAAAACTCATCAAAATAGGGAGTTTCATATTTGAAGTGGGATTCTCACTTCGGGTTTGGGTGACCACCCAGGCCTAGGCGGCTAGCCACCAGGGCTTGGGGGGCTAGCTGCCCAGCCTTGGGTGGTCACTCGAGGCCGTTTTCCTATTTTGCCCAATTTTGCCTATTTTTGACCCAATTTGACCCCTATATGGCTATCTGACCTTGGGAAGCTTATTTTGAGTTTATTTTTGCACAAAAAACACGAGTAAATCACCATAATGGAATTCCAAAAGTTTCATAAAAGTACCAAAGCAAGTGTTCAAAGAGAGGTTACAAAGCACAAAGAAAGATGTTTCATTCATTTACAAAGTAAGAGGTTAAGCTAAGCTAATGATCTCCCGTTGTTCTTCTCTTCCTACTTGACTCGCCTCTACCACGACCAACATGAGGAATCCTTTGGGGTGGCATTGGTTGTGGTGGACGTAGTGTGTGTTAGGATTATGCCCTAGAGCCAATCATAGAGATGATTGTTTAGGGATTAGGAACAATCATTTGATTTCATTTATGTATGTCACATTTATTATTGATTTAATAAAAGGGCTTATTCTATTATGTTTATATGCATCATTTATATTTACATAATATGTCCATGGAGTTAGAGTTGAGAATATGGAATTACAAAGAGTTGTAATTTTGAGACTATAGATATATCTCTGTACTAAACTCCTTAAGCATTCCTAGTTGAAGGTTCACTATGATGGATAGTAATGAACCATAGGACTAGCACTTGTTAGGTTGACTCTATAGGAGGATAGCTAGTCTCAAGCTATTTGTGTGGAGACACTACAACCAACAAGTGGGTGCCTATTATAAGAATAGGTACACTGAATGTGACCAAAGATATGAGATAAACTGAATGGAGTTTTATCCTGCCTGTCAATCAGTTTCTCATTGTTATAGTGGTACAAGTAATCCTTAGACCTGAGACACCATAGTTGCCTTATGCATGTAGCTTTAGAAGTTTGATAACACTAAGTGCAGATCCTATTCAGGGGTCTGCAAAGGTGTTCATTGGCCCTACTGCTATGTGTATGAAGGCATGTGAGTGATCAACAAGGGATCCATCACTCTCAGGAAAAAGAGAGAGAATGTCTCATATAGCATTTATAATATAACTCATTAAATCCATGGCCATGGTAGGATGAATATGAAAAGAGTTTCATGAGTTCATCAATGAGTTGATATCTATGAATGAGTATAAAGTAATTGAACTAGGGACTTGACAGACTTCCATGTCCTATTAGTTCAATTGGAGACATTGTGTTGAAGGAAGGATGCAATTGTAACCTATAAACTATAACAGAAGGGTTCTTTGTAAATGACTATTCACTTCATTAAGGACCACACCATGAGCCATATGCTAGGTGTTACTCATGGTTAGTAGAAGTCCTAATTGATATAAGTGAGTTATAATCAATTAGGGAATTGGAAGGAGTTCCAATTAGACCCTAAATGGAAAGAGTTCCATTGTGCACACCTCGTACTATTCCTACTACTTGATGATGTGAACCCAATGGGTCACACACTGATCATGCAAGATGAGCTTTTAAGTCTATGAGAGGAAGGGTATGAGTGCATAAAGAATAGTTCTTTGAAGCCATGTTTGTATTTGATATAAACAATAAGGGTTATTGAGCAATTTAGGGAAATTGCACAAAACCCTAAAAGGGTTTCCCCCTAGGGCCAGCCCCTTTAGTGTGGACTATTTAAGTCACACTATGATGTGTGACATCATTACTTTTGGAACTCCCCAAGGGCTGGCCAGAATTTCCAGCCTCCCTCTCTCTCTCTCTCCTCTCTTCTCCTACTCTAGCAATAACATGGGAAAGAAGGAAAGGACTTGAAGCTCTAGCTAGGTGTGGATACCGTTGGTGGCAGCACACATGGGCTGCTCATTCACCGCTGTCCAGAATCAAAGCTTGGAGCAAAAAGGAGAAGACAAAAATTCTGTAAGTGTTCTAACCCTCTTTGTAGTTAGGGTTTGATTTTGTGTTATGCATAGTTAGATTCATGGGATTGGGAATCGTAGGAAAAAATTTTATATTCCGCACTTGTATTTTTCCCTCTTGTTCGATTCCCAACAGTGTGGAGATCTGTTGCAAAGACAATCAATTAATAAAGAGGGTTATGTCTTTAGCTCCTATGATTGGAATGAACAAAGGGAATGTCTTACAGTGGGATTTAGTCGCCCTTCTAGCATGGAGTTTGCCAAACTCATCCTGAGAAGATCCCGCCTTAATCCTTCGCTGAGTTTGAGGCACTCCTGTGCATTCTCTTGAGGAACCTAAAAAATGAACATGGTTAATAAATGGTGAAAAAGGTTTCAAAGAAGGCAAAGGTTTAGAGCTTACATTCTCGTAACTCGAGTCAATCTTTGGGACTTCATCAAAAGCAGGGTGAGTAATATTAGCCCTCATGAATTCCAACCCATTGCATAGGTTCACTTGCCAATCAAGAACTGGGAGAGGTGATTGTGCAATTCCCTCCATCTCATAATCATTAGCTCCATGAGTCATGCTCGTGGAGGACCCTACTGTGGAACTATGTCCACGAGCTCGTCGGCCCTACAATAAACAATTTGTCTAAGAGGAGTGCTTGCATAGATCAATAATAAAAAGAATGGGACGGAGACTCACCCCTTGAGGTGGGAAGCCAATGACTCTAGGGCACATCAAGAATTGATTGTAGAAAGTCATATAATCAGTATTGGGCGAGGTGAACTCCTCAGCAACCCACCTAGTTAGAGCTTCCATCAACTCATTCCATCCAAGGAGTCTGTGTGCCTCATGTTCATCAGAGGCAAGACAAGAGTAAGAGCAGCATCCACTCATCCTTTCACTTGCCTAAGGACACACTCTCCCAAGTACCAGTATCGTCCTGAGGGACCCTCAAAGAGTACCCTCTTCCCAGTAAACTCCAAGCAGGACACACACCTCTTGGGTAGCCTAGCTTCCCACAGTCCCCATTGGCTCCACTCTACCTGTTGAAGTTGAAAAAATGATGAGCAAGATAATAAAAATAAAAGAAAGAGAAGAGTGAGGAAGGTGGATCACTATATCGGCATTCAGACTCGCCAAGTATGCCCTTGCATGGGCATAGTCATGCCTGTTGGGGGCACGTACAGCTATCTTGCTAGGAGCATAATTCCCGAGTATGGGCCACTCCTGTATCTCATTGTCTAGGGCAGGGCGGCACAGTCCCAGATTCTCATAGTACCATATTTGTCAAAATTCAAGAAAAGCAATTAAAATCAAATCAAGTTTGAGAGGAACTTAAAAATTAAACATTTTTATTTACCTCCCAGACAAATGTGTTGGGAATCGGTCAAGAGGGAAAAAAACAAAGGCGGAATATAAAAATTTTCCCTGCGATTCCCAATCCCATGAATCTAACTATGCATAACACAAAATCAAACCCTAACTACGAAGAGGGTTAGAACACTTACAGGATTTTTGTCTTCTCCGTTTTGCTCCAAGCTTCTACTCTGGACAGCAGGTGAATGAGCAGCCCAAGTGTGCTGCCTCCAACGGTATCCACACCTAGCTAGAGCTTCAAATCCTTTCTTTCTTCTTCCTTGTTGTTGCTAGAGGTGGAGAAGAGAGAAAGAGAGAAGAGAGCCTCCAAGGGGCTGGACGGCTAGGGTTTATTGTGCAAGCCTCTTATGCCATGTCACACATAAGTGTGACTTATATAGGCAGCCCACTAAAGGGGGCTGGCCATGGGGAAGAAACCCTAATAGGGTTATGTGTAATTACACTTAATTGCACATTAACCCCTATTATTTGTATCAAATACAAATAGGCCTATAAAGAACTATTCTTTATTCACTAAAACCCTTTCTCTCATAGACTTTAAAGCCCTTCTTGCATGATCAGTGTGTGACCCATTGGGTTCACATCATTAAGTAGTAGGAATAGCACGAGGCGTGCACAATGGAACTCTTTCCATTTGGGGTCTAATTGGAACTCCTTCCAATTCCCTAATTGATTATAACTCACTTATATCAATTAGGGCTTCTACTAACCATGAGTAACACCTAGCATATGGCTAATGGTGTGGTCCTTAATGAGGTGAATAGTCATTTACAAAGAACCCTTCTGTTATAGTTTATAGGTTACAATTACATCCTTCCTTCAACACAATGTCTCCAATTGAACTAATAGGACATGGAAGTCTGTCAAGTCCCTAGCTCAATTACTTTATACTCATTCATAGATATCAACTCATTGATGAACTCATGAAACTCTTTTCATATTCATCCTACCATGGCCATGGATTTAATGAGTTATATTATGAATGCTATATGAGACATTCTCTCTCTTTTTCCTGAGAGTGATGGATCCCTTGTTGATCACTCACATGCCTTCATACACATAGCAGTAGGGCCAATGAACACCTTTGCAGACCCCTGAATAGGATCTGCACTTAGTGTTATCAAACTTCTAAAGCTACATGCATAAGGCAACTATGGTGTCTCAGGTCTAAGGATTACCTGTACCACTATAACAATGAGAAACTGATTGACAGGCAGGAAAAACTCCATTCAGTTTATCTCATATCTTTGGTCACATTCAGTGTACCTATTCTCGCAATAGGCACCCACTTGTTGGTTGTAGTGTCTCCACACAAATAGCTTGAGACTAGCTATCCTCATATAGAGTCAACCTAACAAGTGCTAGTCCTATGGTTCATTACTGTCCATCATAGTGAACCTTCAACTAGGAATGCTCTAGGAGTTTAGTACAGAGATATATCTATAGTCTCAAAATTACAACTCTTTGTAATTCCATATTCTCAACTCTAACTCCATGGACATATTATGTAAATATAAATGATGCATATAAACATAATAGAATAAGCCCTTTTATTAAATCAATAATAAATGTGACATACATAAATGAAATCAAATGATTGTTCCTAATCCCTAAACAATCATCTCTATGATTGGCTCTAGGGCATAATCCTAACAATCTCCCACTTGCACTAAAGCCAATCGACCATGTATTGCATACCTATCTTCTCAAGATGTTGGTCTTAGACATAACCAATTATGTTTTAAAGCTTTAGTCAGTAGGTCTACAAAAACTTATGTAGATAATATCTTCTGTAATGTATCTATTACCTTTTCCAATGATTCCTCTAATCACTTGGAATTGTCGCTCTATGTGTTTGGACTTTTGATGAGACCGTGATTCCTATACTTGAGATATAGACCCATTGTTGTCACAAAACAAGGTGTGGGCAACTCAATGGAAGGAACAACTCTAAGTTCTAAATGAACTTATAGATCCAAACAGTCTCCTAGACAATGCGACAATTAATTCACACTTAATAATGGAATCCACTGTATCTTTCATACAGTTCTTCCATTAAGTATTTCACCAACTAAAGTGAATATAAAATATACCCCATATGGATTATATCCAAATCCATATACCCATCTACTATGAGTTTACAATTTCCATATACAATCCAATATTCCAAATTTGAATTGACTGATAACTATTTGTAACAATTACAACATAATAGATATCAGGTTCAATACATAGTGTAGAATAAGGCTTCTTAACACTTTAAGAACCTTACTTGTGTTATCCTAGGGCACATGCCCTTGAATAATGAATTCTTATCTGATGTAAATCAGACCTCCCTTAGAATTCTCCATGTTGAACTCCTTCAACATTTCAACTATGTTTGATGATTTGGAGATACTTAGCAATCTATATGATCTATCTCTATAGATCTTATTGGATGCTTTTGCCAAATCTTTCATGAATTAGTTTTTCTCCAAAAACTAAAAGTTTACATTAGATAACATTCATATATCATTCATAATGATTATGATGTCATCCATACTTAGGATAAAGAAAAACGATCGCACTCCCACTAACCCTTTATACACTCATGGTCCATCTATACAATGAGAGAAATCAAACAATTTGATTACTTCAACTTTATAGATGTTCTAATTATGAGAACCTTGTAGTCTATTAATAGACTTCTATAACTTACACACTTTTATGGTTTTTCACCATTTGATATAACATCTTTATATCCTTTTTGACATATCTTATATTCAAAATGTGTGTTTATAGATAACAAGATCCAAATGGATTTCAGCATAACTATTATCAAACAAGTTTCTTTATAGACAACTTTTTTTTTGCCTATGTTGAAAACATTCTTAAATAGCCAAGCCTTTTAGGTCTCTACCTATCCATATTGGATTTAATGACTCTTAGTCATTTCTCAAGTTGATGTCAAACATTGCCTAATCATAATCAATAGGATCATCTTGGTGATCTTTATCACCAAAGAACAATTCTTTCACATTCTAATGGAGATACAATATCTCTCTTATGTTAAAGAAATATCCAATTTGATCTATGAAAAGAATGTGGTGTAATTAAAGGTTTTGCCTCAATAGGGGCAAGGGTTGGATCTTTGTTGGTTTGTGGCTTTACAAACAATTCTGTAAATTCTATCTACTTTTGCATCTTTCTTGAATGAACTCTTTCTCAAGAAAATCCAGCAATCATCCTAATGGACAACTTTTGTTCATTAGAGTAATAGAAATACTATCCCAACCACTTTTAGGATATACCACAATTCAACACTTACTTGACCTTATTTCCAAATTGTCTACATTATGTTTCTAGACATACGTAGCACAAGCCCAAGCCTTAACTTCTTTAAGTTGGGTTTCTTCCCATATCATATCTGATATAATTGGGACAAAGCTGGAGTGAACCCTAAATTATCAATATGTAGCAATTTTAAGGTATATCCTAGATGGATACATTAGTAAAACTCATCATGGATCAAACCATATCTTAATAGGGTTCAATTCGTTCTCTTAGATTCACCATTGAGCTATGGTATTCTAAGATAAGTCTACTGTAATTGAATGCATGCTCTACATGACTATATACATCACAATGTATTAGTCAAATTATAAATGTAACTCTTTTACTTCACTAAGTAAAAGATGGGTTTGGTCATCTCATAACCAAATCATAATCGTTACATTTAAATGAGAGTCTCTACATCTCTTGTATTTTCAGAATACGTTGCATTCGCTCTAATTAGTCATTTAAATTCAGAAATCAAATTTCTTGAATATCTTAAATGACCTAGTTAAGAAATAAGTTCCAAAATTAATCTAGCAACTCTTGCTCTATTAAAATTTTTAAAGGTAACTTATTGTCGACTTAACTTTCTGCTTCGATTTAGATTACACTAGAATCCAAAAACCAAGAAGCAGAACTAACCAACAATTTAGTTTAGAGCATGAACCAAAACTTCAAAAGTTTGGTTCTTGTAGGAAGACTGATACTTTATCAAGTTCCCTTTACAATACCTTATATTTACTACAAAATAATTATATTTCTTTGTCTTTGACTTTTCAAGACTTGCTTTCCTCTATGCTTCCATTTTAAATCACATCTAGCTTCTCAAGCTATTCTATGTGATTAATCATTTTTCAAAAGAATGATTATTAATAAACAACTTTTATTACATCCTAGTCCAGAAGAAGTCCTTTATAAGTACTATACTTTATAGTATTATTTTACTCACCATACAACCTTTGTATGTGATGTAGGACATCAAAGGCATTTGCATTGACTAATTTTGCTTCTGAAGCTCATTAGTCATCAATACTATCATATAGCATGGCAACAAGATGCCAATTGCGCATAGTGTCTTTTTCTTCTTAGGATGTTTTATGGAGGGCCTTTAAGAAAAGGCCTATTAGCATATGAACAATCTTTTGAAATTAAGAACAATTTTCAATTTCCTAAGTCAATCAAAGAAATCGAGTTTAGTCAAACTATCAATATCCTATATATTAGGAAATAGAGGTTTTGAGGTGAGTAATTAGGTAATCTACATAAACAGAGAATTAGATTTCATTTTTATCCATAATGATTGGGTCTTTAATCATATGGTACCTCCCACTATTTTATCAAATTCCATACACCCTCTAATGGAATTCGGGAATCTCATTCCTAATGGGGATTGGGGTCCCACTGTGACCTAGAAGCCTCACATGTTAGTTTCTTGACTTCTAACCCACAATAAGAAGACAACTCTTTGTCTATTGCTTCATAAGCAAGTTCCAATCGTTTTGCCTCTAGGGTACATATTCCTCACATGTTAGTTTCTTGGAATACTTCCCTAGTTAAGTTAAGCCCATCATTCACACAGGTATGTTTCACCAAATATATACCTCACATGTTAGTTTCTTGGTATATACCAGCTTAGGCACCCCATGATATCTACATATATGATAGTTTCAAGTAATGTCTTTAATATGGGTAGCTCCTACATGTCTGCAGCCAGGTACCCACATTAAGGGACATTAGATGATCCTATAATGATGGAAGGCAATGAAGAATCCATTCCCTAATGTATTCTCCATTTCCAACTTAATATTAAATGAGAGGGGTTTTAAAGGGTCTCATCAAATTAACATGCATCCTATGTATCAAAATTTAAACATATAAATTATGCTATTTATAATCATACATCTCATGCTATTATAAATCATACATCGCATGCTATTATATATCAACATATATAAAGTACCATATTTTGATATTAGTCCCTAAGTGAATAGGTAACATATACCAAACTATAGTATTGGAGCTAATACAATTATCTCATAAATTAAAGCTCCCACTATGATGATTATGGACTTTGAGAGGATTCAATCCAAGCCAATAGATTGAATCCAAGGTCTAAGGTGGGTGTAGGTGATCGTAAAATAAACCATTCGTAACATGCATGCTTTCTTGAAAAACTTCTCTAAGCTTTCAAGTCCTTCAATCTACTCCCTTAGCTTGATGGTCTCCACCATTGGATTGTTGGGCTCCATCATACTCCTTTGGGTCCACCATGCTCCTTAGTGCGCTCTCGATTACATAACATTTACATAATATATAGAAAGGGATACATAAAGGGAATGTGGGGTACATAAGAGAATGATAGAGAGAGAGGGAAGGTGGCATGCAAGCCCCAAATAATAAATTACATCACCATAATAAAATTACAACTCTTGAAAAATTATTACAACCCATTCATAAGACGGCCAATCACAATTGGTTTAAGGGGTATAGTCCATAATCATCATCTAAACACATACATACAATCTCATTGCATAATGTAAAGAAAAACTGTAAGCATTAAAACATATGGGCATTATGGTAATTCTCTTGAATGATTTACATTAATCTCATTAATGCATCCTAATCTTATTAGGTTTAAACAAAAATATCCAGAATTAAATAAAGTCTTAACATTTAAGACATTTAGTTTCAATTAATCAAATTAATAGAAACATATAAAGTTTCCTAAAATAACTCTAATATCCAATATTAGGGTTTCCTTATTTAAACAAAACAATTTCATTTAATTAAGAATTTCTAGATTTTAATTTAATCCCCAATTGTATTTTAAACCATTTAAAACATTATAAAATTAATCAATATTAATTAAATAATTAACATGGGAATTAAATAAAATCAATTAAATGATGAATTAGTGCATTAGGGTTTCCTAAAACCCTAAACCCTAAATGCATAACCCTAAACCCTAAATGCAAGCCCTAATCATTAAATGCCTCATGATTGGTCATTTAATGACCAATCATTAAAACCCTAGGTTCATACGGTATTTAATAAAAGGGATTAGGGTTTAATTAATGCCAAATAGGGTATTAATTACCCTTAATTAATTACACTAATTAGGGTTTCCAAAACCCTAACCCTAGACATCATTAATGGTATTAATTATGCCCTAACAATCAATAACCATGATTGGTCATTTAATGACCAATCATTAACTCTTAATTAAGGTAATTAATATTCCAATTAGGGTTTTAATTAATGCCATAATGAAATTAGGGTTTCATCATTAACTCAAAATTAGGGTTTCATCCTTAACTCTATGCAGCCGTCACTACCAGGGGGCTGCCTGAGCTTGGCTAGGCTGCCATGGCCACCAACGACTGTGGGAGGCCATGGCCAGTCATGGGAGAACATCCTAGGGGTGTGGGACAAGCCTCTGGACACGTGAGAAGTGGTGGAAGTGGCTGCCATCATCAAGAACAATCAGGGTTTCCAAAACCCATTGCTGGAGCCATTGTTGCAGACCTTGAAGGTCACAATAGCTTCTAAATCCTTATCAATTCGACTCCTCCATTGAAACCAGCTTTTGTATCATGTCCCTACATGAAATACTAAGCTAATAGAAGAGGTTTGGATGATCAAATCATCACCAATTGTTCTAAACAATTAAAACAACAGTAGGCTGCCCAGAATTTGACAGCACACTGTCCATGGTCAGAAATTGATTTAAAACCCAGCAAGATGAATGAATTAGGCTACCAAACGAATTTTCCCAGTATCCTACATGTCTTAGGAAACTAATGCAATTGGTTTCATGCAATTTGGAGTTCCCTAACTCAAGTTCTAATCAAAACTCCATTGATGACTTTTCTGCAGAGAAAATCTGCTATGCTGTTCATGAAAAATTTTCAAACTTTTTGAATCTTTTTCCATCAAAACCTTTTTGAAACTTAAAGAAAATCATATACACATGATATATAATGATCCTACAATGATCTTCCATCATAAATACAGCAGCTTTAATTAGAATTAATTGCAAGAACCTTAGGGTTCTAAAACCCAGATTCAGCCTCCATGGTGTTCTTCTCCTTCTTCCTTCTGTTCTAGCATCTTAATCCAATTATGATGCATCTAAATGCTTGGGAACCTTTCCCTACCATGTCTAGAACATAACCCAAGTGGTGGCAACCATTGCCATGCCTTTGATCTCCATCAATAACTCAAAGTTGTGGCTATTGCATCATTCCCGAGCAAAACTGTCTTTCCAGACAGCCTGTAGTAAAAAATTCATAACTTTCACTACAGAACTCGGATTGACGCACCGTTTGTTGGGTTGGAAAGCTTATTCAAAGAGCTTTCTAACCATATATGGCTCGAAAATTTTGGAGAAGAACTCTGAATTCGGCAGGCAAAACAAGATGACGGTTTTTCATGGCAACCATGAAAACTGTTCATAACAGTTTTATAAAACCCTAGTTTCCTTATTCTTCTTCTCCAAACTCAAACCCTATGCAACCTATTGCATCCATGGATACACTTAACCATCAATTAGAAGAGGAGTAGAAGAGAATAGACCTAGGGTTCCAAACCCTAGGTTCAGCCATGGAGGAAAACCAATTATGCAGAAAAATTTTCCAGATTTTTGAATCATTCAACTACACCATAATTACCAGCCCATATGTATTTTGTATTATGCATAATCATGGCTCTGATACCACTGTTGGGAATCGGTCAAGAGGGAAAAAAACAAAGGCAGAATATAAAAATTTTCCCTGCGATTCCCAATCCCATGAATCTAACTATGCATAACACAAAATCAAACCCTAACTACGAAGAGGGTTAGAACACTTACAGGATTTTTGTCTTCTCCGTTTTGCTCCAAGCTTCTACTCTGGACAGCGGTGAATGAGCAGCCCAAGTGTGCTGCCTCCAACGGTATCCACACCTAGCTAGAGCTTCAAATCCTTTCTTTCTTCTTCCTTGTTGTTGCTAGAGGTGGAGAAGAGAGAGAGAGAGAAGAGAGCCTCCAAGGGGCTGGACGGCTAGGGTTTATTGTGCAAGCCTCTTATGCCATGTCACACATAAGTGTGACTTATATAGGCAGCCCACTAAAGGGGGCTGGCCATGGGGAAGAAACCCTAATAGGGTTATGTGTAATTACACTTAATTGCACATTAACCCCTATTATTTGTATCAAATACAAATAGGCCTATAAAGAACTATTCTTTATTCACTAAAACCCTTTCTCTCATAGACTTTAAAGCCCTTCTTGCATGATCAGTGTGTGACCCATTGGGTTCACATCATTAAGTAGTAGGAATAGCACGAGGCGTGCACAATGGAACTCTTTCCATTTGGGGTCTAATTGGAACTCCTTCCAATTCCCTAATTGATTATAACTCACTTATATCAATTAGGGCTTCTACTAACCATGAGTAACACCTAGCATATGGCTAATGGTGTGGTCCTTAATGAGGTGAATAGTCATTTACAAAGAACCCTTCTGTTATAGTTTATAGGTTACAATTACATCCTTCCTTCAACACAATGTCTCCAATTGAACTAATAGGACATGGAAGTCTGTCAAGTCCCTAGCTCAATTACTTTATACTCATTCATAGATATCAACTCATTGATGAACTCATGAAACTCTTTTCATATTCATCCTACCATGGCCATGGATTTAATGAGTTATATTATGAATGCTATATGAGACATTCTCTCTCTTTTTCCTGAGAGTGATGGATCCCTTGTTGATCACTCACATGCCTTCATACACATAGCAGTAGGGCCAATGAACACCTTTGCAGACCCCTGAATAGGATCTGCACTTAGTGTTATCAAACTTCTAAAGCTACATGCATAAGGCAACTATGGTGTCTCAGGTCTAAGGATTACCTGTACCACTATAACAATGAGAAACTGATTGACAGGCAGGAAAAACTCCATTCAGTTTATCTCATATCTTTGGTCACATTCAGTGTACCTATTCTCGCAATAGGCACCCACTTGTTGGTTGTAGTGTCTCCACACAAATAGCTTGAGACTAGCTATCCTCATATAGAGTCAACCTAACAAGTGCTAGTCCTATGGTTCATTACTGTCCATCATAGTGAACCTTCAACTAGGAATGCTCTAGGAGTTTAGTACAGAGATATATCTATAGTCTCAAAATTACAACTCTTTGTAATTCCATATTCTCAACTCTAACTCCATGGACATATTATGTAAATATAAATGATGCATATAAACATAATAGAATAAGCCCTTTTATTAAATCAATAATAAATGTGACATACATAAATGAAATCAAATGATTGTTCCTAATCCCTAAACAATCATCTCTATGATTGGCTCTAGGGCATAATCCTAACAAAATGGAAGCCCACCAAAGTTCTTGGAAACCCCTCGGGACATATCAGACATAGATTTGTACATAGTGGCTAGTGCTGCCCCTCCCCAGTTATACCTCCCCATCTTGTGGACATCCACCATGCAAGCAAGATAGCCCAGTTGTGCCATGTCATTGGCACCAACAAAGAGAGTGCAAGAGAGTATGTAAATCAGGAATGCCCTAGCCATGCACTCGGGAGCCACTCTCGCACCTTCTTCTTGATTGGAAAAGTTCTTAAATAGCCATGTCCGCCTAATACCACGTGAGCTAGCCTTAATGTCCATTCCCAACATAGTCAGGAGGTAGACACCATCCGTGTTAGCGTCCCCATAATATTCCAACCTCTTTCCTTTGAGGCTTAAGCCAGTGATAATTGAAAAATCTCTGGAAGTCATGGTCATCTCC
This sequence comes from Liquidambar formosana, assembly GCA_039720395.1. NCBI lineage: Eukaryota > Viridiplantae > Streptophyta > Magnoliopsida > Saxifragales > Altingiaceae > Liquidambar > Liquidambar formosana. The sequence goes on from CM077831.1 coordinate 5,946,583, forward strand.
CCAAAACTAAAGTGGAAGGTGTTGGTGGTATCCCACCATAACTCAGCTAAGGCAAGAAGGGCTTGCCTGTCCCATTGTTCATTCCATAAAGAGTTAAGGAACTAACCAAAACCCGCATTTTTAATGATATCTCTTACCGTAGGTTGGGTGTATTCCATGTGCTTCCACCACCCAATGAGGTTCTTTATGGAAGACCTTGTGCGTAGGTCTTGGAAGTTGGGCTAATCAAGAGAATTATTCATCTAGTTAGTGTAAAAATTATGGGCAAGCTTTGATAATTGGCTTTTCAAAAGATAAGTTTTTTAGTTCATGAACAAGTAAACTTTGCTTTGAAAGTTTATGAAAACATTGGTTTTTTTCTTCAAACTCATGATCATTTGTAAACCATGCATTCCAAGACCATGGAAACATGGATTTTTCAAAGAAAATAGTAAGCAAACTTTGTTTTCCAAGGTGGGTTTTTAAGGAAAAAATAAGCAAACCTTGTTCATGAAAGCATTGGTTTTTCAAAAATATAGCAAACTTTGTTTTTCAAAGTTCATGAAAATGTTTGATTTTTTTTCCTAAAATCAATTAGAAATGAATGCCTATGATTTTGCCTTGCAATACACATCAATTTTACAAAGATTGGATGAATTTTTATCACTCAAGCATTTTATCAAACACTTGGTGGGCACTATTCACCAAGCTTTCAAATTGAATTCTTTTCACATCCAATCCTTGCCAAAATCAATGTGCATTGCAAACATTGCTAGGAATACTCATAGAGAGTTCATGGGAATGTATTTCAACCAACAAAAATGAAAATTTCAAAGAAAAGTTTGAAATGGGTAAGTTTACTTCTTGCTTGGAATGGAGAAAGGAGAGATGATTCGTTGGTTCTAGGGGCAATTTCTCTTGAGTAACATCATATTCCGGAGCTTTGTATCTACTCTTTGAGTCAAGGAATGGATACTTTGAAGTGGGAGCTTCATTGGAATCCATAGTGGATGAACTAGCTTGTTTTGAACAAAAATGGGTTTAATGGGTTTTTGATTTGCAAAGTGCTGCAAATTTGTTGTTTTTGATGTGAAATTGGGTGTTAATGATGCTATTTCATGTGCACGAATCCCTCTTGAAGTGTGGATTTGAATGCCTTTGGGTGTTGGAGTGATTTTGCAAAATGGGGTAAGCCTTCCAGAGAGAGAAGCTCCCAATTTTCGGGTTGGGTTGAATGGGGGATATGAATAGTGCCCCTTGTATTTTAAAAACTCAGATTTTTCAGCACATGGCTCGGGTAACCACCCAAGCCTTGGGTGGCTAGCCACCAGGGCCTGGGCGGCTAGCCTCCCGAGGCCTGGTGGTCACCCAAGCCAGCTTGTTTTGGCTTTGTTCCTCGCTTTGTCTCGCCTTGACGCGTGATCAAACCTCCTTCCAAATGAGATGTTCAACACTTTTGGAGCTTAAAATCAAACATATTTCATCTTGAAATCAATTCCTTGAATTGATTTTATGTTCAAAAGGGTTGAATATATTTCCCCTGTGCCATACCAACTCAAGTGACAATGTGCTAAGGCATTTTCCCCTTGCACAATGCTTGTTCAATCTTGATAAATTGATCATATATTCTCATTTCAAATCTTGATTTTCCATCCCACTTGGTTGAATATATTCATCACTTAGATATATTCTTCCATTTCAAAAGTATGTCCACCCTTTGAATATGCTTCCCAGTTTCAAATCCTCATTCTTTATCTTACTTGGTTAAATATATTCCACACTTGAATATATTTCTCCATTTCAAAGTTATGTTCATCACTTGAACATACTTCTCTTATCTTTGTCACTTACTTGGTTAAATATATTCATCACTTGAATATATTTCTCCATTTCAAAGGTATGTTCATCACTTGAACATACTTCTCAGATCTTTGTCACTTACTTGGTTAAATATATTCATCACTTGAATATATTTCTCCATTTCAAAAGTATGTTCATCACTTGAACATACTTCTCAACTCATTGTCACTTACTTAGTTAAATATATTCATCACTTGAATATATTTCTCCATTTCAATGGTATACTTATCACTTGAGTATACTTCTCAGATCATTTTCACTTACTTGGTTAAATATATTCATCACTTGAATAAATTTCTCCATTTCAATGGTATACTCATCACTTGAGTATACTTCTCAGATCATTGTCACTTACTTGGTTAAATATACTCATCACTTGAATATATTTCTCCATTTCAATGGTATACTCATCACTTGAGTATACTTCTCAGATCATTGTCACATACTTGGTTAAATATATTCATCACTTGAATATATTTCTCCATTTCAATGGTATACTCATCACTTGAGTATACTTCTCAAATCATTGTCACTTACTTGGTTAAATATATTCATCACTTGAATATATTTCTCCATTTCAAAGGTATGTTCATCACTTGAACATACTTCTTAGATATTTGTCACTTACTTGGTTAAATATATTCATCGCTTGAATATATTTCTCCATTTCAAAAGTATACTCATCACTTGAGTATACTTCTCAGTCTCTTTCAATCACTTGGTTAAATATATTCGTGACCTGAATATATTTCTTCATTTTAAAAGTATACTCATCACTTGAGTATACTTCTCAGTCTTTTTTCAATCACTTGGTTAAATATATTAGTGACCTGAATATATTTCTCCATTTCAAAAGTATGCTCATCACTTGAGTATACTTTTCAGCATCTTTCAATTACTTGGTTAAATATATTCGTGACCTTAATATATTTCTCCATTTCAAAAGTATAGCCATCACTTGAGTATACTTCTCAGTCTTTTCTCAATCACTTGGTTAAATATATTCGTGACTTGAATATATCTTTCCATTTCAAAAGTATGTTCATTCATAGTGGCTTGAATATGCTTCTCTTATCAATTCTCAACCCCCAGTGGTTTAAGTATACTAATGACTTGAGTGCACTTCCTTATTTCAATCTTAGGTTTGCAACCTCCTATCATTGTTGGTGTTAGTATGTGATTTCTCCAGGCTTTTTGGCAAAAATGGGTTGTTCTTTGTCATTGGTTCACAAGTGTAACTTGTTCGCCAATGAGGGGCTTCTGTCACACCCCATTTTTGCACCACCTTACTAGGGCTCATCATTTCATGCATATTTTTGAGTCTAATCACTTGCATTAGTTTTCTAGAGTCATAAGGACAATGGGTGTGAATTTTGGTTCAATTTGGAGTTAATCTTGAGGGATAGTAGGAGCTTTTGTGATTTGAGGGGCATAATTGTCTTTTAAGTCCCAAACTTTTCATTTGACCTTGGAATGGTCTCCAAATTGTCAATTGGAGTTCATATGAATGCATATGAGGTATTTCTAGGTTCAATTTAATGAATCAATGGCTCGGGATTAAAATGGCTCGATGTAGTTCAAGTTGGTTAATTGACCCTCCTTTGGGTTAGCTCTAATTGACTCACAATTACCAATCAAATCTTTTCAAATGGACTTTAATTAGTCATCATTTTATCCCAAAAAGTGTTTTATAAAGTTTAATTTTGGTTTGGAAAGCATTTGGTTTGATCCTATGTGCATACCTATGCTTAGTAAAGGTAGAGCATAGCGATTAACTACCTTTGTCAAACCTAACCATGCTCCCATGGTTAGTGGTTTTCACCCTAAAATTTTTAAAAATGTATTCCTCATTGAAACACGGTCGTTTTGGCTTTTGTTTCATCAAAATCGGACTTCATTTGCCCCCTGAAACACTTCTAGAAGGGAAAGGAGGCACAATAGGCAAAAAATCCGAAGTGGGCTCGGGTGACCACCCAGCCCCAGGCGGCTAGCCGCCTGGGCCCAGGTGGTCACCCGAGACCACTTTCATAATTACTCTCTAACTCTTTGCTGATGCGGACTCTTGCCTATTTTGATGTATTTGGGCTCTTTTGGACGTGTTTCTTTCTAGTTTTTGGTAACTTTTGAGTTACTTAAGCCCCAAGGGGGTCTCTAATAGCCTTTGGATTAATTCTTAGGGTTTTAATCCCAGCTATTGGTTTATCCTAATTGAACTCTATAAATACCCCATATGCTTCAGCACAAGGGAGCCACTTTATGCATTAAAACCTGAGTGTTTGAGAGAGAATAAGAGAGAGAGACTTGAAGGAGAGCTAGAGGACCTGCTGTAGCCTTGGAGAACATTGATTCAAGTCATCCACAAGAGCAAGAGAGAGTCTATATAGCAGCAAGGAAGGCTTTCCCAAGGTATGTTCTAACTCTTAAGGTTGAAATTAGGGTTCTCTCTTAGGTTAGCTTTATTGGATGCAATGCTTATGATTTCTACCATGGATTGAGGTTTCTATTAGTTAATACATGGGATAATAATGATAATCATGATGAGTTTTGCATGTTTTAGAGTTAGTTCATAGGTCTTAATGCATAGTTGTGATTCTAGGGATTCAGTTGTCCTTGTGTTAGAATAGTGTCATTGCATGTTAAAGTTCTGATTTTTATCATGTTCTATTGCTTTAGTTAGTTAATATGCATGATTTAGGTTCTGTTTAGTTTGATTTTAGCATGTTTAGAGTTTGTTTTGTGTGTTTTTAAGCATGTTTGTGAGTTTAGGGTTTTAGTGTCTTTGTTTTAGGTTAGTTTCATACAGCATGTTTGTTTAGGATTTTTTTATTGATTTTTCTTCATAGTTGCTGTATATGTTTTACATATGGAATAACTATGATATTTTTGCTTGCATGTTAGTTGATTTCTAGGGTTTTTATGCATGATATGGTTCTGGGATTGTGTTAGAGCTTATATTTGTTCGCTGTTTTTGCTGTTAGCATGATTAGTAGATGAATTTAGGCTGTCACACCCCATTTTTGTCACCTTAGATAGGACATATCATTTCATGTAGGATTTTGAGTCCTTTTTGAGTCTAGTCTTTTGCATTGAGTTTCTTTGGCATTGAATATCATGTGTATGAATTTTGAAGTGATTTGGAGTTCATTTCGATAGTCAATAAGAACTTTTGCAACTTTAAAGGGCATAATCGTCTTTTAAGCCGTATATTTTCCATTTGACTTTGGAATGAATCCCGAGTCATTCCATTAAGTTCATATGAGTATATAGAGTCCATATATAGGTTCAATTGTTAGGATTATGCCCTAGAGCCAATCATAGAGATGATTGTTTAGGGATTAGGAACAATTATTTGATTTCATTTATGTATGTCACATTTATTATTGATTTAATAAAAGGGCTTATTCTATTATGTTTATATGCATCATTTATATTTACATAATATGTCCATGGAGTTAGAGTTGAGAATATGGAATTACAAAGAGTTGTAATTTTGAGACTATAGATATATCTCTGTACTAAACTCCTAAAGCATTCCTAGTTGAAGGTTCACTATGATGGACAGTAATGAACCATAGGACTAGCACTTGTTAGGTTGACTCTATAGGAGGATAGCTAGTCTCAAGCTATTTGTGTGGAGACACTACAACCAACAAGTGGGTGCCTATTATGAGAATAGGTACACTGAATGTGACCAAAGATATGAGATAAACTGAATGGAGTTTTATCCTGCCTGTCAATCAGTTTCTCATTGTTATAGTGGTACAAGTAATCCTTAGACTTGAGACACCATAGTTGTCTTATGCATGTAGCTTTAGAAGTTTGATAACACTAAGTGCAAATCCTATTCACGGGTTGCAAAGGTGTTCATTGGCCCTACTGCTATGTGTATGAAGGTATGTGAGTGATCAACAAGGGATCCATCACTCTCAGGAAAAAGAGAGAGAATGTCTCATATAGCATTCATAATATAACTCATTAAATCCATGGCCATGGTAGGATGAATATGAAAAGAGTTTCATGAGTTCATCAATGAGTTGATATCTATGAATGAGTATAAAGTAATTGAACTAGGGACTTGACAGACTTCCATGTCCTATTAGTTCAATTGGAGACATTGTGTTGAAGGAAGGATGCAATTGTAACCTATAAACTATAACAGAAGGGTTCTTTGTAAATGACTATTCACCTCATTAAGGACCACACCATGAGCCATATGCTAGGTGTTACTCATGGTTAGTAGAAGCCCTAATTGATATAAGTGAGTTATAATCAATTAGGGAATTGGAAGGAGTTCCAATTAGACCCTAAATGGAAAGAGTTCCATTGTGCACACCTCGTGCAATTCCTACTACTTAATGATGTGAACCCAATGGGTCACACACTGATCATGCAAGAAGGGCTTTAAAGTCTATGAGAGAAAGGGTTTTAGTGAATAAAGAATAGTTCTTTATAGGCCTATTTGTATTTGATACAAATAATAGGGGTTAATGTGCAATTAAGTGTAATTACACATAACCCTATTAGGGTTTCTTCCCCATGGCCAGCCCCCTTTAGTGGGCTGCCTATATAAGTCACACTTATGTGTGACATGGCATAATAGGCTTGCACAATAAACCCTAGCCGTCCAGCCCCTTGGAGGCTCCCCAAGGGCTGGCCAGATTTTCCAGCCTCCCTCTCTCTCTCTCCTTTCTTCTCCTACACTAGCAACAACAAGGAAAAAGAGGAAAGGACTTGAAGCTCTAGCTAGGTGTGGATACCGTTGGAGGCAGCACACTTGGGCTGCTCATTCACCGCTGTCCAGAGTAGAAGCTTGGAGCAAAACGGAGAAGACAAAAATCTTATAAGTGTTCTAACCCTCTTCATAGTTAGGGTTTGATTTTGTGTCATGCATAGTTAGATTCATGGGCTGTGGAATCGTAGGAAAAGTTTTTATATTCCGCCTTTGTATTTTTCCCTCTTGTTTGATTCCCAACATCAATTTCATGAATTAATGGTTTAAGATCAATTCGGCTCGTAATGGTTCGGGTTGGCTAAAAGAATTTTTCTTGGTTTGCTCAAATTGACTCATAAGACCCAATCAATTTTCTCTCATTTAACTTCAATTGGGCTTTATTTATGTCCTAAACATGTTTAGAAAGATCAATTTTCGATTGGGAAAGCATTCGGTTCGACCTCGTGTACAAACCTAGCTTAGCGACGGTGAGGCACCGTGGTTAACTACCTTTGTAAAACCTAACCATGCACCCATGGTTAGGATTTTTGTCCTAAAATGCCTAAAAATGTGTTCCCCTTCGAAACACGGTCGTTTTGGCTTTTATTTCGTCAAAATCGGACTTAATTTGAAGATTTTAGGACTTCTGAAGCAAGTAGAAGTCAAAACCGAAGCGGACTGAAGAGAGCCCTCGGGTAACCGTCCGGGGCTGGACGGTCAGCCGTCCAAGCCCAGACGGCTTACTGTCCGGGGCAAGTTGGTCACCCGAGGAATCCTTTTTTAACTCGAACTCTGACTCTTTTCTCCCTCTTTTGACGGTTTCCTCCGCCAAAACAACTTGTCTGAGCTTAGGAGTGTGTAGGTTTGAGTTGTTTGAGCACCAAGAGAGTCTCTAATAGCCCTAGGATCATTATTTAATGAATTAATCTTAGCCATTGGTTTAGGGGGTCAGTTCTCTATATAAAGGACATGATATTCAGCACATGGGGGGAGGTTAATTGCACTTTACACTTAGAGAGAGAGGGAGCTACGAGTTTGGAGAGCTAGAAGGACTTCAAGAGGAGGCTCTTCAACCCCAAGCAAGCAAGGAAACAAGAGGTTTAAAGACAAGGAAGAGTCTACAAGAGGTAAGCCTATCCCTTCAATGCTGAACATGAATTTCTGCTTCTCCTTCTTCTCTTTCTTCTTCTTCTTCTAGGATAGTTATGGTGCATGAGATTGTTCTTCTTATGGATGGAATTCAATGTTTATGTGATGTTATATGAATGATTTTAGGATAGTTTATGGCTTTATATGCTTGATAATCCCTGGTTTACCAAGGATTTGATAGCCTTATTCGTTCTATCTTCTTAAATCATGCATAGTTCACATGTTTAGGTTGCTGTGATTATTATCATGTGTGGATGTTCTTGTTAGTCAATATATGCTATATGAATGATATTCATGATAATTTGAGCATGTCTTAGAGTCATTTCATAGGTTTTAATGCATTGTTGTGAGATTAGGGTTTCGATAACCCTAAAATTGCATAGGTCTTATACAGCATGCTTAGCTTAGCTTTTTGAGATGTTGCTCATCATAGTCATTCTATATATGCTGCATATAGTTGAATCATGCTAGGATTGCATTCATGTAGTGGGTTTTATAGGTCTTTTGGAGACATTATCCTTTTCTAAGGATAATTATCCTTTTTGTTGAGTGAGGTTTTGTATGAGAGTCTTCTGTGATGTGTTTAAGCATGAAATCACTTCTGTTGTGTTCTAGGGTATATATTTTACGTAGGATATGCTGATTGCACCTCCCCATAACGACTTTCTTACGTGAAATTATCCTAGGATAGTTTCGCTTAAGAAAGCTCGCCGTAGGGAGGCTTATTTTCATATTTTACATGAAATATCATCTTTTTGGTTAGAATGTGCTTCGTTATCATGTTTATTGATATTATTGGAGTCTCTTATGCTTGTTAGTGTGTCTTTGGTAGGTTTCTATGCATGTTAGTCGAGTCATTGCATGTAGGATTGAGTTAGGGTCCTTAGTTATTCATTATCCTTGTTGTTTGCATGATTAATGGATGATTTTAGGCCTTGTCAAGGTTCTGTCCAGATTTGCATATTGCTTTCTTTGCATGATTTTGTGCACTTGTAAGGGTGCAAACAGGTACAATGCTTGTCCTATTGCAAATAGGGCTGCTACGGTCTGAAATGGCTAATGCTAGGAGCTTGTGCGCTCAGGTAAGTAGGGTTTGAAGGTGCCCCAATTCACCTTTCTTTTTCTTTCTTTTCTCTTCTCCCTCCTAGGGTTACTTCTTAATACAAGCTTATGGTAATTATCAAAGGTTTCCTTCAATAATAAATTTTGTTTTTTTATCAAGGTTTCTATTTTGTGGAAGTTTTCCTAAATTCAAACTTGTTTGATCAATGTATTTTCAAATGAGGAAACCTAGGGTATTTACCATAGGTTTGTATTAGGTTGTAACCCTATTCTTTTCGAACTACGTGGACTTTGATCCATGTATTTCACTGCATGGTACGTAGGCGCTCTTCGTGAGGCTCAAGTCCATTCTAGGATCCAAGTATCCTAGGCTTTTCTTTTCTTTTCTTCTTTTTTTCTGTTTTGTTTTATTTGAGTGATTGTGCATGAGATGATTGGATGAAATATATGATATGCATGCTGCCTTGTGATGATATATGATGATATTTGAGTGAAAAAGATCTTAAGTTAGCCCAATTAAATTAAGAGACCAACTTGGGCGATGTGGGTGCCTATGGGCTTTTGCCCAGAACCTTCCCACGTCGTAACTTAGCCCCCGAATCCAATTTTCTGGTTTCAAAGACTTTGCTTTTCCTTTAATGGAGTTATGTGGTTTTGAAAATAAAACATTTTTGCAGTTTTCCTCTTTTCCCTAAAAAATGAGGTGGCGACTCCCTTTTTGTTTGTTGTCTTTCATACCTATTATCATTTTGCCAAACCCTTGTGGGCTCCGCGCTTTTTCGTGGGTTCACATAGGCCATAATACTATTCTGTCCAGATTTGCATGTTAGTGTTTTTGCATGGTTTTGAGCACATGTAAGGGTGCAAATAGGTGTGGTAATTGTCCTATGGCAAATAGGGCTGCCATTGCTTGAAATTGCTAATGCTTGGAGCTATTGCACTCAAGTAAGTGGGTTTGAAGGTGCCCCAATTCACCTTTCCTTTTCTTGTCTTCTCTCTTCTCCTTCCTAGGGTTAGTTCTTAATATGAGTTTATGGTTTAATTAAAGGTTTCCTTCAATAATTAAATTATGGTTTTTTTATCAAAGTATCCATTTTGTGGAATTCTTTCTAAAGTCAAACTTGGTTTATTCAATTCTCTTTCAAATAAGGAAACCTAGGGTTTTTACCATAGGTTTATATTAGGATTTAACCCTAGTTCTATTCAAACTACGTGGACTTTGATCCATGTATTTCGTTGCATGGTACGTAGGCGCTCTTCATGAGGCTCAAGTCCGTTCTAGGACCCAAGTATCCTAGGCTTTTGTATTTTATTTTCTGTTTTCTGTTTTATTTGTTTATTATGCATGGATGATTGGATGGAATATATGATATGCATGCTGTCTTGTGATGATATTTACTGATTTTTGTATGGAAAAGATCTTAATTTAGCCCAAATAAACCGAGAGACAGAAAGGGTGACATGGGTGCCTATAGGCTTTGCCTAGAACCTTCCCATGTCATAACTTAGCCTCCGAATCCCTGATTTCTTTGGTTTCAAAAAGACTGTTTTGCCTTTCCTTTTCAAATATGGAGTAATTCAAATTGTTTTCTTAAAAGAAAACTATTTTTAGGGTTTTCCTTGTTTCCTTTAAAAATAAGGTGGCGACTCCTTTTGTTTTCAGTTAATATACATGACAATCTTTTCGCTAAACCCTTGTAGGCCCAATTTCCGGGGTTCACAACCTCATGATTTTCTTAGCCAATATATAGCCATTCATGTGCGGAGCCCCTGTTCCTTCATGGATTTCTTTAATCAGATGCTCAGCTTCCTCCTCGGTGACACACAGCAGTTGGATCCCGTTGTATGATCTCCGATATAGCTTTCCTCCACAAAGTACATAGTGACTTCCTAGCCGTCTTTAGGTTTTTCTGTCGATACGAGATGCTCTTTCTGGGTATTTCCTTTCTTCAATGAAATTCTTTATGTCATGGAACCACGGATGGCCATCATTCACTTCTCCTCCTCGGATTGCACAATAGTACACGGGCTTGTCTCGGCATTCTATCACCAACGGCTTTACATTTCCCCATGTTGGGAATCTAACAAGAGGGAAAAATACAAAGGCGGAATATAAAAATTTTTCCTACGATTCCACAGCCCATGAATCTAACTATGCATAACACAAAATCAAACCCTAACTACAAAGAGGGTTAGAACACTTACAGAATTTTTGTCTTCTCCTTTTTGCTCCAAGCTTTGATTCCGGACAGCGGTGAATGAGCAGCCCAATTGTGCTGCCTCCAACGGTATCCACACCTAGCTAGAGCTTCAAGTCCTTTCCTCCTTTTCCTTGTTGTTGCTAGTGTAGGAGAAGAGAGGAGAGAGAGAGAGGGAGGCTGGAAATTCTGGCCAGCCCTTGGGGAGCCTCCAAAAGTTGTGATGTCACACATCATAGTGTGACTTAAATAGTCCACACTAAAGGGGCCGGCCCTAGGGGGAAACCCTTTTAGGGTTTTGTGCAATTTCCCTAAATTGCACAATAACCCCTATTGTTTATATCAAATACAAACATGGCCTCAAAGAACTATTCTTTATGCACTCATACCTTTTCTCTCATAGACTTAAAAGCTCATCTTGCATGATCAGTGTGTGACCCATTGGGTTCACATCATTAAGTAGTAGGAATAGCACAAGATGTGCACAATGGAACTCTTTCCATTTAGGGTTTAATTGGAACTCCTTCCAATTCCCTAATTGATTATAACTCACTTATATCAATTAGGGCTTCTACTAACCATGAGTAACACCTAGCATATGGCTCATGGTGTGGTCCTTAATGAGGTGAATAGTCATTTACAAAGAACCCTTCTGTTATAGTTTATAGGTTACAATTACATCCTTCCTTCAACACAATATCTCCAATTGAACTAATAGGACATGGAAGTCTGTCAAGTCCCTAGTTCAATTACTTTATACTCATTCATAGATATCAACTCATTGATGAACTCATGAAACTCTTTTCATATTCATCCTACCATGGCCATGGATTTAATGAGTTATATTATGAATGCTATATGAGACATTCTCTCTCTTTTTCCTGAGAGTGATGGATCCCTTGTTGATCACTCACATGCCTTCATACACATAGCAGTAGGGCCAATGAACACCTTTGCAGACCCCTGAATAGGATCTGCACTTAGTGTTATCAAACTTCTAAAGCTACATGCATAAGACAACTATGGTGTCTCAGGTCTAAGGATTACTTGTACCACTATAACAATGAGAAACTGATTGACAGGCAGGATAAAACTCCATTCAGTTTATCTCATATCTTTGGTCACATTCAGTGTACCTATTCTCGTAATAGGCACCCACTTGTTGGTTGTAGTGTCTCCACACAAATAGCTTGAGACTAGCTATCCTCCTATAGAGTCAACCTAACAAGTGCTAGTCCTATGGTTCATTACTGTCCATCATAGTGAACCTTCAACTAGGAATGCTTTAGGAGTTTAGTACAGAGATATATCTATAGTCTCAAAATTACAACTCTTTGTAATTCCATATTCTCAACTCTAACTCCATGGACATATTATGTAAATATAAATGATGCATATAAACATAATAGAATAAGCCCTTTTATTAAATCAATAATAAATGTGACATACATAAATGAAATCAAATGATTGTTCCTAATCCCTAAACAATCATCTCTATGATTGGCTCTAGGGCATAATCCTAACACCCCCTTCAGGTATCTCCACCATGGATGCTAGGGTTGCCCAGGCATTGGCAAACTGGTTCTTGTTCCTTGACAGGTAGTTGAACTCTATCTCTGAGAACTCCTTGGTTAGAGCTTCCAGATAAGCATGGTATGGCAACAGTTTCTCATCCCGAGTTTTCCATTCCCCTTTTATCTGATAAATGATTAGCGCCGAGTCCCCGAACACTTCCAATTCTTTGATCCCTAATTCAAGCGTAGCTTCCAATGCCAAGATATGAGCCTCGTACTCAGCAATGTTGTTGGTAGCTTCGAACCCCAACTTGACCACCAACGGTGTAAATGCTTCTTCAGTGAAACCAAAAGAACTCCTATCCCATAACCTTTCTTATTGGCTGCCCCATCGAAGTACACTCTCCAAGTTTTCCTTCCAATTTCTAGCACTTCCTCATCTAGGAATTGATCATTAAACGGAGTGGATGATGACATAGGACAACTGGCTAGGTAGTCTGCGATGATACTCCCCTTGATAGACTTTTGATTCACATACTTGATGTCAAATTCGTTGAGGAGAATTGACCATCGAGTAGTTCTATATGACAATACTGGCCTCTCTATCAAGTACTTCAACGGGTCCATACGACTTATCAAGAACACCTCGAAGGACATCATCTAGTGTCGGAGTTTCTGCGTCGCCTATACTAGTGCCACACAAGGCTTTTTGATTGCATTGTACTTCATAGTCTGTAATTTTCTTGCTTAAGTAATAAATGGCATTTTCCATTGTTGACACTTCAAGATATTGAGCTAACATAGCTCCCGTCATGGTTTCAGTGACCGTCAAGTATAACAAAAGCGGTGCACCTTGCCGTGGGGGAACTAAGATCGGAGGGTTTCTCAGGTATCTCTTAATGGTCTCAAAGGCCTCTTGGCATTCTTTGTTCCATACTTTTGGCACACCTTTCTTAAGCAGTTTGAAGATGGGTTCGCAAACCATGGTCAAGTTGGCAATAAATTGATTTATGTACTAAACTCTTCCCAGAAAACCCCGGATCTGCTTCTCAGTGCTAGGCGGTTCCATCTCTACAATGGCTTTTATCTTCCCTGGGTCCACTTCGATGCCCCTTTGAGTGATCATAAACCCCAATAGCTTGCCTGCGGTGACACCAAAGGCACACTTTTGTGGGTTTAAACGGAGATTGTACTTCTTTGCTCGCTCTAGGAATTTCTCTAGCGCCTTGAAATGCCCTTCCCTATCCACAGACCTCACAATCATATCATTGACATAGACTTCGACTTCCTTATGGATCATATCATGCAATAAGGTCGTAGCTACTCTTTAGTAAGTAGCCTCAGCGTTTCTTAAGCAAAAAGGCATTACCTTGTAACAGTACGTTCCCTATTGCGTGATAAAGGCTATTTTCTCCATGTCTTTAGGTGCCATCTTTATCTGGTTATACCTAGAGAATCCATCCATAAAGGAGAAGGAGTGCATGTCCCATTGTACTGTCCACCAACACGTCGATATGGGGTAAAGGAAAGTCATCCTTAGGGCTCGCGGCGTTGAGATCTCGGAAATCGACACACATCCTCACTTTCCCATCTTTTTTAGGCACAGGCACTATATTCGACAACCACTTGGGATACTCCACAACTTGGGGGAACCCGCGTCTAGTTGTTTAGTTACCTCTTCTTTTACTTTTAGAGCCCATTTTGCTTTTAATCTTCTGAGTTTCTGCTTTACCGGCTTCTTTAGGGAATTAGTGGGGATATAGTGTTGTACAATATCGGGGTCAATGCTAGGCATGTCTTCATAAGACCATACAAAAGTCATGATGTTGGCTTTTAAGAGGAGATCATTCTTTCTTTTTCAATGGGGGAGAGGGTTTTCCCAATTTTAACTATTCTTGGCAATTCATTCGTCCCTAAGTTGATTGATTCCAATTCATCCATATTAGGTTCGGTGACGCCCCTTTTCCTTTGCTCAACGAGCTCCGGGGGGACATCGTTCCTAGGATCTATATCCATGCCATAAATATCCATAGAGGAGAGAAAAGAGACACTGCATATATAGAGAAAGAAAGCACACTTTATTAACTAGGAATAGTAGGAATGACACACAAAAGAAGAAAGAAAACAAACAAATCTGTATCAACACTATGACTCCACAAAGTGAGTTAAGTAGATACATCTTATTGAATTAGGGAAATATTACTAAACTAAGACACCTACAAGCTACTATCAGGTAGGCCAATGTCTTCTTCTTCATGGATTTTCGCAATGACACCACTTTCAAGGTACCAATTAAGGAGTGGCGCGGTGGCATGGCTAATGGACGAACCTTGAAGGTCTTCGATGGCCGAACCTCCCAAGGTGAGGATCATATCTTGGAACATTTCAGTCATAGCCTCTGCATCAAGGTTCTTTGCCCAATCCTCCTCTTTCTTTTCCTAGAATTCATCATTGATGGCTTCATCATCCACTATTTCAGTTGTGATTGGATACCATTCGGTGAAGAAGATTTCAAATCCTAGAACTCTGGTCTTGGTGGCTTGGTCGAAGGTGGGTTCTGGAAACCCACAATATAGGAAATCATCCCCTTCTTTGATGAAGTAACCATTCAAAGTGGGCCGATATGGCGAGATCCTCAGGTTTGGCACCCTTCCCTTGGCTTTGGCTCTCACTTTCTCTTTGTTCCTCTTTAACATTTCTACATAATCATTTCTGGAGGGCTCATATCCTAGCCCAAAGGTGTATAAGGTGACACGGCTCTGAACAGGCTTAGGGATCCCTTATTGGCAACGTCCTAGCCCCATGCCTGGAAAGAAACTCATTCTTCTCATGATTTCATCGACGTGCAAATTGCCGTGGGGGCAAAAAGTCCAAGGGTATTAACTCACCCTTCTTAAGTTCTTTCTCAATGCATTGGACATAGTCAAACCCGGATAATGGTACTGCTGTTGATTCGGGTTGTATCTCACATATAGGCACGCCTGCGAGTTTCAATTCATAGTCCCCTTGAAGTGTTACTATGGCTCCTTCATAAGAAAACTTCACCTTTTGATGGAGTGAAGATGGCACAGCCCCAGCAGGATGGATCCAAGGTCGGCCCAATAGCAAGTTGAAACATGATGGTACATCCAACACTTGGAATTCGACCCTAAATTCAGTGGGTCCCATGATTAGAGGCAAAGTAACCACCCCTATTACTTCTCGACAGGGTGTTGTCATAAGCTCTTATGGTCTGCCCAGATGGCATGAAATCGGTGGGTCCCAAACCCAAGACAGTGGCAGTTCGGAGAGGACATACATTTAGTGTGGACCCATTGTTAATAAAGACGGTAGGAACCCTTTTCCCCATGGTGTCAACGGTCACATAGAGATCTTGGGAATAGCTTGGCGCGCTTTTGGGTAGGTCCACATCGGTGAACACAATAGTTGAGTTCTTGGGAGTTGGGTTCACCAAATGTACTAGTCCCTCAGGAGATGTATCAACGGGCACTTGTATCTGATTCAGGAGTTTTAGCACGGTCTGTCTGTGCTTATGTGAGGCCATAAGCAAGCCCCAAATAGTGATGTTGGCATTGGTCTTCTTCAGCTGCCTAAGCACTTCATCTTCTTCTTCTTGCAAGCTAGGACGCCTCTGCCCTTCCAAATCTTCCAACGGATTCTCAGATTCTAGGTGTGAAGGTTTGAAATGACGACCCCCTCTGGTTATATGGTCCAACTCGTCATCACTAGCTCATATATCATGGACTTCCTCGGAGTCATTTATTAAGTCATCCCATTCTATTATGTCGATGCTCTCCATTTCCATTGGTAAGTCATCCCAACCTGTAGGGACTATCGGCTAATCTGATATTGGACTTGGGCTTGAGTACAACACATAGTAATCAAATTTCCCCGATGATTCACCCAATAGGCCAACCTGAGGATCTCCTGCTTCATATCTTTCTTTCAGCTCTTGTTGGATTGACTTCTTTGGCAACGACAAAACTTTTTGGTCAATAAGGTCTTGAATGATCTTTTAAAGCATAGAACAAGCCTCGGTGTTATGGCCGGGTGCACGATGGTATTGGCAATATTGGTGAGGGGTTGATGACCTTGGTTTTGGTGGGAGTGGCATGATAAGGCTTTTGTTGTGGCAAATGGTAAAAAGATGGGTTAAAGTCATGGGGAGTGGAGTGTATTGTCTTATGGGCCGGCGAGGGCAAGATGATTCAACCCCAATGGCATTTATGGTGTTAGGTGGGGGTGTGTTGTTGTGAGACGGGAGAGGATTATGAGTGATATTTGGACGGCTTGGTAGTGAGATGACTTGCTTGTCAATGAGGTCTTGGACATGGTGGCGAAGGCGAATACAACGGTTAGTGGCATGGCTTTTGGATTGGTGGTACTTGCAGTACTCATTCTCGTTGTAGTTCTTGGGTAAGGGATTTGTTGGGGGTCTTGGGTCGAGTGGCTTCAATAGGTCACGGCTTACAAGCTTTTCAAGGACTCTTTCGAGCAGCATAAATAGATCAGTGAATTGGCGAGGTGGGTTGACATCATTGAGAGAGAAGGGTTGAATGGGTTGAGTTATGGTGTTGACCTCGGCATTGTTCTTCCTAGTAAAGTTTGTCTTTCGATTCCTCACTTCCTCAGTTTTGATTATCCCATCATTGATAGCATCTTTAACCTGCGTGCCAGCCCCAATGAGAGCTTTGAAGTTTGGGAAATAGTGGGCAAATAAGTGTTTGTGATACATAGGCAGCAAGTTCTTAACTACTAACTGAATTTGGTCCTCCTCATTTGGCCTATCCGTCATTCTCGACGCCTTTTGTTTCCACCTTGTAATGTAAGCGGAGAAAGTTTCAAGAGCCCCTTGCTTTGTAGTTTCCAAGTCTCTCCGAGTAACGTCCACTTCTGTATTGTACTTGTAGTGCTCCGAGAACTCATTGCATATGTCTTCCCAAATCTGAGTCCTATTCTCATCCAAGGATAAGAACCATTTCAAAGCGGAGGTGGCCAAGGTTTTATGGAACATTTGAGCTAAAAGCTCGTCAGTGGCCCCTCGAAGATGCATAGCTCGCACATAAATCTTCAAATGAGTCTTAGGGCAACCCGTCCCATCGAATTTCTCTAACTCCGGCATCTTAAATTGCAATGGAATACGAGCCGTTGGAAATAGAAATAAAGTCTGCACATCGACCATGTCATCGACCCTACGAATCCCTTTTATAGTTCTCTCCAATGCTTCTACCTTGCTAGCCAACACGGAATCACTGCTAGAATCTTTCCCTTTGGTTTCCCCTTCTAAGTTGATGACCACAGGTTTCGAACTACTTTCCCCCCTTGTCTTGGTGTTCTCATTGGATTGAGGCCCCTCTTCGGTGCTAACCACATGAGGTATACCCGAGAAATGGGCCTTAGAACCATTTTGTTTGAGATCCGCCATCTTCTGTTGGTTCTCTTGAGCCATTTTCAATGCCGTATCGAAGGTCTCAGCGGTATGGTCAAGCTTGGTCATGATGGCTTTCAGGCAAGCCTTAAGGTTAAAGTGTCCTTCACTAGTTCTCTCGTCGGCCATGTTTGTCTGATGGGTAGATTCAACACTCACTAGACATGTAAGGAATTGAACTAGAAGGAAATAGAATGCGGAATAACTTGAATAACAAAAATTTCCTATCAATTCCATGCAACCCATGAATCTGATTGTGGTTCATACAAAACAATAAAACTCTAATTACAAAGAGAGGGTTTAGAACTTACAGTTGATTATGTCTTCTCCTTTTTGCTCCAAGCTTTGATTCTGGACAGCGGTGAATGAGCAGCCCAAGTGTGCTGCCTCCAACGGTATCCACACCTAGCTAGAGCTTCAAGTCTTTTCCTTCTTCTTCCTTGTTGTTGCTAGAGGTGGAGAAGAAAGAGAGAGAGAAGAAAGCCTCCAACACTTTGGATGGCTAGGGTTGGGAGTGTGCAAGCAAACCTATGCCATGTCACACATAAGTATGACTTATATATGCCACACTAAAGGGGCCGGCCCTAGGGGAGAACCCTTTTAGGGTTTTGTGTAATTTCCCTAAATTGCACAATAACCCCTATTGTTTACATCAAATACAAACAAGGCCTCAAAGAACTATTCTTTATGCACTCATACCCTTTCTCTCATAGACTTAAAAGCTCATCTTGCATGATCAGTGTGTGACCCATTGGGTTCACATCATCAAGTAGTAGGAATAGCACAAGGTGTGCACAATGGAACTCTTTCCATTCAGGGTCTAATTGGAACTCCTTCCAATTCCCTAATTGATTATAACTCACTTATATCAATTAGGGCTTCTACTAACCATGAATAACACCTAGCATATGGTTCATGGTGTTGTCCTTAATGAGGTGAATAAGTATCTAACAAAGAACCCTTCTGTTATAGTTTATAGGTTACAATTGCATCCTTCCTTCAATACAATGTCTCCAATTAAACTAATAGGACATGGAAGTCTGTCAAGTCCCTAGTTTAATTACTTTATACTCAATCATGAATATCAACTCATTGATGAACTCATGAAACTCTTTTCATATTCATCCTACCATGGCCATGGATTTAATGAGTTATATTATGAATGCATATGAGACATTCTCTTTCTTTTTCCTGAGAGTGATGGATCCCTTGTTGATCACTCACATGCCTTCATACACATAGCAGTAGGGCCAATGAACACCTTTGCAGACCCCTGAATAGGATCTGCACTTAGTGTTATCAAACTTCTAAAGCTACATGCATAAGGCAACTATGGTGTCTCAGGTCTAAGGATTACTTGTACCACTATAACAATGAGAAACTGATTGACAGGCAGGATAAAACTCCATTCAGTTTATTTCATATCTTTGGTCACATTCAGTGTACCTATTCTCGCAATAGGCACCCACTTGTTGGTTGTAGTGTCTCTACACAAATAGCTTGAGACTAGCTATCCTCCTATAGAGTCAACCTAACAAGTGCTAGTCCTATGGTTCATTACTGTCCATCATAGTGAACCTTCAACTAGGAATGCTTTAGGAGTTTAGTACAGAGATATATCTATAGTCTCAAAATTACAACTCTTTGTAATTCCATATTCTCAACTCTAACTCCATGGACATATTATGTAAATATAAATGATGCATATAAACATAATAGAATAAGCCCTTTTATTAAATCAATAATAAATGTGACATACATAAATGAAATCAAATGATTGTTCCTAATCCCTAAACAATCATCTCTATGATTGGCTCTAGGGCATAATCCTAACAAGACACCCTCGCGGATTGCTGATCCAAGCTAGCACGTCTATGGATAGAAAAGTTTTAACCTTTAGCCTAAGGACTTGTCCTAAACCTCCATACTTTCCTTAATGAATTCGGTCTTTACACCGTATTCAATTAATTCATTCTTTTTATCCAATTACCTTTACAAGGGTCATGGATTAAGGGTATGTTTAAAAGAATAGGGTATAGAGTCCTTCAATTAGGTTTAATTAATTCTCATGGATTAGCACATCACAAACATAGCTTTACATCCTATTTCCTTAACTTATTCCTCCTAACCCATGACCTTAACAATGGTTAGGGTTTAAAGGTATATGTTAAGGGCATAAGATATAAAGCCTCACACCATAAACACGGCATAGCATCATTACAAACAATTGTTGGTGCATAATGGTGAGACCGTAGTGTCCTACAAGGCCCACTACGTGAACTAAGAGAGGGTAGGCTAAGGTCCTTCACTTGCTTGAGCAATCTTTATACCTAACCACATGTGGCATTAGGAACGCCGCGTGGGTCCAGCAGTACGTGATTAACTCATTAAATATACCCAAGGGCAAGCCCAAGGGTACTAGGCAAGAGAGGTTGATAGCTTTCGCCCCAACACTTGGAATCAGAAAAACCAAGGTTGAAACTAGGCCCATCATTGGCAAGGATACATCGAGGGACAATCGAACCTATCATGCAACAATTTGCGCACACAATGCAATAAATGAAAGCATACAATCAAGCGGATGCATGTGATTGATTTAATTAAACATAAGAAATTAACTTAGCCCAATTAAACTTTATAGAGTCTAGCCCACAAATCCCTAGTGGAGTCGCCAAACTGTGAACCCCGGAAATTGGGCCCACAAGGGTTTGGCAAAAAGAAAATGAGTTTGAAAAAGAAAACAAAAGGAGTCGCCACCTTATTTTTTAAAGGAAACAAGGAAAACCTTAAAAACAATTTGTTTTAAGAAAACAACTTGAATGACTCCATATATAAAAAGGAAAGGCAAAAACAAGTCTTTTGGAAACCAAAGAAATCAGGGATTCGGAGGCTAAGTTATGACATGGGAAGGTTCTAGGCAAAGCCTATAGGTACCCATGTCACCCTTTTGGTCTCTCGGTTTATTTGGGCTAAATTAAGATCTTTTCAACACACAAAATCAATAAATATCATCAAAAGACAACATTCATATCATATATTCCATCCAATCATCTATGCATAATAAGCAAATAAAAACAGAAAATAAAGAAAAGAGAAAAGAAACCTAGGATACTTGGATCCTAGAACGGATTTGAGCCTCACGAAGATGTTAGGATTATGCCCTAGAGCCAATCATAGAGATGATTGTTTAGGGATTAGGAACAATCATTTGATTTCATTTATGTATGTCACATTTATTATTGATTTAATAAAAGGGCTTATTCTATTATGTTTATATGCATCATTTATATTTACATAATATGTCCATGGAGTTAGAGTTGAGAATATGGAATTACAAAGAGTTGTAATTTTGAGACTATAGATATATCTCTGTACTAAACTCCTTAAGCATTCCTAGTTGAAGGTTCACTATGATGGACAGTAATGAACCATAGGACTAGCACTTGTTAGGTTGACTCTATAGGAGGATAGCTAGTCTCAAGCTATTTGTGTGGAGACACTACAACCAACAAGTGGGTGCCTATTATAAGAATAGGTACACTGAATGTGACCAAAGATATGAGATAAACTGAATGGAGTTTTTTCCTGCCTGTCAATCAGTTTCTCATTGTTATAGTGGTACAAGTAATCCTTAGACCTGAGACACCATAGTTGCCTTATGCATGTAGCTTTAGAAGTTTGATAACACTAAGTGCAGATCCTATTCAGGGGTCTGCAAAGGTGTTCATTGGCCCTACTGCTATGTGTATGAAGGCATGTGAGTGATCAACAAGGGATCCATCACTCTCAGGAAAAAGAGAGAGAATGTCTCATATAGCATTCATAATATAACTCATTAAATCCATGGCCATGGTAGGATGAATATGAAAAGAGTTTCATGAGTTCATCAATGAGTTGATATCTATGAATGAGTATAAAGTAATTGAACTAGGGACTTGACAGACTTCCATGTCCTATTAGTTCAATTGGAGACATTGTGTTGAAGGAAGGATGCAATTGTAACCTATAAACTATAACAGAAGGGTTCTTTGTAAATGACTATTCACCTCATTAAGGACCACACCATGAGCCATATGCTAGGTGTTACTCATGGTTAGTAGAAGCCCTAATTGATATAAATGAGTTATAATCAATTAGGGAATTGGAAGGAGTTCCAATTAGACCCTAAATGGAAAGAATTCCATTGTGCACACCTCGTGCTATTCCTACTACTTGATGATGTGAACCCAATGGGTCACACACTGATCATGCAAGAAGAGCTTTAAAGTCTATGAGAGAAAGGGTATGAGTGCATAAAGAATAGTTCTTTGAGGCCTATTTATATTTGATATAAGTTATAGGGGTTATTGTGCAATTTAGAGAAATTTCACAAAACCCTAAAAGGGTTTCCCCCCTAGGGCCGGCCCCTTTAGTGTGGACTATTTAAGTCACACTATGATGTGTGACATCATTAATTTTTGGAGGCTCCCCAAGGGCTGGCCAGAATTTCCAGCCTCCCTCTCTCTCTCTCCTCTCTTCTCCTACTCTAGCAACAACATGGGAAAGAAGGAAAGGACTTGAAGCTCTAGCTAGGTGTGGATACCGTTGGAGGCAGCACACATGGGCTGCTCATTCACCGCTGTCCGGAATCAAAGCTTGGAGCAAAAAGGAGAAGACAAAAATTCTGTAAGTGTTCTAACCCTCTTTGTAGTTAGGGTTTGATTTTGTGTTATGCATAGTTAGATTCATGGGATTGGGAATCGTAGGAAAAATTTTTATATTCCGCACTTCAATTTTTCCCTCTTGTTCGATTCCCAACAGAAGAGTGCCTACGTACCATGCAATGAAATACATGGATCAAAATCCACGTAATTCGATTAGAATTAGGGTTAAAACTTAATATAAACCTATGGTAAAAACCCTAGGTTTCCTTATTCGAAAGAGAATTGAATGTAGTAAATAAATCAAGTTTGAATTTAGAATTCCACAAGATGGAGACTTTGATAAAAACTAGAATTTATTGTTGAAAGAAACCTTTGACTAAGACCATAGATTTATATTAAGAACTAACCCTAAGAGGGAGAAAAGAAAGGGTTAGGAAGAAAGGTGAATTGGGGCACCTTCACACCCACTTACCTGAGTGCAATAGCTCCAAACATTAGCAATTTCAAGCAATGGCAGCCTTATTTGCTATAGGACAATTATCACACCTATTTACATCCTTACACGTGCTCAAAACCATGCAAACACAATGATATATAAATCTGGACAGAATAGTATTATGGCCTAAAATCATCCACTAATCATGCTAACAGTAAAAACAGTGAATAAATATAAGCTCTACACAATCCTAGAACCATATCATGCATAAAAACCCTATAAATCAACTAACATGCAGGCAAAAATATCATAGTCATTCTATATGTAAAACATATACAGCAACTATGAAGAAAATGTTAGGATTATGCCCTAGAGCCAATCATGGAGATGATTATTTAGGGATTAGGAACAATCAATTGACTTCATTTATGTATGTCACATTTATTATTGATTTAATAAAAGGGCTTATTCTATTATGTTTATATGCATCATTTATATTTACATAATATGTCCATGGAGTTAGAGTTGAGAATATGAAATTACAAAGGGTTGTAATTTTGAGACTGTAAATATATCTCTGTACTAAACTCCTAAAACATTCCTAGTTGAAGGTTCACTATGATGGACAGTAATGAACTATAGGACTAGCACTTGTTAGGTTGACTCTATAAGAGGATAGCTAGTCTCAAGCTATTTGTGTGGAGACACTACAACCAATAAGTGGGTGCCTATTATAAGAATAGGTACACTAAATGTGACCAAAGATATAAGATAAACTGAATAGAGTTTTAACCTACCTGTCAATCAGTTTCTCATTGTTATAGTGGTACAAGTAATCCTTAGACCTGAGACACCATGGTTGTCTTATGCATGTAGCTTTAGAAGTTTGATAACACTAAGTGCAGATCCTATTCAGGGGTCTGTAAGGGTGTTTATTGGCCCTACTGCTATGTGTGTGAAGACATGTGAGTGATCAACAAGGAATCTATCACTCTCAGGAAAAAGAGAGAGAATGTCTCATATAGCATTCATTGAATATAACTCATTAAATCTATAGGCCCATGGTAGAATGAATATGGAAAGGAGTTTCCATAAGTTCATCATTGAGTTGATATTAATGAATGAGTATAAAGTAATTGAATTAGGGACTTGACAGACTTCCATGTCCTATTAGTTCAATTGGGGACATTGTGTTGATGGAAGGATGGAATTGTAACCTATAAACTATAACAGAAGGGTTCTTTGTAAATGACTATTCACCTCATTAAGGACCACACCATGAGCCATATGCTAGGTGTTACTCATGGTTAGTAGAAGCCCTAATTGATATAAATGAGTTATAATCAATTAGGGAATTGGAAGGAGTTCCAATTAGACCCTTAATGGAAAGTGTTCCATTGTGCACAACATGTGCAATTCCTACTACTTGATGATGTGAACCCAATGGGTCACACACTGATCATGCTAAGAGAGCTTGATTGTCTATGAGAGAAAGGGTATAAGTGATTAAAGAAAAGTTCTTCAAGGGGCTAATTTGTATTTGATACAAACTAGTGGGCTAATTGTGTAATTAAGAGTAATTACACAAAACACACTGGGGTTAGGAATCCCCTTATGGCCGGCCCTATTCATGGGCTATATAATGCCCATTATGAGGGGATGACATGATCACAATCATTCTCCCAAGGGCTGGCTGAAAATTATAGCTCTCCCTTTCTCTCTCTCCCTCTTCTCTACCTCTAGCAACAACAAGGAAGAAGAAGGAAAGGACTTCAAGCTCAAGCTAGGTGTGGATACCGTTGGAGGCAGCACACTTGGGCTGCTCATTCACCACTGTCTGGAGACAAAGCTTGGAGCAAAAAGGAGAAGACAAAGCTTGGAGCATAAAGGAGAAGACATTAATCAACTGTAAGTAATCCCAACTCTCTTGGTAGTTAGGGTTTATGTTTTTGTATTATGCATAATCGGATTCATGGGTTGGGGAATCGTAGGAAAATTTTAATTCCGCCTTTGTAGTTTTCCTCTCTAGTTCGATTCCCAACAGAAAAGTCAATAAAAAAGCCTAAACTAACATGCTGTATGAAACTATCCTAAAACAAGGACACTAAAAACCCTAAACTCACAAACATGATTGAAAACACACAAAACAAACTCTAAACATGTTAAACTCAAACTAAACAGAACCTAAATCATGCATATTAACTAACTAAAGCAATAGAACATGACAAAAATCCTAACTTTAACATGCAATAACACTATTCTAAAATAAAGACAATGGAAGCACTAGAATCACTACTATGCTTAAAAACACATAGAACAGCCCTAAAGCATGCTAAGCTTATAATAAACAGTAGGTATTTCATGTATATTAACTAGCCAAAGTGTTAATACATGATAAAAAAGCTACCTTTAACATGCAATAAGCCTATTTTATAAGAAAACACATATTCGACATAAATAAGGAGTGAGGTTACCTTAAGAAGGAGCTTCCTTGCTGCTGTAGAGACTCTCCTCTTGACTTGTGGATGATTTGAATCAATGTTCTTCAAGGCTACAGCAGGAACTCCAGCTCTCCTTCAAGTCTTTCTCTCTTATTCTCTCTCAAACACTCAGGTTTTAAGGCCGAAAGTGGCTTCCCTTGTGCTAAAGCAGAGGGGGGTATTTATAGAGTTCATTAAGGATAAACCAATGGCTGGGATTAAAACCCTAGAAATTAATCCAAGGGCTATTAGAGACCCCCTTGGGGCTTAAGTAACTCAGAAGTTACCAAAAACTAGAAGGAAACACGTCCAAAAGAGACAAAATACGTCAAAATAGGCAAGAGTCCGCTTCAGCAAGGAGTTAGAGAGCAAATAGGAAAGTGGTCTCAGGTGACCACCAGGGCCTGGGCGGCTATGTTAGGATTATGCCCTAGAGCCAATCATGGAGATGATTGTTTAGGGATTAGGAACAATCATTTGATTTCATTTATGTATGTCACATTTATTATTGATTTAATAAAAGGGTTTATTCTATTATGTTTATATGCATCATTTATATTTACATAATATGTCCATGGAGTTAGAGTTGAGAATATGGAATTACAAAGAGTTGTAATTTTGAGACTGTAAATATATCTCTGTACAAAACTCCTAAAGCATTCCTAGTTGAAGGTTCACTATGATGGACAATAATAAACCATAGGACTAGCACTTGTTAGGTTGACTCTATAGGAGGATAGCTGGTCTCAAGTTATTTGTGTGGAGACACTACAACTAACAGGTGGGTGCCTATTAATAGAATAGGTACACTGGATGTGACCAAAGATATGAGATAAACTGAATGGAGTTTTATCCTGCTTGTCAATCAGTTTCTCATTGTATAGTGGTACAAGTAATCCTTAGACTTGAGACACCATAGTTGTCCTATGCATGTAGCTTTAGAAGTTTGAAAACACTAAGTACAGATGCTATTCAGGGGTCTGCAAAGGTGTTCATTGGCCCTACTGCTATGTGTATGAAGGCATGTGAGTGATCAACAAGGGATGCATCACTCTCAGGAAAAAGAGAGAGAATGTCTCATATAACATTCATAATATAACTTATTAAATCCATGGCCATGGTAGGATGAATGTGGAAAAGAGTTTCCATGCGTTCATTAATGAGTTGATATCTATGAATGAGTATAAAGTAATTGAACTAGGGACTTGATAGACTTCCATGTCCTATTAGTTCAATTGGAAACATTGTGTTGAAGGAAGGATGCAATTGTAACCTATAAACTATAACAGAAGGGTTCTTTGTAAATGACTATTCACCTCATTAAGGACCACACCATGAGCCATATGCTAGGTGTTACTCATGGTTAGTAGAAGGCCTAATTGATATAAGTGAGTTATAATCAATTAGAGAATTGGAAGGAGTTCCAATTAGACCCTAAATAGAAAGAGTTCCATTGTGCACACCTCGTGCTATTCTTACTACTTGATGATGTGAACCCGATGGGTCACACACTGATCATGCAAGATGAGCTTTAAAGTCTATGAGAGAAAGGGTATGAGTGCATAAAGAATAGTTCTTTGGGGCCTATTTATATTTGATATAATTTATAGGGGTTATTGTGCAATTTAGAGAAATTGCATAAAACCCTAATAGGGTTTCCCCCTAGGGCCGGCCGACCCCCTTAAGTGTGGACTATATAAGTCACACTTTGATGTGTGACAGCATTATGAAGTTGAACTCCCAAGGGCTGGCCAAAAATTCCAGCCTCCCTCTCTCTCTCTCCTCTCTTCTCCTATACTAGCAACAACAAGGAAAATGTGGAAAGGACTTGAAGCTCTAGCTAGGTGTGGATACCATTGGAGGCAGCACACTTGGGCTGCTCATTCACCGCTGTCCGAAATCAAAGCTTGGAGCAACAAGGAGAAGACAAAAATTCTGTAAGTGTTCTAACCCTCTTCGTAATTAGGGTTTGCTTTTGTGTTATGCATAGTTAGATTCATGGGCTATGGAATCGTAGGAAAATTTTCTTTATTCCGCACTTCTATTTTTCCCTCTTGTATGATTCCCAATAGTGGTATCAGAGCCATGATTATGCATAATACAAAATACATATGGGCTGGTAATTAGGGTGAAGTTGAATGATTTAAAATCTGGAAATTTTTTTGCATATTTGGTTTTCCTCCATGGCTGAACCTAGGGTTTGGAACCCTCGGTCAATTCTCTTCTACTCCTCTTCTTATTGATGGTTAAGTGTAACCATGGATGCAATAGGTTGCATAGGGATTGAGTTTGGAGAAGAAGAATAAGGAAACTAGGGTTTTATAAAACTGTTATGAACAGTTTTCATGGTAGCCAAGGAAAACAGTCATCTTGTTTTGCATGTCAAATTCAGAGTTCTTCTCCAAAACTTTCGAGCCATAGATGGTTAGAAAGCTCTTCTAATAAGCTTTCCAACCCAATAAACGGTGCATCAATCCGAGTTCTATAGTGAAAGTTATGAATTGTTTACTACAGGCTGTCTGGAAAGACAGTTTTGCTCGGGAATGATGCAATAGCCACAACTTTGAGTTATTTATGGAGATCAAAGGCATGGCAATGGTTGCCACCACTTGGGTTATGTTCTAGACATGGTAGGGAAAGGTTCCCAAGCATTCAGATGCATCATAATTGGATTAAGATGCTAGAACAGAAGGAAGAAGGAGAAGAACACCATGGAGGCTGAATCTGGGTTCTAGAACCCTAAGGTTCTTGCAATTAATTCTAATTAAAGCTGCTGTATTTATGATGGAAAATCATTGTAGGATCATTATATATCATGTGTATATGATTTTCTTTAAGTTTCAAAAAGGTTTTGATGGAAAAAGATTCAAAAAGTTTGAAAATTTTTCATAAACAGCATAGCAGAATTTTTCGGCAGAAAAGTCATCAATGGAGTTTTGATTAGAGCTTGAGTTAGGGAACTCCAAATTGCATGAAACCAATTGCATTAGTTTCCTAAGACATGTAGGGTACTGGGAAAATTCATTTGGTAGCCTAATTCATTCATCTTGCTGGGTTTTAAATTAATTTCTGACAATGGACAGTATGCTATAAATTTCTGGGCAGCCTACTGTTGTTTTAATTGTTTAGAACAATTGGTGATGACTTGATCATCCAAACCTCTTCTATTAGCCTAGTATTTCATGTAGGGACATGATACAAAAGCTGGTTTCAATGGAGGAGTCGAATTGATAAGGTTTTAGAAGCTATTGTGACCTTGAAGGTCTGCAACAATGGCTCCAGCAATGGGTTTTGGAAACCCTAATTGTTCTTGATGATGGCAGCCACTTCCACCACTTCTCACATGTCCAAGGGCTTGTCCCACACCCCTGTAGTCCTCTCCCTTGGCTGGCCAAGGCCTCCCATAGCCGTTGGTGGCCATGGCAGTCTAGCCAAGCTCAGGCAGCCCCCTGGTAGTGACGGCAGCATAGAGTTAAGGATGAAACCCTAATTTTGAGTTAATGATGAAACCCTAATTTCATTATGGCATTAATTAAAACCCTAATTGGAATATTAATTACCTTAATTAAGAGTTATTGATTGGTCATTAAATGACCAATCATGGTTATTAATTGTTAGGGCATAATTAATACCATTAATAATGTCTAGGGTTAGGGTTTTGATAACCCTAATTAGTGTAATAAATTAAGGGTAATAAATACCCTATTTGGTATTAATTAAACCCTAATCCCTTTTATTAAATACCGTATGAACCTAGGGTTTTAATGATTGGTCATTAAATGACCAATCATAAGGCATTTAATGATTAGGGCTTGCATTTAGGGTTTAGGGTTATGCATTTAGGGTTTAGGGTTTTAGGAAACCCTAATACACTAATTCATCATTTAATTGATTTCATTTAATTCCCATGTTAATTATTTAATTAATATTGATTAATTTTATAATGTTTTAAATGGTTTAAAATACAATTGGGGATTAAATTAAAATCTAGAAATTCTTAATTAAATGAAATTGTTTTGTTTAAATAAGGAAACCCTAATATTGGATATTAGAGTTATTTTAGGAAACTTTATATGTTTCTATTAATTTGATTAATTGAAACTAAATGTCTTAAATGTTAAGACTTTATTTAATTCTGGATATTTTTGTTTAAACCTAATAAGATTAGGATACATTAATGAGATTAATGTAAATCATTCAAGAGAATTACCATAATGCCCATATGTTTTAATGCTTACAGTTTTTCTTTACATTATGCAATGAGATTGTATGTATGTGTTTGGATGATGATTATGGACTATACCCCTTAAACCAATTGTGATTGGCCGTCTTATGAATGGGTTGTAATAATTTTTCAAGAGTTGTAATTTTATTATGGTGATGTAATTTATTATTTGGGGCTTGCATGCCACCTTCCCTCTC
This sequence comes from Liquidambar formosana, assembly GCA_039720395.1. Lineage (NCBI taxonomy): Eukaryota > Viridiplantae > Streptophyta > Magnoliopsida > Saxifragales > Altingiaceae > Liquidambar > Liquidambar formosana. The sequence continues at coordinate 5,976,465 of CM077831.1, forward strand.
TCTCTATCATTCTCTTATGTACCCCACATTCCCTTTATGTATCCCTTTCTATATATTATGTAAATGTTATGTAATCGAGAGTGCACTAAGGAGCATGGTGGACCCAAAGGAGTATGATGGAGCCCAACAAGCCAATGATGGAGACCAACAAGCCAATGGTGGAGACCATCAAGCCAAGGGAGCAGATTGAAGGACTTGAAAGCTTAGAGAAGTTTTTCAAGAATGCATGCATATTACGAATGGTTTATTTTACTATCACCTACACCCACCATAGACCTAGGATTCAATTTATTGGCTTGGATTGAATCTTCTTAAAGTCCATAATCATCATAGTGGGAGCTTTATTTATGAGATATTTGTTTTAGCTCCAATACCATAGTTTGGTATATGTTACCTATTCACTTAGGGACTAATATCAAAATATGGTACTTTATATATGTTGATATATAATAGCATGCGATGTATGATTTATAATAGCCTGAGATGTATGATTATAAATAGCATAATTTATTTGTTTAAATTTTGATACATGGGATGCATGTTAATTTGATGAGACCCTTAAAACTCCTCTCTTTTAATATTAAGTTGAAAATGAAGAAATCATAGGGAATGAATTCTTCATTGCCTTCCATCATTATAGGATCATCTAACGTCACTTAATGTGGGTACTTGGCTGCAGACATGTAGGAGCTACTCATGTTAAAGACAGTACTTGAAACTATCACATATGAGATATCATGGGGTGCCTAAACTGGTATATACCAAGAAACTAACATGTGAGGTATATATTTGGCAAAACATACCTGTGTGAATGATGGGCTTAACTTAACTAGGGAAGTATTCCAAGAAACTATAATGTGAGGAGTATGTACCCTAGGGGCAAAATGGTTGGAACTTGCTTATGAAGCAATAGACAAAGAGTTGTCTTCTCATAGTGGGTTAGAAGTCAAGAAGCTATAATGTGAGGCTTCTAGGTCACAGTGGGACCCCAATCCCCATTAGGAATGAGATTCCAGAATTCCATTAGAGGGTGTATGGAATTTGATAAAATAGTGGGAGGTACCATATGATTAAAGACCCAATCATTATGGATAAAAATGAAATCTAATTCTTTGTTTATGTAGATTACCTAATTACTCACCTCAAAACCCCTGTTGCCTAATATAGGATATTGATAGTTTGACTAAACCCGATTTCTTTGATTGACTTAAGAAATTGAGAATTGTTCTCAATTTCAAAAGATTGTTTATATGTTATTAGGCCTTTTATTAAAGGCCCTCCATAAAACATTCTAAGAAGAAAAAGACACTATGCGCAATTGGCATCTTGTTGCCATGCTATATGATAGTATTGATGACTAATGAGCATCGAAGCAAAATTAGTCAATGCAAGTGCCTTTGATGTCCTACATCACATACAAAGTTGTATTGTGAGTAAAATAATACTATAAAGTATAGTACTTGTAAAGGACTTCTTCTGGACTAGGATGTAATAAAAGTTGTTTATTAATAATCATTCTTTTGAAAAATGATTAATCATATAGAATAGCTTGAGAAGCTAGATGTGATGTAAAATGGAAGCATAGAGGAAAGCAAGTCTTGAAAAGTCAAAGACAAAGAAATATAATAATTTTGTAGTAAATATAAGGTATTGTAAAAGGAACTTGATAAAGTATCAGTCTTCCTAGAAGAACCAAACTTTTGAAGTTTTGGTTCATGCTCTAAACTAAATTGTTGGTTAGTTCTGCTTCTTGGTTTTTGGATTCTAGTGTAATCTAATTCGAAGCAGAAAGTGAAGTAGATAATAAGTTACCTTTAAAAATTTTAATAGAGCAAGAGTTGCTAGATTAATTTTGGGAACTTATTTCTAAACTAGGTCATTTAAGACATTCTAGAAATTTGATTTCTGAATTTAAATGACTAATTAGAACGAATGCAACGTATTCCAAGAATACAAGAGATGTAGAGACTCTCATTTAAATGTAACGATTATGACTTGGTTATGAGATAACCAAACCCATCTTTTACTTGGTGAAGTGAAAGAGTTACATTTATAATTTGACTAATATATTGTGATGTATATAGTCATGTAGAGCATGCGGTCAATTATAGTAGACTCATCTTAGAATACCATAGCTCAATGGTGAATCTAAGAGAATGAATTGAACCCTATTAAGATATGGTTTGATCCATGATGAGTTTTACTAATGTATCCATCTAGGATATACCTTAAAATTGCTACATATTGATAATTTAGGGTTCACTCTAGTTTTGTCCCAATTATATCAGATATGATATGGGAAGAAGCCCAACTTAAAGAAGTTAAGGCTTGGGCTTGTGCTACGTTTGTCTGAAACATAATGTAGACAATCTGGAAATAAGGTCAAGTAAGTGTTGAATTGTGGTATATCCCAAAAGTGGTTGGGATAGTATTTCTATTACTCTAATGAACAAAAGTTGTCCATTAGGATGTTTGCTGGATTTTCTTGAGAAAGAGTTCATTTAAGAAAGATGCAAAAGTAGATGGAATTTATAGAATTGTCTGTATAGCCACAAACGAACAAAGATCCAACCTTTGTCTCTGTTGAGACAAAACCCTTAACTACACTACAATCTTTTCATAGATCAAATTGGATATTTCTTAACATAAGAGAGATATTGTGTCTCTATTAGAATATGAAAGAATTGTTCTTTGGTGGTAAAGATCACCAAGATAATCCTATTGATTATGACTAGACGATGTTTCACATCAACTCGAGAAATGACTAAGAGTCATTAAATCCAATATGGATAGGTAGAGACCCAAAAGGCTTGGCTATTTAAGAATGTTGTCAACATAGGCAAAAAGTTGTCTATAAAGAAACTTGTTTGATAATAGTTATATTGAAATCCATTTGGATCTTGTTATCTATAAACACACATTTTGAATATGAGATATGTCAAAAAGGATATAAAGATGTTATATCAAATGGAGAAAAACCATAAAAGTGTGTAAGTTATAGAAGTCTATTAATAGACTACAAGGTTCTCATAATTAGAACATCTATAAAGTTGAAGTAATCAAATTGTTGTATTTCTCTCATTGTAGAGATGGACCATGAGTGTATAAAAGGTTAGTGGGAGTGCGATCGTTTTTCTTTATCCTAAGTATAGACGACATCCTAATCATTATGAATGATATATGAATGTTATCTAATGTAAAATTTTGGTTTTCGGAGAAAAATTAATTCGTGAAAGATTTGGCAGAAGCATCCAACAAGATCTATAGAGATAGATCATATAGATTGCTAAGTATCTCCAAATCATTAAACATAGTTGAAATGTTGAAGGAGTTCAAAATGGAGAATTCTAAGGGAGGTCTGATTTACTTCAGATAAGAATTCATTATTCAAGGGCATGTGCCCTAGGATAACACAAGTAAGGTTTTTAAAGTGTTAAGAAGCCTTATTCTACACTATGTATTGAACTTGATATCTATTATGTTGTAATTGTTACAAATAGTTATCAGTCAATTCAAATTTGGAATATTGGATTGTATATGGAAATTGTAGACTCATAGTAGATGGGTATATGGATTTGGATATGATCCATATGGGGGATATTTTATATTCACTTTAGTTGATAAAATACTTAATGGAAGAACTGTATGAAAGATACAATGGATTCCATTATTGAGGGTGAATTAATTGTCGTATTGTCTAGGAGACTGTTTGGATCTATAAGTTCATTTAGAACTTGGAGTTGTTCCTTCCATTGAGTTGCCTATACTATGTTTTGTGACAACAATGGGTCTATAGCTCAAGCATAGGAATCACGGTCTCATCAAAAGTCCAAACTGTTAGGATTATGCCCTTGGGCCAATCATAGAGATGATTGTTTAGGGATTAGGAACAATCATTTGATTTCATTTATGTATGTCACATTTATTATTGATTTAATAAAAGGGCTTATTCTATTATGGTTATATGCATCATTTATATTTACATAATATGTCCATGGAGTTAGAGTTGAGAATATGGAATTACAAAGAGTTGTAATTTTGAGACTATAGATATATCTCTGTACTAAACTCCTAAAGCTTTCCTAGTTGAAGGTTCACTATGATGGACAGTAATGAACCATAGGACTAGCACTTGTTAGGTTGATTCTATAAGAGGATAGCTAGTCTCAAGCTATTTGTGTGGAGACACTACAACCAACAAGTGGGTGCCTATTACGAGAATAGGTACATTGAATGTGACCAAAGATATGGGATAAACTGAATGGAGTTTTATCCTGTCTGTCAATCAGTTTTTCATTGTTATAGTGGTACAAGCAATCCTTAGACCTGAGACACTATAGTTGTCTTATGCATGTAGCTTTAGAAGTTTGATAACACTAAGTGCAAATCCTATTCAGGGGTTTGTAAAGGTGTTCATTGGCCCTACTGCAATGTGTATGAAGGCATGTGAGTGATCAACAAGGGATCCATCACTCTTAGGGAAAAGAGAGAGAATGTCTCATATAGCATTCATAATATAACTCATTAAACCCATGGCCATGGTAGGATGAATATGAAAAGAGTTTCATGAGTTCATCAATTAGTTGATATCTATGAATGAGTATAAAGTAATTGAACTAGGGACTTGACAGACTTCCATGTCCTATTGGTTCAATTGGAGACATTGTGTAGATAAAAGGATGTAATTGTAACCGATAAACTATAACAGAAGGGTTCTTTGTTAGATACTTATTCACCTCATTAAGGACAATACCATGAACCATATGCTAGGTGTTATCCATGGTTAGTAGAAGCCCTAATTGATATAAGTGAGTTATAATCAATTAGGGAATTGGAAGGAGTTCCAATTAGACCCTAAATGGAAAGAATTCCATTGTGTACACCTCGTGCTATTCCTACTACTTGATGATGTGAACCCAATGGGTCACACACTGATCATGCAAGATGAGCTTTAAAGTCTATGAGAGAAAGGGTATGAGTGCATAAAGAATAGTTCTCTGAGGCCTATTTATATTTGATATAATTTATAGGGGTTATTGTGCAATTTCGAGAAATTGCATAAAACCCTAATAGGGTTCCCCCTAGGGCCGGCCCCCTTAAGTGTGGACTATATAAGTTACACTTTGATGTGTGACAGCATTATGAAGTTGAACTCCCAAGGGCTGGCCAAAAATTCCAGCCTCCCTCTCTCTCTCTCCTCTCTTCTCCTACACTAGCAACAACAAGGAAAAGGTGGAAAGGACTTGAAGCTCTAGCTAGGTGTGTGTGAACCCCGGAAATCGGGCCCACGAGGGTTTAAAAGAAAATAAGTTTTCAAAAAAGAAAAGGAAAGGAGTCGCCACCTCATTTTTTAAAGGAAACAAGGAAAACCCTAAAAACAGTTTGTTTTAGGAAAAACAATTTGAATGACTCCATAAAAAAAAAGGAAAGGCAAAAACCAATCTTTTGGAAACCAAAGAAATCGGGGATTCGGAGGCTAAGTTATGACATGGGAAGGTTCTAGGCAAAGCCTATAGGCACCCATGTCACCCTTTCGGTCTCTCAGTTCATTTGGGCTAAATCAAGATCTTTTCCATACAAAAATCAGCAAGTATATCATCACAAGAGAGCATGCATATCATATATTTCATTCATCCATCCATGCATAGTAAGCACACAAAAACAGAAAATAAAGAAAAAGAAAACAAAATAAAAAGAAAACCTAGGATGCTTGGATCCTAGAACGGACTTGAGCCTCACGAAGAGCGCCTACGTACCATGCAACGAAATACATGGATCAAAGTCCACGTAGTTCGATTAGAACTAAGGTTAAGACCTAATACAAACCTATGGTTAAAACCCTAGGTTTCCTTATTTGATCAAAAGAGAATTGACAGAAGGTTTGATTTTAGAAAGAACTCCACAAAATGGAAACTTTAATGAAAACCAGAATTTTGTTGGTGAAGGAAACCTCTAATTAAACCATAGGATCATATTAAAAATTAACCCTAGATAGGGAGAAGAGAAAGGATAAGGAAGAGAGGTGAATTGGGGCACCTTCACACCCACTTACCTGAGCGCAATAGCTCCAAGCATAAGCCATTTCAGACATGAGCAGCCCTATTTACCATAGGACAAATACCACACCTATTTGCACCCTTACAAGTGCTCAAAACCATGCAAAAACAATGATATGCAAATCTGGACAGAATAGTATTATGGCCTAAAATCATCTACTAAGCATGCTAACAGCAAAAACAGCAAACAATAATAAGTCCTAACATATTCCTAAAACCATATTATGCATAAAAACCCTAGAATAAGCTAACATGCATGCAAAAACATCATATTTACTCTATATGCAAGACATATACAGCAAACACGAAGAAAAACCAATAAAAAAGTCTACTTTATCATGCTATATGAAAACTAACATAAAACAATGACTCTAAAACCCTAAACTCACAAATATGCTTAAAGACATACAAAACATACTTTAGTCATGCTAAAATCAAACTAAACAGAAATAAAATCATGCATATTAACTAACTAAAGCAACATTACACGATGAAAATCCTAACTCTAACATGCAATGACACTAATCCTAGCACAAGGGCAACAGGAGCACAAGAACCATAACTATGCATAAAAAACACATAAGACAGCCCTAAAGCATGCTAAACAGTAGATAAACAATAGATATTCCATGTATATTAACTAGCTAGAGTGTTAATACATGATAAAAAAGTTACCTTTAACATGCAATAAGCCTAACCCATATTCAGCATAAACAAAGAGGGAGGAATACCTTAAGAAGAAACTTCCTTGCTGCTGTAGAGACTCTCCCTTGCTCTTATGGATGACTTGAACCAATCCTCTCCAAGGCTACAGCAAGAACTCCAGCTCTCCTTCAAGTCTCTCTCTCTTATTCTCTCTCAAACACTCTAATTTTAATGCATAAAGTGGCCCCCTTGTGCTGAAGCATAGGGGGGTATTTATAGAATTTCATTAGGATTAACCAATGGCTAGGATTAAAACCCTAAAAATTAATCCAAGGGCTATTAGAGACCCCCTTGGGGCTTAAGTAACTCAGAAGTTACCAAAAATTAGAAGGAAACTCGTCCAAAAGAGCCCAAATACGTCAAAATAGGCAAGAGTCCGCTTCAGCAAGGAGTTAGAGTGAAAATAGGAAAGTGGTCTCGGGTGACCACCCAAGGCTGGGCGGCTAGCCACCTGGGCCCAAGCGGCTAGCCGCCCAGGCTTGGGTGGTCACTCGAGCCCACTTCTAATTTTTTGCCTGTTTTGTCTCCCTTCCTTTCTAGAAGTGTTTCAAGGGGCAAATTAACTCCGATTTTGATGAAACAAAAGCCAAAACGACCGTGTTTCGATGAGGAATATGTTTTTGAACATTTTAGGCTGAAAACCACTAACCATGGGGGCATGGTTAGGTTTGAACAAGACGGTTAACCACTATGTTCTACCTTTGCTAAGCATAGGCATGCACATAGGGTCAAACCAAATGCTTTCCATATCAAAATTGAACTTCATAAAACACTTTTGGGAGTAAAATGATGACTAATAAAAGTCAATTTGAAAATATTTGGTTGGTAATTGTGAGTTAATTAGTGCTAACCCAAAGAAGGGTCAATTAACCAAAACTACATCGAGCCATTTTAATCCCAAGCCATTGATTTATCAAATTGACACTAGAAATACCTCTTATGCATTCATATGAACTCCAATTGACAATTTGCAGATCATTTCAAGGTCAAATGAAAAGTTTGGGGCTTAAAAGACAATTATGCCCCTCAAGTCACAAAAGCTCTTATTATCCCTCAAGATCAACTCCAATTTGAACCAAAATTCACACCTATTATCCTTGTGACTCTAGAAACCTAATGCAAGTGACTAGACTCAAAAACAAAACAAAAACATGCATGAAATGATGAGCCCTAGTAAGGTGGTACAAAAATGGGGTGTGATAGAAGCCCCTCATTGGCGAACAAGTTACACTTGTGAACCAATGATAAAGAACAACCCATTTTTGACAAAAAGCCTGGAGAAATCACACACTGATACTAAACAAGGATGGGAGGTTGAAAACCTGAGACTGAAATGAGGAAGTGTACTCAAGTCATGAGTATACTTAAACCACTGGGGGTTGATGATTGTCAAGAGAAGCATATTCAAGCCACTACGAATGAACATACTTTTGAAATGGAGAAATATATTCTAGTCATGAATATATTTAACCAAGTGATGAGAATGAAATCTGAGAAGTACGTTCAGGTGATGAACGTACCTTGGAAATGGAGAAGTATATTCAGGTCACGAATATATTTAACCAAGTGAGTGACAAAATATCTGAGAAGTATACTCAAGTGATGAGTATACTATTGAAATGGAGAAATATATTCAGGTCACGAATATATTTAACCAAGTAATCTGAGAATGAAATCTGAGAAGTATACTCAAGTGGTGAGCATACCATTGAAATGGAGAAATATATCCAAGCGATGGATATATTTAACCAAGTAAGTGACAAAATATCTGAGAAGTATACTCAAGTGATGAGTATACCATTGAAATGGAGAAATATATTCAGGTCGTGAATATATTTAACCAAGTAATCTGAGAATGAAATCTGAGAAGTATACTCAAGTGGTGAGCATACCATTGAAATGGAGAAATATATCCAAGCGATGGATATATTTAACCAAGTAAGTGACAAAATATCTGAGAAGTATACTCAAGTGATGAGTATACCATTGAAATGGAGAAATATATTCAGGTCACGAATATATTTAACCAAGTAATCTGAGAATGAAATCTGAGAAGTATACTCAAGTGGTGAGCATACCATTGAAATGGAGAAATATATCCAAGCGATAGATATATTTGACCAAGCAGGATAAGAATAATCTGAGAAGTATACTCAAGTGATGAGTATACCATTGAAATGGAGAAATATATTCTAGTCACGAATATATTTAACCAAGTAAGTGACAAGTGTGTTTAAGTGATAAACATACCATTGAAATGGAGAAATATATCCAAGCGATGGATATATTTAACCAAGTAAGATAGAGAATAATCTGAGAAGTGTACTCAAGTGATGAGTGCACCATTGAAATGGAGAAATATATTCTAGTCACGAATATATTTAACCAAGTAAGTGACAAGTATGTTTAAGTGATAAACATACCATTGAAATGGAGAAATATATCCAAGTGATGGATATATTTAACCAAGTAAGATAGGTAATGAGGATTGGGAACTGAGAAGCATATTAAAAGAGTAAATACACTTTTGAAATGGAAGAATATATTCAAGTGATGAATATATTCAACCAAGTATGATAGAGAATGAGAATTTGAAACTGAAAAGCATATTCAAAGGGTGAATACACTTTTGAAATGGAAGAACATATTCAAGTGATGAATATATTCAACCAGGTATGATAGAGAATGAGGATTTGAAACTGAGAAGCATATTCAAAGAGTCAATACACTTTTGAAATGGAAGAACATATTCAAGTGATGAATATATTCAACCAAGTATGATAGAGAATGAGGATTTGAAACTGAGAAGCATATTCAAAGGGTGAATACACTTTTGAAATGGAAGAACATATTCAAGTGATGAATATATTCAACCAAGTGGGATGGAAAATCAAGATTTGAAATGAGGATATATGATTAATTTATCAAGATAGAACAAGCATGGTGCAAGAGGAAAGTGACTTGGCACATTGTCACTTGAGTTGGCATGACACAGGGGAAATATATTCAACCCTTTCGAACATAAAATCAATTCAAAGAATTGATTTCAAGGTGAAATTTGATTGATTTTAAGCTCAAAAAGTTTTGAATATCTCATTTGGAAGAAGGTTTGATCACGCGTTAAGGCGAGACAAAGCGAGAGAGAAAGCCAAAACAAGGTGGCTTGGGTGACCACCAGGCCTCAGGAGGCTAGCCGCCAAACCTTTTGGAATTCCATTGTGATGATTTACTCATGTTTTTGTGCAAAAACAAGCTTAAAATAAGCTTCCCAAGGTCACATAACCATATAGGGGTCAAATTAGGTCAAAAATAGGCAAAACTGGGCAAAATAGGAAAACGGCCTCGGGTGACCACCCGGGGCTGGGCGGCTAGCCGTCCAAGCCCAGGTGGCTAGCCACCCAGGCCTGGGTGGTCACCCGAGCCCAAAGCGGAAATCCCACTTTGAATAGGAAACTTCCTATTTTGACGGGTTTTTTCCTATTTGAACTTGGATTTGTGACCTTTTCCCTATAAAAACACATCCAAGAGGTTCCTAATGTTGGGAATCGAACAAGAGGGAAAAATAGAAGTGCGGAATATAAAAAATTTTTCCTACGATTCCCAATCCCATGAATCTAACTATGCATAACACAAAATCAAACCCTAACTACAAAGAGGGTTAGAACACTTACAGAATTTTTGTCTCCTCCTTTTTGCTCCAAGCTTTGATTCCGGACAGCGGTGAATGAGTAGCCCAAGTGTGCTGCCTCTAACGGTATCCACACCTAGCTAGAGCTTCAAGTCCTTTCTTTCTTCTTCCTTGTTGTTGCTAGAGGTGGAGAAGAGAGAGAGAGAGAAGAGAGCCTCCAAGGGGCTGGACGGCTAGGGTTTATTGTGCAAGCCTCTTATGCCATGTCACACATAAGTGTGACTTATATAGGCAGCCCACTAAAGGGGGCTGGCCATGGGGAAGAAACCCTAATAGGGTCATGTGTAATTACACTTAATTGCACATTAACCCCTATTATTTGTATCAAATACAAATAGGCCTATAAAGAACTATTCTTTATTCACTAAAACCCTTTCTCTCATAGACTTTAAAGCCCTTCTTGCATGATCAGTGTGTGACCCATTGGGTTCACATCATTAAGTAGTAGGAATAGCACGAGGTGTGCACAATGGAACTCTTTCCATTTAGGGTCTAATTGGAACTCCTTCCAATTCCCTAATTGATTATAACTCACTTATATCAATTAGGGCTTCTACTAACCATGAGTAACACCTAGCATATGGCTCATGGTGTGGTCCTTAATGAGGTGAATAGTCATTTACAAAGAACCCTGCTGTTATAGTTTATAGGTTACAATTGCATCCTTCCTTCAACACAATGTCTCTAATTGAACTAATAGGACATGGAAGCCTGTCAAGTCCCTAGTTCAATTACTTTATACTCATTCATAGATATCAACTCATTGATGAACTCATGAAACTCTTTTCATATTCATCCTACCATGGCCATGGATTTAATGAGTTATATTATGAATGCTATATGAGACATTCTCTCTCTTTTCCTGAGAGTGATGGATCCCGTGTTGATCACTCACATGCCTTCACACACATAGCAGTAGGGCCAATGAACACCTTTGCAGACCCCTGAATAGGATCTGCACTTAGTGTTATCAAACTTCTAAAGCTACATGCATAAGGCAACTATGGTGTCTCAGGTCTAAGGATTACTTGTACCACTATAACAATGAGAAACTGATTGACAGGCAGGATAAAACTCCATTCAGTTTATCTCATATCTTTGGTCACATTCAGTGTACCTATTCTCGCAATAGGCACCCACTTGTTGGTTGTAGTGTCTCCACACAAATAGCTTGAGACTAGCTATCCTCCTATAGAGTCAGCCTAACAAGTGCTAGTCCTATGGTTCATTACTGTCCATCATAGTGAACCTTCAACTAGGAATGCTTTAGGAGTTTAGTACAGAGATATATCTATAGTCTCAAAATTACAACTCTTTGTAATTCCATATTCTCAACTCTAACTCCATGGACATATTATGTAAATATAAATGATGCATATAAACATAATAGAATAAGCCCTTTTATTAAATCAATAATAAATGTGACATACATAAATGAAATCAAATGATTGTTCCTAATCCCTAAACAATCATCTCTATGATTGGCTCTAGGGCATAATCCTAACAATCTCCCACTTGCACTAAAGCCAATCGACCATGTATCGCATACCTATCTTCTCAAGATGTTGGTCTTAGACATAACCAATTATGTTTTAAAGCTTTAGTCAGTAGGTCTACAAAAACTTATGTAGATAATATCTTCTGTAATGTATCTATTACCTCTTCCAATGATTCCTCTAATCACTTGGAATTGTCGCTCTATGTGTTTGGACTTTTGATGAGACCGTGATTCCTATACTTGAGATATAGACCCATTGTTGTCACAAAACAAGGTGTGGGCAACTCAATGGAAGGAACAACTCCAAGTTCTAAATGAACTTATAGATCCAAACAATTTCCTAGACAATGCGACAATTAATTCACCCTTAATAATGGAATCCACTGTATCTTTCATACAGTTCTTCCATTAAGTATTTCACTAACTAAAATGAATATAAAATATACCCCATATGGATTATATCCAAATCCATATACCCATCTACTATGAGTTTACAATTTCCATATACAATCCAATATTCCAAATTTGAATTGACTGATAACTATTTGTAACAATTACAACATAATAGATATAAGGTTCAATACATAGTGTAGAATAAGGCTTCTTAACACTTTAAGAACCTTACTTGTGTTATCCTAGGGCACATACCCTTAAATAATGAATTCTTATCTGAAGTAAATCAGACCTCTCTTAGAATTCTCCATGTTGAACTCCTTCAACATTTCAACTATGTTTAATGACTTGGAGATACTTAGCAATCTATATGATCTATCTCTATAGATCTTGTTGGATGCTTCTACCAAATCTTTCATGAAGAAGTTTTTCTCAAAAACTAAAACTTCACATTAGATAACATTTATATATCATTCATAACGATTCGGATGTTATCTTATTGATAGGATAAAGAAAAACGATCGCACTCCCACTAACCTTTTATACACTCATGGTCCATCTATACAATGAGAGAAATCAAACAATTTGATTACTTCAACTTTATAGATGTTCTAATTATGAGAACCTTGTAGTCTATTAATAGACTTCTATAACTTACACACTTTTATGGTTTTTCACCATTTGATATAACATCTTTATATCGTTTTTCTGACATATCTCATATTCAAAATGTGTGTTTATAGATAACAAGATCCAAATGGATTTCAGCATAACTATTATCAAACAAGTTTCTTTATAGACAACTTTTTGCCTATGTTGAAAACATTCTTAAATAGCCTAGCCTTTTAGGTCTCTACCTATCCATATTGGATTTAATGACTCTTAGTCATTTCTCGAGTTGATGTGAAACATCGTCTAGTCATAATCAATAGGATTATCTTGGTGATCTTTATCACCAAAGAACAATTCTTTCACATTCTAATAGAGATACAATATCTCTCTTATGTTAAGAAATATCCAATTTGATCTATGAAAAGATTGTAGTGTAGTTAAGGGTTTTGTCTCAACAGAGAGAAGGGTTGGATCTTTGTTCGTTTGTGGCTTTATAGACAATTCTATAAATTCTATTTACTTTTGCATTTTTCTTGAATGAACTCTTTCTCAAGAAAATCTAGCAAACATCCTAATGGACAACTTTTGTTCATTAGGGTAATAGAAATACTATCCCAACCACTTTTGGGATATACCACAATTCAACACTTACTTGACCTTATTTACAGATTGTCTACATTATGTTTCTAGACATACGTAGCACAAGCCCAAGCCTTAACTTCTTTAAGTTGGGTTTCTTCCCATATCATATCTGATATAATTAGGACAAAACTGGAGTGAACCCTAAATTATCAATATGTAGCAATTTTAAGGTATATCCTAGATGGATACATTAGTAAAACTCATCATGGATCAAACCATATCTTAATAGGGTTCAATTCATTCTCTTAGATTCACCATTGAGCTATGGTATTCTAAGATGAGTCTACTGTAATTGAATGCATGCTCTACATGACTATATACATCACAATGTATTAGTCAAATTATAAATGTAACTCTTTCACTTCACCAAGTAAAAGATGGGTTTGGTCATCTCATAACCAAGTTATAATCGTTACATTTAAATGAGAGTCTCTACATCTCTTGTATTCTTGGAATACGTTGCATTCGCTCTAATTAGTCATTTAAATTCAGAAATCAAATTTCTAGAATATCTTAAATGACCTAGTTAAGAAATAAGTTCCCAAAATTAATCTTGCAACTCTTGCTCTATTAAAATTTTTAAAGGTAACTTATTATCTACTTAACTTTCTACTTCGATTTAGATTACACTAGAATCCAAAAACCAAAAAGCAGAACTAACCAACAATTTAGTTTAGAGCATGACCCAAAACTTCAAAAGTTTGGTTCTGTTAGAAAACTGATACTTTATCAAGTTCCCTATACAATACCTTATGTTTACTACAAAATAATTATATTTCTTTGTCTTTGACTTTTCAAGACTTGATTTCCTCTATGCTTCCATTTTAAATCACATCTAGCTTCTCAAGCTATTCTATGTGATTAATCATTTTTCAAAAGAATGATTCTTAATAAACAACTTTTATTACATACTAGTCCAGAAGAAGTCCTTTACAAGTACTATACTTTATAGTATTATTTTACTCACAATACAACCTTTGTATGTGATGTAGGACATCAAAGGCACTTGCATTGACTAATTTTGCTTCTGAAGCTCATTAGTCATCAATACTATCATATAGCATGGCAACAAGATGCCAATTGCGCATAGTGTCTTTTTCTTCTTAGGATGTTTTATGGAGGGCCTTTAATAAAAGGCCTAATAGCATATAAACAATCCTTTTAAATTGAGAACAATTCTCAATTTCCTAAGTCAATCAAAGAAATCGGGTTTAGTCAAACTATCAATATCCTATATATTAGGAAATAGGGGTTTTGAGGTGAGTAATTGGGTAATCTACATAAACAGAGAATTAGATTTCATTTTTATCCATAATGATTGGGTCTTTAATCATATGGTACCTCCCACTATTTTATCAAATTCCATACACCCTCTAATGGAATTCGGGAATCTCATTCCTAATGGGGATTGGGGTCCCACTATGACCTAGAAGCCTCACATGTTAGTTTCTTGACTTCTAACCCACAATAAGAAGACAACTCTTTGTCTATTGCTTCATAAGCAAGTTCCAATCGTTTTGCCTCTAGGGAATATACACCTCACATGTTAGTTTCTTGGAATACTTCCCTAGTTAAGTTAAACCCATCATTCACACAGGTATGTTTCGCCAAATATATACCTCACATGTTAGTTTCTTGGTATATACCAGTTTAGGCACCCCATGATATCTCATATGTGATAGTTTCAAGTAATGTCTTTAACATGGGTAGCTCCTACATGTCTGCAGCCAGGTACCCACATTAAGGGACGTTAGATGATCCTATAATGATGGAAGGCAATGAAGAATTCAGTCCCCAATGACTTCTCCATTTTCAACTTAATATTAAATAAGAGGGGTTTTAAAGGGTCTCATCAAATTAACATGCATCCTATGTATCAAAATTTAAACATATAAATTATGCTATTTATAATCATACATCTTATGCTATTATAAATCATACATCGCATGCTATTATATATTAACATATATAAAGTACCATATTTTGATATTAGTCCCTAAGTGAATAGGTAACATATACCAAACTATGGTATTGGAGCTAATACAATTATCTCATAAATAAAAGCTCCCACTATGATGATTATGGACTTTGAGAGGATTCAATCCAAGCCAATAGATTGATTCCAAGGTCTAAGGTGGGTGTAGGTGATCGTAAAATAAACCATTTGTAACATGCATGCTTTCTTGAAAAACTTCTCTAAGCTTTCAAGTCCTTCAATCTGCTCCCTTGGCTTGATGGTCTCCACCATTGGCTTGTTGGTCTCCACCATTAGCTTGTTGGGCTCCATCATACTCCTTTGGGTCCACCATGTTCCTTAGTGCACTCTCGATTACATAACATTTACATAATTTAAAGAAAGGGATACATAAGGGGAATGTGGGGTACATAAGAGAATGATAGAGAGAGAGGGAGAGGGAAGGTGGCATGCAAGCCCCAAATAAATTACATCACCTTAATAAAATTACAACTCTTGTAAATAATAACATCCCATTCATAAGACGGCCAATCACAATTGGTTTAAAGGGTATAGTCCATAATCATCATCCAAACACATACATACAATCTCATTGCATAATGTAAAGAAAAACTGTAAGCATTAAAACATATGGGCATTATGGTAATTCTCTTGAATGATTTACATTAATCTCATTAATGCATCCTAATCTTATTAGGTTTTAACAAAAATATCCAGAATTAAATAAAGTCTTAACATTTAAGACATTACAGTTTCAATCAATCAAATTAATTTAAAACATGTAAAGTTTCCTAAAATAACTCTAATATCCAATATTAGGGTTTCCTTAATTAAACAAAACAATTTCATTTAATTAAGAATTTCCAGATTTTAATTTAATCCCTAATTGTGTTTTAAACCATTTAAAACATTATAAAATTAATCAATATTAATTAAATAATTAATATAGGAATTAAATAAATCAATAAAATGATGAATTAGTATATTAGGGTTTCCTAAAACCCTAAACCCTAAATGCATAACCTTAAACCCTAAATGCAAGCCCTAATCATTAAATGCCTTATGATTGGTCATTTAATGACCAATCATTAAAACCCTAGGTTCATACGGTATTTAATAAAAGGGATTAGGGTTTAATTAATGCCAAATAGGGTATTTATTACCCTTAATTAATTACACTAATTAGGGTTATCAAAAACCCTAACCCTAGACATCATTAATGGTATTAATTATGCCCTAACAATTAATAACCATGATTGGTCATTTAATGACCAATCATTAACTCTTAATTAAGGTAATTAATATTCCAATTAGGGTTTTAATTAATGCCATAATGAAATTAGGGTTTCATCATTAACTCAAAATTAGGGTTTCATCCTTAACTCTATGCAGCCGTCACTACCAGGGGGCTGCCTGAGCTTGGCTAGGCTGCCATGGCCACCAACGACTGTGGGAGGCCATGGCCAGTCATGGGAGAACATCCTAGGGGTGTGGGACAAGCCTCTGGACACGTGAGAAGTGGTGGAAGTGGCTGCCATCATCAAGAACAATCAGGGTTTCCAAAACCCATTGCTGGAGCCATTGTTGCAAACCTTGAAGGTCACAATAGCTTCTAAATCCTTATCAATTTGACTCCTCCATTGAAACCAGCTTTTGTATCATGTCCCTACATGAAATACTAAGCTAATAGAAGAGGTTTGGATGATCAAATCATCACCAATTGTTCTAAACAATTAAAACAACAGTAGGCTGCCCAGAATTTGACAGCACACTGTCCATGATCAGAAATTGATTTAAAACCCAGCAAGATGAATGAATTAGGCTACCAAACGAATTTTCCCAGTATCCTACATGTCTTAGGAAACTAATGCAATTGGTTTCATGCAATTTGGAGTTCCCTAACTCAAGTTCTAATCAAAACTCCATTGATGACTTTTCTGCAGAGAAAATCTGCTATGCTGTTCATGAAAAATTTTCAAACTTTTTGAATCTTTTTCCATCAAAACCTTTTTGAAACTTAAAGAATATCATATACACATGATATATAATGATCCTACAATGATCTTCCATCATAAATACAGCAGCTTTAATTAGAATTAATTGCAAGAACCTTAGGGTTCTAAAACCCAGATTCAGCCTCCATGGTGTTCTTCTCCTTCTTCCTTCTGTTCTAGCATCTTAATCCAATTATGATGCATCTAAATGCTTGGGAACATTTCCCTACCATGTTAAGAACATAACCCAAGTGATGGCAACCATTGCCATGCCTTTGATCTCCATCAATAACTCAAAGTTGTGGCTATTGCATCATTCCCGAGCAAAACTGTCTTTCCAGACAGCCTGTAGTAAAAAATTCATAACTTTCACTACAGAACTCGGATTGACGCACCGTTTCTTGGGTTGGAAAGCTTATTCGAAGAGCTTTCTAACCATATATGGCTCGAAAATTTTGGAGAAGAACTCTGATTTCGGCATGCAAAACAAGATGACGGTTTTTCATGGCAACCATGAAAACTGTTCATAACAGTTTTATAAAACCCTAGTTTCCTTATTCTTCTTCTCCAAACTCAAACCCTATGCAACCTATTGCATCCATGGATACACTTAACCATCAATTAGAAGAGGAGTAGAAGAGAATTGACCTAGGGTTCCAAACCCTAGGTTCAGCCATGGAGGAAAACCAATTATGCAGAAAAAATTTTCTAGATTTTTGAATCATTCAACTACACCATAATTACCAGCCCATATGTATTTTGTATTATGCATAATCATGGCTCTGATACCACTGTTGGGAATCGAACAAGAGGGAAAAATAGAAGTGCAGAATATAAAAAATTTTTCCTACGATTCCCAATCCCATGAATCTAACTATGCATAACACAAAATCAAACCCTAACTACAAAGAGGGTTAGAACACTTACAGAATTTTTGTCTTCTCCTTTTTGCTCCAAGCTTTGATTCCGGACAGCGGTGAATGAGCAGCCCAAGTGTGCTGCCTCCAACGGTATCCACACCTAGCTAGAGCTTCAAGTCCTTTCTTTCTTCTTCCTTGTTGTTGCTAGAGGTGGAGAAGAGAGAGAGAGAGAAGAGAGCCTCCAAGGGGCTGGACGGCTAGGGTTTATTGTGCAAGCCTCTTATGCCATGTCACACATAAGTGTGACTTATATAGGCAGCCCACTAAAGGGGGCTGGCCATGGGGAAGAAACCCTAATAGGGTTATGTGTAATTACACTTAATTGCACATTAACCCCTATTATTTGTATCAAATACAAATAGGCCTATAAAGAACTATTCTTTATTCACTAAAACCCTTTCTCTCATAGACTTTAAAGCCCTTCTTGCATGATCAGTGTGTGACCCATTGGGTTCACATCATTAAGTAGTAGGAATAGCACGAGGTGTGCACAATGGAACTCTTTCCATTTAGGGTCTAATTGGAACTCCTTCCAATTCCCTAATTGATTATAACTCACTTATATCAATTAGGGCTTCTACTAACCATGAGTAACACCTAGCATATGGCTCATGGTGTGGTCCTTAATGAGGTGAATAGTCATTTACAAAGAACCCTGCTGTTATAGTTTATAGGTTACAATTGCATCCTTCCTTCAACACAATGTCTCTAATTGAACTAATAGGACATGGAAGTCTGTCAAGTCCCTAGTTCAATTACTTTATACTCATTCATAGATATCAACTCATTGATGAACTCATGAAACTCTTTTCATATTCATCCTACCATGGCCATGGATTTAATGAGTTATATTATGAATGCTATATGAGACATTCTCTCTCTTTTCCTGAGAGTGATGGATCCCGTGTTGATCACTCACATGCCTTCACACACATAGCAGTAGGGCCAATGAACACCTTTGCAGACCCCTGAATAGGATCTGCACTTAGTGTTATCAAACTTCTAAAGCTACATGCATAAGGCAACTATGGTGTCTCAGGTCTAAGGATTACTTGTACCACTATAACAATGAGAAACTGATTGACAGGCAGGATAAAACTCCATTCAGTTTATCTCATATCTTTGGTCACATTCAATGTACCTATTCTCGCAATAGGCACCCACTTGTTGGTTGTAGTGTCTCCACACAAATAGCTTGAGACTAGCTATCCTCCTATAGAGTCAGCCTAACAAGTGCTAGTCCTATGGTTCATTACTGTCCATCATAGTGAACCTTCAACTAGGAATGCTTTAGGAGTTTAGTACAGAGATATATCTATAGTCTCAAAATTACAACTCTTTGTAATTCCATATTCTCAACTCTAACTCCATGGACATATTATGTAAATATAAATGATGCATATAAACATAATAGAATAAGCCCTTTTATTAAATCAATAATAAATGTGACATACATAAATGAAATCAAATGATTGTTCCTAATCCCTAAACAATCATCTCTATGATTGGCTCTAGGGCATAATCCTAACACCTAAACCTACTTGTATTCATTCATTAGAAATTATGGAGGCTCTAGACAAATTTTTAGGAGGGTTTTTGAGAGTTATGAGTGCTGAAGCAAAATCTGAGTTCAAGTGCTTTGGCTTGGATCCATTGCTTTCCTTGAGGCATGTGAAGCTTGAAACGAGCCTCTTAACTACTGCTACATATTTTTGGGATCCCCAAATTCATGTGTTCCGCTTCAACTATGAAGAACTGTGTCCAACCATGGAGGAATTCTGCACGTTGTATGGAGTTTCACTGGTAGGTCCTTTCATTCTCCCTACTCCTCGCCCAAGCTTCCTTACTTCTTTTTCCAACCTACTTGGGATTCACCCACAATATGCCTCCACGTTTGTAAAGGACCATATGGTAGACTTGATGAAATTGGCAACCTCTTTTTTGGCCTATGATAGCAAAGGTATTCTGAAATTTACCTTTCCTATTAAGCATGCACTTGCCTTTTGCCTTATTGGTCGTTTCCTTATTTCAACTGGTACTCCACATGTTCCCATACAAATTTGTGACTTGATTCCTCTCCTTGCCAAGGGCCATAACTTGATTCCCATGGTATTAGCTGAAACCCTGAATAGCTTGGATAAAGTCCATGAGGACTCAAAGGTTCCTTTAGGAGGTAGCCCCATTTTGCTGCAAATGTGGTTGCTTGAAAGACTGAATTTCTTATCACCCATTGCCATTACATCATACAAGCCCCAGCATTACTGCCTTTGCCACATTGAACTGCCTAGAGAGTTTTCATTGAGGGATTGGCTAGGTTACTTCCAAACCCTTTCTTGGAGGAGTGTCAAGTGGTTCGTCTTCATATGGGGCTGCAGCGAACAGGTGCTTCTGCGAACTTCTGGATGTGCCATGGTGAGACTCATAGGACTGAGGCCTACTTCCTTTTATTGGCCTTCAAGGGTTCTTCGTCAGATGGGTGCCATGCAAACCATACCCACTTCCTTAAAAGGCGACTATCCTATGGTGCCTGCGGGTCTTTCTGTAGTGACTTGGGCAAAGGATCGATGGCCTAGAAAGCTGACACTGACTCAAGTTACGAATACTGATGGTCCATATGTGATGAGCCCCGAGTATAAGGAATGGTTGAAAGACAATTTGGGTGAGAGAGAGACTACTCGAAGAGAAAGGATCTTTGGACTTATCAAGAATAACGACCTTGGACCTTGTAGAGAAGATATTATGGAAGCAGTGACAGCAGCTTATGAACATGACTTGAGGAAGAAAAGAAGACACGAAAGAGAGAAGCAGAAAGTTGAAAAGTGGGCTGCAAAGAAGCCCAAGAAGAATTGAAGACTCAATAGAATAGGATATTTATGGCACTTTTATAGTTCTTTTACTTAATACCAATGAATTGCTATGTCAATCAATTTTAGTTTTGAATAAATTGCCAATAATAAATCAAATTTGGGATTTTGTTGTTTGATTTAGACCGCACCCAAGGTAACTTTATGGGTTGCCTACGTATCTCCATTATTTTTCTTTTTTTTGCTTTTTTCTTGTTTTTTTTTTCTTTTTTTTGTTTTTTTTCTTTTTTTTTTGAATGGAGAATCAGGTCTTACGTAGTTCTTATGCCTTAACTTTTGCCTAGGCCGCCCTTACGGGTTTTCAACCTAGCAGGCCTCAAACATGATATTTTTTCAATTGATCCAAATTAGTTGGACGAGCGAACTCAATTCCATCTAAATCCATGAGGCGAACAGCCCCTGCTGGCAATATTTCTTTGATAATGTATGGTCCACCCCAACTTGGCTTGAATTTTCCCCGCGGATCGAAAACTGGAGCTCTGATTTCCTTCAGCACTACATCTCCTTTCTTTAGACCTCGATCTTTGACATGCTTGTTGAATGCTCTGGCAACTCTCCGTTGATACCCCTGAACATGATACAGTACCCTTAACCGCCTTTCATCGAGTAAAGCTAACTCGTCATAACGGCTCTTAACCCAATCCACTTCTGCTATCTGGCTCTCCACAGCAACCCTTAGTGAAGGAACCTCCAATTCAACTGGCAACACGGCCTCCATTCCATAAACTAGAGAATAAGGGGTAGCCCCTGTTGACGACCTTATTGATGTTCTGTAACCCCATAAAGCTAACGGTAACTTCTCATGCCAGTCTGTGTGCGAGTCCGCAGTCTTCTGCAGTATCTTCTTGATATTCTTGTTAGCTGCTTCCACTGCCCCATTAGTCTGAGGACGGTATGGTGACGACAAATGGTGGACTATGCCGTACTTTTGCAAGAGCTCATGGGTTTCTTTCTGAAAATGCTGGCCATTGTCTGAGATAACTTCATGCGGTACCCCATATCGGTAGATGATGCTGTGCTGTATGAACTGTGCTACCTTCTTGGAATTCAAGGTCTTGAAGGACGCTGCTTCCACCCACTTAGTGAAATAGTCGATGGCAACCAAGATGTATTCATGCCCATTTGACACCTTTGGCTTGATCTGTCCGATGATATCTATCCCCCATACTGCGAATGGCCATGGTGACGACATACTTGTTAAAGGCATAGAAGGCAAATGTTGTCCACTGGCGAACAGTTGGCATTTATGGCACTTCTTGACATGTGCATGGCAATCTTTTTCCATGGTAGACCAATAATAGCCTAGCCTCATGATTTTCTTAGCCAACATATAGCCATTCATGTGCGGAGCCCCTGTCCCTTCATGGATTTCTTTAATCAGATGCTCGGCTTCCTCCTCGGTGACACACAACAGGTGGATCCCATCGTATGATCTTCGATATAGCTTTCCTCCACAAAGTACATAGTGACTCGCCAACCGCCTTAGGGTTTTTCTGTCGATACGAGATGCTCCTTCTGGGTACTCCCTTTCTTCAATGAACTTCTTTATGTCATGGAACCACGGATGGCCATCATTCACTTCTCCTCCTCGGATTGCACAACAATACACAGGCTTGTCTCGACATTCTATCACCAACAGCTTCACATTTCCCCCTTCAGGTATCTCCACCATGGATGCTAGGGTTGCCAGGGCATCGGCGAACTGGTTATTGTTTCTTGACAAGTAGTTGAACTCTATTTTTGAGAACTCCTTGGTTAGAGCTTCCAGGTAGGCATGGTAGGGCAACAACTTCTCATCTCGAGTTTTCCATTCCCCTTTTATCTGACAAATGATTAGCGCTGAGTCCCCGAACACTTCTAATTCTTTGATCCCCAATTCAAGTGCGGCTTCCAATGCTAGGATACAGGCTTCATACTCAGCAATGTTGTTGGTAGCTTCAAACCCCAACTTGGCCGCCAACGGTGTAAATGCCTCTTCTGGTGAGACTAGCAGGACTCCTATCCCATAACCTTTCTTATTGGCTGCTCCATCGAAGTATACTCTCCAAGTTTTTCTACCAATCTCTAGCACGTCCTCATCTGGGAATTGGTCGTTAAACGGAGCGGATGATGACACCGGACAGCTGGCTAGGTAGTCTGCGATGACGCTCCCCTTGATAGACTTCTGATTCACGTACTTGATGTCGAATTCATTGAGGAGAATTGACCATCGAGCAGTTCTGAATGACAATACCGGCCTTTCTACCAGGTACTTCAACGGGTCCATGCGACTTATCAAGAACACTTCGAAGGACATTATGTAGTGTCGGAGCTTTTGCGTCGCCCATACTAGTGCCACACAAGCCTTTTCAATGGCATTGTACTTCACTTCATAGTCCGTCATTTTCTTGCTTAGGTAGTAGATGGCATTCTCCTTTGTAGACCCTTTGAGATATTGAGCTAACATAGCTCCCGTCGCGGTTTCGGTGACCGTTAAGTATAACAAGAGCGGTGCACCTTGCCGTGGGGGAACTAAGATTGGAGGATTGCTCAAGTATCTCTTAATGGTCTCAAAGGCCTCTTGGCATTCTTCATTCCATACTTTTGGCACACCTTTCTTAAGCAATTTGAAGATTGGTTCGCAAACCATGGTCAAGCTGGCGATGAATCGGCTTATGTATTGAATCCTTCCCAGAAAACCCCGGATCTGCTTCTCAATGCTAGGCGGCTCCATCTCCACAATAGCTTTTATGTTCCCTGGGTCCACTTCGATGCCCCTCTGAGTGATCATGAATCCCAATAGCTTGCCTGCTGTGACACCAAAAGCGCACTTCTGCGGGTTTAAGCGGAGATTGTACTTCTTTGCTCACTCTAGGAACTTCTCTAGCGCCTTGAAATGCCCTTCCCTATCCACGGACTTCACGATCATATCATCGACATAAACCTCGACTTCCTTATGGATCATATCATGCAATAAGGTCGTAGCTGCTCTTTGGTAAGTAGCCCCAGCATTTCTTAAGCCAAAAGGCATTACCTTGTAACAGTACGTTCCCCATTGCGTGATAAAGGCTGTTTTTTCCATGTCTTGAGGCACCATCTTTATCTGGTTATACCCGGAGAATCCGTCCATGAAGGAGAGAAGCGCATGTCCCACTGTGCTGTCCACCAACACGTCGATATGGGGTAAAGGAAAATCATCCTTAGGGCTTGCAGCGTTGAGATCTCGGAAATCGACACACATCCTCACTTTCCCATCTTTTTTAGGCACAGGCACTATATTTGACAACCACTCAGGGTACTCCACAACTTGGAGGAAACCCGCGTCTAGTTGTTTAGTTACCTCTTCTTTTACTTTTAGAGCCCATTCGGGTTTTAATCTTCTGAGTTTCTGCTTTACCGGCTTCTTTAGGGAATTAGTGGGGATATAGTGTTGCACAATATCGGGGTCGATGCCAGGCATGTCTTCATAAGACCATGCAAAAGCCGTAATGTTGGCCTTCAAGAGAGAGATCATCTTTTCTTTTTCAACGGGGAAGAGGGTTTTCCCCATTTTAACTATTCTTGGCAATTCATTCGTCCCTAAGTTGATTGATTCCAATTCATCCATATTAGGTTCGGTGACGCCCCTTTTCCTTTGCTCAACGAGCTCCGGGGGGACATCGTTCCTAGGATCTATATCCATGCCATAAATATCCATAGAGGAGAGAAAAGAGACACTGCATATATAGAGAAAGAAAACACACTTTATTGACTAGGAATAGTAGGAATGACACACAAAAGAAGAAAGAAAACAAACAAATCTGTATCAATACCATGACTCCTCAAAGAGAGTTGAGTAGATACATCTTATTGAATTAGGGAAATATTACTAAACTAAGACACCTACAAGCTGCTATCAGGTAGGCCAAAGTCTTCTTCTTCATGGAGCTCCGCAATGACACCACATTCAAGGTACCAATTCAGGAGTGGCATCGTAGCATGGCTAATGGACAAACCCTGGAGTTCTTCAATGGTCGAGTCTTCCACGATGAGGATCATATCTTGGAACATTTCAGCCATAGCCCCTGCGTCAAGGTTCTCTGCCCAGTCTTCTTCTTTCTTTCCCCAGAACTCATCATTGATGGCTTCATCATCTACCCTTTCAACTGTGATTGGATAGCATTCGGTGAAGAAAATTTCAAAACCTGGAACTCGGATCTTGGCAGCTTGGTCAAAGGTGGGTTCTGGAAACCCGCAATATAGAAAATCATCCCCTTCTTTGATGAAGTAACCATTCAAAGTAGGTCGATATGGCGAGATCTTCAGGTCTGGCACCCTTCCCTCGGCTTTGGCTCTTATTTTCTCCTTGTTTCTCTTCAGCATTTCCGCATGATCATTTTTAGAGGGCTCATACCCTAGCCCAAAGGTGTATGAGGTGACACGGCTTTGAATGGACGTAGGGATCCCTTGTTGGCGACGCCCTATCCCCATGCCTGGAAAGAAGCTCATTCTTCTCATGATCTCACCAACGTGCAAGTTGCCATGGGGGCAAAAGTCCAAGGGTATTAATTCACCCTTATCGAGCTCTTTCTCAATGCATTAGGACATAGTCAAACCCAGATAGTGGTACTGCTGCTGATTCAGGTTGTATCTCACATATAGGCACGCTCGCGAGTTTCAATTCATAGTCCCCTTGAAGTGTTACTATGGCTCCTTCATAGGGAAACTTTACCTTTTGATGGAGTGAAGATGGCACAGCCCCAGCGGGATGGATCCAAGGTCGGCCCAACAGCAAGTTGAAACATGACGGCACATCCAATACTTGGAATTCCACCCTAAATTCAGTGGGTCCCATGATAAGAGGCAAAGTAACTACCCCTATTACTTCACTGGCGGGTGTTGTCATAAGCTCTTACAGTCTGCCCAGATGGCGTGAAATCGGTGGGTCCCAAACCCAAGACAGTGGTAGTTCGGAGAGGACATACATTCAGTGCAGACCCATTATCGATAAGGACGGTAGGTACCCTCTTCCCCATAGTGTCAACGGTCACATAGAGAGCTTGAGAATGGCTTGGCCCGCTTTTGGGTAGGTCCACATCGGTGAACACGATGGTTGAGTTCTTAGGAGTTGGATTCACCAAATGTACCAATCCCTCAGGGGATGTGTCAACAGGCACTTGTATCTGATTTAGCAGTTTCAACACGGTCTGTCTGTGCTTATGTGAGGCCATGAGTAAGCCCCAAATAGTGATGTTGGCATTGGTCTTCTTCAGCTGCCTCAACACTTCATCCTCTTCTTCTTGCAAGCTAGGACGCCTCTGCCCTTCCAAATCTTCCAACAGATTCTCAGATTCTAGGTGGGGAGGCTTGAAATGACGACCCCCTCTAGTTATATGGTCTAACTCATCATCGCTAGCCCATATGTCATGGACTTCCTCGGAGTCATTCATTAAGTCATCCCATTCTATCATGTCAATGCTCTCCATTTCTGTCGGCAAGTCATCCCAACCTGTAGGGACTATTGGCTCATTCGATATCGGACTTGGGCTTGGGTACAGCACATAGTAGTCAAATTTCCTCGACGATTCACCTAATAGGCCAACCTGAGGATCCCCTGCTTCATATCTTTCTTTCAACTCTTGTTGGATAGGTTTCTTTGGCAACAACAAAACCTTCTGGTCGATGAGGTCTTGGATGATCTTCTTTAGCATAGAACAAGCCTCGGTGTCATGGTCGGGTGTACGATGGTATTGGCAATATTGGTGAGGGGTTGATGGCCTTGGCTTTGGTGGAAGTGGCATGATAAGGCTGTTATTGCGGTAAATAGTGAAGAGACGGGTTAAGGTCATGGGGAGTGGAGTGTATTGTCTTATGGGACGGCGAGGGCGAGAGGATTCAACCCCAATGGCATTTATGGTGTTGGGTGGGGGTGTGTTGTTATGAGATGGGAGAGGATTACGGGTGACATTTGGATGGGTTGGTGGTGAAATGACTTGCTTGTCAATGAGGTCTTGGACTTAGTGGCGAAGGTGAATACAGCGATTGGTGGCATGGCCTTTGGATTGGTGGTACTTGCAGTACTCATTCTCATTGTAGCTCTTGGGTAAGGGATTTGGTGGAGGTCTTGGGTCGAGCGGCTTTAATAGGTCACGACTTATGAGCTTTTCAAGGACTCTTTCGAGTGGCATGAATAGGTCAGTGAATTGGCGAGGTGGGTTGACATCATTGAGAGAAAAGGGTTGGATGGGTTGAGTTATGGTGTTGACCTCGGCATTGTTCTTCCCAGTAAAGTTTGTCTTGCGACTCCTCACTTCCTCAGTTTTGATTGTCCCATCGTTGATAGCATCTTCAACCTGCGTGCCAACCCCTATGAGAGCTTTGAAATTGGGGAAATAGTGTGCAAATAAGTGCTTGTGATACACGGGCAGCAAGTTCTTAACCACCAGCTGAATTTGGTCCTCCTCATTTGGCCTATCCGTCATTCTCGACGCCTTTTGTCTCCACCTTGTAATGTAAGCGGAGAAAGTTTCATGAGCCCCTTGCTTGGTAGTTTCCAGGTCCCTTCGAGTAACATCCACCTCTGTGTTGTACTTGTAGTGCTCCGAAAACTCATTGCATATATCTTCCCAAGTCCGGGTTCTATTCTCATCCAAGGACAAGAACCATTTCAAAGCAGAAGTGGCCAAGGTTTCATGGAACATTTGAGCTAAAAGCTCGTCAGTAGCCCCTCGAGGGTGCATAGCTCGCACATACATCTTCAAGTGAGTTTTAGGGCAACCCGTCCCATCGAACTTTTCTAACTCCGGCATCTTGAATTGTAGTGGAATATGAGCCGTTGGAAACAGAGATAGAGTTCGCACATCGACCATGTCATCAGCCCTACGAATCCCTTTTATAGTTCTCTCCAATGCTTCTACCTTGCTAGCTAACACGGAATCACTGCTAGTACCTTTCCCCTTAGCTTCCCCTTCTAGGTTAATGTCCTCAAGTTTCGAGCTACTTTCCCCCCTTGTCATTGGTGTTCTCATTGGATTGAGGTCCCTCCTCGGTGCCAGTCCCATGAGGTATACCCGAGGAATGGGCCTTAGAGCCATTTTGTTCAAGATCCGCCATCTTCTGTTGGTTCTCTTGAGCCATTTTCAGTGCGGTATCGGATGTCTCGGCGGTATGGTCAAGCTTGGCCATGATGGCTTTCAGGCAAGCCTCAAGGTCAAAGTGCCCCTCACTAGTTCTTTCGTCGGCCATGTTTGTCTGATGGGTAGATTCAACACTCACTAGACTGCCCTTGCGGATTGTGGATCCAAGCCAGCACGTCTATGGATAGAAAAAGTTTTAACCTTTAGCCTAAGGACTTGTCCTAAACCTCCATATTTTCCTTAATGAACTCGGTCTCTACACCATGTTCAATTAATTCATTCCTTTTATCCAATTACCTTTATAAGGGTCATGGATTAAGGGTATGTTTAAAAGAATAGGGTATAGAGTCCATCAACTAGGTTTAATTAATCCCCTACGACTAGCACATCACAAACATAGCTTTATATCCTACTTCCTTAATTTATTCCTTCCAACCCATGGCCTTAACGAAGGCTAGGGTTTAAAGGTCTATGTTAAGGGCATAAGATATAAAGCCTCACACCACAAACACGGCATAGCATCATTACAAACAATTGTGGGTGCATAAAGGTGAGACCGTAGTGTCCTACAAGTCTGTCTATATGGACTAATGATAAGGGTAGGCTGGGGTCCTTCACTTGCTTGAGCAATCCTTATACCTAACCACATGTGGCATCAGGAACGCCGCGTGGGTCCAGCAGTACGTGATTAACTCATTTAATATACCCAAGGGCAAGCCCAAGGGTACTAGGCAAGAGAGGTTGATAGCTTTCGCCCCAACACATGGAATCAGGAAAACCAAGGTTGAGACTAGGCCGATCGTTGGCAAGGATACATCGAGGGACATCGATCCTAGCATGCAAGAATTTGCGCACACAATGCAATAAATGAAAGCACACAATCAAGCGGATGCAATGTGATTGATTTTAATTAAACATAAGAAATTAACCTAGCCCAATTAAACTTTATAGAGTCTAGCCCACAAGATCCCCAGTGGAGTCGCCAAACTGTGAACCCCGGAAATCGGGCCCACGAGGGTTTAAAAGAAAATAAGTTTTCAAAAAAGAAAAGGAAAGGAGTCGCCACCTCATTTGTTAAAGGAAACAAGGAAAACCCTAAAAACAGTTTGTTTTAGGAAAAACAATTTGAATGACTCCATAAAAAAAAAGGAAAGGCAAAAACCAATCTTTTGGAAACCAAAGAAATCGGGGATTCGGAGGCTAAGTTATGACATGGGAAGGTTCTAGGCAAAGCCTATAGGCACCCATGTCACCCTTTCGGTCTCTCAGTTCATTTGGGCTAAATCAAGATCTTTTACATACAAAAATCAGCAAGTATATCATCACAAGAGAGCATGCATATCATATATTTCATTCATCCATCCATGCATAATAAGCACACAAAAACAGAAAATAAAGAAAAAGAAAACAAAACAAAAAGAAAACCTAGGATGCTTGGATCCTAGAACGGACTTGAGCCTCACGAAGAGCGCCTACGTACCATGCAACGAAATACATGGATCAAAGTCCACGTAGTTCGATTAGAACTAAGGTTAAGACCTAATACAAACCTATGGTTAAAACCCTAGGTTTCCTTATTTGATCAAAAGAGAATTGATAGAAGGTTTGATTTTAGAAAGAACTCCACAAAATGGAAACTTTAATGAAAACCAGAATTTTGTTGGTGAAGGAAACCTCTAATTAAACCATAGGATCATATTAAAAATTAACCCTAGATAGGGAGAAGAGAAAGGATAAGGAAGAGAGGTGAATTGGGGCACCTTCACACCCACTTACCTGAGCGCAATAGCTCCAAGCATAAGCCATTTCAGACATGAGCAGCCCTATTTTGTTAGGATTATGCCCTAGAGCCAATCATAGAGATGATTGTTTAGGGATTAGGAACAATCAATTGATTTCATTTATATATGTCACATTTATTATTGATTTAATAAAAGGGCTTATTCTGTTATGTTTATATGCATCATTTATATTTACATAATATGTCCATAGAGTTAGAGTTGAGAATATGAAATTACAAAGGGTTGTAATTTTGAGACTGTAAATATATCTCTGTACTAAACTCCTAAATCATTCCTAGTTGAAGGTTCACTATGATGGACAGTAATGAACCATAGGACTAGCACTTGTTAGGTTGACTCTATAGGAGGATAGCTAGTCTCAAGCTATTTGTGTGGAGACACTACAACTAACAAGTGGGTGCCTATTATAAGAATAGGTACACTGAATGTGACCAAAGATATGAGATAAACTGAATGGAGTTTTAACCTGCCTGTCAATCAGTTTCTCATTGTTATAGTGGTACAAGTAATCCTTAGACCTGAGACACCATGGTTGTCTTATACATGTAGCTTTAGAAGTTTGATAACACTAAGTGCAGATCCTATTCAGGGGTCTGTAAGGGTGTTCACTTGGCCCTACTGCTATGTGTGTGAAGGCATGTGAGTGATCAACAAGGAATCCATCACTCTCAGGAAAAAGAGAGTGAATGTCTCATACAGCATTCATTGAATATAACTCATTAAATCCATGGGCCCATGGTAGAATGAATATGGAAAGGAGTTTCCATAAGTTCATCATTGAGTTGATATTAATGAATGAGTATAAAGTAATTGAACTAGGGACTTGACAGACTTCCATGTCCTATTAGTTCAATTGGAGACATTGTGTTGATGGAAGGATGGAATTGTAACCTGTAAACTATAACAGAAGGGTTCTTTGTAAATGACTATTCACCTCATTAAGGACCACACCATGAGCCATATGCTAGGTGTTACTCATGGTTAGTAGAAGCCCTAATTGATATAAATGAGTTATAATCAATTAGGGAATTGAAAGGAGTTTCAATTAGACCCTTAATGGAAAGTGTTCCATTGTGCACAACTTGTGCTGTTCCTACTACTTGATGATGTGAACCCAATGGGTCACACACTGATCATGCTAAGAGAGCTTGATTGTCTATGAGAGAAAGGGTATAAGTGATTAAAGAAAAGTTCTTTAAGGGGCTAATTTGTATTTGATGCAAACTAGTGGGCTAATTGTGTAATTAAGAGTAATTACACAAATTAGATTAGGGTTTGGAATCCCCCCTTGGCCGGCCCTAGTTGGAGGCTATTTAAAGCCTCTTATGATGTGATGACATCATCACTTAATGCACTCTTGGAGGCTCCCAAGTGCTGGCCGAAATTTACACAGCCCTCCCTCTCTCTCTCTCCCTCTTCTCCACCTCTAGCAACCCTAAGGAAGAAGAAGGAAAGGACAACTTGCTCAAGCTAGGTGTGGATACTGTTGGAGGCAGTGCACTTGGACTGCTCAATCAGAAGACAAAGCTTGGAGCATAAAGGAGAAGACTTGAATCAACTGTAAGTAATTCTACCCTCTTCTAGTTAGGGTTTTTGTTTTGTATTAAGCATAATTAAGATTCATGGGTTTGGGAATCGTAGGAAAAATTTTAAATTCCGCCTTTGTATTTTTCCTCTCTAGTTTGATTCCCAACAGTGGTATCAGAGCCATGATTATGCCTAAT
The DNA here is from genome assembly GCA_039720395.1 of Liquidambar formosana. Lineage (NCBI taxonomy): Eukaryota > Viridiplantae > Streptophyta > Magnoliopsida > Saxifragales > Altingiaceae > Liquidambar > Liquidambar formosana. The sequence goes on from CM077831.1 coordinate 6,008,432, forward strand.
ACAAACTGCATGTGGGCTGTAATTCATGGTAAATTGATTGGTTTAATGAATTAAAATTCTGTTCATGCATAAAGCTTGGTTCCCTCTCATGGCCGAACCTGGGGTTTATGAACCCTAGGTTATTTCTCTTCTATTTCTCTTCTAAAAGGTGTTTTAGGGCTGCTGGAAATTCAAAGAGTTGAATAGGTTTCAGTTTTGGAGAAGAAGAAGGAGGAAACTAGGGTTTCCTCTTCATGGCCGAACCTGGGGTTTTGAACCCTAGGCTGTTTTTCCCTCTTCTCCTCTTCTAATATTCTTCTAACATTAATTCTGGAATTTTTGAGAAGCATGTGATGTATACAGAAGAAGAAGAAACCAGTGTTTCTTCTATGGAGGCCGAACCTAGGGTTTGGAACCCTAGGTTGTTCTCTTTTGTGTTTTGTTTTTGTTTTGGTTTAATTAAGACATGAGATGCCTGTAATTAATCCACATAAAGTTGTTATGGTGATTTCTCAAGTATAGGGATGCATAGAAATCAAAACAAATCAAAAAGTTTGGGAAGAACACCATGGAGTTCGAATCTGGGTTTTAGAACCCTATGGTTCTTGCTACTGTTCTGATATGATATCTCTGTAAAATTGATGTAAATCCTTTATAGGATAATTATACATATTGTATGTATGATTTTCTTTAAGTTTTATAAGAGTCTTGATGCATATAAGAATCAAAAAGTTTGATTTCTTGAAAAACACAGCAGGCTGTTTTTCTGCAGAAAGTCATCAATGGAGTTTTGTTCATATCTTGAGCTAGGGAACTCCAAATTGCATGAAACCAATTTTATTAGTTTCCTAAGACATGTAGGATGCTAGGAAAAATAATTTGGTAACCTGAATTAATCATCTTGCTGGGTTTTGAATCAATTTGTGATCAGGGACAGTATGCTGTCAAATTCTGGACAGCCTACTGTTCTTGAATTGTTTAGAACAATTGGGGATGATTTGATCATCCAAACCACTTCAATTAGCTTAGTAATTCATGTAGGGACATGATACAAAAGCTGGTTTTGTTGGTGGAGTCGAATTGATTAAGTTTTAGAAACGTTTGTGACCTTGGAGGTCCTCCCATGGTGGTGCCAGCAAGGGTTCTTGAAACCCTAATGTTCTTTGAAGAAGACAGCCCTCTTGGCCACTCCACACGTGTCCATGGGCTTGGCCCAAACCCTAGCTTGAATTCCCCTTTGCTGGCCATGGCCTCCCATGGCCTGGCCAAGCCATGGCAGCCTTGGCTAGCCATGGCAGCCCACTGTAGGTGGCGGCAGCCTTAGGGTTTCTTAGGAAATCCTAATTCCCATTAATGATGAAACCCTAATTCATTAATTGCATTAATTAAAACCCTAATTGACTATTAATTACCTTAATTAAAATGTTTAATGATTGGTCATTAATTGACCAATCATGGTTATTAATCATTAGGGTATAATTAAGTGCATTTATGATGTCTAGGGTTTAGGGTTTAGGAAACCCTAATTCATATTAATTAAACCCTAATTCTATTAATGCATTAATTAATAACTAAACCTAGTAATTAATGTGTCTAACCTAGGGTTAAAATGATTGGTCATTAATGACCAATCATGATCATTAATGGTTTAGTAATTAATCATTGACATTTAATAGGTTTAAGGTTTAGGGTTTTAGAAACCCTAATTAGTGCATATTAATTAGGAGTAATTAATATCCTAGGTGGCATTAATTAAACCCTAATCCTAATCATTAATACCGTATAAACCTAGGGTTTAAATGATTGGTCATTAATTGACCAATCATAAGGCATTTAATGCATTAGGGTTACACTTAGGGTTTAGAGTTAATGCATTTAGGGTTTAGGGTTTTAGGAAACCCTAATGCACTAATTAATTAATAAAATGATTTTATTTAATTCCGAAATTGATTATTTAATTAATGGTGATTAATTTTATATTGTTTTAAATGGTTTAAAACACAATTTAGGATTAAATTAAAATCTGGAATTTTTTTTTAATTAAATAAAATTGTTTTGTTTAATTAAAAAGATTCTAATATTTGATATTAGAGTTTAATTAGGGGACTTTAAATGTTTCAATTGATTTGATTAATTGAAACTAAATGTCTTAATTGTTAAGACTTAATTAATTTTGGAGATTATGCATTTCCTAATGAGATTAGGACACATTAATGAGATTAATGAAAACCAATCAATAGAGTTACCATGAATGCCCATATGTTTATTGCTTACAGTTATTTCCTTTATTATGCAATATGATTGTATGGTTATGGATGGATGATGATTATGGACTATACCCTTAAACCAATTGTGATTGGCCGTCTTATGAATGGGTTGTATTAATTTTCAAGAGTTGTTAATTTTGGTGATGTATTATTTATTTGGGGCTTGCATGCCACCTTCTTCTCTCTCTCTATCATTCTCTTATGTACCCCACATTCCCCTTATGTATCCCTTTCTTTAAAATTATGTAAATGTTATGTAATCGAGAGCGCACTAAGGAGCATGGTGGACATAAAGGAGCATGGTGGAGCCCAACAAGCCTATGGTGGAGACCATGAAGCTAATGGAGGAGATTGAAGGACTTGAAAGCTTGGAGAAGATTTTCAAGAGTGCATGCTATGTTTCGAATGAATGTTTTACGATCACCTACACCCACCTTAGACCTTGGATTCAATTCATTGGCTTGGATTGAATCCTCTTAAAGTCCATAATCATCATAGTGCGAGCTTTTAATAAGATTAATAGTGATAGCTCCAAATCCAAAGATCGTTATATGTCACCTTATAGGGACTAATATCGATAAGTGGATTATATATATATAATGTTGTTATATATTTCTTATTTAAATGCATGAGATGTATGTTAGATTAGTTAATTTGATGAGACCCTTAAAACCCCTCTTTTTAATATTAAGTTGGAAATGGAGAATACATTAGGGAATGGATTCTTCATTGCCTTCCATCATTATAGGATCATCTAACGTCCCTTAATGTGGGTACCTGGCTGCAGACATGTAGGAGCTACCCATATTAAAGACATTACTTGAAACTATCACATATGTAGATATCATGGGGTGCCTAAGCTGGTATATACCAAGAAACTAACATGTGAGGTATATATTTGGTGAAACATACCTGTGTGAATGATGGGTTTAACTTAACTAGGGAAGTATTCCAAGAAACTAACATGTGAGGAGTATGTACCCTAGAGGCAAAATGATTGGAACTTGCTTATGAAGCAATAGACAAAGAGTTGTCTTCTTACTGTAGGTTAGAAGTCAAGAAACTAACATGTGAGGCTTCTAGGTCATAGTGGGACCCCAATCCCCATTAGGAATGAGATTCCCGAATTCCATTAGAGGGTGTATGGAATTTGATAAAATAGTGGGAGGTACCATATGATTAAAGACCCGATCATTATGGATTAAAAATGAAATCTAATTCTCTATTTAATTTTTATATGTAGTTCATAGAAATGGCTCACCTCAACCCGTTATCCAAAATATTGGACATCAACCGTTTAACTGGACCAAATTGTCTTGATTGGCTTAGGAATCTAAAAATTGTTTTGGATTCCAAGAATCTTACCTATGCACTTCATAATCCACTTCCCATTGCTCCTGCTGAGGCTACAACTTAGCAAGAGAAAGACGTTTACCAGAAGCGCATAGACGACGATCTCATGGCAAGGTGCTATATGATGGTATTTATGAGTCTCGAGCTTAAGAAGCAACACGAGTCCATGGGAAGTGCTTACGAGATTTTTATCAACATACAAGAGTTGTATGGGAAAGAATTCTTGCTTGAATTTAATGAAGCTGCTACTTCTAAGTCTAAGCTCAAGCCTAAGGGCAAGGGTATAGGCAAGGGTAAGAGTACCCAGAGGAAGAAGAAAGGTAACAACAAAGCCAAAGGAACCTATTTTCACTGCGGCAAGGATGGGCACTGGAAACGTAACTGCCAGGAGTATCTGGATACTCTAAAGAACCAACCTTTGAAAGGTATGGATCATGCTCTAAACTAAATGTTAGTTCTGCTTCCACTTGGGTACTTAATTCTGATGTGAATTTTGAATTCCATGCAGAATCTAGTGGGAAGCAGAAGGCAGAGTAAAGGCGGATCAACCCTACAAGTGGGGAATGGAGCAAATGTTGCTGCATTAGCTGTGGGGCTTGTTGCTTGACTCTACCTAATGGAGTAGTTTAGAAATAATAGTTGGCTATCTTTACATTCCAGAAGTTATTAGAAACATTAATTTTATTTCAGTTTTATCTAAACGAGGTTTTAGTTTGATTTAATAAATGTTTTCTATTAAATGAAGAGTTCATTACTTTTGGAGTTTATGTGGATGGCCTTTATTTTCTAAACTTTATTGCAAATATGAATTGCAATGGAGCATGATAGTTCTAAATTGAATGCTAATAAACCTAAGAGAACAAGATATACATAATGATGTATGTAGAAGTTTCTCTTACTTTACAACCTTTACCAATGATTCATTCTAGGTTTGGGTGTGTATACTTAATGAAGTACAAGTCTGAAATATTTGAAAGGTTCAAAGAATTCAGATATGAAGTAGAGAAACAAATCGGTAAAAGTATTAAAGCTCTTCGATTGGATCAAGGAGGCAAATATTTAACCGGTTAATTTTTAGATCAACTTGTTCAAATGGGCATTCAATCACAATGGACACCTCTTGGAACACCATAACTTAATGGTGTGTCAGAAAGGAAGAAGAGGACCTTATTGGATATGGTCCGATCCATGATAAGTTACAACGACCTAATATTATCCTTGTTAGGATATGCCCTAGAAATTGCCACGTACCTGTGAAACAGAGTTTCAAACCAAGGCTGTCCCTTAAGACCTATATGAGATATGGAAAGGGAAGCACCAAACCTTAAGCATGTTAAGGTATGGGGTTGCATTACATATGTAGAGACGTATAATGCAACCAAATTGGAAATCAAGATAACTTAAATGTAGGTTTGTGTATTATCCTAAAAGGAGTTTAGGATATCATATCTATCATCCTGATGAACAAAAGTGTTTGTTAGTAAGTTTTCAATCTTTCTTGAAAAAGAGTTTATTCAAGAAGGAGATAACAACAGGAAAATAGAACTCAAAGAGTTGTCTAATGAGACACAAACCAACATTGATGCAACCACTGTCCCTGTTGAGACAAAACCCATCATTGTACCATGATTGTACAAAGGGTTAGTGGGAGTGCGATCACATTTATGGTCCTATAAGTGAATGACGTTCTACTTATTAGGGAATAATGTAGAGACGTTGTCAAAAGTGAAAAATTGGTTTTTCACAAAGTTTCTCCATAAAAGATTTGGAAGAAGCATCCTATATTCTGGGAATAGAGGTCTATAGAGATAGATATTAAAGGATGCTAAATCTCTCCCAATCGAAGTACATAGACAAGATTTTGAAAGAGTTCAAAATGCATGATTCCAAAAGGAGGTCTAATTCCTGTCAGACATGGAATCAAGTTGTCTATAACTAAAAGACCAGATATCAGTTTTGCTGTAAATGTTACGAGCAGACATCAGGCAAACCCAGATAAGGAACACTGGGAAGAAGTCAAAGCTATCCTTAAGTACTTGAGAAGAACTAAGGACCCATGCTTTGTCTATGGAGAAAGAAACTTGAAATGGTTGGTATAACGGATTCAGATTTTCAATCTGACGATGATGATAGGAGATCAACATCGAGTTATGTTCTCACCTTAAATGGTGGAGCTGTAAATTTGAGCTCATTGCTGCATGTTTGGATGAGTAAGTTCATTGCAGAACTAGGAGTGGTTCCTAACATTGAGAAGCCTTTACTATTGTTTTTGTGACAACAATAAGGCTAGTGCTCAAGACAAGGATCCACGGTCTCATCAAAAGTCCAAACTTTAAGCGGCGATTCCAAGTGATTAGAGAGATCATTGGAAGAGATGACATATACATATAGAAGTTTAATACAATAGAGAATAAAGAAGACCCCTTCACTAAGGCTATGAACCAAGTGTATTGGATCACCACCGACAGGATATGGGTATGAGATACATGGTGGATTGGCTATAGTGCAAGTGGGAGATTGTTAGGATTATGCCCTAGAGCCAATCATAGAGATGATTGTTTAGGGATTAGGAACAATCAATTGATTTCATTTATATATGTCACATTTATTATTGATTTAATAAAAGGGCTTATTCTGTTATGTTTATATGCATCATTTATATTTACATAATATGTCCATGGAGTTAGAGTTGAGAATATGAAATTACAAAGGGTTGTAATTTTGAGACTGTAAATATATCTCTGTACTAAACTCCTAAATCATTCCTAGTTGAAGGTTCACTATGATGGACAGTAATGAACCATAGGACTAGCACTTGTTAGGTTGACTCTATAGGAGGATAGCTAGTCTCAAGCTATTTGTGTGGAGACACTACAACTAACAAGTGGGTGCCTATTATAAGAATAGGTACACTGAATGTGACCAAAGATATGAGATAAACTGAATGGAGTTTTAACCTGCCTGTCAATCAGTTTCTCATTGTTATAGTGGTACAAGTAATCCTTAGACCTGAGACACCATGGTTGTCTTATACATGTAGCTTTAGAAGTTTGATAACACTAAGTGCAGATCCTATTCAGGGGTCTGTAAGGGTGTTCATTGGCCCTACTGCTATGTGTGTGAAGGCATGTGAGTGATCAACAAGGAATCCATCACTCTCAGGAAAAAGAGAGTGAATGTCTCATACAGCATTCATTGAATATAACTCATTAAATCCATGGGCCCATGGTAGAATGAATATGGAAAGGAGTTTCCATAAGTTCATCATTGAGTTGATATTAATGAATGAGTATAAAGTAATTGAACTAGGGACTTGATAGACTTCCATGTCCTATTAGTTCAATTGGAGACATTGTGTTGATGGAAGGATGGAATTGTAACCTGTAAACTATAACAGAAGGGTTCTTTGTAAATGACTATTCACCTCATTAAGGACCACACCATGAGCCATATGCTAGGTGTTACTCATGGTTAGTAGAAGCCCTAATTGATATAAATGAGTTATAATCAATTAGGGAATTGAAAGGAGTTTCAATTAGACCCTTAATGGAAAGTGTTCCATTGTGCACAACTTGTGCTGTTCCTACTACTTGATGATGTGAACCCAATGGGTCACACACTGATCATGCTAAGAGAGCTTGATTGTCTATGAGAGAAAGGGTATAAGTGATTAAAGAAAAGTTCTTTAAGGGGCTAATTTGTATTTGATGCAAACTAGTGGGCTAATTGTGTAATTAAGAGTAATTACACAAATTAGATTAGGGTTTGGAATCCCCCCTTGGCCGGCCCTAGTTGGAGGCTATTTAAAGCCTCTTATGATGTGATGACATCATCACTTAATGCACTCTTGGAGGCTCCCAAGTGCTGGCCAAAATTTACACAGCCCTCCCTCTCTCTCTCTCCCTCTTCTCCACCTCTAGCAACCCTAAGGAAGAAGAAGGAAAGGACAACTTGCTCAAGCTAGGTGTGGATACTGTTTGAGGCAGTGCACTTGGACTGCTCAATCAGAAGACAAAGCTTGGAGCATAAAGGAGAAGACTTGAATCAACTGTAAGTAATTCTACCCTCTTCTAGTTAGGGTTTTTGTTTTGTATTAAGCATAATTAAGATTCATGGGTTTGGGAATCGTAGGAAAAATTTTAAATTCCGCCTTTGTATTTTTCCTCTCTAGTTTGATTCCCAACATATTTACCATAGGACAAATACCACACCTATTTGCACCCTTACAAGTGCTCAAAACCATGCAAAAACAATGATATGCAAATCTGGACAGAATAGTATTATGGCCTAAAATCATCTACTAAGCATGCTAACAGCAAAAACAGCAAACAATAATAAGTCCTAACATATTCCTAAAATCATATTATGCATAAAAACCCTAGAATAAGCTAACATGCATGCAAAAACATCATATTTACTCTATATGCAAGACATATACAGCAAACACGAAGAAAAACCAATAAAAAAGTCTACTTTATCATGCTATATGAAAACTAACATAAAACAATGACTCTAAAACCCTAAACTCACAAATATGCTTAAAGACATACAAAACATACTTTAGTCATGCTAAAACCAAACTAAACAGAAATAAAATCATGCATATTAACTAACTAAAGCAACATTACACGATGAAAATCCTAACTCTAACATGCAATGACACTAATCCTAGCACAAGGGCAACAGGAGCACAAGAACCATAACTATGCATAAAAAACACATAAGACAGCCCTAAAGCATGCTAAACAGTAGATAAACAATAGATATTCCATGTATATTAACTAGCTAGAGTGTTAATACATGATAAAAAAGTTACCTTTAACATGCAATAAGCCTAACCCATATTCAGCATAAACAAAGAGGGAGGAATACCTTAAGAAGAAACTTCCTTGCTGCTGTAGAGACTCTCCCTTGCTCTTATGGATGACTTGAACCAATCCTCTCCAAGGCTACAGCAAGAACTCCAGCTCTCCTTCAAGTCTCTCTCTCTTATTCTCTCTCAAATACTCTAATTTTAATGCATAAAGTGGCCCCCTTGTGCTGAAGCATAGGGGGGTATTTATAGACTTTCATTAGGATTAACCAATGGCTAGGATTAAAACCCTAAAAATTAATCCAAGGGCTATTAGAGACCCCCTTGGGGCTTAAGTAACTCAGAAGTTACCAAAAATTAGAAGGAAACTCGTCCAAAAGAGCCCAAATACGTCAAAATAGGCAAGAGTCCGCTTCAGCAAGGAGTTAGAGTGAAAATAGGAAAGTGGTCTCGGGTGACCACCCAAGGCTGGGCGGCTAGCCACCTGGGCCCAAGCGGCTAGCCGCCCAGGCTTGGGTGGTCACCCGAGCCCACTTCTAATTTTTTGCCTGTTTTGTCTCCCTTCCCTTCTAGAAGTGTTTCAAGGGGCAAATTAACTCCGATTTTGATGAAACAAAAGCCAAAACGACCGTGTTTCGATGAGGAATATGTTTTTGAACATTTTAGGCTGAAAACCACTAACCATGGGGGCATGGTTAGGTTTGAACAAGGCGGTTAACCACTATGTTCTACCTTTGCTAAGCATAGGCATGCACATAGGGTCAAACCAAATGCTTTCCATATCAAAATTGAACTTCATAAAACACTTTTGGGAGTAAAATGATGACTAATAAAAGTCAATTTGAAAATATTTGGTTGGTAATTGTGAGTTAATTAGTGCTAACCCAAAGAAGGGTCAATTAACCAATCTTGAACTACATCGAGCCATTTTAATCCCAAGCCATTGATTTATCAAATTGACACTAGAAATACCTCTTATGCATTCATATGAACTCCAATTGACAATTTGCAGATCATTTCAAGGTCAAATGAAAAGTTTGGGGCTTAAAAGACAATTATGCCCCTCAAGTCACAAAAGCTCTTATTATCCCTCAAGATCAACTCCAATTTGAACCAAAATTCACACCCATTATCCTTGTGACTCTAGAAACCTAATGCAAGTGACTAGACTCAAAAACAAAACAAAAACATGCATGAAATGATGAGCCCTAGTAAGGTGGTACAAAAATGGGGTGTGACAGTGTGGATACCGTTGGAGGCAACATACTTGGGTTGCTCACTCACCGCTGTCCGGAATCAAAGCTTGGAGCAAAAAGGAGAAGACAAAAATTCTGTAAGTGTTCTAACCTTCTTCGTAGTTAGGCTTAGATTTTGTGTTATGCATAGTTAGATTCATGGGATTGGGAATCATTGGAAAAAATTTTTATATTCCGCACTTCTATTTTTCCCTCTTGTATGATTCCAAACAGTGGTATCAGAGCCATGATTATGCATAATACAAAATACATATGGACTGGTAATTATGGTGAAGTTGAATGATTTAAAAATCTGGAAATTTTTCTGCATAATTGGTTTTCCTCCATGGCTGAACCTAGGGTTTGGAACCCTAGATCAATTCTCTTCTACTCCTCTTCTTATTGATGGTTAAGTGTAGCCATGGATGCAATAGGTTGCATAGGGTTCGAGTTTGGAGAAGAAGAATAAGGAAACTAGGGTTTTATAAAACTGTTATGAACAGTTTTCATGGTAGCCATGAAAAACCGTCATCTTGTTTTGCATGCCGAATTCAAAGTTCTTCTCCAAAATTTTCGAGCCATATATGGTTAGAAAGCTCTTCGAATAAGCTTTCCAACCCAACAAACAGTGCATCAATCCGGGTTCTGTAGCAAAAGTTATGAATTTTTTACTACAGGCTGTCTAGAAAGACAGTTTTGCTCGGGAATGATGCAATAGCCACAACTTTGAGTTATTGATGGAGATCAAAGGCATGGAAATGGTTGCCACCACATGGGTTATGTTCTAGACATGGTAGGGAAAGGTTCCCAAGCATTCAGATGCATCATAATTGGATTAAGATGCTAGAACAGAAGGAAGAAGGAGAAGAACACCATGGAGGCTGAATCTGGGTTTTAGAACCCTAAGGTTCTTGCAATTAGTTCTAATAAAAGCTGCTGTATTTATGATGGCAAATCATTGTAGGATCATTATATATCATGTGTATATGATTTTCTTTAAGTTTCAAAAAGGTTTTGATGGAGAAAGATTTAAAAAGTTTAAAAATTTTCATAAACAGCATAGCAGAATTTTTCTGCAGAAAAGTCATCAGTGGAGTTTTGATTAGAACTTGAGTTAGGGAACTCCAAATTGCATGAAACCAATTGCATTAGTTTCCTAAGACATGTAGGATACTGGGAAAATTCTTTTGGTAGCCTAATTCATTCATCTTTCTGGGTTTTAAATCAATTTCTGACAATGGACAGTATGCTGTAAATTTCTGGGCAGCCTACTGTTGTTTTAATTGTTTAGAACAATTGGTGATGATTTGATCAACCAAACCTCTTCTATTAGCTTAGTATTTCATGTAGGGACATGATACAAGCTGGTTTCAATGGAGGAGTCGAATTGATAAGGTTTTAGAAGCTATTGTGACCTTGAAGGTCTGCAACAATGGCTCCAGCAATGGGTTTTGGAAACCCTAATTGTTCTTGATGATGGCAGCCACTACCACCACTTCTCACATGTCCAAGGGCTTGTCCCACACCCCTGTAGTCCTCTCCCTTGGCTAGCCATGGCCTCCCACAGCCATTGGTGGCCATGGCAGCCTAGCCAAGCTCAGGCAGCCCCCTGGTAGTGACGGCTGCATAGAGTTAAGGATGAAACCCTAATTTTGAGTTAATGATGAAACCCTAATTTCATTATGGAATTAATTAAAACCCTAATTGGAATATTAATTACCTTAATTAAGAGTTAATGATTGGGCATTAAATGACCAATCATGGTTATTAATTGTTAGGGCATAATTAATGCCATTAATGATGTCTAGGGTTAGGGTTTTGATAACCCTAATTAGTGTAATTAATTAAGGGTAATAAATACCCTATTTGGCATTAATTAAACCCTAATCCCTTTTATTAAATACCGTATGAACCTAGGGTTTTAATGATTTGTCATTAAATGATCAATCATAAGGCATTTAATGATTAGGGCTTGCATTTAGGGTTTAGGGTTATGCATTTAGGGTTTAGGGTTTTTGGAAACCCTAATACACTAATTCATCATTTAATTGATTTTATTTAATTCCCATGTCAATTATTTAATTAATATTGATTAATTTTATAATGTTTTAAATGGTTTAAAATACAATTGGGGATTAAATTAAAATCTGGAAATTCTTAATTAAATGAAATTGTTTTGTTTAAATAAGGAAACCCTAATATTGGATATTAGAGTTATTTTAGGAAACTTTATATGTTTCTATTAATTTGATTAATTGAAACTAAATGTCTTAAATGTTAAGACTTTAATTAATTCTGGATATTTTTGTTTAAACCTAATAAGATTAGGATGCATTAATGAGATTAATGTAAATCGTTCAAGAGAATTACCATAATGCCCATATGTTTTAATGCTTACAGTTTTTCTTCACATTATGCAATGAGATTGTATGTATGTGTTTGGATGATGATTATGGACTATACCCCTTAAACAAATTGTGATTGGCCGTCTTATGAATGGGTTGTAATAATTTTTCAAGAGTTGTAATTTTATTATGGTGATGTAATTTATTATTTGGGGCTTGCATGCCACCTTCCCTCTCTCTCTATCATTCTCTTATGTACCCCACATTCCCCTTATGTATCCCTTTCTATATATTATGTAAATGTTATGTAATCGAGAGCGCACTAAGGAGCATGGGGGATCCAAAGGAGTATGATGGAGCCCAACAAGCCAATGGTGGAGACCATCAAGGCAAGGGAGCAGATTGAAGGACTTGAAAGCTTAGAGAAGTTTTTCAAGAAAGCATGCATGTTACGAATGGTTTATTTTATGATCACCTACACCCACCATAGACCTAGGATTCAATCTATTGGCCTGGATTGAATCTTCTTAAAGTCCATAATCATCATAGTGGGAGCTTTAATTTATGAGATAATTGTTTTAGCTCCAATACCATAGTTTGGTATATGTTACCTATTCACTTAGGGACTAATATCAAAATATGGTACTTTATATATGTTGATAAATAATAGCATGTGATGTATGATTTATAATAGCCTGAGATGTATGATTATAAATAGCATAATTTACATGTTTAAATTTTGATACATGGGATGCATGTTAATTTGATGAGACCCTTAAAACCCCTCTCTTTTACCTTCCATCATTATAAGATCATCTAACGTCCCTTAATGTGGGTACCTGGCTGCAGATATGTAGGAGCTACCCATGTTAAAGACATTACTTGAAACTATCACAATATGAGATATCATGGGGTGCCTAAACTGGTATATACCAAGAAACTATAATGTGAGGTACATATTTGGCGAAACATACCTGTGTGAATGATGGGCTTAACTTAACTAGGGTAGTATTCTAAGAAACTATAATGTGAGGAGTATGTACCCTAGAGGCAAAATGGTTGGAACTTGCTTATGAAGCAATAGACAAAAAGTTGTCTTCTCATTGTGGGTTAAAAGTCAAGAAACTATAATGTGAGGCTTCTAGGTCACAGTGGGACCCCAATCCCCATTAGGAATGAGATTCCCGAATTCCATTAGAGGGTGTATGGAATTTGATAAAATAGTGGGAGGTACCATATGATTAAAGACCCAATCATTATGGATAAAAATGAAATCTAATTCTCTGTTTATGTAGATTACCTAATTACTCACCTCAAAACCCCTGTTTCCTAATATAGGTATTGATAGTTTGACTAAACCCGATTTTTTTGATTGACTTAGGAAATTGAGAATTGTTCTCAATTTCAAAAGATTGTTTATATGCTATTAGGCCTTTTATTAAAGGCCCTCCATAAAACATCCTAAGAAGAAAAAGACACTATGCGCAATTGGCATCTTGTTGCCATGCTATATGATAGTATTGATGACTAATGAGCTTCAGAAGCAAAATTAGTCAATGCAAGTGCCTTTGATGTCCTACATCACATAAAAAGGTTGTATTGTGAGTAAAATAATACTATAAAGTATAGTACTTGTAAAGGACTTCTTCTGGACTAGGATGTAATAAAAGTTGTTTATTAATAATCATTCTTTTGAAAAATGATTAATCACATAGAATAGCTTGAGAAGCTAGATGTGATTTAAAATGGAAGCATAGAGGAAAGCAAGTCTTGAAAAGTCAAAGAAAAAGAAATATAATAATTTTGTAGTAAACATAAGGTATTGTAAAAGGAACTTGATAAAGTATCAGTCTTCCTAGAAGAGCCAAACTTTTGAAGTTTTGGTTCATGCTCTAAACTAAATTGTTGGTTAGTTCTGCTTCTTGGTTTTTGGATTCTAGTGTAATCTAATTCGAAGCAGAAAGTTAAGTAGATAATAAATTACCTTTAAAAATTTTAATAGAGTAAGAGTTGCCAGATTAATTTTGGGAACTTATTTCTTAACTAGGTTATTTAAGACATTCTAGAAATTTGATTTCTGAATTTAAATGACTAATTAGAGCGAATGCAACGCATTCCGAGAATACAAGAGATGTAGAGACTCTCATTTAAATGTAACGATTATGATTTGGTTATGAGATGACCAAACCCATCTTTTACTTGGTGAAGTGAAAGAGTTACATTTATAATTTGACTAATACATTGTGATGTATATAGTCATGTAGAGCATGCATTCAATTACAGTAGACTCATCTTAGAATAACATAGCTCAATGGTGAATCTAAGAGAACGAATTGAACTCTATTAAGATATGGTTTGATCCATGATGAGTTTTACTAATGTATCCATCTAGGATATACCTTAAAATTGCTACATATTGATAATTTAGGGTTCACTCCAGTTTTGTCCCAATTATATCAGATATGATATGGTAAGAAACCCAACTTAAAGAAGTTAAGGCTTGGGCTTGTGCTATGTTTGTCTGGAAACATAATGTAGACAATCTGGAAATAAGGTCAAGTAAGTGTTGAATTGTGCTATATCCCAAAAGTGGTTGGGATAGTATTTCTTTTATTCTAATGAACAAAAGTTGTCTATTAGGATGTTTGCTGGATTTTCTTGAGAAAGAGTTCATTCAAGAAAGATGCAAAAGTAGATAGAATTTATAGAATTGTCTGTAAAGCCACAAACGAACAAAGATCCAACCCTTGTCTCTGTTGAGACAAAACCCTTAACTACACTACAATCTTTTCAGTAGATCAGATTGGATATTTCTTAACATAAGAGAGATATTGTATCTCTATTAGAATGTGAAAGAATTGTTCTTTGGTGATAAAGATCACCAAGATAATCCTATTGATTATTACTAGACGATGTTTCACATCAACTCGAGAAATGACTAAGAGTCATTAAATCCAATATGGATAGGTACAGACCTAAAAGGCTTAACTATTTAAGAATGTTTTCAACATAGGCAAAAAGTTGTATATGAAGAAACTTGTTTGATAATAGTTATGCCGAAATCCATTTGGATCTTGTTATCTATAAACACACATTTTGAATATGAGATATGTCAAAAAGGATATAAAGATGTTATATCAAATGGTGAAAAACCATAAAAGTGTGTAAGTTATAGAAGGTCTATTAATAGACTACAAGGTTCTCATAATTAGAACATCTATAAAGTTGAAGTAATCAAATTGTTTGATTTCTCTCATTGTATAGATGGACCATGAGTGTATAAAAGGTTAGTGGGAGTGCGATTGTTTTTCTTTATCCTATCAATAAAATGACATCCTAATCATTATGAATGATATATAAATGTTATCTAATGTGAAGTTTTAGTTTTTGAGAAAAACTTCTTCATGAAAGATTTGGTAGAAGCATCCAACAAGATCTATAGAGATAGATCATATAGATTGCTAAGTATCTCCAAGTCATTAAACATAGTTGAAATGTTGAAGGAGTTCAACATGGAGAATTCTAAGGGAGGTCTGATTTACTTCAGATAAGAATTCATTATTCAAGGGCATGTGCCATAGGATAACACAAATAAGGTTCTTAAAGTGTTAAGAAGCCTTATTCTACACTATGTATTGAACCTGATATCTATTATGTTGTAATTGTTACAAATAGTTATCAGTCAATTCAAATATGGAATATTGGATTGTATTTGGAAATTGTAAACTCATAGTAGATAGGTATATAGATTTGGATATGATCCATATGGGGTATATTTTATATTCACTTTAGTTGGTGAAATACTTAATGGAAGAACTGTATGAAAGATACAGTGGATTCCATTATTAAGGGTGAATTAATTGTCGCATTGTCTAGGAGACTGTTTGGATCTATAAGTTCATTTAGAACTTGGAGTTATTCCTTCCATTGAGTTGCCCACACCTTGTTTTGTGACAACAATGGGTCTATATCTCGAGTATAGGAATCACGGTCTCATTAAAAGTCCAAACACATAGAATGGCAATTCCAAGTGATTAGAGGAATCATTGGAAAAGGTAATAGATACATTACAGAAGATATTATCTACATAAGTTTTTGTAGACCTACTGACTAAAGCTTTAAAACATAATTGGTTATGTCTAAGACCAACATCTTGAGAAGATAGGTATGCAATACATGGTCGATTGGCTTTAGTGCAAGTGGGAGATTGTTAGGATTATGCCCTAGAGCCAATCATAGAGATGATTGTTTAGGGATTAGGAACAATTGTTTGATTTCAATTATGTATGTCACATTTATTATTGATTTAATAAAAGGGCTTATTCTATTATGGTTATATGCATCATTTATATTTACATAATATGTCAATGGAGTTAGAGTTGAGAATATGGAATTACAAAGAGTTGTAATTTTGAGACTATAGATATATCTCTGTACTAAACTCCTAAAGCATTCCTAGTTGAAGGTTCACTATGATGGACAGTAATGAACCATAGGACTAGCACTTGTTAGGTTGACTCTATAGGAGGATAGCTAGTCTCAAGCTATTTGTGTGGAGACACTACAACCAACAAGTGGGTGCCTATTACGAGAATAGGTACACTGAATGTGACCAAAGATATGAGATAAACTGAATGGAATTTTATCCTGCCTGTCAATTAGTTTCTCATTGTTATAGTGGTACAAGTAATCCTTAGACCTAAGACGCCATAGTTGTCTTATGCATGTAGCTTTAGAAGTTTGATAACACTAAACGCAAATCCTATTTAGGGGTTTGCAAATGTGTTCATTGGCCCTACTGCTATGTGTATAAAGGCATGTGAGTGATCAACAAGGGATCCATCACTCTCAGGAAAAAGAGAGAGAATGTCTCATATAGCATTCATAATATAACTTATTAAATCCATGGCCATGGTAGGATGAATATGAAAAGAGTTTCATGAGTTCATCAATGAGTTGATATCTATGAATGAGTATAAAGTAATTGAACTAGGGACTTGACAGACTTCCATGTCCTATTAGTTTAATTGGAGACATTCTGTAGATGGAAGGATGTAATTGTAACCAATAAACTATAACAGAAGGGTTCTTTGTTAGATACTTATTCACCTCATTAAGGACAACACCATGAACCATATGCTAGGTGTTATTCATGGTTAGTAGAAGCCC
This sequence comes from Liquidambar formosana, assembly GCA_039720395.1. Taxonomy (NCBI): domain Eukaryota; kingdom Viridiplantae; phylum Streptophyta; class Magnoliopsida; order Saxifragales; family Altingiaceae; genus Liquidambar; species Liquidambar formosana. The sequence goes on from CM077831.1 coordinate 6,025,593, forward strand.
TAATTGATATAAGTGAGTTATAATCAATTAGGGAATTGGAAGGAGTTCCAATTAGATCCTAAATGGAAAGAGTTCCATTGTGTACACCTTGTGCTATTCCTATTACTTGATGTTGTGAACCTAATGGGTCACACACTGATCATGCAAGATAAGCTTTAAAGTCTATGAGAGAAAGGGTATGAGTGCATAAAGAATAGTTCTTTGAGGCCTATTTATATTTGATATAATTTATAGGGGTTATTGTGCAATTTAGAGAAATTGCATAAAACCCTAATAGGGTTTCCCCCTAGGGCCCGCCCCCCTTAAGTGTGGACTATATAAGTCACACTTTGATGTGTGACATCATTATGAAGTTGAACTCCCAAGGGCTGGCCAAAAATTCCAGCCTCCCTCTCTCTCTCTCCTCTCTTCTCCTACACTAGCAACAACAAGGAAAAGGTGGAAAGGACTTGAAGCTCTAGCTAGGTGTGGATACCGTTGGAGGCAGCACACTTGGGCTGCTCACTCACCGCTGTCCGGAATCAAAGCTTGGAGCAAAAAGGAGAAGACAAAAATTTTATAAGTGTTCTAACCCTATTCGTAGTTAGGGTTTGATTTTGTGTTATGCATAGTTAGATTCATGGGATTGGGAATCGTAGGAAAAATTTTTATATTCCGCACTTCTATTTGTCCTTCTTGTATGATTCCCAACATAAACACATAGAGCGGCAATTCCAAGTGATTAGAGGAATCATTGGAAGAGGTAATAGATACATTACAGAAGATATTATCTACATAAGTTTTTGTAGACCTACTGACTAAAGCTTTAAAACATAATTGGTTATGTCTAAGACCAACATCTTGAGAAGATATGTATGCGATACATGGTCAATTGGCTTTAGTGCAAGTGGGAGATTGTAAGGATTATGCCTTAGAGCCAATCATGGAGATGATTGTTTAGGGATTAGGAACAATCATTTGATTTCATTTATGTATGTCATATTTATTATTGATTTAATAAAAGGGCTTATTCTATTATGTTTATATGCATCATTTATATTTACATAATATGTCCATGGAGTTAGAGTTGAGAATATGGAATTGCAAAGAGTTGTAATTTTGAGACTGTAAATATATCTCTGTACTAAACTCCTAAAGCATTCCTAGTTGAAGGTTCACTATGATGGACAATAATGAACTATAAGACTAGCACTCGTTAGGTTGACTCTATAGGAGGATAGCTGGTCTCAAGTTATTTTTGTAGAGACACTACAACCAATAGGTGGGTGCCTATTAATAGCATAGGTACACTGAATGTGACCAAAGATATGAGATAAACTGAATGGAATTTTATCCTGCTTGTCAATCAGTTTCTCATTATTATAGTGGTACAAGTAATCCTTAGACCTGAGACACCATAGTTGTCTTATGCATGTAGCTTTAGAAGTTTGATAACACTAAGTGTAGATCCTATTCAGGGGTCTGCAAAGGTGTTCATTGGCCCCACTGCTATGTGTATGAAGGCATGTGAGTGATCAACAAGGGATCCATCACTCTCAGGAAAAAGAGAGAGAATGTCTCATATAACATTCATAATATAACTCATTAAATCCATGGCCATGGTAGGATGAATGTGGAAAAGAGTTTCCATGAGTTCATCAATGAGTTGATATCTATGAATGAGTATAAAGTAATTAAACTAGGGACTTGACAGACTTCCATGTCCTATTAGTTCAATTGGAGACATTGTGTTGAAGGAAGGATGCAATTGTAACCTATAAACTATAACAGAAGGGTTCTTTGTAAATCACTATTCACCTCATTAAGGACTACACCATGAGCTATATGCTAGGTGTTACTCATGGTTAGTAGAAGTCCTAATTGATATAAGTGAGTTATAATCAATTAGGGAATTGGAAGGAGTTCCAATTAGACCCTAAATGGAAAGAGTTCCATTGTGCACACCTCGTGCTATTCCTACTACTTGATGATGTGAACCCAATGGGTCACACACTGATCATGCAAGATGAGCTTTAAAATCTATGAGAGAAAGGGTATGAGTGCATAAAGAATAGTTCTTTGAGGCCTATTTATATTTGATATAATTTATAGGGGTTATTGTGCAATTTAGAGAAATTGCATAAAACCCTAATAGGGTTTCCCCCTAGGGTCGGCCCCCTTAAGTATGGACTATATAAGTCACACTTTGATATGTGGCATGATCATGAAGTTGAACTCCCAAGGGCTGGCCGAAAATTCCAGCCTCCCTCTCTCTCTCTCTCCTCTCTTCTCCTACACTAGCAACAACAAGGAAAAGGTGGAAAGGACTTGAAGCTCTAGCTAGGTGTGGATACCGTTTGAGGGTAGCACACTTGGGCTACTCATTCACCGCTGTCCGGAATCAAAGCTTGGAGCAACAAGGAGAAGACAAAAATTCTGTAAGTGTTCTAACGCTCTTCGTAGTTAAGGTTTGCTTTTGTGTTATGGATAGTTAGATTCATGGGCTGTGGAATCGTAGGAAAATTTTTTTTATTCCGCACTTCTATTTTTCCCTCTTGTATGATTCCCAACAGGCTAGCCACCTGGGCCCAGGAGGCTAGCCGCTCGGGGCTGGGTAGTCACCCGAGCCCACTTCGGATTTTTGCCTATTTCTGACTCCTAATGCTTCTAGGAGTGTTTCAGGAGGCAAATGAAGTCCGATTTTGATAAAATGAAAACCAAAACGACCGTGTTTCAATGAGGAATACATTTTTGAACATTTTATTGTGAAAACCACTAACCATGGGGGCATGGTTAGGTTTGACAAAGGCGGTTAACCGCTATGCTTTACCTTTGCTAAGCATAGGTATGCACATAGGATCAAACCAAATGCTTTCCATACCAAAATTAAACTTTATAAAACACTTTTGGGGATAAAATGATGACTAATTAAAGTCAATTTGAAAAGCTTTGGTTGGTAATTGTGAGTCAATTAGAGCTAACCCAAAGGAGGGTCAATTAACCAACTTGAACTACATCGAACCATTTTAATCCCGAGCCATTGATTCATCAAATTGAACCTAGAAATACCTCATATGCATCCATATGAACTCCAATTAACAATTTGGAGATCATTCCAAGGTCAAATGAAAAGTTTGTGACTTAAAAGACAATTATGCCCCTCAAGTCACAAAAGCTCTTATTATCCCTCAAGATCAACTCCGAATTGAACCAAAATTCATATCCATTGTCCTCGTGACTCTAGAAAACTAATGCAAGTGACTAGACTCAAAAAGAAAACAAAAACATGCATGAAATGATGAGCCCTAGTAAGGTGGTGCAAAAATGGGGTGTGACAGATTTTAATTGTTGTTTTGAGAAAATAATTTTGGTATGTTTGATTTCTAATTATTAATGAATGGTTTGCATTAATTTGGTACTTACTTTCTAAAAAATTTGATGTGGTTTATTTTTCTAGCATGTGAATTAATGAATTTGCCCTTTTTCATGCTTGAACCACGAACAATGGAAATCAAAATGAAGAGAGGCCATCATTTCTGCTATCCTTCAAAAGAAAATAAAAGAAAAATCCCTTGCCAACCTTTTTGAGCTTGAAAAATTTCTTTTCTGATACCTTTATCAAGGATTACCCCCTACACTAGGGGCAAATTTTGAAATGCTTGTTTGAAAGGATGGGTGGTGATAGAAGGAAAAAATAGAAAGAAAAGAAAATATGAGAGAAAAAGAAAAAGAAAAAGAAAAAATATATATATATATATACAAAAAGAAAGAGAAAGAAAGAAAGAAATAAGAAGAAAATAAGAAAGAAAAAGAAAGAGAGAAGAAAAGGAAAAAAGATTTCAAAGTGAAATAGCAAATGAAGTGCCAAGTTGGAAAGTGAAATGAGCAGTGATGAAATAATCTTTGACAGATAGGAACCCATTGAAATCAAACTTGAGCCTTTAATTTCCTTCCTTTTTCGAGCCTAAAGCCCTGAGCCTACATTACAATCCAAAGGGAAGCCCTCTTTGATTGATTGAAGTTGTTTAAGTACTGATGAACTAAGTAAGGCTTCATCCCTTTTTTGGTACGTAGGCAACCTTTAAAGGTGCAACCACATTATTATTTATGCAAGGGACATGCACAAAAAGACTCATGTGTTAGAGGGTCGAACCATTAATAATTCAAAAAGGAAGATTAGCATTTTATTAATGTTTACCATGTTATGAAAAAGGTTTCAAGCAGTTTAATGCCACTGAGAAAATATGATTATGATGGTGAAAATAATCTTTTGGAAATGCTGATGGGGTCATTGGTGGGTGAATATCACACTAGTCCGAATTGGAAAAGAAATAAGAAGGAGAACGCTTGCTAGGTTGAAAACCTAAAACGACGACCTAGGCAAAATTTAGGGCATAAGGAAGATGGGAAAGAAAATAAATATAAAAGAAAAAGAAAATTAAAAATTAAAATAAATGAAATGAAGAAAGGAGATAAAAGGATGAATTTCGAGCAAGGGGTAAGGTGAACCTTGTAAAGGATGTGTCTCAAAGTAAAAGAACATTTCAGAGATTATTTGTGGTGATTTCATGACTCAATTTCCTCTTTAGCATGTTTTAGGGGTGTCCTCATCTATTGTCATTTGATTCTGTTAGTTGTCTTTGTTTTTGGTAATTGTTTCTTGTCATTTATCCTTGAAGTAGGTTTTGCATTCATATGCATTGGAGTGATTTTATGTTTTCGTGTGCATCCCCTAATGAAAGGGACGAGGTCTTTCTTATAGTGTGTTCTCTATTAATTACTTGGCTAGTCTGTCGCATTCATGATTATTGGGTTTGAATTCTAGATAGAATTCTTACTCGCCTTGCAAGGAACCTTATCACTATTTTTGGTTTAGAACTCTAGATAGAGTTCCTACCTGTCTAGATGGAAACCTTTGGGTTTAAATTCTAGTTAGAATTCTTACTCGCCTTTAGGGGCACCTTCTCATTGTTTTTGGGTTAGAACTCTAGATAGAGTTCCTGCTTGTCCAGATGGACACCTTTAGGTTTGAATTTTAGGAAGAATTCTTACTCGCCTTTAGGGGCACCTTATCATTGTTTTTGGGTTTGAACTTTGGATAGAGTTCCTACCTGTCCAAGACAGTCACCTTTGGGTTTGAATTCTAGATATAATTCTTACTTGCCTTTAGTAGCACTTTATCACAGTTTCTATAATTGATCCACAGGAAAATGGATCATACTTATTGTGAACCATGGGTTTCGATCCGGGAGGAGGAAGGAGAACCCTTCTTTTAAAAAGACTTGTAGAGATTTAAATTAATAAAAATCTGGTTTTTGAAAGGTCCACAAAAACAATCAAACAAGGAGTCGCCACCTCATTTTTAGGAAAAGAGGAAAACCATAAAAAAGTTTTTAAAGAAAACCTTTGAAAACAAACCACATGACTCTGATCAAGGAAAAGCAAGTCTATCAAAACAAGAGAGGATTCGGAAACTAAGTTACGATGTGGGAAGGTTCTAGGAAACATCCTATAGGCACCCACATCGCCCCAAAATGGGTCTTTGAATTTATATGGGCTATTTCAATCACTTCCTAATTAGTCACCATGCATATGCAAAGAATCATCCACAAACTATCCATTCATCCATAGACATTCATAAAGCAATAAACATCCACAAAACATGTAAACATCCATAAACAAATAAGAGAGATATGGAAAGCAGTAGAGAGATAGAGAACAAGAAACAAATCCATCCTACTCCTCTAGTAATCATATGTGATGGATAAATGAATAAGCATGGGTCCATCTTACTCCTTTAGCAAATATGTGATGGACAAATGGATAAAAAGAAAGAAGAAAAAAGAAAAAAAAGGAAACCTAGGATACTTGGTATCCTAGGGCGGACTTGAACATCAAATGAGCACCTACGTACCTTACATGCAAAGATGTAAGGATCAAAGTCCACGTAGTTCGACTGAGAAGGGGTTACTCCCTTTACAATGAACTATAAACCCTAAGTTTCCATTAAAAGAAAAGAAGAGTTCTAAGAGAAGAAGGATTTCCAAAAAGAATTTGAGAAAAGATAGAGTTTGAAAAGAGATAGAACTCTTATCCAAAAAGAAGTTTGAGAAAAGTAGAATTCTAATAGAGATAGAACTCTAATTAAAAAAAGGAGTTTTAGAAAAAGCAGAATTCTAAAAGAGATAGAACTCTAAGTAAAACGGAATTTTAAGAGAGTTGGAAACTTAGGACCTCTAATCCAAAGTAAAGACAATAACCCAAAGGGGGAGAAGAGAACAAATCAAAACAAACTTACCATGAACCACTTACCATATGCAAATTATCCCGAAACATCGAGAAAACACCAATTAATCACCCTATGTATTCTATAGGGCAATTATTAAGCTCAAACCAACCATATTCATGCTCAAATAATCATTAGGAGACCTAATTCAAATCTGGACAGAATACTAAACATGCATATAATGACCTAAAACTCATGCAAATAACAAAAATCAAAAGAAAACACAAACCTAATATGCTCCTATATGCTCCTATATGCTCTAAACACCCTAACATGCACAAAACTATCAAAAACATGCTAAATAGGCATTACCATAATGAAAATATCATATGACAATCCTAAACATGAAAAGAAAATCTAAAATGATGCCTTAGGTAAGTATTTTATGTAAGAATGTGAAATAATCATTTTTATAGCGAGCTTTCTTAAGTAAAACTATTCGAAGATAATTTTACATAGAAACCACTCCGCATGAATGATTTCTTCACATATCCTACGTAAAATATATACCTAAGAATGCAAAGAAACTCACAGCGCACTTAAACACACTCTAGAAAGCACCTATGCACAACCTCACCCTCTAAGGACGATAATTATCCTCGAAAAGAATAATCATCCATACACCTATGAAGATGAGGCTTACACAGCAAGTGTCCTATACAAAAGGTGCTTAAAATCATGCATATAATTGAACCATGAAGAGAAAACGGCCTAAACACATCAACCAATTTTCTGTGCAAAACGTACCTCTATCCTTAAAAGAGAAACTATCCTAACAGCAAGCAATTCGCAATCCTATTCCACTAGCATGCTTTCACATCATATTTGAATCATATACACTCTAAAATATAGAGTATATATGATTCCTAATTCAATTCTAAGCTATAACTATGCAGAGAATGGAGTAGAAGAAGAAGGAATCGTAAAAGAATGCAAAGGAGACTTACAACAAAGCAAAGGTCTTCGCTACGTTCTTCCCTTCTCTTTGGCTTGGTTCCCTTCTAGTTCTTCTTTGAAATTTCAATAGAAAGCCTCCTCCAAGTGATGTGGGTGTGTGCAAACTTGTGGTCCCTCTCCCTCTTATGAATATGAAGTGTCTAAAGTCCCCTATGCTGATGAATGAACCTCTATTTATAACCAACCAACCATATGAACCAATGGTTGAGATTAATTCACCATAAAACCAATCTAGGGCTGTAATTAAATCCCATGAATGTTAAACAACTCAAAACCACCTCCCAATAGGCTTAGAAGTCCTTTAGAAGGCTGAAATTTGGAGTGGTAGAGTCCTATTCTGTAAAAAATGCAAAGAGAGACAAATCAGGATGGGACTCTTGGGTGACCGGTTGGGTGAACCTGGTTGGACTGCTTGGCCCAACCGGTTGGCCCAGTTGGGTGAACCCGTCACCCGAGAGGAATCCAAAAAAATTGGAATTCTAGCTCGGTTTGGACTCCGAACTTCAAACGGACACAAATTCTTCATTTTAACTCCGATTTGAGTGATTCAAAAGCCAAAATTTCAAGGATTCAATGTAGAATAATCTTAGAATATTCTTGAACCAAAAATCCCTGACCACAGTCAGGTGGCTGGGTTTTCATGAGGCGATTACCTAAAAAAAGGTCAATTAACCATAGGGTAATGTGGTGAACCAATCCAAAACCTATCAATAAATTAAATTGGCACTTCAATTAGGCTCATTTCATCATTCTAAGGTCAATGGAACACTCCGAAACAAATTTGGAAGTCAATTGGAAAGTATACGAAGTAAAAGATGAAATTGCCCTTCAAGTCGCAAAAGTTCTAATTAGCTATCCAAACCTATCTGGAATTGAACCAAATTTAACACACATATCCAAAATGACCCTAGAAACTAAATGCAAGTGATGGGACTCAACAAAGAGACAAAAATATGCATGCAATGATGACCTATTCTCCTAAGGCTTAAAAGGGCAAAAGTGTCCTTTAAGGCTTAGGGACTCCTAAAAGCTTTTAAACCTAACCAAATGCTGTCATGATCTCATGGGATGAAAATGGGGTGTCTACAGATGCCCCTCATTGGTGGAGTTTGCTTCGCAAGCGACACCAATGTTAGAAAAGATAGCCCATTTTCATAAGAAAAGGGCAAAGAACCATAGCTTGAACTTCAACAGTGACTACTGAGGATGTTCATGACTGCTATAATGTACACTTGTACAAAATAGGGGGGTTGTGTGTGACTATGAAAGTCATTTAAACACACAGTACTCTCATATGCCTATTCTTTCTAATATGGGAATATATGCTTCTATAATGTACTCTCATTCTTTATAATGAGGACACGCACAAGATAGGGGGCGTGTGTGACCACAAGGATCATTTAAACACACTATACTCTCATATGCCTATTCTTTCTAATAGGGACACATATGCTTCTATAATGTACGCTCATTCTTTCTAATGAGGACACGCACAAGATAGGGGGTTGTGTGTAACTACAAGAGTCATTTAAACACACTATGCTCTTATTTGCCTATTCTTTCTAATAGGGACACATGTGCTTCTATAATGTACGCTCATTCTTTCTAATGAGGACACGCACAAGATAGGGGGTTGTGTGTGACTACAAGAGTCATTTAAACACACCATGCTTACTAAACAAAATCATAGGACTTTAATTCTAACAACTTTGTTAAAATTAAGTGAGGGCAATCAATTCATTGTGCTATAATTTCCTCAAGAAATAAATAGCAATGCAAAGCAATTCATGTATGTGACTCAAAGAGTCATTTAAATATACTATCACAAATACTTCTATCCAAGCAATGACAAGCTTTATTTTAACAATCTTTGTTAAAATTAAGCGAAACAAATACTCCAATTGTGCTATAATTCCCTCAAGAAATTAATAGCAATGCAAAAAAATCCATGTATGTGACTCAAAGAGTCATTTGAACATACTTCCAAAATCAATTCCAATCGAGCAATCATAGGCTTTATTTTAACAATCTTTGTTAAAATTAAGCAAGGCACACACTCCAATTATGCCATAATTTCCTCAAGAAATTAATGGCAATTCAATTCATCATAAAGAATCAAGAAATAACAATTTCACGATCCTTACAAAGCATCCCAAGCATTCAACAACTCATCATCCAATCAACAAATCTTTATTTTAACCTGAGGATTAAAAATAAGCAAGAACACTCAATCAATCCCAACGTGCTATAATTTCCTCAAGAAATAGATACCAATAGCAATTCAATCATAAGAAATCAAGGAATATAAAATTCCATGGTTCCGAACAAGTATCATAAGCATCATCCTTCCATCATCCAAAGATAAAGCCCTTTAACAAAGCAAATGTCAAAGTGGGCTTGCAAATACCACCATGAGTCAACTAATAATTCAATTAGTGACTAATCATTCATCATTTCATTCAATTCAAATCATTCACATCAAGTTCTAGACCTTTCAAGAGAGATTTCATCAAAAAATCAAGCGAAAAGGGGCCCGGTTAAGTGAAAATGTGCGAAAATTGCACAAAACGAAAAACCGGGTTGGGGGACCCGTTGGTGAACCGGTTGGACCGGTTGGGGCCAACGGGTCACCCGAGAGGGATTTTTTTGCTGCATTTTTTTGGTGTTTTGGCTATAAAGCCTTGCACTTTCCCTCATTTGTTCATCCTTCTAACTTGGTTTTTGAGAGCTTCTCTCTCTAGAAACCCAAAACTCAACATTCCCAACACCAAAATACCAAAACTTTGGCATTAAACTTGAATCATTGTGGTGATTTAACACCAACAACATCACTTTCAAGGAATCAAAACAACCTTTGATTCATCAAATCATCCTTCCCAACTTACTTTTTTCAAATCAAACCCATTTTCTCAAGAACACCCAACATGAGTTCTTCATCAAATAAATACTCCGATGCCAAGTATCCACATCACTTCCTCAATAAAACATACAAAGCACCTCATTATGAAGATCAACCGGATAGCCTGCTCTTGGAACCCAACAATCATCTCTCCTACATCCATTCCATGAATGAGGTAAGATAATTCCCAACTCCTTTAAGTTCATCCTTATTCTTTCATTTCATTGTTTCTTTTAAAATATTTGCTATTCTTATGAATGGAATGCATTGAGTTCTTGCTATTTTGACAACTTTTTGGAGTTTTCCATATGCAAAGACCTCATTTTCCAACATAGGCATAACTATGCCCACCAAGTGTTTGATAAAATTCCCAAGAGAATAAAATCTTTCTTTTTGCTTTCAAATAGTCAAGATAATCAAAAGTGAACTCAAGAGCATTCTCTAGAATACTAACCCATGAATTTTGAAGTTCTTTTCTTTACAAAAAACCTTGTAGGCATAACTATGCCCACTAAGTGTTTGATAAAATTCCCAAGAGAATAAAATCATTCTTTTTGCTTTCAAATGCCAAAAGTTCTTGAACAAACTATCAAAGATATCCTCCAAGAGGTTTACCCATGAGTTTTAAAACACTTTCCTTTACAAAACTCATGTAGGCATAACTATGTCCATCAAGTGTTTGATAAAATTCCCAAGAGAATAAAATCATTCTTTTTTCTTTCAAATGCCCAAAGTTCCTATACAAAACATCAAGGGTATTCTCTAGGAGGTTTACCTATGAGTTTAAAAACATTTTTCTTTACAAAAATCATATGGGGATAGCTATGCCCATTAAGTATTTAATAAAATTCCCAAGAGAATAAAATCATTCTTTTTCTTTTCAAATGCTCAAAGTTCTTAAACAAAACATCAAAGGTATTCTCTAAGAGGTTTATCCATGAGTTCAAAAACACTTTTCTTTACAAAAACCATGTGGGCATTACCATGCCTACCAAGTGTTTGATAAAATTCTCAAGAGAATAAAATCATTCTTTTTCTTTTCAAATGCTCAAAGTTCTTAAACAAAACATCAAAGGTATTCTCTAGGAAGTTTACCCATGAGTTTAAAAACACTTTTCTTTACAAAAATCATGTGGGCATAGCTATGCCCATCAAGTGTTTGATAAAATTCTCAAGAGAATAAAATCATTCTTTTTCTTTTCAAATGCTCAAAGTTCTTAAACAAAACATCAAAGGTATTCTCTAAGAGGTTTACCCATGAGTTTAAAAACACTTTTCTTTACAAAAAATCATGTGGGCATAGCTATGCCCATCAAGTATTTGATAAAATTCTCCTTTTTCTTTCAAGTGCTTTAACCAACCAAAGGAAAACTCATGGGTATTCTCTTGGATGTTAACCTTTGATTTTTGAAATACTTTCCTTTGTAAAGAACTTTCTTTTCACATGTGTAAACTTTTGAAAAACTTGAAAAACCATGAATTTAAGCATTCTTGATTTATTCATTAAGCATAGCAAATACTCAAAATAACAATTTCCATGATTTCCTTTATTCTTTATAGCCAAACTTTGAGGATAGGACAAGACATGCCCTTGGAGGAGTTATTGAATGGTGGCGCAAAATGGCCACACGGCAACCCGAAACCCAGAAGATTATAGTTAATGTGGGTTTTGGGGACTTTCTGAATGCTTTCTGGGTGGAGCAGAGGGACAGACAAGCTCTACTGGCCCTTACTGAGTTGTGGTGGGACACCACTAACACCTTTTATTTCAGTTTTGGGGAAATGAATCTTACCCCAACGGACTTCACTGTCATCACAGGACTTCGCCTAGGTGGGCGGAGGTTATCTTATTATGAGAATGCCCACAGGGATCCCCATTATCTCTTGGAACAACTTGGGACTATAGTATCCGTTCAAAGGGGTGGAGTGCTGTAAGTTTCAAGGGGGGAAATGACTCTTACCTCAGATAGATCCTAGATATGAGACTGTAAGTTTCAAGGTTGACTTGATTCTCTTAATCCCCAACTATTCATTAGACATTTCTTACCTAATTTCTCTTTACAGACACCTGTTGGGTATACACAAGAATGGATCAATCTCAATGCCAGCTTGAGAAGGGACATGATGAGGATGAGCCTAAGCCTATCAAGGCAAGAAGCGTATAGAGCGGGCGAACACGCAAACCCAGTAAGAATAGCTCAAATCACAAACTTTTGAAAATCTTTGGTTTTCTTTCAAACCATAGTACTCAAATCATTTATTTTCTTGGAAACTTGCAGATTGATTCCTTCCCTCAGTACAACCCAACCGTGGCTCCACTACCTCCTCCACTAACAGAAGAAGCGGGGCCAAGCAAGAGAAGGAAACCACCAAGGAAGCATTGAAGACACTTATTTTAAGTTTAAGAAACTCAATTTAAGCATCTAAAAACTCTTAACTTGTGAAATACTTGTATTAAGCCTATGTGGGCATTTATGTTATCTTTCAAGTTCTTTCTTTCAAGACCAAGTTCATGCATTCCCCACCTTTGAATTATGATATCTATCTCTTGTTGTTTGAATTTCATGACTCTTAAAACAAATTTGAGTCAATTTGGGCTCAAAATGGTCAAAATTAGCCTTCCGGAGCATACGAGCGTTAATGGTGGTCAAAACCAAGGATTGAGGAAAACTGGCTCGGGTGACCGGTTGGGCCCAACTGGTTGGTGAATCGGTTGGACCGGTTGGCCTCAACCGGTCTCCCGAGCGGTTTCGCTGTTTACACGTTTTGCGACTTTTTGACGCTTTTTTCGACTTCTAAGCTTTCTAGGACTCAAATTTGAGCCTAAAGGCCTATAAAAACACCCCCCACATGTTCATAAACCATTATTATTCATTCAACATCAAGTCATGGAGACTTTTGATAGCTTTTTGACACTTTGCTTCAGCAATATGAGTAAGGAAAACAAAAAGGTTTTCAAGAGTTACGGCTTGGACGCGCTTTATTCTCTTACCAAAGTCAAGGTAAGTTGGACAATGCTCTATGCTTCTACATACTTTTGGGATCCCGAGCTTTATGTTTTCCGTTTCCATCGTAATGAAATTTGCCCCACCATGAGGAATTTTGCGTGCTGTTCGGAGTGCAACCGTCAGGGTCCTTCATCCTTCCATACCTTCAGCAAAGTTATGTGTCTTCTTTTGCTTCTCTCCTGGAAATTTGCAAACTTGTTATCCCTCTTTCTAAGTCCCGAAACATAATTCCAATGGTTCAAGCAGAAACTTTCAATGGGCTAGACAAGGTACAGGATCGATTTGAAGCAAACTTTGAGGACAGCCCTCTCCTTCTTTATATGTGGTTGCTAGAGAGGTTAAACCTCTTACCACCTCTTCGTGTTGCAAAATATGGGTCTCAGCACTTTCGTCTGCGTGTACCTAAATTCCCTCTAGATGCTTCTCCTAATGAATGGCTTAACATGCTGTATTATACTTCCTGGCGATCTATCCATTGGCATGTACCTCAATGGAAGTGCACTGAAAAGGTATTTCTGCGAACTGTGGGCTGTACACTTGTCAAGTTGATGGGCTTGAAAGCGACTTCTTTTTACTGGCCATCTCGAATCCTTTGGCAATTTGGTGCAGTTCAAACAATTCCAAACCAAGTGAGTACCACTCAGACAAATTTAAGGCAAGTTCACCCCGTTCAACCTGTTTCTCAGTCTCTGGTTAAATAGACGGAGGATGGATGGAGCGGTTGGAACTCAGCTACCCTAGTTCCAAACACTAATGGATCTTATGAGCTTAGCAAGGAATACAAGAAGTGGTTATCTAAAGACATTAGCCACAAAGAAACAATGATGAGAGCTCAAGTAGCTGAGTTGAATAGGATTCCTTCACTGAGGAGTAAAAGGAGGCCAAGGGAGGACAACACCAAAGCGAACAAGACTACTAGAACAAAGAAGACTTCTCAGAGAGCAAGGAATTGGGAACCCTTTTGAATTTTAAGCATATTAAGCACAATAATAGTCCTTTGAGACTTACAATTATTACAAATAAAGCTATTATCAATTTCTCTAGTTTCGAATGAATTGCCATCAAATAATTAACTTTGATTTATGAATTGCTTTATACATTACCATGCCCCTTGTTTATTTTTCTTTTTCAATTGGACCGCACCCAAGGTAACTTTATGGGCTGCCTACGTATCTCCATTATATTTGTAAATATTTTCTTCTTTTCTTTTCTTTCTTTTTTTTTCTTTTTCTTTTCCTTTTTTGAATGATGGAGAATCAAGCCCTCGTAGTTCATGCTTTTCTTTTGCCTAGGCCGCCTTTACGGGTTTTTAACCTAGCAAGCTTTACACATGGTATCTCTTGAGTTGATCTAAATTGGTTGGTTGAGAGAACTCTATTCCATCCAAATCCATCAATTGAACTGCTCTTCCTATCAATATCTCCTTTATGATATAGGGACCACCCCAGTTAGGCCTGAACTTGCCCCTTGGATCAAAGATAGGCCACGATTTCTTTCAGCACTATGTCTCCATCTTTTAGGCCACGATCCTTGACACGCTTGTTGAAAGCTCTAGCTATTCTGCGCTGATAACCTTGAATATGGTACAGAGCATTCAAACACCTTTCATCAAGCAGAACTAGCTCATCATATCTGTTTCGTACCCAATCCACTTTCGACAACTGATTTTCCATTATTACCCTGAGAGAAGGAATTTCTAACTCGATTGGGAGAATTGCTTCCATGCCATAAACTAATGAGTACGGTGTAGCACCCGTGGAAGATCTAATTGAAGTGCAGTAACCCCATAGGACAAGTGGCAACTATTCTGACCAATCATTGTTCTTCTTAGCCGACTTTTGTAGCATGTTCTTTACATTCTTGTTAACTGCTTCAACTGCTCCATTCATCTGCGGCCTATAAGGGGAAGACTTGTGAACTCGAATGCTGTATTTCTACAAGATTTCTTCTACCTCACCTCGGAAGTGTTGTCCATTATCTGATATGATCTCATGTGCAACCCCATATCGGTAAATAATGTGGGTCTTAATGAAATGGGCCACTTGCTTTGACCCCAAGGTTTTGTAGGACTTCGCCTCTACCCACTTAGTGAAGTAATCTATTGCCACCAAGATAAACTCATGACCTTCCTTTGACTTAGGATGGATCTTTCCAGTAATATCTATTCCCCAAATTGAAAAAGGTTAAGGGGATGACATAGTATTCAAAGGCATTGATGGAAGGTGCTGAACATTGGCAAAGATCTGACAATTATGGCACTTCTTGACATGCAGATGACAATATCTTTCCATAGTGGTCCAATAGTAACCGAGACGAGCAACCTTCTTAGCTAGCATATAACCATTCATGTGAGGTGCCCCTGCTCCTTCATGTACCTCTTCGATTATTCTTTGAGCTTTTTCCTCCGTCATACAAAGCAAGTGGATGCCATCGTAGGATCTTCTATACAACTTTCCTCCGCACATGATGTAGTGGGTAGCCAATCTTCTCAGCGTATGCCTGTCAACCTTCGAAGCTCCTTCGGGATATTCTCTTTTCTCCACAAACCTCTGGATGTCATAGAACCACGGACGCCCATCTGTTACTTGACTATTCTGAATACTGCAACAGTACACTGGCTCTTTTCTTCTTTCAATCACGAGTGGACGAATATTTCTGCCTTCTGGAATTTCCACCATGGACGTAAGTGTAGCAAGAGCATCAGTAAAGCGATTCTTTACCCTTGACAAGTAGTGGAACTCTATTTTGTCAAATTCTTTGGTAAGTGCTTCTAGATAAGCATGATAGGGTAACAACTTCTCGTCTTGAGTCTTCCATTCCCCTTTGATTTGGTAGATAATCAAGGCTGAGCCTTTGTACACTTCTAATTCTTCAACTCCCAACTCTAAGGCTGCTTCCAACCCTAGAATGCAAGCTTCACATTCGGTGATGTTGTTTGTGGCCTCGAACCCTAACTTCATTGCCAGAGGGGTGTGGGCGTCATCAGGAGAAATCAACAAGACTCCAATGCCAAAGCTGTTAGGATTATGCCGTAGCGCCAATTATGGAGATGATTGTTTAGGGATTAGGAACAATCAATTGATTTCATTTATATATGTCACATTTATTATTGATTTAATAAAAGGGCTTATTCTATTATGTTTATATGCATCATTTATATTTACATAATATGTCCATGGAGTTAGAGTTGAGAATATGAAATTACAAAGGGTTGTAATTTTGAGACTGTAAATATATCTCTGTACTAAACTCCTAAATCATTCCTAGTTGAAGGTTCACTATGATGGACAGTAATGAACCATAGGACTAGCACTTGTTAGGTTGACTCTATAGGAGGATAGCTAGTCTCAAGCTATTTGTGTGGAGACACTACAACCAACAAGTGGGTGCCTATTATAAGAATAGGTACACTGAATGTGACCAAAGATATGAGATAAACTGAATGGAGTTTTAACCTGCCTGTCAATCAGTTTCTCATTGTTATAGTGGTACAAGTAATCCTTAGACCTGAGACACCATGGTTGTCTTATACATGTAGCTTTAGAAGTTTGATAACACTAAGTGCAGATCCTATTCAGGGGTCTGTAAGGGTGTTCATTGGCCCTACTGCTATGTGTGTGAAGGCATGTGAGTGATCAACAAGGAATCCATCACTCTCAGGAAAAAGAGAGTGAATGTCTCATACAGCATTCATTGAATATAACTCATTAAATCCATGGGCCCATGGTAGAATGAATATGGAAAGGAGTTTCCATAAGTTCATCATTGAGTTGATATTAATGAATGAGTATAAAGTAATTGAACTAGGGACTTGACAGACTTCCATGTCCTATTAGTTCAATTGGAGACATTGTGTTGATGGAAGGATGGAATTGTAACCTGTAAACTATAACAGAAGGGTTCTTTGTAAATGACTATTCACCTCATTAAGGACCACACCATGAGCCATATGCTAGGTGTTACTCATGGTTAGTAGAAGCCCTAATTGATATAAATGAGTTATAATCAATTAGGGAATTGAAAGGAGTTTCAATTAGACCCTTAATGGAAAGTGTTCCATTGTGCACAACTTGTGCTGTTCCTACTACTTGATGATGTGAACCCAATGGGTCACACACTGATCATGCTAAGAGAGCTTGATTGTCTATGAGAGAAAGGGTATAAGTGATTAAAGAAAAGTTCTTTAAGGGGCTAATTTGTATTTGATGCAAACTAGTGGGCTGATTGTGTAATTAAGAGTAATTACACAAATTAGATTAGGGTTTGGAATCCCCCCTTGGCCGGCGCTATTAGTGGGCTATATAATGCCCACTATAAGGTGATGACATCATCACAATCACTCCTCCCCAAGGGCTGGCTGAAAATTATAGCTCTCCCTCTCTCTCTCTCTTTCTTCTCCACCTCTAGCAACAACAAGGAAGAAGAAGGAAAGGACTTCAAGCTCAAGTTAGGTGTGGATACCATTGGAGGCAGCACACTTGGGCTGCTCATTCACTGCTGTCCGGAGACAAAGCTTGGAGCAAAAAGGAGAAGACAAAGCTTGGAGCATAAAGGAGAAGACATTAATCAACTGTAAGTAATCCCAACTCTCTTGGTAGTTAGGGTTTATGTTTTTGTATTATGCATAATCGGATTCATGGGTTTGGGAATCGTAGGAAAATTTTAATTCCGCCCTTTGTAGTTTTCCTCCCTAGTTAGATTCCCAACAGTGGTATCAGAGCCATGGTTATGCCTAATACAAACTGCATATGGGCTGTAATTCATGGTAAATTGATTGGTTAATAAATCTGGAATTTATGTTCATGCATTAGAATGGTTTCCCTCTCATGGCAAAACCTAGGGTTATTGAACCCTAGGTTAATTCTCCTTCTAATCCTCTTCTAAAATAGTTTTAGGGCTGCTGGTTATTCAAAAGTTGAATGGGGATTGAGTTTGGAGAAGATGATGAACAGTTTTTATGATAGTCATGAAAAATCGTCATCTTATTTTGCATGCCGAAATCAGAGTTCTTCTCCAAAATTTTCAAGCCATATATGGTTAGAAAGCTCTTCGAATCAGCTTTACAACCCAACAAACGGTTCATCAATCCGAGTTTTGTAGTGAAAGTTATGAATTTTTTACTACAGGCTGTCAGGGAAGACAGTTTTGCTCGGGAATGATGTAACAGCCACAATTGTGAGTTTTTGATTGAGATCAAAGGCATGGCAATGGTTGCCACCACTTGGGTTATGTTCTAGACATGGTAGGAAAGGGTTCCCAAGCATTCGGATGCATCATAATTGGATTATGAGTCTAGAACAGAAGGAAGAAGGAGAAGACCACCATGTTTGAATCTGGGTTTTAGAACCCTAGGGTTCTTGCTACTGTTATGATCAGATACTTCTGTACAATTGATGAATAATCATTATAGGACGATGATATGATGTATAGATCATATTCTTTAATAATCAAAGGAGTCTTGATGCATAAAGAATCAAAAAGTTTGATTTCTTGGAAGAACACAGCAGGCTGTTTTTCTGCAGAAAGTCATCAATGGAGTTTTGTTCATATCTTGAGCTAGGGAACTCCAAATTGCATGAAACCAATTTTATTAGTTTCCTAAGACATGTAGGATGCTAGGAAAAATAATTTGGTAGCCTGAATTAATCATCTTGCTGGGTATTAAATCAATTTGTGATCATGGACAGTATGCTGTCAAATTCTGGACAGCCTACTGTTCTTGAATTGTTTAGAACAATTGGGGATGATTTGATCATCCAAACCACTTCAATTAGCTTAGTAATTCATGTAGGGACATGATAAAAAAGCTGGTTTTGTTGGTTGAGTCGAATTGATTAAGTTTTAGAAACTTTTGTGACCTTGGAGGTCCTCCAATGGTGGTGCCAGCACTGGGTTCAGGAAACCCTAATGTTCTTTGAAGAAGACAGCCCTCTTGGCCACTCCACACATGTCCATGGGCTTGGCCCACACCCTGGCTTGAGTCCCCCTTTGCTGGCCATGGCTTCCCATGGCCTGGCCAAGCCATGGCAGCCTTGCTAAGCCATGGCAGCCCACTAATGTGGCGGCAGCCTTAGGGTTTATGATGAAACCCTAATTCCCATTAATGATGAAACCCTAATTCATTAATTGCATTAATTAAAAACCCTAATTGACTATTAATTACCTTAATTAAAGTGTTTAATGATTGGTCATTAATTGACCAATCATGGTTATTAATCATTATGGTATAATTAATTGCATTTATGATGTCTAGGGTTTAGGGTTTAGGAAACCCTAATTCATATTAATTAAACCCTAATTCTATTAATGCATTAATTAATAACTAAACCTAGTAATTAATGTGTCTAACCTAGGGTTAAATGATTGGTCATTAATGACCAATCATGATCATTAATGGTTTAGTAATTAATCATTGGCATTTAATAGGTTTAAGGTTTAGGGTTTTAGAAACCCTAATTAGTGCATATTAATTAGGAGTAATTAATATCCTAGGTGGCATTGATTAAACCCTAATCCTAATCATTAATACCGTATAAACCTAGGGTTTAAATGATTGGTCATTAATTGACCAATCATAAGGCATTTAATGTATTAGGGTTACACTTAGGGTTTAGAGTTAATGCATTTAGGGTTTAGGGTTTTAGGAAACCCTAATGCACTAATTAATTAATAAAATGATTTTATTTAATTCCAAAATTGATTATTTAATTAATGGTGATTAATTTTATAATGTTTTAAATTGTTTAAAACACAATTTAGGAATAAATAAAAATCTGGAAATTTTAATTAAATAAAATTGTTTTGTTTAATTAAAGAAACCCTAATATTTGATATTAGTGTTCAATTAGGGGACTTTATATGTTTCAATTAATTTGATTAATTGAAATTAAATGTCTTAAATGTTACGACTTAATTAATTCAGGAACTTATGCATCTCCTAATAAGATTAGGACACATTAATGAGATTAATGAAAACCAATCAATAGAGTTACCATGAATGCCCATATGTTTATTGCTTACAGTTATTTCCTTTATTATGCAATGTGATTGTATGGTTATGGATGAATGATGATTATGGACTATACCCCTTAAACCAATTGTGATTGGCCGTCTTATGAATGGGTTGTATTATTTTCAAGAGTTGTAATTTTATTTTGGTGATGTATTATTTATTTGGGGCTTGCATGCCACCTTCTTCTCTCTCTCTATCATTCTCTTATGTACCCCACATTCCCCTTATGTATCCCTTTCTTTAAAATTATGTAAATGTTATGTAATCGAGAGCGCACTAAGGAGGAGCATGGTGGACATAAAGGAGCATGGTGGAGCCCAACAAGCCTATGGTGGAGACCATGAAGCTAATGGAGGAGATTGAAGGACTTGAAAGCTTGGAGAAGATTTTCAAGAGTGCATGCTATGTTTCAAATGAATGTTTTACGATCACCGACACCCACCTTAGACCAAGGATTCAATTCATTGGCTTGGATTGAATCCTCTTAAAGTCCATAATCATCATAGTGGGAGCTTTTAATGAGATTAATAGAGATAGCTCCAAATCCAAAAATCGTTATATGTCACCTTATAGGGACTAATATCGATAAGTGGATTACATATATATAATGTTGTTATATATTTCTTATTTAAATGCATGAGATGTATGTTAGATTAGTTTATTTTGATGAGACCCTTAAAACCCCTCTATTTTAATATTAAGTTGGAAATGGAGAATACATTAGGGAATGGATTCTTCATTGCCTTCCATCATTATAGGATCATCTAACGTCCCTTAATGTGGGTACCTGGCTGCAGACATGTAGGAGCTACCCATATTAAAGACATTACTTGAAACTATCACATATATAGATATCATGGGGTGCCTAAGCTGGTATATACCAAGAAACTAACATGTGAGGTATATATTTGGTGAAACATACCTGTGTGAATGATGGGCTTAACTTAACTAAGGAAGTATTCCAAGAAACTAACATGTGAGGAATATGTACCCTAGAGGCAAAATGATTGGAACTTGCTTATGAAGCAATAGACAAAGAGTTGTCTTCTTACTATGGGTTAGAAGTCAAGAAACTAACATGTGAGGCTTCTAGGTCATAGTGGGACCCCAATCCCCATTAGGAATAAGATTCCCGAATTCCATTAGAGGGTGTATGGAATTTGATAAAATAGTGGGAGGTACCATATGATTGAAGACCCGATCATTATGGATTAAAAATGAAATCTAATTCTCTATTTAATTTTTATATGTAGTTCATAGAAATGGCTCACCTCAACCCGTTATCCAAAATATTGGACATCAACCGTTTGACTGGACCAAATTGTCTTGATTGGCTTAGGAATCTAAAAATTGTTTTGGATTCCAAAAATCTTACCTATGCACTTCATAATCCACTTCCCATTGCTCTTGCTGAGGCTACAACTCAGCAAGAGAAAGACGCTTACCAGAAGCGCATGGACGACGATCTCATGGCAAGGTGCTATATGATGGTATTTATGAGTCTCGAGCTTAAGAAGCAACACGAGTCCATGGGAAGTGCTTACGAGATTTTTATCAGCATACAAGAGTTGTATGGGAAAGAATTCTTGCTTGAATTTAATGAAGCTGCTACTTCCAAGTCTAAGCTCAAGCCCAAGGGCAAGGGTATAGGCAAGGGTAAGAGTACCCGGAGGAAGAAGAAAGGTAACAACAAAGCCAAAGGAACCTGTTTTCACTGCGGCAAGGATGGGCACTGGAAACGTAACTGCCGGGAGTATCTGGATACTCTAAAGAACCAACCTTTGGAAGGTATGGATCATGCTCTAAACTAAATGTTAGTTTTGCTTCCACTTGGGTATTTAATTCTGATGTGAATTTTGAATTCCATTCAGAATCTAGTGGGAAGCAGAAGGCAGAGTAAAGGCGGATCAACCCTACAAGTGGGGAATGGAGCAAACGTTGCTGCATTAGCTGTGGGGCTTGTTGCTTGACTCTACCTAATGGAGTAGTTTAGAAATAATAGTTGGCTATCTTTACATTCCAGAAGTTATTAGAAACATTAATTTTATTTCAGTTTTATCTAAACGAGGTTTTAGTTTGATTTAATAAATGTTTTCTATTAAATGAAGAGTTCATTACTTCTAGAGTTTATGTGGATGGCCTTTATTTACTAAACTTTATTACAAATATGAATTGCAATGCAGCATGATAGTTCTAAATTGAATGCTAATAAACCTAAGAGAACAAGATATACATAATGATGTATGTAGAAGTTTCTCTTACTTTACAACCTTTACCGATGATTCATTCTAGGTTTGGGTGTGTATACTTAAATGAAGTACAAGTCTGAAACATTTGAAAGGTTCAAAGAATTCAGATATGAAGTAGAGAAACACACTAGTAAAAGTATCAAGCTCTTCGATTGGATCGAGGAGGCAAATATTTAACTGGTGATCTTTCAAATCAACTTGTTCAAATAGGCATTCTATTCTAATGGACACCTCTTAGAACACTATAACTAAATGGTGTGTCAAAAAGGAGGAAGAGGACCTTATTGGATATAGTCCGATCCATGATAAGTTACAACAACCTAATATTATCTTGTTAGGATATGCCCTAGAAATTGCCACGTACTTGTGAAACAGAGTTCAAAGCAAGGTTGTCCCTTAAGACCTATATGAGATATGGAAAGGGAAGCACCAAACCTTAAGCATGTTAAGGTATGGGGTTGCACTGCATATGTAGAGACACATGATGTAACCAAATTGGAAATCAAGATAACTTAAATGTAGGTTTGTGGTTTATCCTAAAAGGAGTTTAGGATATCATATCTATCATCCTGATGAACAAAAGTATTTGTTAGTAAGTTTTCAATCTTTCTTGAAAAAGAGTTTATTCAAGAAGGAGATAACAACAGGAAAATAGAACTCAAAGAGTTGTCTAATGAGACACAAACCAACATTGATGCAACCACTGTCCCTGTAGAGACAAAACCCATCATTGTACCATGATTGTACAAAGGGTTAGTGGGAGTGCGATCACATTTATGGTCCTATAAGTGAATGACGTTCTACTTATTAGGGAATAATGTAGAGACGAGTAGGCCAAGGTCTTCTTCTTTATGGATCTCCGCAATGACACCACTTTCAAGGTACCAATTAAGGAGTGGCACGGTAGCATGGCTAATGTATGAACCCTAAAGTTCCTCAATGGTCGAGTCTTCCACAGTAAGGATCATGTCTTGAAACATTTCATTCATAGCCCCTGCATCAAGGTTCTCTGCTCAGTCCTCCTCTTTCTTTTCCCAGAACTCATCATTGATGGCTTCATCATCCACCATTTCAGCTGTGATTGGATACCATTCGATGAAGAAGATTTCAAAACCCAGAACTCGGATCTTGGTAGCTTGGTTAAAGGTGGGTTCTAGAAACCCGCAATATAGAAAATCATCCCCTTCTTTGACGAAGTAACCATTCAAAGTAGGTCGATATGGCGAGATCCTCAAGTCTGGCACCCTTTCCTCGGCTTTGGTTCTTACTTTCTCTTTATTCCTCTTTAGCATTTCCGCATGATCATTTCTAGAGGGCTCATATCCTAGCCCAAAGGTGTATGAGGTGACACGACTCTGAATAGACTTAGGGATCCCTTGTTGGCAATGCCCTAGCTCCATGCCTGGAAAGAAACTCATTCTTCTCATGATTTCACCAACGTGCAAGTTGCCATGGGGGCAAAAATCCAAGGGTATTAACTCACCCTTCTCAAGTTCTTTCTCAATGCATTGGACATAGTCAAACCCAGATAGTGGTACCGCTACTGATTCGGGTTGTATCTCACATATAGGCACACTTGCGAGTTTTAATTCATAGTCCCCTTGAAGTGTTACTATGGCTCCTCATAAGGAAACTTCACCTTTTGATGGAGTGAAGATGGCACAGCCCGAGCAGGATGGATCCAAGGTCGGCCCAACAGCAAGTTGAAACATGACAGCACATCCAACACTTGGAATTCCACCCTAAATTCAGTGGGTCCCATGATTAGATGTAAGGTAACCACTCCTATTACTTCTCGGCGGGTGTTGTCATAAGCTCTTACGGTCTGCCCAGATGGCGTGAAATCGGTGGGTCCCAAACCCAAGATAGTGGCAGTTCGGAGAGGACATACATTCAGCGCAGACCCATTATCGATAAGGACGGTAGGAACCCTCTTCCCCATAGTGTCAACGGTCACATAGAGAGCTTGAGAATGGCTTGGCCCGCTTTTGGGTAGGTCCACATCGATGAACACGATGGTTGAGTTCTTGGGAGTTGGGTTCACCAAATGTACCAACCCCTCGGGGGATGTATCAACAGGTACTTGTATCTGATTCAGCAGTTTCAACACGGTCTATCTGTGCTTATGCGAGGCCATGAGCAAGCCCCAAATAGTGATGTTGGCATTGGTCTTCTTCAGCTGCCTAAGCACCTCATCCTCTTCTTCTTGCAAGCTAGGACACCTCTGCCCTTCCAAATCTTCCAACGGATTCTCAGATTCTAGGTGGGGAGGCTTGAAATGACGACCCCCTCTGGTTATATGGTCCAACTCATTATCACTAGCCCATATGTCATGGACTTCCTCAGAGTCATTCATTAAGTCATCCCATTCTATCGGCTCATCTGTCATTGGACTTGGACTCGAGTATAGCACATAGTAATCAAATTTCCTCGACGATTCACCTAATAGGCCAACCTGAGGATCCCCTGCTTCATATCTTTCTTTCAGCTCTTGTTGGATAGATTTCTTTGGTAACAACAAAATCTTTTGGTCAATGAGGTCTTGAATGATCTTCTTTAACATAGAACAAGCCTCGGTGTCATGGCCGGGTGCACGATGGTATTGGCAATATTGGTGAGGGATTGATGGCCTTGGCTTTGGTGGGAGTGGCATGATAAGGCTGTTATTGCGGCAAATGGTGAAAAGGCGGGTTAGGGTCATGGGGAGTGGAGTGTATTGTCTTATAGGCCAGCGAGGGCGAGATGATTCAATCCCAATGGCATTTATGGTGTTAAGTGGGGGTGTGTTGTTGTGAGATGGGAGAGGATTACGGGTGACATTTGGACGAGTTGGTGGTGAGATGACTTGCTTGTCAATAAGGTCTTGGACTTGGTGGCAAAAGCGAATACAACGGTTGGTGGCATGGCCTTTGGATTGGTGGTACATGCAATACTTATTCTCGTTGTAGTTCTTGGGTAAGGGATTTGGTGGGGGTCTTGGGTCAAGTGGCTTCAATAGGTCACGGCTTACGAGCTTTTCAAGGACTCTTTCGAGTGGCATGAGCAGGTCGGTGAATTGGCGAGGTGGGTTAACATTATTGAGAGAGAAGGGTTGAATGGGTTGAGTTATAGTGTTGACCTCGGCATTGTTCTTCCCAGTAAAGTTTGTCTTGCGATTCCTCACTTCCTCAGTTTTGATTATCCCATCATTAATGGCATCCTCAACTTGTGTGCCAGCCCCAATAAGAGCTTTGAAATTCAGGAAATAGTGGGCAAATAAGTGCTTGTGATACACGGGCAGCAAGTTTATAACCACCAGTTGAATTTGGTCCTCCTCATTTGGTCTATCCGTCATTCTCGATGCCTTTTGTCTCCACCTTGTAATGTAAGCAGAGAAAGTTTCATGAGCCCCTTGCTTGGTAGTTTCCAGGTCTCTCCAGGTAACATCCACCTCTATGTTGCACTTGTAGTGCTCCGAGAACTCATTGCATATGTCTTCCCAAGTCCGAATTCTGTTCTCATCCAAGGATAAGAACCATTTCAAAGCGGAAGTGGCCAAGGTTTCATGGAACATTTGAGCTAAAAGCTCGTCAGTGGCCCCTCGAGGGTGCATGGCTCGCACATACATCTTCAAATGAGTCTTAGGGCAACCCGTCCCATCGAATTTCTCTAACTCCAACATCTTAAATTGCAATGGACACTACAACAAAAGTGAGTATTCACGACTTGAAATTAACGACTTGCATGGTTGCAAGCCATTAATATGGGTCTTTGACGACGTGTTTATTTAGCACGTCATTAAAAGATTCCAGATAGATACAATTCACGACGTACAAGAAAAGTGTGTCGTCAATGACATCTATTACGACGTGTTTTGCGTGTCGTAAAAACTATAGCGAAAAATACCTATTTACGACGTGCTTTATACGTCATTAAAAAATGGAGCAATCCCGTGTGTCTGGAGCAGAGAATTCTACTTATTTTTTACAACATGTTTCGTGCGTCGTAAATGTTCTAACGAGATTACCCTATATACGATGCATTGTACACGTCGTTAAAAAAACATTAAAACTCAGCGAAATTTTTAGCGGGCATTTTGCCTCGCTTTACTGAATTTTTCATTTTTTTTTTTGGGGTGCTTTACTCTTACGTCTACCGCACTTCTTCTTCTAATATCCATTCTAAACTAGGGCAGTCTAAAACCATTGTTGGCGTTCCACTCCTCTTGACGAAGGCTTGGCTCTCCTCCTCTAAGGTCCATTCAGAAGAAACCATCGGCGCCTCCTCCAATACCTCGACCCCTCTCTCCACAACAGCATCGATCGAGCTTCGGCTTTCAAGAGCTCGACGTTATTGGCTTCGGTTCCTCTGCAACCCATTCTAAAATAAGGCGGGCTGATGCTTTACTCTCCCATCTCTCAACTCTCAACCCTCAACCCTCAATCTTTCGGTATCTCATTTTGAATCGACGGTGCGTGATAGCTAGAAGAGTGAACTACTCGATGGTATGTCTGAAATTTCCTGTAGAAATTAATGTTAATCATTGTTAATCTGTGCGTCTCATCTTCATCCTGGCAGAGTTTCTCAAAGAGGAACGAACTCCGCTCTCTGTTTCAAGATCTCCTTGTTCTAAGGCTCAAAACCTCCCTCCTCTGTTTCAAGATCTCCTCACTAGTAAGTAATTCTCTTCTTCTCACCCACTATCTCTCTCTCTCTCTCTCTCTGTGTGGCATGGCCTTCATTTTGCTATAGTTATGAGTTTTGTCCATCTTTTGTGGTTTCTCGGTGCTATAGTTTTTAGGGGTTTGTCTAGATTTTGGCTGTCAATGGGTGTGTTTTTGGGTGTGATTTTTGGAGGTTTTTCTAATAGCCAAGATTCATGCCCAGATTTTTTTTTACTCTACTTTTAGCAAGAAAAACCCCATGTGTTTCTTTCACTACTTACCTAGAAGAACCCATGTATTTCTCATTTCACTTCAACTGGAAGAACCCCTTCTTCACATCAACCAAACCCACTTGATCCCTTAAAACCCAAAACCCCAATTGCATAAATTCCCTAAATTTATCTCACACATTCTTGAGACAATGAGAAATTACTACTGGCCCATTTCATAGAATCCCATATTCTGTAAAGAAATGATCCAAGCTGGGCACAAAAGGCACGCCCATTTCATAGAATTCCATATTATGGCGTCTGGTGCATGTTCAAAACTCAACAAAGAACTGAGATTTGGGCGGTGTTGTTGATATGCTAATAGGTTTGATTGAACTGCTTATTTCAGCTGACGGAAAGAATTGCTTATCATAAAGGTAGCAAATTTTTATAATTTTTAACTTCTGAGGATTCTTTCTAATTCTTACGGTGGCATCAAAGTGTATGCTTGTGTTTTTATTTTCTCTAGTGCATTCCAAGTGTTTGTTGTTTGGTGTCTTAGGGGTCTTTGTGCTAGGTTGCCTATCATGTTTGTGGGAGTCTTGTGGAATCATTTGGATGTCGTATGGTTGTTTATGGGTTGTCTTTTGGTGCTGTATCAGGTGTTCTTCACTTTTTTCTGGATTTAATAATATTTTGTTGCCTAAAACAAAAAGAAAAAAAAAAGAAAAAGAAAAAGTGTATGCTTGTGCTTTTTTTTTTCCCCTCTAGGAACAGGGGGTGGGGGGATTAAAGCCAAATCACATGATATTGGTTAGTGTCCTCAGTTGTTGTGCTCGTTTTGGTGTTCTTCAACAAGAGGTTTGGATTCATTGATATATTGAAAAGAATGGGATTGAGGTGGATTATTTTTTAGGTGCCTCTCTGGTGATTTTTTAGGATTCATCAATATATTGAAAAAATTGGGGATTAGGATGAATGAAATTACCTTTGTAGCTATCCTATGCGCTTTCTCTCATGCAGGGTTGGTCAAAACATGATGTGAGATGTTTGATCAAATGATTCAAGATTATAAGATTAGGCCCAATATTGAGCACTACTCTTGTATGGTTGATCTTTTTAGTCGTGCCAATCTTTTTGATGAGGCTCGAGAGTTTATAAAGGCAATGCCATTCCACCCAGATGTATTCATATGGGGGGCTTTGTCCAGTGGCTTGAGGATCTATGGGGAGAGATCGTTGATGGAAGATAAAGAATTGAGAGAGAATCTAGTTGGGTTGGAACCTAGGGATAACGGAGCTTATATTCTCATGTCTAATATATATGCTTCCATTGACAAATGGGACAGTTCCACAAGAATGAGAAGGATGATGGAAGGAATGGGATTGAAGAAGAATAATCCAGGTTGTAGCTTAATTGAGGTGGATCAGGTGGTACATGAATTTTTAGCTGGAGGAAGATTACATCCTCTGTTGAGACAAATATATGAGATGCTTGATCAAATTTACAGAGAGCTAAAGTGCAAAGCATTCCTATAATTTAATTTTAATATAATTTTAAAAGATAAAAAGACAATAAAATAAATAATAGGGCTACTGCTGATTGTTCTTCTTCTCTCTTTGTTTACTTTTTCAGTTATTTTTTAAATCCAAGTTAGGTCCACAAATATTAAAGTCAACAAGTGACTAAACAACTCATATATGTTCTATGATTTTCTTTTCTCGATCTATTCCATATATAGGGTCTTAACTGTGACATATTTGAAGTTGTTCACATTATTTATTCCATATTTAGCCATCTAACCTTAGATTGTTGTTTATAACTTTGTCCTTCACGGAAAAAGGAAAATATATTCTGTAAATTGCATGAGAACATTGCATGGAAATCACTCATATATGCATAAAGTTGTAGATGTAGACATG
Source organism: Liquidambar formosana (assembly GCA_039720395.1). Taxonomy (NCBI): domain Eukaryota; kingdom Viridiplantae; phylum Streptophyta; class Magnoliopsida; order Saxifragales; family Altingiaceae; genus Liquidambar; species Liquidambar formosana. Next base: position 6,054,757 of record CM077831.1, read on the forward strand.
GTTGCTGCAGGCCTGATTATTTCTGGGTTTAAATTGACTATTCTTGTTTTGCTTATTATGCCAGAGTCCATGCTATTCTTAATGTGATGAGTTCCAAATATGCCCAATTCAGTTTCCAAAGCATATTTTTTGAACATCATTTGCACTTCACTTTTCTCTTCTTGCGCACCACTTGCACTATATTTGTTACTGCCACAACATCACTTACAAAGATATAGAGACTGGTGGAGTCATGGAGGTGCCATGTAGATTCTATACATCACTATCAAAATTGGAAACCCTTGAAGATTCTATACCCCTGAGTATGAAGTTGGAATTAAAATATTCTTAGATTTTGCTTTTTCCAATTCAAGATTTGGGGATAGGATCCAGTGTCCCTTTTTTTAGGTTGTCCAAAGTGGCTTGTAGATTATTGGAGAAAGTATAGAAGCATGAGAGCTACTGTGGAGAGAGATTTGAATCTGATATTTTAAAAATTATTGTTTTATGCAGAAAGTGATAATGGCTATTTAGTCTCCAATTACGGCCATATTACCTCGACCCAAAACTTGGAAGTCACTCCTTAGTGATCCACTAACACATAGGAATTGTTTTTATGTGCAGCCATGGCTTTTGGAAGCCATGGCAGAGGAGTTTGGCCTCAGTTTTGTAGAAAAACGCCCCAACAGTCCAGGTTTTTATAATTGTCTTAAACTAAACAAACCCCAGCACATTGTTGTCAATGGTATCCTCTTTTCATTGTTAGATGGTTGGACTTGCTCTCTGCAATCTGGATGCAGGAAAGGAAACTCAAAGGCTGATTTTGTGGCCTGAGATAGACTTCTCTTGTATTTGAATTCAGCAGAATTCAAATCCATATGTTGACAGGTATTATGAGGAATAGATAGCGGTATTGGTATCTTAGAACTGACTTTTAGAGGTCCAGTTTCACATTTGAAAGGTTCTTGAAAGTTGGGTGCCCCATTAAACAATGCAGGAAAAACATGTATTTTGAGGTACCTAAACAAATTTTATTTATTTATTTATTTTTTTGATTTGATACTCAAAGTCCATTTTGTGAAGCAATGGACTTTAAAATGTTCCCTCATGGGTAAGGAAGTTAGCTAACCTAGCTTATTATATTTAATTTAATGAAAAAATTTAGGTCACCCATATAATGATCAAAGATTAAGGCTGCAAGGAGGACTAGCTTCGTCATCCTCAAAATTTAGGTCACCCATATAACGTTCCCTCATGTGTTTAGTTGCCTAGAAAATTGTGGAATAGAAAATAAGTTTTTTTTATTTTATGTTCATGTTTCTAAAATGAAGAAGCATTGCACTTGATGATTTATTCTTGTTGTTTTCTTAATCTAGGAGGTAATTTTGGTATTTTGAGAAAAATTAGGGTTGACATTGTCAATTATGAGTTGACCTAAATATTTGTTTCTATGATTTTAGAGTTTCAAGTCCCTTAAAAATAGTTTTTGCATTTTTTATTTTTATTTTTGGATGAATCTGATGTGGCAGTGTAGTTGTATTATTTAAGAGTTAAAATTTGAAGAGCTAGTTTTTGAGTGCTGGTTTGTCAATGCTCAAGTGTGCATATAATCCAAGGACTGAGGCTATTAAGCTGCATTTTTAGTGTCAAAAGCTGGTGTCAACTAAAGGTTTTGATGCTATCATGTAGCTATTTTTGAGCTGACTGGATAGTTAAATTGCTACTGAATTAGTCAAGACTTGAGCTAGTTTGACACTCAATTTCAACTATCTTGCTATAAGGACAAGTTGATATTAAGATATCAAGTCTGATGATATTGATGTGCTCTACCTTGCTCTAGTTAGGCAATTACAAGACGTTTATGATGCTGTTTGCTGTGGTAGAGGCTGGATGAATTGTGGCTATTGGGATGCTCTGAAGATCAGCTGTTAAGGTTCAAATTCTAATAGCTGATGAGGTTATTAATAGTTGGCACTATTAGTTTTCTTGTATTTCTATATAGTTGTTATAGTTGTTTTTCTTGATATAGTTGGCAATATTAGAGTTCTTGTTATACTTGTTTCTAGTTTGCCTTTTTAAGATAGTAGTGGCTAGAGCTTTCTATGTTCTACACCTTCAAGGGTTGGGTTTTTAGTTTCTGAACATATTTTGTTGCATTTCAGTTTTGCAAAATGGACAAAAGAAGGATGATGTTTCTTCCCATGAATACTGTTACAATATGCAGACATGTCCTCTTAAAGAATCAGTCTTGTTACGCCCTATAGCAACGTAATGTGACTTATCTAGATGATGTCTACCTTTGAGTTTTTTTACTATTATGAGGGGTAGTATGTGACATATGCTCTACAACACCCTTTGAGTTGCATATAAAAACAGTCGAGATGGGAGGAGAGAAATGGCAGACATGGATTATCCAACTATTGACTCATTGTCAAATTCTATAAATAACTCCTTATCATACAATGATATATTCGGAGGAACATTGTTTCTTCAAAAATTAGGATAAAAAAACAAGTGTTCAATCCTTAGGACAATATATGTGTAGATGATACAACAAGAGAAACTTGTGAGTAAACCATATTTCTTTCCACTAATAATAAATTATTTTGTTGTTTTCCATTTCAAGGACATTTGGTTGAGGCATCTTAAAAGGTCTTCTTTTTTTTGAGATTGAGAAGGCTAATGGGAGACTGTTGAAGCAGCAGATGTTTCATTGTTATATATTCTCCTTTTTGAACTTTATTTTGACATTATATATATAAATTTTGTTAGTCTAGTTTATAAACATGTACTTAAACTTAATGGATGTATGAATGTTTTTTGAATTGGGTTCAATTGGTTCAAATCTTAGATATGGATGGTTGGGAGTAGATGTTAATTGTGGATTAATGCACTTAGGAAAAAAATGATTTTGATGAATGATATATTTGTTATAACTTCTGAGTTGCTTGTGCTATCTTGGACAATAATAGAAGATATACAAATGTATTGTTGGCATTTGATAAGCAAAGCAGGGAACAGGTTATAGACAAAAGATTATAAAAAAAATAAAATAATAAATAATATATTAAAAAAATAAATAAATAATTTATTACGACGTGTATGGAAAGTCGTAAATAGTTATTAACGACGTGTGAAATACGTCGTAAAAAGCATATCAACGGTATGCCTACAGTTGTAACGATGTGCAGTGTGCGTCTTTAAAACACTTAATACGACGTATGCTGCATGTCGTTAAAACTATAAGCATACATTTTTCACGACGTTTATTGTGCGTTGTTACAAAACTTAATACGACGTACATTGCACGTCGTTAAAACTGTAGGCATACCATTGATATGCTTTTAACGACGTATATCACACGTCGTTAATAACTATTAACGACGCATAGTGCAAGTCGTTAAAAGGTCTTTTACGACGCGCATTGTGCGTCGTAAATATGTCTTGACTTTCCACGGCATCGCGATGTACGACATGCGCTTGTACGTCGTAAAAAGCCTATTTTGTTGTAGTGGGAATACGAGCCGTTGGAAACAGAGATAAAGTCCGCACATCGACCATGTCATCGGCTCTATGAATCCCTTTTATAGTTCTCTCCAATGCTTCTACCTTGCTAGCTAACACGGAATCACTGCTAGAACCTTTCCCTTTGGTTTCCCCTTTTAGGTTGATGACCACAGGCTTCGAACTACTTTCCCCCCTTGTCTTGGTGTCCTCATTGGATTGAGGTCCCTCTTCGGTGCCAGCCGCATGAGGTATACCCAAGGAATGGGCTTTAGAACCATTTTGTTCAAGATCCGTCATCTTCTGTTTGTTCTCTTGAGCCATTTTCAATACGGTATCGAATGTCTCGGCGATATGATCAAGCTTGGTCATGATGGCTTTCAGGCAAGCCTCAAGGTCAAAGTGCCCCTCACTAGTTCTTTCGTCGGCCATGTCTGTCTGATGGGTAGATTCAACACTCACTAGATGCCCTTGCAGATTGCAGATCCAAGCCAGCACGTCTATGGATAGAAAAGTTTTAACCCTTAGCCTAAGGACTTGTCCTAAACCTCCATATTTTCCTTAATGAACTCGGTCTCTATACTATATTCAATTAATTCATTCCTTTTATCCAATTACCTTTACAAGGGTCATGCATTAAGGGTATGTTTAAGAGAATAGGGTATAGAGTCCTTCAATTAGGTTTAATTAATTCCCATAGATTAGCACATCACAAACATAGCTTTACATCCTATTTCCTTAACTTATTCCTCCTAACCCATGGCCTTAACAAAAGTTAGGGTTTAAAGGTATATGTTAAGGGCATAAGATATAAAGCCTCACACCACAAACACGGCATAGCATCATTACAAACAATTGTGGGTGCATAATGGTGAGACTATAGTGTCCTATAAGGCCCACTACATGAACTAAAAGAAGGTAGGCTAGGGTCCTTCACTTGCTTGAGCAATCCTTATACCTAACCACATGTGGCATCAGGAACGCCGCGTGGGTCCAGCAGTACGTGATTAACTCATTTAATATACCCAAGGGCCAGCCCAAGGGTACTAGGCAAGAGAGGTTGATAGCTTTTGCCCCAACACTTAGAATCAGGAAAACCAAGGTTGAAACTAGGCCCATTGTTGGCAAGGATACATCGAGGGACATCGATCCTAACTTGCAAGAGTTTGCACACACAATGCAATAAATGAAAGCACACAATCAAGCGGATGCAATGTGATTGATTTTAATTAAACATAAGAAATTAACTTAGCCCAATTAAACTTTATAGAGTCTAGCCCACAAATCCCCAGTGGAGTCGCCAAACTGTGAACCCCGGAAATTGGGCCCACAAGATTGAAAAGAAAATAAAATTGGTTTTGAAAAAAAGAAAAGGAGTCGCCACCTTATTTTTTAAAGGAAACAAGGAAAACCCTAAAAATAGTTTGTTTTAAGAAAACAATTTGAATGACTCCATGTTTTAAAAAGGAAATGCAAAAACAAGTCTTTTGGAAACCAAAGAAATCAGGGATTCGGAGGCTAAGTTATGATATGGGAAGGTTCTAAGCAAAGCCTATAGGCACCCATGTCACCCTTTCGGTCTCTCAGTTCATTTAGGCTAAATTAAGATCTTTCCATACAAAAATCAGCAAGTATATCATCACAAGAATTGCATGCATATCATATATTCCATTCATCCATCCATGCATAACAAGCAAATAAAAATAGAAAATAAAGAAAAAAAAAAAGAAAACAGAAAGGAAACCTAGGATACTTGGATCCTAAAACGGACTTGAGCCTCACGAAGAGCGCTACGTACCATGCAACAAAATACATGGATCAAAGTCCACGTAGTTCGATTAGAAATAGGATTAGGTCCTAATATAAACCTACGGTAAAAACCCTAGGTTTCCTTATTTGAAAGAGAGTTGAATAAACCAAGTTTGATTTTAGGAAAATTCCACAAAATGGAAACCTTGATAAAAAATAGAATTTTATTGTGGGTTAAGGAAACCCTTGATTAGAACCATAGGATCATATTAAAAATTAACCCTAAGAGGGAGAAGAGAAAGAGTTAAGGAAGAGAGGTGAATTGGGGCACCTTCATACCCGCTTACCTGAGCGCAATTGCTCCAAGCATTAGCCATTTCAAGCATTGGCAGCCCTATTTGCCATAGGACAATTACCACACCTATTTGCACCCTTACACGTGCTCAAAACCAATGCAAACACAATGATATACAGATCTAGACAGAATAGTATTATGGCCTAAAATCATTCACTAATCATGCTAACAGCAAAAACAGCGAACAGATATAAACTCTAACACAATCCTAGAACCATATCATGCATAAAAAAACCTAGAAATCAACTAACATGCATGAAAAAATATCATATTTACTCTATATGTCAAACATATATAGCAACTATGAAGAAAAACCAATAAAAAGACCTACTTTAACATGCTGTATGAAACTAACCTAAAACAAGGACACAAAAACCCTAAACTCACAAATATGCTTAAAAACACACAAAACCAACTCTAAACATGCTAAAATAAAAATAAATAGAACCTAAATCATGCATATTATCTAACTAAAACAATAGAACATGACAAAAAACCCTAACTCTAACATGCAATAACACTATCCTAGCACAAGGACAACAGAAGCACAAGAATCATAACTATGCATTGAAACCTATGAACTAACTCTAAAGCATGCAAAACTCATCATGAACATCATCATTATCACATGTATTAACTAATAGAAACCTCAATCCATGGTACAAATCATAAGCATTGCATGCAATAAAGCTATTCTACATGATACCCTAGTTTAAGCTTGAATAGAGAAGAAGAATACCTCAGGAAAGCCTTCCTTGCTGCTGTATGGACTCCCTCTTGCTCTTGTGGACGTCTTCAATCAATGTTCTTCAAGGCTACAGCTGGTCCTCTAGCTCTCCTTCAAGTTTCTCTCTCTTATTCTCTCTTAAACACTCAAATACTAATGCATAAAGTGGCTCCCCTTGTGCTGAAGCATAGGGGGGTATTTATAGACTTCAATTAGGATTAACCAATGGCTGGGATTAAAACCCTAAGAATTAATCCAAGGGCTATTAGAGACCCCCTTGGGGCTTAAGTAACTCAGAAGTTACCAAAAATTAGAAGGAAACTCATCCAAAAGAGTCATTATTCGTCAAAATAGGAAGAAGTCCGCTTCAACAAAGAGTTGGAGTGCAATTAGGAAAGTGGTCTCGGGTAACCACCAGGGCCTGGGCGGCTAGCCACCTGGGCCCAGGCGGCTAGCCGCCCAGGGCTGGGTGGTCACCCGAGCCCACTTCGGATTTTTCTCCTATTTTGACTCCCTTCCCTTCTAGAAGTGTTTCAGGGGGCAAATTAATTCCGATTTTGATGAAACAAAAGCCAAAACGACCGTGTTTCGATGAGGAATACATTTTTGAACATTTTAGGGTGAAAACCACTAACCATAGGGGTATGGTTAGGTTTGACAAAGGCGGTTAACCGCTATGCTCTACCTTCGCTAAGCATAGGTGTGCACATAGGATCAAACCAAATGCTTTCCATATCAAAATTGAACTTAATAAAACACTTTTGGGGGTAAAATGATGACTAATGAAATTCAATTTGAAAAGATTTGGTTGGTAATTGTGAGTCAATCAGAGCTAACCCAAAGAAGGGTCAATTAACCAACTTGAATTACACCAAGCATTTTAATCCCGAGCCATTGATTTATCAAATTGACACTAGAAATACCTCGTATGCATCCATATGAACTCCAATTGACAATTTGGAGATCATTTCAAGGTCAAATGAAAAGTTTGGGATTAAAAGATGATTATGCCTCTCAAGTCATAAAAGCTCTTATTATCCCTCAAGATCAACTCCGAATTGAACCAAAATTCACATCCATTGTCCTTGTGACCCTAAAAAACTAATGCAAGTGACTAGACTCAAAAACAAAACAAAAACATGCATGAAATGATGAGCCCTAGTAAGGTGGTGGAAAAATGGGGTGTAACAATATCAATTAGGGCTTCTACTAACCATGAGTAACACCTAGCATATGGCTCATGATGTGGTCCTAATAAGGTGAATAGTCATTTACAAAGAACCCTTTTGTTGTAGTTTATCGGTTACAATTACATCCTTCCATCAACACAATGTCTCCAATTGAACTAATAGGACATGAAAGTCTGTCAAGTCCCTAGTTCAATTACTTTATACTCATTCATTAATATCAACTCAATGATGAACTTATGGAAACTCCTTTCCATAGTCATTCTACCATGGGCCCATGGATTTAATGAGTTATATTCAATGAATGCTATATGAGACATTCACTCCCTTTTTCTTGAGGGTGATGGATTCCTTGTTGATCACTCACATGCCTTCACACACATAGCAATAGGGCCAATGAACACCTTTACAAACCCCTATAAAGATTTGCACTTAGTGTTATCAAACTTCTAAAGCTACATACATAAGACAACTATGGTGTCTCAGGTCTAAGGATTACTTGTACCACTATAACAATGAGAAACTGATTGACAGGCAAGTTAAAACTCCATTCAGTTTATCTCATATCTTTAGTCACATTTAGTGTACCTATTCTTATAATAGGCACCCACTTGTTGGTTGTAGTGTCTCCACGCAAATAGCTTGAGACTAGCTATCCTCCTATAGAGTCAACCTAACAAGTGCTAGTCCTATGGTTCATTACTGTCCATCATAGTGAACCTTCAACTAGGAATGATTTAGGAGTTTAGTACAGAGATATATTTACAGTCTAAAAATTACAACCCTTTGTAATTTCATATTCTCAACTCTAACTCCATGGACATATTATGTAAATATAAATGATGTATATAAACATAATAGAATAAGCCCTTTTATTAAATCAATAATAAATGTGACATGCATAAAGGAAATTAATTGATTGTTCCTAATCCCTAAACAATCATCTCTATGATTGGCTCTAGGGCATAATCCTAACAGATTATTAAATTAATATTGATTAATTTTATAATGTTTTAAATTGTTTAAAACAATCTTTTGGATTAAATTAATTTCTGTAATTTTTATATAAATAAAATAGTTTATTTATTTATTAAATTCCTTTTATAGTTAGTTTTAGAAACTAACTTACATAATCTAATTGTTTTAATTGTTCTAATAATTTTGATTAATTTGATTGATCAGAATACAATGTTTTAAAGAGTTATAATCATATTAAAATAGATTAAAATAATGTTTTGAAAATAATTGATTAAAAGGAGTTTTAATTCAATAATTGATTTCTAAATTATGGTTTGGGAAATTTTAATTTTAGAAATTAATAAAATATTATAGTTTTCATTATTTTAATTATGGAAATGATAAATTGAGGTCCCCTAATGAGATTAGGAAGCATTAATGAGATTAATGAAGTCCAATTAATTGATTGTACCATAATGCCAATATGTTTTATTGCTTACAATTATTTCCTTATTGTGCAATGTGATTGTGATTGTATGTATGGATGGATGATGATTATGGACTATGACCAAATAAACCAATTGTGATTGGCCATCTTATTTTATGGGTTGTAATTTATTATTGGTAATGTAATTTTTATTGGAGCTTGCATGCCACATTCTCTCTCTGTATTATTCTCTTATGAACCCCACATTCCCCTTATGTATCCCTTTCTTTAAATTATGTAAATGTGATGTAATCGAGAGTGCACTAAAGAGCATGGTGGACCCAAAGGAGCATCATGGAGCCCAACAAACCAATGGTGGACAATGAAGGACTTGAAAGCTTAGAAAAGATTTTCAAGAGAGCATGCATGTTTTCAATTGAATGTTTTACGATCACCTACACTTACCTTTAGACTTTGGATTCAATCCATTGGCTTGGATTGAATCATCTGAAAGTCTATAATTATTAAGGTGGGAGCTTTATTTTAATGAGATTAAATGTGATAACTCCAAATCCATAGATCGTTATATGTCACCTTTTAGGGACTAATATCGATAAGTGGATTATTTTGTTGCTGTTCTATTTTTTATTTATATGCATGAGATGTATGTTAATTTGATGAGACCTTAAAAACCCTTTTTATTTAATAGTAAGTTGAAAATGGAGAAGTCATTAGGGAATGAATTCTTCATTGCCTTCCATCATTATAGGATCATCTAAAGTCCCTTAATGTGGGTACCTAGCTACAAACATGTAGGAGTTACCCATATTAAAGACTTTACTTGAAACTATCACATATGAGATATTATGGCGTGTAAAAACTAGTATATACCAAAAAACTATCATGTGAGGTATATATTAGGCCAAGCATACCTGTGCAAATGATGGGTTTGACTTAATTAGGGGAGTATTCCAAGAAACTAACATGTAAGTTGTATTTTCCTTAGAGGCAAAATGATTGGAACTTGCTTATGAAGTAATAGACAAAGAGTTGTTTTTTTATTGTGGGTTAGAAGTCAAGAAACTATTATGTGAGGCTTCTAAGTCACAATGGGACCCTAATCCCTACTAGGAATCTATTGATTTCCGAATTTCCATTAGAGGGTGTATGGAATTTGATAAAATAGTGGGAGGTACCATATGATTAAAGACCCAATCATATTGGATAAAAATGAAATCTATTTTTTTTTTATTTATGTAGATTACCTAATTACTCACCTCAAAACCCCCATTTCCTAAAATACAGGATATTGATAGTTTGACTGAACCTGATTTCTTTGATTGACTTAGAAAATTGAGAATTGTTCTTAATTTCAAAAGATTATTTATATGCTATTAGGCCTTTTCTTAAAGGCCCTCCATAAACATCCTAAGAAGAAAAAAACACCATGCACAATTGGCATCTTGTTGCCATGCTATATGATAGTGTTGATGACTAATGAGCTTCAGAAGCAAAATTAGTCAATGCAAGTGCCTTTGATGTCCTACATCACATACAAAGGTTGTATGGTGAGTAAAATAATATTATAAAGTATAGTATTTATAAAGGACTTCTTCTAGACTAGGATGTTACAAAGGTTGTTTATTAATAATCATTCTTTTGAAGTATGATTAATCACATAGAATAGCTTGAGAAGTTAGATGTGATTTAAAAATGGAAGCATAGAAAGAAGCAAATCTTGAAACATCAAAGACAAAGAAATATATAATTATTTTGTAACAAATATAAGGCATTATAAAGGAAACTTGATAAAGTATCAGTTTTCCTAGAAGAACCAAACTTTTGAAGTTTTGGTTCATGCTCTAAACTAAATTGTTGGTTAGTTCTGCTTCTTGGTTTTTGGATTCTAATGTAATATAAAAGGAAGCAGAAAGTTAAGCAGATAATAAGTTACCTTTAAAAATTTTAATAGAGCAAGAGTTGGTGGATTAATTTTGTAACTTATTTCTTAACTTGGTCACTTAAAATATTCTAGAAATTTGATTTCTAAATTTGAATGACTATCAAAATTAGAGCTTAAATGATAAGAATGCAATGTATTCTATGAATACAAGAGATGTAGAAACTCTCATTTAAATGTAGCAATTATGATTTGGTTATGAGATGACCAAACCCATCTTTTACTTGGTGAAGTGCAAGAGTTACATTTATACTTTGACTAATACATTGAGATGCATATAGTCATGTAGAGCAAGCATTCAATTACAGTAAACTCCTCTTAGAATACTATTGTTCAATGATGAATCTAAGAGAAAGAATCGAACTTTATTATGATATGGTTTGATTCATGATGAGATTTACTAATTTAATTGTATCCATATAGGATATGCCTTAAAATTGCTACATATTGATAATTTAGGGTTCATTCCAGTTTTGTCCCAAATATATTATATTAGATATGATAAGGGAAGAAACCCAACTTAGAGAAGTTAAGGCTTGGGATTGTACTACTTATGTCTAGAGACATTATGTAGACAATTTGGAAATAATGTCAAGTAAGTGTTAACTTGTGGTATATCCCAAAATGATTGGAATAGTATTTCTATTATCCTAATGAACAAAAGTTGTCCATTAGTATGTTTGCTGAATTTTCTTGAGAAAGAGTTCATTCAAGAAAGATGCAAAAGTAGATTAATAGAATTCACAGAATTATCTTTTAATTCACAAAACAATAAAGATCCAACCCATGCCCTTGTTGAGGAAAAAGCTTTAAATACACCATAGTCCTTTCATAGATCAAATTGGATATTTTTCAATATATAAGAGATACGGTATCTCTATTAATATATAAAAGAATAGTTCTATGGTGATAAAGATCACCAAAACAATCCTATTGATTATAATTAGGCGATGTTTGACATCAACTCGAGAGATAACTAAGAGTCATTAAATCCAAAATGGTTAAGTAGAAACCTAAAAACGCTAGGCTATCTAAGAATGTTTTCAACATAGGCAAAAAGTTGTCTATAAAGAAACTTATTTGATAATATTTATACTGAAATCCATTTAGATCTTGTTATCTATAAACACACATTTTGAAATATAAGATATGTCAAAAAGGATATAAAGATGTTATATCCAATGGTGAAAAACCATAAAAGTGTGTAATTTATAGAAATCTATTAATAGACTATAAGATTCTCGTAATTGGAACATCTATAAAGTTGAAATAATCAAATTATTTAATTTTCCTCATTGTATGGATGAACTATGGGTGTATAAAAGGTTAGTCGGAGTGTGATCGTTTTTCTTTATTCTAAGAATAGATGACATCCTAACCATCTGGAATGATATAGGAATGTTATCTAATATGAAGTTTTAGTTTCTGAGAAAAACTTCTTCATGAAGGATTTGGCAGAAGCATCTAACAAGATATATAGAGATAGATCATGTAGATTGCAAAGTATCTCCAAATCATAGTACATAGTTCAAATGTTAAAGGAGTTCAATATATAAAATTCCAAGAGAGGTCTGATTTACTTCAGATGTGGAATTCAAGGACACTAGTCCTATAATAGCAGAAAGAAAGGTTCTTAAAGTGTTAAGAAGCCTCATTCTACACTATGTATTGAACCTGATATCTATCATGTTGTAATTGTTACAAATGGCTATTGGTCAATCCAAATTTGGAATATTGGATTAGATATGGAAATTGTTGCTCATAGTTGATGGGTATATAGAGTTAGATTTAATCCATATGGGGTGCACTTTTAGGTTCACCCTAGTTGGTGAAATACTTAATGGAAGAACTATATGCAAGATATAGTGGATTCCATTATTGAGAGTGAGTTAATTGTCGCAACTATAGTTGTCTAGGAGACTGTTTGGATCTATAAGTTCATTTTTGAACTTGTGTCTCATAAAAAATCTAAACATATTAAGCGACAAGTTCCAAGTGATTAGAGGAATCATTGGAAGAGGTAATACATGTTGGGAATCTAACTAGAGAGGAAAAACTACAAAGGCGGAATTAAAATTTTTCCTATGATTCCTAAAACCATGAATCTTAATTATGCTTAATACAAAACAAAAACCCTAACTAGAAGAGGGTAGAATTATTTACAGTTTGATATGGTCTTCTCCTTTATGCTCCAAGCTTTGTCTTTTGATTGAGCAGTCCAAGTGTACTGCCTCCAACAGTATCCACACCTAGCTAGAGCAAGTTGTCCTTTCCTTCTTCTTCCTTATGGTTGCTAGAGGTGGAGAAGAGAAAGAGAGAGAGAGAGCCTCCAAGGGAATTTTTGGCCAGCACAAGGGAGCCTCCAAATTAGCTTCAAGTTATGATGTCATCACATCATAGTGGGCATTATATAGCCCACTAATAGGGCCGGCCATAGGGGGATTCCTAACCCTAATGGGTTTTGTGTAATTACTCCTAATTACACAATAACCCCACTAATTTGTATCATATACAAATTAAGCCCTTAAAGAACTATTCTTTATTCACTTTTACCCTTTCTCTCATAGACAAACAAGCTCTCTTAGCATGATCAGTGTGTGACCCATTAGGTTTACATCATCAAGTAGTAAGAACAGCGCAAGTTGTGCACAATGGAACACTTTCCATTAAGGGTCTAATTGAAACTCCTTTCAATTCCCTAATTGATTATAACTCATCTATATCAATTAGGGCTTCTACTAACCATGAGTAACACCTAGCATATGGCTCCTGGTGTGGTCCTTAATGAGGTGAATAGTCATTTACAAAGAACCCTTCTGTTATAGTTTATAGGTTACAATTCCATCCTTCCATCAACACAATGTCTCCAATTGAACTAATAGGACATGGAATTCTGTCAAGTCCCTAGTTCAATTACTTTATACTCATTCATTAATATCAACTCAATGATGAACTTATGGAAACTACTTTCCATATTCATTCTACCATGGGCCCATGGATTTAATGAGTTATATTTAATGAATGCTATATGAGACATTCACTCCCTTTTTCTTGAGAGTGATGGATTCCTTGTTGATCACTCACATGCCTTCACACACATAGCAGTAGGGCCAATGAACACCCTTACAGACCCCTGAATAGGATCTGCACTTAGTGTTATTAAACTTCTAAAGCTACATGCATAAGACAACCATGGTATCTCAGGTCTAAGGATTACTTGTACCACTATAACAATGAGAAACTGATTGACAGGCAGGTTAAAACTCCATTCAGTTTATCTCATATCTTTGGTCACATTCAATGTACCTATTCTTATAATAGGCACCCACTTGTTGGTTGTAGTGTCTCCACACAAATAGCTTGAGACTAGCTATCCTCCTATAGAGTCAACCTAACAAGTGCTAGTCCTATGGTTCATTATTGTCCATCATAGTGAACCTTCAACTAGAAATGATTTAGGAGTTTAGTATAGAGATATATATACAGTCTCAAAATTACAACACTTCGTAATTTCATATTCTCAACTCTAACTCCATGGACATATTATGTAAATATAAATGATGCATATAACATAATAGAATAAGCCCTTTTATTAAATCAATAATAAATGTGACATTCATAAATGAAATCAATTGATTGTTCCTAATCCCTAAACAATCATCTCTATGATTGGCTCTAGGGCATAATCCTAACAATACATACATTACAGAAGATATTATCTACATAGGTTCTTGTAAATCTATTGACTAAAGCTTTAAAACATAATAGGTTATGTCTAAAGCCAACATCTTGAGAAGATGGGTATACGATACTTGGTCGATCGGCTTTAGTGCAAGTGGGAGATTGCTAGTTATATGCCCTACAGCCAATCATGGAGATAATGCTTTAGGGATAATGAACAATCAATTGATTTCATTTATTGTTAATTGCATTATTATTAATTTAACAAAGGGCTTTTCTGTCATGTTTATTCTATTCTTTATATTTACATGATATGTCAATGGAGTTAGAGTTGAGAATATGAAATTACAATGAGTTGTGATTTTGAGACTGTAAATATATCTTTGTACTAAACTCCTAAAACATTCTTAGTTAAAGGTTCACTATGATGGACAATAATGAACCATAGGACTAGCACTTGTTAAGTTGACTTTTTAGGAGGATAGCTAGTTTCAAGCTATTTATGTGGAGACACTACAACCAACATGTGGGTGCCTATTATAAGAATAGGTACACTGAATGTGACCAAAGATATGAGATCAACTGAGTGGAGTTTTAACCTACTTGTCAATTAGTTTCTCATTGTTATAGTGGTACAAGTAATCCTTATATCTGAGACACTATAGTTGTTTCATGGATATAGCCTTAGAAGTTTGATAACACTAAGTGTAGATCCTTATAGGGGTTTGCAATGGTGTTCATTATCCCTATTGCTATGTGCATAAAGGCATGTGAGTGATCAACAAGGAATCCATCACTCTCAGGAAAAGGGAGAGAATGTTTTATATAGCATTCATTAATATAACTCACTAAGTCCATGGCTATGGTAGGATGAATATGGAAAGGAGTTTCCACAAGTTCATCATTGAGTTGATATTCATGATTGAGTATAAAGTAATTAAACTAGGGACTTGACAGACTTCCATGTCCTATTGGTTTAATTGGAGACATTGTGTAGATGGAAGGACATAATTGTAACCTTTAAACTATAACTGAAAGGTTCTTTATTCGATATTTATTCACCTCATTGAGGACCACACTATGAGCCATTGCTAGATGCTACTCATGGTTAGTAGAAGCCCTAATTGACATAAATAAGTTATAGTCAATTAGGGAATTGGAAAGTGTTCTACTTAGACCCTTAATGGAAAGTGTTCCATTGTGTATACCTTGTGCTACTCCTACTACTCAATGATGTGAACCCAATAGGTCACACATCGATCATGCAAAGAGGGACTTTACAGCTTTGAGAGAAAGGGTAAGATTGAATAAGAAAAGTTCTAGAGAAGTTGCAAGTTAGAATCCTAAAAGGATTCTCCTCCCTATGGCCGGCCCCCTTGGTGTGCTTATATAAACCACTAGCATATGCTATGCACACTACACTTCACTCTCTCTAAACCTAGTCGAACCTAGAGAAGCCCTCTCTCTCACTCTTCTCCTCTCCTCTTCTAGCTTCAACAAAGATTGGTTAAGGGAAGCCTGAAGGCCTTTGCTAGGTGTGGATACTATTGGAGCCAGGACACTTGGGCTACTCAAACCATTGCTATTCTAAGCTAGAAGGAAGAAGAAAAAAAAGACATCATTAATTGTAAGTGCTCTAACCCTTCTTCTAGTTAGGGTTTTATGTTTTGTATGAACTACAATCAGATTCATAGGCTTTAAGGAATTGTATTATGATTTTTGTTTATCATTATGTTCCGCTTTGTAGTTTTTCTCTACATCAATTCCTTACATATGATTGTTTGTGATCCATGGGAAAAGGGATCGTGCTTTTATCCACAGGATCAGGGATAAAAGTTCTATGTTTGTTTGTGATCCACAAAAAAGGGGATCGCACCTTTATCCAAAAGAAAATGGATAAAGTTTTCTATCACTGATATTTCTATAACTGATATTTGCTCATGTATCTCTTAGGGACAAGGATCACACCTTTATCCTCTAGGGACAAGGATAAAGTTTCGATGATATGTATCCCTTAGGGATGGGGATCGTACCTTCATCCCCTAAGGACAGGGATAAGGTTTTTAATGATATTTCTATGTATCCCTATGGCACAGAGATCACATCTTTATCCACAGAGAAAATGGATAAAGTCTCTATCATTTGTGTTTTCTTATTCATCTCCCTGGAAAGGGATGAAACTTCTTTTGTATTCCCCAAGAAGGGGATCACGTCTTTACTCACTGGGAAAGGAATAAAGTTTTCATGTTGATCTTTTCAGTTAGTAGTTTCGAGAAATTACCTACTAAGTGACCCCATTGTTCTACATAAACTATGCTAGGTTTGATCTCTACAGAGTACATAGGTAGTCAGCTGAGTCTAGCATGACCTTATTGCATGTGTATGTGTGTGGACTTTAAACTGCCAACCGGTTAAATGGTTCGTCTTTTCAAGCTATTGACTTTTGTATTGCAATGCAAAACTTAGCCAAAAGTGGGCCTATTGTAGACACCCCATTTTATATCGATTGTCATCTTAAGTCTTGGGGTCTCGATGATGATGTTTGGCATTATTAAAGACTTTATTAGATGACCTTTAATAGGTTGATATGATCGCAGCCTAGGCTTTAGGTTGAAAACATGGGAATTTGGCAACTTTTTGATAAAAAATATTTTTGTCAGTATCCTTACGCAACCTTTGTTAAAAAAACTGAAATTTTTAAAAATGGATTTATTTCTCTCCAAGGCCATTCCCTCATATAGTAACACGGATTTTTGGTAATAGGTTAACCGCACGACTTCGGGGAGCTGACTCTCCCCTAACCCTAGATATACCTATATAAACACCTTTATGAAACTAGAAGAGGAGGGGGGGATCTCTCTAGCCACTTTTGATAGACAACCTTGAGAAAATCCTAAAGAGAGAGACTAAGACCTATAGCTATGATCATAAAGACTTGGAAAAGGGACTTCAAGAAGGCTCTTTTATCATAATCAATTCAAACTTGAGGGACCACGAACAAACATCAAGTCGGTATAGTTAGTTTTATTTATCTTTTATTTATTCTGGTTCTTCTTTTGTTATTTTTATGTTTATATTTGTTTTATTTTATTTTTGTTTAAGCATGATTAGATTATTAGAGATGTATTCTACTTTGATTGGCATATAATAGGGTTTATAGGTTTCTTCTTAATAGTTTTCATGTTAGTTAGGATTTTATTTCATGTTAGTAGTTAATATTTCATGTTTTGCATATTAGATTAGTATTGTACGTAATTTATTTATTTAGTTTCTTGTTTTCTTAGTTCCCTTGGCATGATTTAGGTTTAGTTTTATTTTTATATATTTTATTTATTTATTTAAGGATGCATGATGTAAATTAATATAAGGTTTTTATAAATTTTGTATAATGTGCCAATAGGATGCGCACGCACCTATCTCTAGTGTGAACACATTCCCTTTAGGTAGATAGATAATCTATACTGTTCTGCCATAAATTTATATTACATGACAATGGGTTGCGTAAACAACCATCTTAGTTGCGTACGTACCTTACCTCAACAGACAGATTGTTAGCTCGTCTTATCTTTTTGTTTTTGGTTTATTGATATGATACATGTTTAATTCTATGTATATTCTAATATCTGCTTTCTGATATATTTTTGGTTCTCTTTCCTTTATTTTATTTATTCATTATTTTGGTAATTGTGTGTTCTATCATTTATTTGCATGATTAAGGGTGGTATTTAGTTAAATGCTTAATTAATTAAAGCCAATAATTATGTGTGGGGGCTGGTTTCGATCGGGCATTACTGGGTGCTCTACATCTTCCCAGCGTAGTACCCTAGCTTCGGACCAAGATTCCTTGATTATGACGAGTTAGACCTTGCTAATGGTCATATAGTTCCCAAAGATTGGGTAGCGACTCCTCTTCACGCTAGCCTTCCTGGTTAGTGGCGTACTCCTGAGCCATGTGGTTTAGAGCGTGGTATTCACACCATTTTTCGGCATTTACACCCCCTTGGTGGGTCCTTGTAAGAGGGAGCTGGGGTCAAATATGATAGTCTCTTAAGAGTAAATGTGGTGCCTTGAGCCCAAATACACAATGTATTCTACGATATGGCACATTGATTGTAATGTAGAGGCAAATAAAGGAGAAAATGTGGGTTTTTAACATTTCAAACTCGATAGAGATCAAGTGAAGGTGCTATAAAAATTATTTAAACTTGACTGCAGGTTAAGCGGAGGTATTATATATCAACCTAAGTTAATCAGGGTTGAGTGGAATTGCATTTGTGTCATTCCAAATTGACTAGGGTTAAGCAGGAGGGCATCTATGGGTCTATTCCAACTCAGATTTGGATCGAGTGGAAGCGCAATTATGGGTCTAATCCAACTTGATTTTAGATTAAGTAGAAGTTCATCTGCGTTATTCCCGACTTAATCGGGGGTCAAAGGGAGCGAATTTGTGGGTCTATTCCAACTTGATTTTGGATCTTGTAGAAGCGCATCTATGTCATTCCCAACTTAATTGGCATCAAAGGGAGATCATCTGTGGGTCTATTCCAACTCAATTTTGGATCAAGTGGAAGCTCATTTGTGGGTCTATTCCAAATTAATCGGGGGTCAAACGGAAGAGCGTATTTGTCGTTCTATTCCAACTCGATTTTGGATGAGTGGGAGTAAATCTATGGGTCTATTCAACTCGATTTTGGATTGAGTGGCAGTGCATCTATGTCTATTCTTATCCTTTCCTTGAGTTTCCATGATCATTCTTTCATAGAACTGTCGAGGGTTAGCCCAAGCCTTGACAATTCATTAACTAAGGGCAGTGGTGCAAGCTCAAAGATCGAACTATATTTTCCTCTTAGAAACAAAGGTAGATTCAAAGAAATATGCCTTAATTTTGACTAGACTTGGTTATTTTAATTTTGAGTGTTTCCCAACTAGTAATAGAGCTGGGGTTTATGTTTGGGCTAGAAAAATGGTTTAGATGTGTAAATAACTGTAGCAAATAGTAATATGATCTCAACTATTATTTTCTCTGACCCTACACATTCTCTTTGGCTCTTAACGTGTATGTATGGCCCATCTATTCGAAGCTCTTAGTATCAACTTTGGGATGCTTTGGCTCATATTAATAACACTATTGACAAACCATGGATTTGTATAGGGGATTTTAACAATGTGACAAGTCAACACAAAGAGAAAGGTTGAAGAATGTATGCTTCAAGTTTTAATGGTGGTTTGGTCAGTTTTATTGAGGACATCGGTATGATTAACCTAGGTTTCTGTGGGAATTTTAACACCCATAATTTTTAAGTAGGGTATTAAGGGTTTAATCTATGGTCAACATAGTTAACCCCATGATTTGTCGGATGATTTCATGTGTGGGTAATGTATATGTATGATATTATGATGTTAGATGTGTTTTGATGCTTGTTTTTATGCATCGAGTATTTTAAGTGTGCGTTTGGCCTTATCTGCAACTTAAGGGTTTAAGCTGCTGAAATTTGGCTAAGTGTTGGAAAAAAATGAATTTTTGTAAAACTTCGTTTTTAAAGATAATTTCTAGCGGTAATGGAAGTTTGTAATATTATAAGACATTGGTGATTTTATGGGATTTTATTAGCATGTTTGGATTGGTTTCCTCACACGTTTGTTTTAGGAAAATCTGTCAGAAGACGGATTTTGTACTAAAACTTGAAAATGAGATTTTGATATATTGGGAATTTGATTTTTCTGATATTTTATTTGGATTCAAATGGGGGCTTATTTTCTTATTTTCATTAAATAACTTAAAGTAATCTTCTCTATTACTTAAATGTTTTTAATGAAAATAAGGTATTGGTCTATGCTGTAGAGGTTTAGACTCATTGGCATTTGTTATTGGGCATTTCTGGCATGGGCCGATCTATCGAGCTTTGAGGCCGATCAATCGGAGGTGCAAGGGATAAGCCATTTTGACACTGCTATTATCCGATCGATCGAGCCTCAGACCCCGATCGATCGGGGTATGGCAGAATGCAAATTTTTTTATTTTATTTTGTGTCAAACGACACATATGCCCCTGTTAACACCCAATTTTGTACTACCTGACATTTTAGACCACTTTTAAGCCCAATGATGAAGGGTGGTGTCAAATAGAACTACTACAAGTAAATCCTAAAGGACCGATGGGATTACAGCTCAATTCAACACAAAGCCATGACCCGTGATCGCATGTGCATTACCCGAGATTTGCAAAATCCTCCATTTTAGCATTTTCTTCCTTACCATATGGGGATGAAGCCTTGATGCCAGTTGTCTTGTGGTGACTGGAAACCTAGGTACCTCGAAAATAAACCCTAAAAACCCCTTATAAATACCCGACTTTGAACCTATGTTTAGGAGGAATTTCTTCTCAGCCTGGATCCAATTCTTCTTAGCCTCCATCTAATTTTTCTTAGCCTCCATCCAATTTACCTTAGCCTCCACCCTTAATAAACCCTAAAACCCAGTAGTTGTGATTGCGGGAGTCTAAAAGGCGGAGCCCATAGAGTTCTTGCTGCCACTCAAACTTGAGGGTAACCATTCTCCCTTTAACTTTCATTCTCTTATCATTTTACATGCTCATTGATTGTCTTTCATGAAATAGGTCTAAGATTTCTGTATATGTTCTTTCATTTGACATATGGAATCATCATTTAAGGATTTGAAGCATGATTTAGTGTATACTTGAAGCATGTAGACTAGGATTGAATGGCATATGTTCATTTGCTTATTATTTTCCTAGATATATGCATGATTACACCGTATAGATGAATTAACTCGTTAATCCTAGCATTTCTTTCATTTGGTCATTCTTTTCTCTCATATTTAGATCTAGGATTCTTTTTATCATTTCTAGAGCATGCTAGGATGGTTTATGTACATGTTTTAGTCATTAGTGGGTCTATATAACATGATAGTCACATAATAGGTTTAGATTAACTATTCTGCATATATTGCAAATAAGGCTTGTACGTATGTGTTTCACCTATGCACATATGTGCTTATCACATGCACGTATGTGCATGACATATGCCAAGCAGAATAACCCCTTTGTTTTGCAGGCAGCGTAAGTGTAGCTTGATCTTTTAAATACTCGATTTTGTGTATAGATTTATTTCTCTTGTTTTACTTTGATTTCATATCTATTTGTCATTGTGTGCCATCATTTGACTTAAATCATATAATTTCTTGAATACAGTTGAATCCAATTAAGTCTCTTTTTAATTAAAGCCAATAAATACATGTGGGGGCCGACTTCGGTTGGGCGTAGATGGGTCACTACCTAACACCTTCCCATCCGCATACCCTAGCTCTGAACCCGAATAATCTCTGGTTATAACAAGTTAGACCCTTCCTAGGGTCGATTGGTTCCCGAATCCAAATCGGCTGGCGACGCCCTTTCCACCCTAATCATTCATGGTTAGTGGCGTACTGCCCAAACCGGTGTGGTCCAGGACACGGCGCTCACAACTCCTCACCCCTTTTAAAAACCCCTCAACCATGATTTTAAAGACCAGATCTGGTCTTTTTAGTTCAAGAGAAAGAAGGAGAAGGGGGGCAGAGGCTCGACGGTAACCCGCCAGAGCACGGCGACCTCGATCCGACACTGGTGAGCTCAGATCTAGCGTATTTTGGCTCGATCTACACGCGTATGGTTGTGGATTTGGGTTTTTCACCCTCTCACCTCACTTGGATGCTTTAGAATGCATTATTATGGTTGGATTCATCTTCTCCAACCTCTTGGTGGAGCTTAGAGCTTGCTCATGGTGGCTTGAGCTTAGATTTCATGGGTTTTGGCATGGATTGTCATCTTCACTAACTCTTTTACATTTTTAAAGGTATTTTCTCACATTTTAGAGCTAGGATTTGTAATTTGTTTTGGATTATCATCTCATTCTTACATTTTTGGGTTTATTCATGCATATTGGGGAGTTTTGATGGTGATTTGGAGTTGGGACCTCCATTATCTTCATCAAACAAGTCATTTGGGAGCTAGGGCTTGGATTGGGAGCTTGCATGTGCATCCTAGGGCTTGGATTTCATACCCACAACATCAAAGGTTGCATTTTTCCTCGCATTTGGTTGAGGTAGGTGCAATTTACATAGATTTAAACTATTAACATGATAATATGGTATGTATTATCATAGTATTTGTTATTTTTGGAAATTAGGATACGCTTATAGATGATTTATGGAATAAATCTTGAAATAGAACTTTGGGTATTTGAGAACATAAATGGGAAATTATGTTTATTATGAGCTTGGCTAATTTTATACATTTCATGGGGTATAGATGTATGGATTTACGATTAATTCCATGTTTAATTGATATTTTCGATTATGATTTTAAGACTATAATTATAATGAAAATTTATGTTGTTCATCATAATTTGGTATAATTATGAGGTTAATTGATTATGGGTTAGATAGCATATTTTGAAAATGATTTGGTCAAAATCAATTTTATGGTTTATTGCGTTGCATGTTGGGCATAATCATGAGTTTAATGGACTTAATGAATACTGGGTAAAAGTATTGCATAATAAGGGGTCATTGGAATCGATCTACTTGTAGTCAAGGGATTTTGCAGGTTTTCCTTTCCTTTGGTCTTGGGTACTTTTTGGTTCCAAGTAGGAACCCTTGTGTTCCCAAATCTGGGCTACTACGGTCCCAGGTAGGGATGTCATGCTGTGTTCTTCTGAAGAAGATGCTACTTTCCATCTTTGTGAGGTTACGAGGGTACAGTGTCGTCCTCTTGGAGGTCAAGTTTAAATCCTCCGTTTCCGCGCAAAGACTCCTGCGAGAGTGGTCGGTAATTAATGAAATTAATATAAATTGGACATAAGTCACATGCATTGGGTATTATGCATTATTTATTTTAAGTTATAGATTATAACTTGATTTAGATTCTTTTTAATATACTCAGCTAGTATATTTCGATTTAAATGATACAATTGGTTTTATTTATATCATTGCTTTAGTTTGCTATGTTAAATTGTATCTATTGAGTTGTCGGACTCATGCCTATTATCTTAAATGTTTTTTCAGATAATCTAGGGATTGGTTTATGCAATTATAGGCAGAAGATGCTTTTATTGGAAATTTCATTTTTTTTATTTATGAATGTATTTTCATGGGAAGGAATATGTAATTAATTTGGTTTTCTATTGGGTCAATGTAATTGTAATTAAATTAGGGTTGAACTTTAATTATTTAATGTTGTATATGTGGAATGTGATGCATGGGATGATACCACTTGTATGGATGGCAGGAAATTTTTATGGAATGGATTTTCTAACAGGTTTCATGATGATATGTCCCATCTATGGATGGGTCATGCCTGAAGAAATTTTTTTTAAAAAATGGTTGAGATTTTGACACGTGTCATCCACGTTTTATCAAAGGATTTATTAAAATAAGCTTGTTTTATTATTACTGATCATGGCTTAATTATTTTGGGTCGTGACAGGAATCCTTTTATATGGTTTAATAAATGAGCCAGCTTGACAAACATAAAGGAACGTATTGATAAAGGATTTGTTAACCTGGCTTGGAGAACTCTTTTTCTAAGAGCTTCAATTGTTCACTTACCAGCAATAGCCTTTGATCATAACCACCTACTGATGAACACAGAAGGTGAGGTAAATAATTTTTTCCACCCCTCTAAATTTGAGGCAGTGTGGACTTGTGATCTTTCTATCCATAATGTTGTCTATAATGCATGTTTCGCTACCCCTTAAAAGAAAATCCCCCAAATCGTTTGGGACTTTCTCCCCTTATACGAACAGGTATGATAGATCGGGCACATTGGTGGGCCCTTTAGTGCATGTTATGTTTCTTATATTGGATGGTAATTAAAAAAAATAGTTTATGCCAAGTATTTGAAAGTGTTGAAATATGAGTTCATTGACTCCTTTTGGGGTGCCTTTCCTCATTTAGTTATGTGAACACAACTTAAAGAAGGAAGACTTAGAATCGCCACCTACTTTATATTTATAAACGTGGAAGGTCGTCTCTAATATCTTAAATAGTCCTTATTTTCTTGAAGATTAAGTGACTCCTAAACATAGTCAACATATAAAAAATGGGAAAATCAGCCATATTAGTAGTATGCTCTACAGCCAATCATAGAGATGATGCTTTGGGGATAAAGAACAATTATACGTGTGAACCCACGGAAAAGCGCGGCGCCCACGAGGAGTTTGGTAAAAAAGATAAGTAGGGTGAAAGACAACAAACGAAAAGGAGTCGCCACCTCATGTTTTAGGGAAAAGAGGAAAATCACAAAAATGTTTTATTTTCAAAACCATATGACTCCATTAAAGGAAAAGCAAAGTCTTTGAAACCAGAAAATTGGATTCGGGGGCTAAATTACAACGTGGGAAGGTTCTGGGCAAAGCCCATAGGCACCCACATCGCCCGAGTTGGTCTCTTAATTTGATTGGGCTAACTTAAGATCTTTTTCACTCAAATATTATCATATATCATCACAGGGCAGCATGCATAACATATATTCCATCCAATGCATAATCAATAAAACAAAACAGAAAAAGAAGAAAAGAGAAGAAAAGAACCTAGGATACTTGGATCCTAGAACGGACTTGAGCCTCACGAAGAGTGCCTACGTACCATGCAGTGAAATACATGGATCAAAGTCCACATAGTTCGAAAAGAACAGGGTTAAACCCTAATAGAGAGTTATAGTAAACCTTAGGTTTCCTTCCATCGCGGCTTTTAAAGACAAATGATTCTCAATCAAAATTCAGTAAAAGATAAACTCTTTTTGAAAAAGGAGTGGAAAGAGCCCTAGGATTTACCATATCCCTCTATTAGAGAATAACCCTAGGAGGGAGAGGAGAAAAGAAAGAAAAGAAAAGTAAATTAGGGCACTTCATACCCTACTTACCTGAGGATAAGCATTGTACCTGTTTACACCCTTACAAGCGCACAAAACCATGCAAGAAGAACATTATACTAATCTGGACAGAACCATGACAAGGCCTAAAATTATCCATTTATCATGCAAACTGTTAGGATTATGCCCTAGAGCCAATCATAGAGATGATTGTTTAGGGATTAGGAACAATCAATTGATTTCATTTATATATGTCACATTTATTATTGATTTAATAAAAGGGCTTATTCTATTATGTTTATATGCATCATTTATATTTACATAATATGTCCATGGAGTTAGAGTTGAGAATATGAAATTACAAAGGGTTGTAATTTTGAGACTGTAAATATATCTCTGTACTAAACTCCTAAATCATTCCTAGTTGAAGGTTCACTATGATGGACAGTAATGAACCATAGGACTAGCACTTGTTAGGTTGACTCTATAGGAGGATAGCTAGTCTCAAGCTATTTGTGTGGAGACACTACAACCAACAAGTGGGTGCCTATTATAAGAATAGGTACACTGAATATGACCAAAGATATGAAATAAACTGAATGGAGTTTTAACCTGCCTATCAATCAGTTTCTCATTGTTATAGTAGTACAAGTAATCCTTAGACCTGAGACACCATGGTTGTCTTATACATGTAGCTTTAGAAGTTTGATAACACTAAGTGCAGATCCTATTCAGGGGTCTGTATGGGTGTTCATTGGCCCTACTGCTATGTGTGTGAAGGCATGTGAGTGATCAACAAGGAATCCATCACTCTCAGGAAAAAGAGAGTGAATGTCTCATACAGCATTCATTGAATATAACTCATTAAATCCATGGGCCCATGGTAAAATGAATATGGAAAGGAGTTTCCATAAGTTCATCATTGAGTTGATATTAATGAATGAGTATAAAGTAATTGAACTAGGGACTTGACAGACTTCCATGTCCTATTAGTTCAATTGGAGACATTGTGTTGATGGAAGGATGGAATTGTAACCTATAAACTATAACAGAAGGGTTCTTTGTAAATGACTATTCACCTCATTAAGGACCACACCATGAGCCATATGCTAGGTGTTACTCATGGTTAGTAGAAGCCCTAATTGATATAAATGAGTTATAATCAATTAGGGAATTGAAAGGAGTTTCAATTAGACCCTTAATGGAAAGTGTTCCATTGTGCACAACTTGTGCTGTTCCTACTACTTGATGATGTGAACCCAATGGGTCACACACTGATCATGCTAAGAGAGCTTGATTGTCTATGAGAAAAAGGGTATAAGTGAATAAAGAATTGTTCTTAAGGGGCAAATTTATATGGGATATAAATTAGAGGGGTTATTGTGTAATTAGGAGTAATTACACAAAACCCATTAGGGTTAGAAGACCCCCCTTGGCCGGCCCTAGTTGGAGGCTATTTAAAGCCTTTTATGATGTGATGACATCATCACTTGAAGCACTCTTGGAGGCTCCCAAGTGCTGGCCGAAAATTTCACCTCTCTCTCTCTCTCTTTCCTCTCTTCTCCTACTCTAGCATCAACAAGGGAAAGAAGGAAAGGACATCAAGCTCTAGCTAGGTGTGGATACTGTTGGAGGCAGCACACTTGGGCTGCTCATTCACCGCTGTCCGGAGACAAAGCTTGGAGCAAAAAGGAGAAGAAAAAGCTTGGAGCATAAAGGAGAAGACTTGAATCGACTGTAAGTAATTCTACCCTCTTCTAGTTAGGGTTTTTGTTTTGTATTAAGCATAATTAAGATTCATGGGTTTGGGAATCGTAGGAAAAATTTTAAATTCCGCCTTTGTATTTTTCCTCTCTAGTTTGATTCCCAACATAAACAACAAGAATAATGAATAACTAAGGACCCTTACTCAATCCTACATGCAATGACTTGACTAACATGCATAAAAACCTATGAGAAATATGCTAACAATCATGAGAGACCCCAATAATATCAATAAACATGATAACTAAGTCTATTCTAACCAAAAAGACGATATCTTATGTAAAATATGAAAATCGGCCTTCCTACGGCAAGCTTTCTTAAGCGAAACTATCCTAAGACAATTTCACGTAAAAAAGTCACTATGGGGAAGTGAAATCATCATATCCTAGGTAAAATATATATATATATTAGAACACAATAGAAGTGATTTCATGCTTAAACACATCACAGAAAGCTCTCATGCAAAACCTTACTAAACGAAAAGGATAATTATCCTTAAAAAATGATTATTTTCTCCAAAAACCCTATAAAATCTACTATATGAATGCAAACCTAGCATGATTCAACTATATGCAGCATATATAGAATGACTATGATGAGAAATTACTCACAGAGTTAAGCTAAGCATGCTGTATAAAACCTGTGTGATTTTAGGGTTATCGAAACCCTAATCTCACAACTATGCATAAAAACCTATGAAAAGACTCTAACACATGCTCAAATCATCATGAATATCATTCATATCATATATATTAACTAACAGGAACATCAACTCATGATAATAATCACAGCAACCTAAACATGCGAACTATGTATGATTTAAGAGGATAAGAAGAGTAAGGCTATCCAACCCTTAGTAAACCAGGGATTATCAAGCATATAAAGCCATAAACCATCTGAAAATCATTCATAATACATCCTAAAACAATGGACTATCCTAACATGTAGAGTTACATCATGCACTAGAACTATCATAGAAGAAGAAAGAGAAGGGGAAGGAGAGAGCCCATGTTCAACATTCAAGAAAGGTGCTTACCTCTTGTAGAATCTTCCTTGTCTTCAAACTTCTTGCTTACTTACTTGCTTGGGGTTGAAGAGCCTCCTCTTGATGTCCTTCTAGCTCTCCAAACTCATAGTTCCCTCTCTCTCTAAGTATAAAGTGCAATTAACCTCCTCCTATGTGCTGAATATCATGTCCTTTATATAGAGAACTGACCCCCTAAACCAATGGCTAAGATTAATTCATTAAACAATGATCCTAGGGCTATTAGAGACTCTCTTGGTGCTCAAAGAACTCAAACTTACACACTCCTAAGAGAAAACAAGTTGTAATGGCGGAAGAAACCGTCAAAAGAGGGAGAAAAGAGTCAGAAGTTTAGTTGAAGACGGAGTCCTCAGGTGACCAACTAGGCCTGGACGGTTAGCCGTCTGGGCTTGGACTGGCTGACTGTCCAGCCCCGGACGGTTACCCGAGAGCTCTCCCATTTTGCTCCGGTTTTGACTCTTACTTGCTTCAGAAGTCCTAAAATGTTCAAATTAAGTCCGATTTTGACGAAATAAAAGCCAAAACGATCGTGTTTCGAAGGGGAACACATTTCTAAGCATTTTAGGACAAAAATCCTCAACCATGGGTGCATGGTTAGGTTTTACAAAGGTGGTTAACCATGGTGCCTCACCGTTGCTAAGCTGGGTTTGTACACATGGTCGAACCAAATGCTTTCCCAATCGAAATTCGATCTTTCTAAACATATCTAGGATGTAAATAAAGCCCAATTGAAGTTAAATGAGAGAAAATTGGTTGGGTCTTGTGAGTCAATTTGAGCAAACCAAGAAAAGGTCTTTTAGCCAACCCAAACCATTATGAGCCGAATTGATCTTAAACCATTAATTCATGAAATTAAACCTATATATAGACTCTATATACCCATATGAACTCAAGGGAATGACTCGGGATTCATTTCAAGGTCAAATGGAAAATGTACGGCTTAAAAGACGATTATGACTTTAAAGTCGTAAAAGTTCTTATTGACTATCGAGATGAACTCCAAATCACTTAAAAATTCATACACATGATATTCAGTGCCATAGAAACTCAATGCAAAAGACTAGACTCGAAAAGGACTCAAAATCCTACATGAAATGATATGTCCTAACTAAGGTGACAAAAATGGGGTGTGACGGAAGCCCCTCATTGGTGAACAAGTTTCACTTGTGAGCCAATGATAAAAGAACAACCCATGTTTGTTCGATGGATTAATCTCATTAATACCAATAAACTCAAATGGAACCATAAGGATAGACTTCATCATATCCAAGCACGCGACGATTTCATCGAAGCAAATAATTGATTGCATGCCAACATTCATTGGTGCGCTTATGCAAAATGCCTTTACCATGCACTAATTGCATTAGTGATATCCACATGGTCTTCTCATGATGCGAGACTAGTTGCACTAGTGCATCACAAGGTATCCTACCAATTTCATTGGAAATTCTCAAAACAAGTTATTTCATAACAAGTAAAACTCATGGGTCATCATTTCATGTGAGTTTATCGTTGAATTGAATGTCCATCAATTCAAAACTAAGTGCATTTCATGCAATTTCATTGGGAATAACAAAGATAGTGAGTTATTTCATAACTCATGAATCATTATTTCATGTAAAATTATCATTATCACATGATTTCATACCACTTTCAGTGGAAATAGCAAGGATAGTGAGTTATTTCATAACTCATGAATCATTATTTCATGTGAAATTGTCTTTATCACATGATTTCATGCCACTTTCAGTGGAAATAGCAAAGATAGTGAGTTATTTCATAACTCGTGGATCATCATTTCATGTGAAATTATCTTTATCACATGATTTCATGCCACTTTCATGTTAGGATTATGCCCTAGAGCCAATCATAGAGATGATTGTTTAGGGATTAGGAACAATCAATTGATTTCATTTATATATGTCACATTTATTATTGATTTAATAAAAGGGCTTATTCTATTATGTTTATATGCATCATTTATATTTACATAATATGTCCATGGAGTTAGAGTTGAGAATATGAAATTAAAGAGGGTTGTAATTTTGAGACTCTAAATATATCTCTATACTAAACTCCTAAATCATTCCTAGTTGAAGGTTCACTATGATGGACAGTAATGAACCATAGGACTAGCACTTGTTTGGTTGACTCGATAGGAGGATAGCTAGTCTCAAGCTATTTGTGTGGAAACACTACAACCAACAAGTGGGTGCCTATTATAAGAATAGGTACACTGAATGTGACCAAAGATATGAGATAAACTTAATGGAGTTTTAACCTACCTGTCAATCAGTTTCTCATTGTTATAGTAGTACAAGTAATCCTTAGACCTGAGACACCATGGTTGTCTTATGCGTGTAGCTTTAGAAGTTTGATAACACTAAGTGCAGATCCTATTCAGGGGTCTGTAAGGGTGTTCATTGGCCCTACTGCTATGTGTGTGAAGGCATGTGAGTGATCAACAAGGAATCCATCACTCTCAGGAAAAAGGGAGTGAATGTCTCATATAGCATTCATTGAATATAACTCATTAAATCCATGGGCCCATGGTAGAATAAATATGGAAAGGAGTTTCCATAAGTTCATCATTGAGTTGATATTAATGAATGAGTATAAAGTAATTGAACTAGGGACTTGACAGACTTCCATGTCCTATTAGTTCAATTGGAGACATTGTGTTGATGGAAGGATGGAATTGTAACCTATAAACTATAACAGAAGGGTTCTTTGTAAATGACTATTCACCTCATTAAGGACCACACCATGAGCCATATGCTAGGTGTTACTCATGGTTAGTAGAAGCCCTAATTGATATAAATGAGTTATAATCAATCAGGGAATTGAAAGGAGTTTCAATTAGACCCTTTAATGGAAAGTGTTCCATTGTGCACAACATGTGCTATTCCTACTACTTGATGATGTGAACCCAATGGGTCACACACTGATCATGCTAAGAGAGCTTGTTTGTCTATGAAAGAGAGGGTATAAGTGAATAAAGAATAGTTCTTTAAGGGCTTAATTTGTATATGATACAAATTAGTGGGGTTATTGTGTAATTAGGAGTAATTACACAAAACCCATTAGGGTTAGGAATCCCCCTATGGCTGGCCCTATTAATGGGCTATATAATGCCCACTATGATGTGATGACATCATAACTTGAAGCTATTTTGGATTCTCCCAAGGGCTGGCTGAAAATTATAGCTCTCCCTCTCTCTCTCTCTCTTTCTTCTCCACCTCTAGCAACAACAAGGAAGAAAAAGGAAAGGACTTCAAGCTCAAGCTAGGTGTGGATACCGTTGGAGGCGGCACACTTGGGCTACTCATTCACCGCTATCTGGAGACAAAGCTTGGAGCAAAAAGGTGAAGACAAAGCTTGGAGCATAAAGGAGAAGACATTAATCAACTGTAAGTAATCCCAACTCTCTTGATAGTTAGGGTTTATGTTTTTGTATTATGCATAATCGGATTCATGGGTTTGGGAATCGTAGGAAAATTTTAATTACGCCCTTTGTAGTTTTCCTCCCTAGTTAGATTCCCAATATTTCAGTGGAAATAGCAAAGGTAGTGAGTTATTTCATAACTCATGAATCCTCATTTCATGTGAAATTGTCTTTATCACATGATTTCATGCAACTTTCAATGGAAATAGCAAAGATAGTGAGTTATTTCATAACTCGTGAATCAGCATTTCATGTGAAATTATCTTTATCACATGATTTCATGCCACTTTCAGTGGAAATAGCAAGGATAGGGAGTTATTTCATAACTCGTGGATCATCATTTCATGTGAAATTATCTTTATCACATGATTTTATGCCACTTTCAGTGGAAATAGCAAGGATAGGGAGTTATTTCATAACTCGTGGATCATCATTTCATGTGAAATTATCTTTATCACATGATTTCATGCCACTTTCAGTGGAAATAGCAAGGATAGGGAGTTATTTCATAACTCGTGGATCATCATTTCATGTGAAATTATCTTTATCACATGATATGAGATCCAATTGCAAGTCAATTGATTCAAAATTAAGCTCATTTCTTATCATTTCATGTGAAATTATCTTTATCACACGATATGATAATGAATTGAAAGTCATTTTACTCAAAAGCAAATTCATTTCTCATCATTTCATGTGAAGTTGTCTTTATCACATGAAATGACATTGAATTGGGAGTTATTCAACTCAAAATCAAGCTCATTTCTTATCATTTCATGTGAAATTGTCTTTATCACATGAAATGACATTGAACTGAGAGTTAATTGATTGAAAATCAAGCTTATTTCATGTTATTTCATGTGAAATTATCTTTATCACATGATATAACATTGATTTGAAAGTCAATTGATTGAAAAACCAAGTGCATTTCATGCCAATTTCATAAAGATAGCAAGTTACTTCGTAACTAGCATGACTCATGAACCATCATTTCATGTGAAATTATCTTTATCACATGATTATCAAGTCATTTCATGTGAAATTATCTTTATCACATGATTATCAAGTCATTTCATGTGAAATTATCTTTATCACATGATATGATATCACTATCATCACATAGAGAATTGAATTCTAAGACTTGAAAGCCAATCTATTCGACACCAAGCTCATTTCATGAGAAAGCTATTTATCATAGCCATAACAATTCCTCATTATGTGGGCAAATAAAATCACCCAAGATTCAAAAATTTCATTGAAACTTGATAAACTTGGGGGATATATTCAACCCATAGCTCAAGGATTGAACATAAAGTCAATTTGGAGAAGTTTAGAGGTCGCAAGCATGCGAGACGGGGCAAACGAGCAAAGTGGGCTAGGGTAACCATCTGTCCTCAGATGGTCAGCCGTCCAGGGCAAGACGGCTAACCGTCCAAGAGGGGATGGTTACCCAAGCCCACCAAGGAAAAAATCTGGGTTTATAAATGTTGGGAATCATAGAAGAGGGAAGAATAAAAGTGCGGAATATAAAAATTTTTCCCTTTGATTCCACAGCCCATGAATCTAACTATGCATATACAAAATCAAACCCTAACTATGAAGAGGGTTAGAACACTTACAGAATTTTGTCTTCTCCTTTTTGCTCCAAGCTTTGATTCCGGACACGCGGTGAATGAGCAGCCCAAATGTGCTGCCTCCAACGGTATCCACACCTAGCTAGAGCTTCAAGTCCTTTCCCTTTTTTTCTTGTTGTTGCTAGTGTAGGAGAAGAGTGGAGAGAGAGAGAGGGGGCTGGAAAATTTCGGCCAGCACCTTGGGGTTTCTTCTTGTGATGATGTCACACATCATAAAGTGTGACTTATATAGTCCACACTAGGGGGGCCGGCCATAGGGGGAAACCCTATTAGGGTGTGATGCAATTTCTCTAAATTGCACAATAACCCCTATAAATTATATCAAATATAAATAGGCCTCAAAAAACTATTCTTTATGCACTCATACCCTTTCTCTCATAGACTTTAAAGCTCATCTTACATGATCAGTGTGTGACCCATTGGGTTCACATCATCAAGTAGTAGGAATAGCACGAGGTGTGCACAGTGGAACTCTTTCCATTTAGGGTCTAATTGGAACTCCTTCCAATTCCCTAATTGATTATAACTCACTTATATCAATTAGGGCTTCTACTAACCATGAATAACACCATGCATATGGTTCATGGTGTCGTCCTTAATGAAGTGAATATGTATCTATCAAAGAACCCTTCTGTTATAGTTTATAGGTTACAATTGCATCCTTCCATTTACACAATGTCTCCAATTGAACTAATAGGACATGGAAGTCTGTCAAGTCCCTAGTTCAATTACTTTATACTCATTCATAAATATAAACTCAATGATGAACTTATGGAAACTCCTTTCCATATTCACACTGCCATGGCCATGGACTGAATGAGTTATATTATGAATGGTATATGAGACATTCTCTCTCTTTTTCCTGAGAGTAATGGATTCCTTGTCGATCACTCATATGCCTTCATACATATAGCAATAGGGCCAATGAACACCTTTACAGACCCATGAATAGAATCTGCACTTAGTGTTATCAAACTTCTAAAGCTACATGCATAAGGTAACTATGGTGTTTCAGGTCTAAGGATTACTTGTACCACTATAACATTGAGAAACTGATTGCCAGGCAGGTTAAAACTCCATTCAGTTTATCTCAAATCTTTGGTCACATTCAGTGTACCTATTCTATTAACAGGCACCCACCTGTTGGTTGTAGTGTCTCCACACAAATAGCTTGAGACCAGCTATCCTCCTATAGAGTCAACCTAACAAGTGCTAGTCCTATGGTTCATTACTGTCCATCATAGTGAACCTTCAACTAGGAATGATTTAGGAGTTTAGTACAAAGATATATTTACAGTCTCATAATTACAACTCTTTGTAATTCAATATTCTCAACTCTAACTCCTTGGACATATTATGTAAATATAAATGATGCATACAAACATAATAGAATAAGCCCTTTTATTAAATCAATAATAAATGTGACATACATAAATGAAATCAAATGATTGTTCCTTTATCCCTAAACAATCATCTCTATGATTGGCTCTAGGGCATAACTCTAACAATCTCCCACTTGCACTATAGCCAATCCACAATGTATCTAATACCCATTTCCTGTCTGTGGTGATCCAACTGCTCTTGGGTCATAGCTTTAGTGAAGGGATCTGCTACATTTTCTGTTGTGTGAATCTTCTGTATGCTAATATCACCTCTTCCAATGATCTCTCTAATCACATGGAATCGACGCTCAATGTGTTTGGACTTTTGATGAGACCGTGGTTCCTTAGCTTGAGCAATAGCCCCGTTGTTGTCACAAAACAATGGCAAGGGCTTCTCAATGGCAGGAACTACTCCTAGTTCAGTAATGAACTTCTTTATCCAAACAGCTTCCTTTGCAGCCTCTGATGCAGCAATGTACTCAGCCTCTGTAGTGGAGTCCGCTGTAACATCCTGTTTACAGCTCCTCCAACTTACAGCTCCACCATTCAAGGTGAAAACATACCCCGATGTTGATTTCCTATCATCATCGTCAGATTGAAAATCTGAATCCGTATAACCAACCATTTCTAAATTTCTTCCTCCATAGACAAGGAATAGTTCCTTAGTTCTTCTTAAGTACTTAAGGACAGCCTTGACTGCTTCCCAGTGTTTCACACCTGGGTCTGCCTGATATCTGCTTGTAACACTTACACCAAAAGCGATATCTGGTCTTGTACACAACATGGCATACATTAGACTCCCTACTGCAGAAGCATAGGGAATCGTCCTCATGTACGCAATCTCCTCTGGAGTTTTAGGTGCCATGTTTTTAGACAACTTGATTCCATGCCTAACAGGAATTAGACCTCTTTTGGAATCTTCTAAATTGAACCTTTTCAATATTTTGTCTATGTACAATGATTGGGAGAGACCTAGCATCCTTTTAGATCTATCTCTATAGACCTTTATTCCCAGAATATAGGATGCTTCTCCCAAATCTTTCATGGAGAAATTCTGTGAAAGCCACTCTTTCACTTTTGATAACGTTTCTACTTTATTCCCGATAAGTAGAATGTCATCAACATATAGGACCAGGAAGGTAATCGCACTCCCACTAACTTTCTTGTACACACATGGTTCATCCATGTTCTGTAGGAGACCAAACGATTTGATTGCCTCATCGAATCGGATGTTCCAGCTTCTAGAAGCTTGTTTGAGTCCATAAATGGACCACTGTAGCTTGCACACTTTGTGGTCCTCACCACTGGATGTAAAACCCTCAGGTTGCTGCATATAAAGGTCTTCCTCAATGTTTCCATTAAAGAAAGCGGTCTTTACATCCATTTGCCATATCTCATAATCGTAGTGCGCAGCTATAGCTAACAAGATCCTAATGGACTTAAGCATAGCCACTGACGAGAAGGTTTCCTCATAGTCAATACCATGTCTTTGTCGGTAACCTTTTGCCACTAGCCTAGCCTTGTAGGTCTCTACCTTTCCATCTGAGCCTATCTTCCTTTTGAAGATCCATTTGCAGCCAATAGGTACTATACCTTCTGGTGGATCAACTAAAGTCCAGACTTTGTTGGAATACATCGAGTCCATTTCAGATTTCATAGCTTCCAGCCATTTGTTCGAATCAATATCCGAAATCGCCTGTCCGTAAGTAGTAGGGTCATCTGGGTGTTCTTTATCACCAAGGAACAATTCCTCTGCATTATGGTTGAGAAATCCATATTTCTCAGGTGCAACAGATACCCTACTCGATCTACGGAGAGGTTGTGGTACATTAGTGGGTTCTGTCTCATCAGGGACAGGGGTGGGATCACTGTCGGTTTGTGTCTCATCAGACAATTCTTTGAGTTCTATTTTCCTGTTATTGCCTCCTTCTTGAATAAACTCTTTTTCAAGAAAGACTGCAAACTTACTAACAAACACCTTTTGTTCATCAGGATAATAGAAATAATATCCTAAACTCTCTTTAGGATATCCCACAAACCTACATTTAATTGATCTTGATTCTAACTTGGTTGCATCATGTGTCTTTACATATGCAGTGCAACCCCATACCTTAATATGTTTAAGGCTTGGTGCTCTCCCTTTCCATATCTCATACGGTGTCTTAGGGACAGATTTGGTTGGGACTCTGTTCAACAAGTACGCGGCAGTTTCCAGGGCATGTCCCCAGAAGGACAATGGTAAATCAGTGTAACTCATCATGGACCTAACCATATCCAATAAGGTTCTATTCCTCCTTTCTGACACACCATTAAGCTGTGGTGTTCTAGGAGGTGTCCATTGAGATAGAATGCCCGCTTGAACAAGATGATCTAAAAACTCACTAGTTAAATATTCTCCTCCTCGATCCGATCGAAGAGCTTTAATACTTTTACTAGTTTGTTTCTCTACTTCATATCTGAATTCTTTGAACTTTTCAAACACTTCAGATTTGTACTTCATCAAGTACACATACCCATACCTAGAATAATCATCGGTAAAGGTTATAAATTAAGAGAAACCTCCACGAGCATGTATGCTCATAGGACCACATACATCACTATGTATCAATCCTAATATGTCTGCAGCTCTCTCACCGTGACCGGTGAAAGGTGACTTGGTCATTTTACCTAGTAAACAGGATTCACAAGTTGGAAAGGGCATAGAAACCAATGGACCCAATTGTCCATCCTTACACATCTTGTAAATCCTATTCTCACTGATATGACCTAGTCTCAAGTGCCAGTTATATGCGGAGTTTTCTTCATCTCTTGTTCTTTTGGGTTTGTTTGCATTCAATTTAGAACTATCATGCTCTATGCAATTAACATTTGCAATAAAGTTTAGAAAATAAAGGCCATTCACATAAACTCCAGAAGTAATGAACTCTTCATTTTTAAATAAAGAACATTTATTCTCCTCAAAAACAAACCTAAATCCTTGTTTAGATAATACTGAAATAGAAATAATGTTTCTTATAACTTCTGGAATATAAAGACAGCCTGATAATTCTAAACTACTCCCACTAGGCAAAGTCAAGCAGCAAGTCCCCACGGCTAATGCAGCAACGTTTGCTCCATTTCCCACTCGTAGGGTTACTTCTCCTTTACTCAGCCTTCTGCTTCCCACTAGGTCCTGCATGGAATTACAAATATGAGAACTCGCACCAGAATCTAGTACCCAAGTGGAAGCAGAGCTAACACTCATGTTAGTCTCAAGTATAAGAGCATAATCCATACATTCCGAAGGTTGGTTCTTCAGAGTATCTAGATACTCTTGGCAGTTACGTTTCCAATGCCCATCTTTACCGCAGTAAAAACAGATCCCTTTACCTTTCCTCTTCCTTTGGGTACTCTTACCCTTTCTTATTCCCTTGCCTTTAGGCTTGAGCATAGAATTGGAAGCAGGAACTTCAACCCATTCATCACATTCAAGCAAGAACTCTTTGCCATACAACTCTTGTATGTGGACAAATATCTCGGGTGCACTTCCCATGGACTCGTATTGCTTCTTAAGCTCAGGACTTAGAGACACTATCATATAGCATCTCGTCATAAGATCATCATCCATGCGCTTCTAATAAGCGTCTTTCTCTTGCCGAGTTGCAGCCTCAGTAGGAGCATTGGGAAGTGGACTTTGAAGTGCATAGGTAATATTTTCAAAATTCAAAACGATTTTTAAATTCCTTAACCAATCAAGATAATTAGGTCCAGTTAAACGGTTGGTTTCCAAAATGTTGGATAACGGGTTGCGGTGAGCCATTACGGTGATCTACATACAGAAAATTAGATTTCATTTTTAATCCATAATGACCGGGTCTTTAATCATATGGTACCTCCCACTATTTTATCAAATTCCATACACCCTCTAATGGAATTCGGGAATCTCATTCCTAATGGGGATTGGGGTCCCACTGTGACCTAGAAGCCTCACATGTTAGTTTCTTGACTTCTAACCCACAGTAAGAAGACAACTCTTTGTCTATTGCTTCATAAGCAAATTCCAATCGTTTTGCCTCTAGGGTACATACTCCTCACATGTTAGTTTCTTGGAATACTTCCCTAGTTAAGTTAAGCCCATCATTCACACAGGTATGTTTCACCAAATATATACCTCACATGTTAGTTTCTTGGTATATACCAGCTTAGGCACCCCATGATATCTACATATGTGATAGTTTCAAGTAATGTCTTTAATATGGGTAGCTCCTACATGTCTGCAGCCAGGTACCCACATTAAGGGACGTTAGATGATCCTATAATGATGGAAGGCAATGAAGAATCCATTCCCTAATGTATTCTCCATTTCCAACTTAATATTAAAATAGAGGGGTTTTTAAGGGTCTCATCAAATTAACATACATCTCATGCATATAAATAAAAAATTGAACAGCATAAAATAATAATAATCCACTTATCGATATTAGTCCCTAAGAAGAGACATATAACGATCTATGGATTTGGAGCTATCACTATTAATCTCATTAAAAGCTCCTACTATGATGATTATGGACTTTGAGAGAATTCAATCCAAGCCAATAGATTGAATCCAAGGTCTAAGGTGGGTGTAGGTGATCGTAAAATAACACATTCGAAACATGCATGCTGTCTTGAAACACTTCTCTAAGCTTTCAAGTCCTTCAATCTGCTCCCTTGGCTTGATGGTCTCCACCATTGGCTTGTTGGGCTCTATCATGCTCCTTTGGGTCCACCATGCTCCTTAGTGCGCTCTCGATTACATAACATTTACATAATTTAAAGAAAGGGATACATAAGGGGAATGTGGGGTACATAAGAAAATGATAGAGAGAGAGGGAGAGGGAAGGTGGCATGCAAGCCCCAAATAAATTACATCACCTTAATAAAATTACAACTCTTGTAAATAATAACATCCCATTCATAAGACGGCCAATCACAATTGGTTTAAAGGGTATAGTCCATAATCATCATCCAAACATATACATACAATCTCATTGCATAATGTAAAGAAAAACTGTAAACATTAAAACATATGGGCATTATGGTAATTCTCTTGAATGATTTACATTAATCTCATTAATGCATCCTAATCTTATTAGGTATTAACAAAAATATCCAGAATTAAATAAAGTCTTAACATTTAAGACATTTTAGTTCCAATTAATCAAATTAATTTAAACATATAAAGTTTCCTAAAATAACTCTAATATCCAATATTAGGGTTTCCTTAATTAAACAAATCAATTTCATTTAATTAAGAATTTCCAGATTTTAATTTAATCCCCAATTGTATTTTAAACCATTTAAAACATTATAAATTAATCAATATTAATTAAATAATTAACATGGGAATTAAATAAAATCATTTAAATGATGAATTAGTGTATTAGGGTTTCCTAAAACCCTAAACCCTAAACGCATAACCCTAAACCCTAAATGCAAGCCCTAATCATTAAATTCCTTATGATTGGTAATTTAATGTCCAATCATTAAAACCCTAGGTTCATATGGTATTTAATAAAAGGGATAAGGGTTTAATTAATGCCAAATAGGGTATTAATTACCCTTAATTAATTACACTAATTAGGGTTTCCAAAACCCTAACCCTGGACATCATTAATGGTATTAATTATGCCCTAACAATTAATAACCATGATTGGTCATTTAATGACCAATCATTAACTCTTAATTCAGGTAATTAATATTCCAATTAGGGTTTTAATTAATGCCATAATGAAATTAGGGTTTCATCATTAACTCAAAATTAGGGTTTCATCCTTAACTCTATGCAGCCGTCACAACCAGGGGGCTGCCTGAGCTTGGCTAGGCTGCCATGGCCACCAACGACTGTGGGAGGCCATGGCCAGCCATGGGAGAACATCCTAGGAGTGTGGGACAAGCCTCTGGACACGTGAGAAGTGGTGGAAGTGGCTGCCATCATCAAGAACAATCAGGGTTTCCAAAACCCATTGCTGGAGCCATTGTTGCAGACCTTAAAGGTCACAATAGCTTCTAAATCCTTATCAATTCGACTCCTCCACTGAAACCAGCTTTTGTATCATGTCCCTACATGAAATACTAAGCTACTAGAAGAGGTTTGGATGATCAAATCATCACCAATTGTTCTAAACAATTAAAACAACAGTATGCTGCCCAGAATTTGACAGCATACTGTCCATGGTCAGAAATTGATTTAAAACCCAGCAAGATGAATGAATTAGACTACCAAACTAATTTTCCCAGTATCCTACATGTCTTAGGAAACTAATGCAATTGGTTTCATGCAATTTGGAGTTCCCTAACTCAAGTTCTAATCAAAACTCCATTGATGACTTTTCTGCAGAGAAAATCTGCTATGCTGTTCATGAAAAATTTTCAAACTTTTTGAATCTTTTTCCATCAAAACCCTTTTGAAACTTAAAGAAAATCATATACACATGATATATGATGATCCTAAAATAGATTTCCATAAAAAATATAGAAGCTTTGATTGAATTTAATTGCAAGAACCTCTGGGTTCTAAAACCCAGATTCGACCCTCTTCAGAAAACCCAGTTTTCCTTCTTCTTCTTCTTCTAATTCAAACCCTATACAACCTTTGCATCAATGGATACCCTTAACCATGATTTAGAAGAGGAGTAGAAGAAGAATAGACCTAGGGTTCCAAACCCTAGGTTCGGCCAGAGAGAAGAACAATTATGCAGTAAAAATTCTCCAGATTTTTGAATCATTCAACTACACCATAAATTCCAGCCCATATGTATTTTGTATTATGCATAATCATGGCTCTGATACCACTGTTGGGAATCATACAAGAGGGAAGAATAGAAGTGCGGAATATAAAAATTTTTCCCTTTGATTCCACAGCCCATGAATCTAACTATGCATATACAAAATCAAACCCTAACTATGAAGAGGGTTAGAACACTTACAGAATTTTGTCTTCTCCTTTTTGCTCCAAGCTTTGATTCCGGACACGCGGTGAATGAGCAGCCCAAGTGTGCTGCCTCCAACGGTATCCACACCTAGCTAGAGCTTCAAGTCCTTTCCCTTTTTTCCTTGTTGTTGCTAGTGTAGGAGAAGAGTGGAGAGAGAGAGAGGGGGCTGGAAAATTTCGGCCAGCACCTTGGGGTTTCTTCTTGTGATGATGTCACACATCATAAAGTGTGACTTATATAGTCCACACTAGGGGGGCCGGCCATAGGGGGAAACCCTATTAGGGTGTGATGCAATTTCTCTAAATTGCACAATAACCCCTATAAATTATATCAAATATAAATAGGCCTCAAAGAACTATTCTTTATGCACTCATACCCTTTCTCTCATAGACTTTAAAGCTCATCTTGCATGATCAGTGTGTGACCCATTGGGTTCACATCATCAAGTAGTAGGAATAGCACGAGGTGTGCACAGTGGAACTCTTTCCATTTAGGGTCTAATTGGAACTCCTTCCAATTCCCTAATTGATTATAACTCACTTATATCAATTAGGGCTTCTACTAACCATGAATAACACCTAGCATATGGTTCATGGTGTCGTCCTTAATGAAGTGAATATGTATCTATCAAAGAACCCTTCTGTTATAGTTTATAGGTTACAATTGCATCCTTCCATTTACACAATGTCTCCAATTGAACTAATAGGACATGGAAGTCTGTCAAGTCCCTAGTTCAATTACTTTATACTCATTCATAAATATAAACTCAATGATGAACTTATGGAAACTCCTTTCCATATTCACACTGCCATGGCCATGGACTGAATGAGTTATATTATGAATGATATATGAGACATTCTCTCTCTTTTTCCTGAGAGTAATGGATTCCTTGTCGATCACTCATATGCCTTCATACATATAGCAATAGGGCCAATAAACACCTTTACAGACCCATGAATAGAATCTGCACTTAGTGTTATCAAACTTCTAAAGCTACATGCATAAGGTAACTATGGTGTCTCAGGTCTAAGGATTACTTGTACCACTATAACATTGAGAAACTGATTGACAGGCAGGTTAAAACTCCATTCAGTTTATCTCAAATCTTTGGTCACATTCAGTGTACCTATTCTATTAACAGGCACCTACCTGTTGGTTGTAGTGTCTCCACACAAATAGCTTGAGACCAGCTATCCTCCTATAGAGTCAACCTAACAAGTGCTAGTCCTATGGTTCATTACTGTCCATCATAGTGAACCTTCAACTAGGAATGATTTAGGAGTTTAGTACAGAGATATATTTACAGTCTCATAATTACAACTCTTTGTAATTCAATATTCTCAACTCTAACTCCTTAGACATATTATGTAAATATAAATGATGCATACAAACATAATAGAATAAGCCCTTTTATTAAATCAATAATAAATGTGACATACGTAAATGAAATCAAATGATTGTTCCTTTATCCCTAAACAATCATCTCTATGATTGGCTCTAGGGCATAACTCTAACAATAAAACCCATGTTAGCCCACTCATTCTCACATTCTTCCCATTCGAAAATTAGAGAGTTTCTCTCTCTAAACTCTCATTCCATCTTCTCCATCTCTCATTCTCTCATTCCTACTTCAAAAACATTCAATCCAAACATCAAATGCACATCAAACAACAACAAATCAAGCTCATTTAACAATCAAAACACCCTATTCACATCATCTTTTGAAATCAAACCAAATCAAACCCATTTTTCACAAACCCAACTCCATCATCAAGAATGTTATCTAGCAAGGACTCAAGCACCAAGTATCCATTCTATGGGGTCAAAAGCAAGTACAAGGCACCACTCTATGATGCTCCACAAGATAGGTTGTTGCTTGAACCCGACAAGCATTTCTCATTCCTCCATTCCCAACAAGAAGTAAGTTTACCCAACTTAATACTTTTCTTTTGAATATTTCGATTCTTTTGATGAAATTGCATTCCCATCTACTTCTTTTGAATACCGCTTGGGTTGTTGAGTGATATCCCATGATTTGGTAAGGATTGAACACACAAATCCTTTTCATTAGAAAGCTTGAAAAATGCCACCCACCAAATGTTCGATAAAATGCCCAAGTGAAATAAAGATGTTCAATCTTTACCAAATCAATGTATATCAACAAGTAAACACTCAAGTGAGTAATATGCTATGATTTAGCAAGGATTGATCATACAAAATTCTTTTATTTCAAGGCTTGGGAAGTGTCACCCACCAAGTGTTCGATAAAATGCCCAAGTGATAAAA
Source organism: Liquidambar formosana (assembly GCA_039720395.1). Taxonomy (NCBI): domain Eukaryota; kingdom Viridiplantae; phylum Streptophyta; class Magnoliopsida; order Saxifragales; family Altingiaceae; genus Liquidambar; species Liquidambar formosana. The sequence goes on from CM077831.1 coordinate 6,098,659, forward strand.
AAGTGTTCAATCCTTGCCAAATTAAGGCATATGAACAAGTAAACTCATAAACATTCATTAGCAATTCATTTCATGAATAAAGACAACTTCTTGACATCTTTTAGAAAACAATTTAAAACCAATTGCTAGTGTAAACTTATTGTTTCCATGTTCTCTCAACTAACTCTTAAGGTATTTTCAATGGCTATAGCCCAACTTTCAGGACATGCGCACTAGGTCCTCTATCAAAGGACTTATTGAATGGTGGCGAAACATGGAAAACTTCCAACCTATAGCCAAGAGCCATGTCGAAAATGCCGGTTTTGGTCCATTCCTAGATTCCTTGTGGAATGATCAATGTGATAGGCAGGCCTTGCTAGCCTTGTCTGAACTATGGTGGGACACCACCAACACATTCCATTTCAACTTTAGGGAGATGACTTTAACCCCCAAGGACTTTACCATGATCACGGGCTTGAGCATTAAGGGCAAGAGCTTGGAATTTTATGAAGAGGCCTCCTCGAATGAGGATTATCTCCTAGCTTACCTTGGAATGGAAGTTGAGGTAATCAAGAAAGCAGTGCGCCGCACTTGGCTTTTTAACAAATTTGCAAAGCAAAGGGAGAGCAAGGGTGATTGCATTACAAGAGCATTTCTTCCTTACATGATCTCATGCACATTCTTTGCCGATATGGGCGACGTAGCCCCTTTGGGTCTTCTTGCAAGCATGGAAGATGTTGGCAAGATTAGGAAATTCAACTGGGGAGGGGCTGCTCTAGCCACCATGTACCGCATAATTTATGACATGTCACACGGTATTACAAAGGACTTCAGAGGGATGCCCTTTGTTTGGGAGGTAATGCTACTTCCCTTTTATTTCTTTTCACTCTTTCTTATATTTTCCTTTCTTTTTTGACTCTTTTCTCAACTCTTGATAGGTTTGGTGCTATGAGTACCTCAACCTATGTCACCCATCCCTTGCTGAGGAAACCATTGAATGGCCTACCCTCAAGAATTACTTTCCCACTTATGTGTCCTTCCGGGCAACAAATCGTCATAATTACGCCTATGCTAGAGCTCACCTAGCAAGCCTCACTGCTACATGGTGAAATTCTCTCCCTATTCTTTTCTTTTCCTTTTACTTCCGATTTCTCATTTTGGATTTTTGAACAGATTGAATGGGATACCTGGAAGATATGGGTGCCAATGCTACCCAAGCAATGCATTTCTAGCTTGATGCTGACTGGAAAGAGGGTGCTTTTGGAAGGCCCCGTGGGTAGGTACTGGTACTTGGGGGAGTGAGTCTTACGACAAGTCATGGGTGATGTGAATGCAGCCATGGCTCCAATGCCACTACCACTTAACATGAGGTATACTAACTTAATGGAGGGGGAGGAGTTGTGGGATGCTTTGAGGGGTTGGGATGCGGAGGAGTTCACTTCTCCTGACATTGTGTACGACACTTTCTGCCATCAATATCTGATGAAGCCCAGGGTAACAGGTCTCCCTCCTCAAGGGGTAAATCTTTGACGCTTTCCTAGGCTTTTTCTTTTGATAGAGACTTTATTTGATAGGTGAACACTTGTAGGGTCGACGAGCAAGAGGGCATAGCTCGACAGTGGGCTCAGGAGTGATTCTTGGCTCTGAAGAAGATGAAATAGAGGGGGATAGGTCACTGCCCTTGCCTCAGCCTAATTGGTCCATTGATTTGTGCTGCGGGTCAGACTTTGTCAAGACTGCCATTACCCATCCCGCTTTTGATGAATCCCCTAGGATCGACCCAAATCAAGAACAGGTGAGTTCTCTTTATGGGTATTTCTTTCTTTCTTTCAGTATTACCTTCAATTTAATCTTATTGATTATCCTAGGTACCTGCGGCATATGCCCAAGAGTTCATTGACCTTAGTGAGGGCTTGAGGCATGACCTTGTGAGGATAAGCTTAGCCAAATCCATGGTGGAAGCCCGTCTGGATGTCATAGTAAGTGTTCAACCTATTTAAAGTTCTCATTTGAGGTTTTCAACTAACCCTATTCTCATACTTAGTTTCTTTGCAATGGATTTTGTCTATGCAGCAGCCACCATCAATGCGCCCTCCTAGAGCACCTCGTGGGGGTCATGACGGAGCTGGGCCAAGCCACAAAAGAAGCTCTGGGACTCGCTGAGTTCATTTACTTCTTTGTTGGGATTGTAAAAACAATGAGACAATGGCTATCTTCTTGCATTTTATGCTATGTTTTGTAATTGCAACCTTAAACCAACTTTCTTAACCCCTATATGGATACTTGTAGTGCTTCTTTGAATCTATCATGATGATGTTGTGGTGCCCTTCTTATGAAAATTTGAGTCAATGTGAGCTCATAGGAGTGAAAATGGCCTAAAAGGCCATCCAAAAGCAAAAATAGGCAAAATCGGGCGAAATAAGGCAAAACAAGGCGGAGGCATCGGGTGACCATCTAGCCCCAGACGGTTAGCCATCTGGGCCTAGACGGCTGACCGTCCAGCCCTGGACGGTTACCCGGGGTTGACGCATCTTTTCGAGATTTTTCAGGGTTTTTACTATTTTGATGATTCTACTCCTTTCAGGACTCGAATTTGTGACCTTTTCCCTATAAAAACACGAGGGAAGCCTTCTAACTCACTTAATTTTATTGACAATAATTATGGAAGCCTTGGATGGGTTCTTAAGAAGGTTTTTGGCAGTCATGGCTGCCAAAGACAAAACTGAGTTTAGGCGCTTTGGCTTGGAACCGTTGCTCTCTATAAGGCATATGAAGCTCGAGACGACTCTTCTCACTACTGCTACATATTTCTGGGATCCTCAAATCCATGTCTTTTAATTCAATTATGAAGAACTATGGCCAACCATGGAAGAATTCTGTGCTTTATTTGGAGTTTCACCCGCAGGGCCATTCATCCTTCCTACACCTCGCTCGGATTACCTTGCTTTTTTCTCAGACTTTCTTGGCATTCCTCAGAAAGATGTAACGATCTTTGTCAAGGATCATATGGTGGACTTAATGAAGTTAGCAACCTCATTCTTGGCTCATGATAACGAAGGTACTCTGACTTTCACCCTTCAAATTCAACGTGCACTCGCTTTCTGTTTAATTGGTCACTTTCTCATCTCCACCGACACTCTTCAAGCCCCTGTTCAAATATGTGAGTTGATTGCCCCTCTTCTCAAGTGACATAACATCATTCCCTTGGTATTAGCTGAAACCTTGAATGGTTTAGATGAAGTTCATGGCAACCCTAAAGTGCCTTTAGGAGGTAGACCCTTTTTATTGCAAATGTGGCTTCTCGAGCGCTTGAATTTTCTATCTCCTACCACTATCAATCCATACAAGCCCTAGCACTTCTGTTTGCGCCGAGTTGAACTCCCTGGACCATTCTCTTTAAGAGATTGGTTGGGTTATTTCCAAACACTGTCGTGGCGGAACATCAAGTGGTATGTCTTCATATGGGGGTGTAAAGAGCAGGTACTTTTTCGAACCTCGGGTTGTGCTTTTGTCAAACTCATAGGACTGAGATCGACTTCCTTCTATTGGACTTCGAGAATTCTTTGCTAGATGGGTGCCATGCAGATCATACCGTCCTTAACAGGACCTTGTTGCACTGTGGAACCTGTCGATCTTACCATAATCAAGTGGGCGAGGACTTGCTGGCCTACAGACCTGAAATTGACTCGAATAGCCAACACTGAAGGACCTTTGAAGATGAGTTTGGAATATAAGCAATGGTTGAAGGATGACTTGGGCGAAAGGGAGACTTCCCGTCGAGAAAGAATTTACGACCTTATCAAGGACACGAGACTTGGGCTTTGCAAAGAAGACATTCTTGAGGCAGTGGAGGCAGCACACGACCACGACTTACGAAAGAAAAAAAGACTTGAGAGAGAAAGAAAGAAGACAGACAAGACGACTCTGAAGAAACTCAAGAGGGCTTAAAGACTCAAGGAATAGAATATCTATGGCATGTCAATAGCTCTTTTACTTAACACCAATAAATTGTTATGTCAAACAATTAGTTTCAAATGAATTGCCAATTCAGATTTTGTGATTGTGTTGTTTGGACCGCACCCAAGGTAACTTTATGGGTTGCCTACGTATCCCCATTTTCTTTCTTTCTTTTTTTTTTCTTTTTTTTTCTTTTTTCCTCTTTTTGGGGAATCAGGTCCTCGTAGTTCAAATGCCTTAACTTTTGCCTAGGCCGCCCTTACAGGTTTTCAACATAGCAGGCCTTATACATAATACTTCTTTAATTGATCCAAATTGGTAGGACGAGTGAACTCGATCCCATCCAAATCCATAAGTCGAACAGCTCCTGCTGGCAATATTTCCTTAATGATGTACGGGCCACCCCAACTTGGTTTGAACTTTCCTCGTGGATCGAAAATTGGAGCTCGGATCTCTTTCAATACCAAATCCCCTTTCTTCAAGCCTCTGTCTTTGACATTTTTGTCGAATACCCTCGTGACTCTTCTCCGGTACCCTTGCACATGGTAGAGAGCCCTCAATCACATTTCATCTAGCAGTGCCAGCTCATCATAACGGCCTTTGATCCAGTCCACCTCTACTAGCTGGCTTTCCACAGTAACTCTTAACGAAGGAACTTCTAATTCGACTGGTAGAACGACCTCCATCCCATACACTAGAGCATACGACGTAGCCCCTATTGATGATCTGACTAACGTTCTGTACCCCCATAATGCCAATGGTAGTTTCTCATGCCAATCAGTGTACGTATCAGCCGTTTTCTGTAGTATCTTCTTAATGTTCTTGTTGGTGGCTTCCACTGCACCATTAGTCTGTGGGCGATACAGGGATGACAAGTGGTGAACGATTTTATACTTCTGCAAGAGTTCTTTAGTTTCCTTCTGAAAATGCTGACCATTATCTGAAATGACCTCATGCGGTACCCCATATCGGTAGATAATGTTGAGCTGTATAAACTGCGTCACCTTTTTAGCGTTCAAAACATTGAAGGAAGCTACTTCCACCAACTTGGTGAAGTAATCGATGGCTACCAAGATGTATTCGTGTCCGTTCGATGCCTTCGGCTTAATCTGTCCAATGATATCTATTCCCCACACCGCAAACGGCCACGGAGTTGACATACTTGTTAAGGGCATAGAGGGCAAGTGTTGTCTGTTGGCACTTCTTGATGTGGGCATAGCAATTCCTTTCCATTATAGACCAGTAATACCCTAGCCTCATGATTTTCTTAGCCAGCATGTATCTGTCACACCCCATTTTTGCACCACCTTACTAGGGCTCATCATTTCATGCATGTTTTTGTTTTCTTTTTGAGTCTAGTCACTTGAATTAGGTTTCTAGAGTCACAAGGACAATGGGTATGAATTTTGGTTCAATTCGGAGTTGATCTTGAGGGATAATAAGAGCTTTTGTGACTTGAGGGGCATAATCGTCTTTTAAGTCCCAAACTTTTCATTTGACCTTGAAATGATCTCCAAATTGTCAATTGGAGCTCATATGGATGCATAAGAGGTATTTCTAGTGTCAATTTGATAAATCAATGGCTCGGGATTAAAATGGCTCGATGTAGTTCAAGTTGGTTAATTGACCCTTCTTTGGGTTAGCTCTAATTGACTCACAATTACCAACCAAATCTTTTCAAATTGACTTTCATTAGTCATCATTTTACCCCCAAAAGTGTTTTATGAAGTTCAATTTTGATATGGAAAGTGTTTGGTTTGACCCTATGTGCATGCCTATGCTTAGCAAAAGTAGAGCATAGTGGTTAACCGCCTTGTTCAAACCTAACCATGCCCCCATGGTTAGTGATTTTCACCCTAAAATGTTCAAAAACATATTCCTCATCGAAACACGGTCGTCTTGGCTTTTGTTTCATCAAAATCGGAGTTCATTTGGCCCCTGAAACACTTCTAGAAGCATTGAGAGTCAAAATAGGAGAAAAATCCGAAGTGGGCTCGGGTGACCACCCAGCCCCGGGCGGCTAGCCGCCTGGGCCCAGGTGGCTAGCCGCCCAGGCCCTGCTGGTCACCCGAGACCACTTTCCTATTTGCACTATGTTTCCTTGCTGAAGCGGATTCCTCCCTATTTTGACGTATTTGGGCTCTTTTGGACGGGTTTCCTTCTAGTTTTTGGTAACTTCTGAGTTACTTAAGCCCCAAGGGGGTCTCTAATAACCCTTGGATTAATTTTTAGGGTTTTAATCCCAGCCATTGGTTAATCCTAATTGAAGTCTATAAATACCCCCTATGCTTCTGTTGGGAATCATACAAGAGGGAAAAATAGAAGTGCGGAATATAAAAATTTTCCCTTTGATTCCACAGCCCATGAATCTAACTATGCATATACAAAATCAAACCCTAACTATGAAGAGGGTTAGAACACTTACAGAATTTTTGTCTTCTCCTTTTTGCTCCAAGCTTTGATTCCGGACAGCGATGAATGAGCAGCCCAAGTGTGCTGCCTCCAACGGTATCCACACCTAGCTAGAGCTTCAAGTCCTTTCCACCTTTTCCTTTTTGTTGCTAGTGAAGGAGAAGAGAGGAGAGAGAGAGAGGGAGGCTGGAAAATCTGGACAGCCCCTTGGGATTTCAACTTGTGATTATGTCACACATCATAAAGTGTGACTTATATAGTCCACACTAGGGGGGGCCGGCCATAGGGGGAAACCCTATTAGGGTGTGATGCAATTTCTCTAAATTGCACAATAACCCCTATAAATTATATCAAATATAAATAGGCCTCAAAGAACTATTCTTTATGCACTCATACCCTTTCTCTCATAGACTTTAAAGCTCATCTTGCATGATTAGTGTGTGACCCATTGGGTTCACATCATTAAGTAGTAGGAATAGCACGAGGTGTGCACAATGGAACTCTTTCCATTTAGGGTCTAATTGGAACTCCTTCCAATTCCCTAATTGATTATAACTCACTTATATCAATTAGGGCTTCTACTAACCATGAATAACACCTAGCATATGGTTCATGGTGTCGTCCTTAATGAAGTGAATATGTATCTATCAAAGAACCCTTCTGTTATAGTTTATAGGTTACAATTGCATCCTTCCATTTACACAATGTCTCCAATTGAACTAATAGGACATGGAAGTCTGTCAAGTCCCTAGTTCAATTACTTTATACTCATTCATAAATATCAACTCAATGATGAACTTATGGAAACTCCTTTCCATATTCACACTGCCATGGCCATGGACTGAATGAGTTATATTATGAATGCTATATGAGACATTCTCTCTCTTTTTCCTGAGAGTAATGGATTCCTTGTTGAACACTCACATGCCTTCATACACATAGCAATAGGGCCAATGAACACCTTTACAGACCCATGAATAGAATCTGCACTTAGTGTTATCAAACTTCTAAAGCTACATGCATAAGGTAACTATGGTGTCTCAGGTCTAAGGATTACTTGTACCACTATAACATTGAGAAACTGATTGACAGGCAGGTTAAAACTCCATTCAGTTTATCTCAAATCTTTGGTCACATTCAGTGTACCTATTCTATTAACAGGCACCCACCTGTTGGTTGTAGTGTCTCCACACAAATAGCTTGAGACCAGCTATCCTCCTATAGAGTCAACCTAACAAGTGCTAGTCCTATGGTTCATTACTGTCCATCATAGTGAACCTTCAACTAGGAATGATTTAGGAGTTTAGTACAGAGATATATTTACAGTCTCATAATTACAACTCTTTGTAATTCAATATTCTCAACTCTAACTCCTTGGACATATTATGTAAATATAAATGATGCATACAAACATAATAGAATAAGCCCTTTTATTAAATCAATAATAAATGTGACATACATAAATGAAATCAAATGATTGTTCCTTTATCCCTACACAATCATCTCTATGATTGGCTCTAGGGCATAACTCTAACAGCTTCAGCACAAGAGGAGCCACTTTATGCATTAAAACTTGAGTGTTTGAGAGAGAATAAGAGAGAGAGAGACTTGAAGGAGAGCTGGAGTTCTTGCTGTAGCCTTGGAGAATATTGATTGAAGACATCCACAAGAGCAAGAGGGAGTTCATACAGCAGCTAGGAAGGCTCTTCCTAAGGTATTCCTCTTTTCTGTTCAAGCTTAAACAAAGGTATCATGTAGGATAGCTCTATTGCATGTAAAGCTTATGATTTCTACCATGAATTGAAGTTTCTATTAGTTAATACATGTGATATTGATGATGTTCATGATGAGTTTTGCATGCTTTAGAGTTAGTTCATAGGTTCCAATGCATAGTTATGATTCTTGTGTTTCTGTTGTCCTTGTTCTAGGATAGTGATATTGCATGTTAGAGTTAGGTTTATTGTCATGTTTTATTGCTTTAGTTAATTAATATGCATGGTTTAGGTTCTGTTTAGTTTTATTTTAGCATGTTTAGAGTTGGTTTTGTATGTTTTTAAGCATATTTGTGAGATTAAGGTTTTAGAGTCCTTGTTTTGTGTTGGTTTTTATACAGCATGTTAAAGTAGGTCTGTTCATTGGTTTTTCTTCATGTTTGCTGTATATGTTTTTCATATGGAGTAAATATGATATTTTTGCATACATGATTAGTTTATTTCTAGGGTTTTATGCATAATATGGTTCTAGGGATATGTTAGGGCTTATGAAAGTTTGCTGTTTTTGCTGTTAGCATGTTTAGTGGACGATTTTAGGCCTTAGTACTATTCTGTCCAGATTTGCATGTTAGTATTTTTGCATGGTTTTGAGCACTTGTAAGGGTGCAAATAGGTGTGGTATTTGTCCTATGGCAAATAGGGCTGCCAATGCTTGAAATGGCTAATGCTTGGAGCTATTGCGCTCAGGTAAGTGGGTATGAAGGTGCCCCAATTCACCTCTCTCCCTTAACTCTTTCCCTTCTCCCTCTTAGGGTTAATTTTTAATACAAGTCTATGGTTTAAATCAAGGGTTTCCTTAACCAACAAAATTCTGTTTTTATCAAGGTTTCCATTTTGTGGAATTTTCCTAATTTCAAACTTGGTTTATCTATCATATTCAACTCTTTTTCAAATAAGGAAACCTAGGGTTTTAACCATAGGTTTATATTAGGATTTAACCCTAGTTCTAATCGAACTACGTGGACTTTGATCCATGTATTTCGCTGCATGGTACGTAGGCGCTCTTCGTGAGGCTCAAGTCCGTTCTAGGATCCAAGCATCCTAGGCTTCTTTTTGTTTTGTTTTTTTCTTCTTTATTTTCTGTTTTCATTTGCTTATTATGCATCGATGGATGAATGAAATATATGATATGCATGCTGTCTTGTGATGATATACTTGCTGATTTTTGTATGGAAAAGATCTTGATTTAGCCCAAATGAACTGAGAGACCGAAAGGGTGACATGGGTGCCTATAGGCTTTGAATAGAACCTTCCCATGTCATGACTTAGCCTCCGAATCCCCGATTTCTTTGGTTTCCAAAAGATTGGTTTTTGCCTTTCCTTTTTTATGGAGTCATTCAAATTGTTTTCCTAAAATAAACTACTTTTAGGGTTTTCCTTGTTTCCTTTAAAAAATAAGGTGGCGACTCCTTTTTCTTTTTCAAACTTAACCCAATCCTTCTTTAATCTTTTCGTCAATCCCTCGTGGGCCCAATTTCCGGGGTTCACAGTATCCATTCATATGCGGAGCCCCCACTCCTTCATGAATTTCTTCGATGAGTTTTCTAGCTTCTTCTTCCGTAATACACAGCAAATGAATTCCATCGTAAGACTTCTGATACAGTTTCCCTCCGCATACCACATAATGGCTTGCCAATCTCCTCAATGTTCATCTGTCCACACAAGATGCTTCCTCTGGATATTCCCTTTCTTCAATGAGCCTTCTTATGTCATAAAACTAGGGGTGATTATCTATTATCTCCCCTTCTTGGATGGAACAGCAATAAACTAGTTTCTCTCTGCATTCGATCACGAGTGGTTTCACACTTCCTCCTTCTGGTATCTCCACCATCGAAGCTAGAGTTGCTAAGGAACTGATTCTTGTTTCTTGACAGGTGATTGAACTCGATCTCTGCAAACTCTTTGGTCAATGCTTCCAAATAGGCGTGATATGGTAATAGCTTCTCATCGCAAGTTTTCCATTCCCCTTTTATCTGACAGATGATCAGTGCTGAATCCTCGAACACCTCCAGTTCTTTTATTCCCAACTCCAATGCAGCTTCCAATGCTAGGATGCAAGCCTCATATTCCGCAATGTTGTTGGTAGCTTCGAACACCAATTTAACTGCTAAAGGCGTGAAGGCTTCTTCGGGTGAAACTAATAGCATTCCTATTCCATAACCTCTTCTGTTTGCAGCTTCGTCGAAGTAAACTCTCCAAATCTTCTTTCTGATTTCAAGGATGTCTTCGTCGGGGAACTCGTCGTTGAATTGGGTTAATGATGACACAAGGCAACTTGCCAAGTGGTCTGCAACAACATTTCCTTTAATGGACTTCTGTGCCAGGTACTTTATGTCGAACTCATTGAGGAGAAGCGACCAATGAGCGGTCCTGTACGATAGGACTAGTTTTTCTAGCAAATACTTAAAAGGATCCAATCGACTTATCAGCAGGACTTCGAAAGACACCATGTAATGACGGAGTTTCTAGGTGGCCCATACCAACGCTACGAAAGCCTTTTCTAGTGCATTATACTTTACTTCATAATCTGTCATTTTCTTCCTCAAGTAGTAGATGGCATTTTCCTTTTTTGACCCTTCAAGGTATTGAGCTAACATGGCCCCCGTTGTAGTTTTGGTAACCGTTAAGTATAACAGTAACGGTTCACCTTGTTGTGGGGGATCCAAGATTGGGGGGTTGCTCAGATCCCTTTTAATGGTCTCAAAGGCTTCTTGACAATCCTCATTCCATTCCTTGGAAACGTCCTTTTTAAGTAGCTTGAAAATTAGCTCGCACACCTGTTGGGAATCATACAAGAGGGAAAAATAGAAGTGCGGAATATAAAAAATTTTCCTTTGATTCCACAGCCCATGAATCTAACTATGCATATACAAAATCAAACCCTAACTATGAAGAGGGTTAGAACACTTACAGAATTTTTGTCTTCTCCTTTTTGCTCCAAGCTTTGATTCCGGACAGCGGTGAATGAGCAGCCCAAGTGTGCTGCCTCCAACGGTATCCACACCTAGCTAGAGCTTCAAGTCCTTTCCACCTTTTCCTTGTTGTTGCTAGTGAAGGAGAAGAGAGGAGAGAGAGAGAGGGAGGCTGGAAAATCTGGACAGCCCCTTGGGATTTCAACTTGTGATGATGTCACACATCATAGTGTGACTTATATAGTCCACACTAAGGGGGCCGGCCCTAGGGGGAAACCCTATTAGGGTGTGATGCAATTTCTCTAAATTGCACAATAACCCCTATAAATTATATCAAATATAAATAGGCCTCAAAGAACTATTCTTTATGCATTCATACCCTTTCTCTCATAGACTTTAAAGCTCATCTTGCATGATCAGTGTGTGACCCATTGGGTTCACATCATCAAGTAGTAGGAATAGCACGAGGTGTGCACAATGGAACTCTTTCCATTTAGGGTCTAATTGGAACTCCTTCCAATTCCCTAATTGATTATAACTCACTTATATCAATTAGGGCTTCTACTAACCATGAATAACACCTAGCATATGGTTCATGGTGTCGTCCTTAATGAAGTGAATATGTATCTATCAAAGAACCCTTCTGTTATAGTTTATAGGTTACAATTGCATCCTTCCATTTACACAATGTCTCCAATTGAACTAATAGGACATGGAAGTCTGTCAAGTCCCTAGTTCAATTACTTTATACTCATTCATAAATATCAACTCAATGATGAACTTATGGAAACTCCTTTCCATATTCACACTGCCATGGCCATGGACTGAATGAGTTATATTATGAATGCTATATGAGACATTCTCTCTCTTTTTCCTGAGAGTAATGGATTCCTTGTTGATCACTCACATGCCTTCATACACATAGCAATAGGGCCAATGAACACCTTTACAGACCCATGAATAGAATCTGCACTTAGTGTTATCAAACTTCTAAAGCTACATGCATAAGGTAACTATGGTGTCTCAGGTCTAAGGATTACTTGTACCACTATAACATTGAGAAACTGATTGACAGGCAAGTTAAAACTCCATTCAGTTTATCTCAAATCTTTGGTCACATTCAGTGTACCTATTCTATTAACAGGCACCCACCTGTTGGTTGTAGTGTCTCCACACAAATAGCTTGAGACCAGCTATCTTCCTATAGAGTCAACCTAACAAGTGCTAGTCCTATAGTTCATTACTGTCCATCATAGTGAACCTTCAACTAGGAATGATTTAGGAGTTTAGTACAGAGATATATTTACAGTCTCATAATTACAACTCTTTGTAATTCAATATTCTCAACTCTAACTCCTTGGACATATTATGTAAATATAAATGATGCATACAAACATAATAGAATAAGCCCTTTTATTAAATCAATAATAAATGTGACATACATAAATGAAATCAAATGATTGTTCCTTTATCCCTAAACAATCATCTCTATGATTGGCTCTAGGGCATAACTCTAACAACACCATAGTCAGATTGGCGATAAATCGGCTTATGTATTGAACTTTCCCTGGAAAACCCCGGATCTGCCTTTTCGTTCTTGGTGGCTCCATCTCCGTGATAGCTTTTATCTTCCCTGGATCAACTTCAATTCCCCTCTGAGTGATCATGAAACCCAGCAGCTTCCCTACGGTGACTCCAAAGGCACACTTCTGAGGATTCAATCGGAGGTTGTACTTCTTCGCCCGTTTTAGTAACTTCTCCAATGCCGCGAAATGTCCTTCCCGGTCTACAGATTTGACTATCATGTCATCTACATATACCTCTACTTCTTTATGGATCATATCATGCAATAGAGTCGTAGAAGCTCTTTGGTAAGTAGCCCCGGTGTTTCTTAAGCCAAAAGGCATTACCTTGTAGCAATACGTGCCCCACTGCATGATAAAAGTCATCTTTTCCATGTCTCGAGGCACCATCTTTATCTGGTTGTAACCGGAGAACCCATCCATGAAGGAGAGAAGAGCATGGCCCGCTGTACTGTCCACCAACACATCGATATACGGTAGAGGGAAATCGTCCTTTGGGCTCGCAGCATTAAGGTCGCGAAAGTCAACACACATTCGCACTTTCCCATCTTTTTTAGGCACAGGTACTATGTTAGACAGCCATTCAGGGTACTCCACAACTTGGAGAAACCCAGCATCTAATTGTTTAGTTACCTCTTCTTTTACTTTTAAAGCCTATTCCAATTTTAATCTTCTTAATTTCTGCTGGGATTAGTGGGGATGTAATGTTGCACAATATCTGGATCAATGCCAAGTATATCTTCATAAGACCATGCGAAGGCCTCTAAGTTGGCTTTTAGAAGTATTATCAATTTTTCTTTTTCAGCAAGCGAGAGAGTTATCCCAATTTTAATTATCCTTGGCAATTTATCTGTCCCTAGATTGATTGATTCCAATTCATCCATGTTAGGTTCGGTAACGCCCCTTTTCCTTTGCTCGACGAGCTTCGGGGGGACGTCATTCCTAGGATCTATATCCATGCAATAGATATCCATAGAAGAGAGAAAGGAAACACTGCAAATAATGAAAAGAAAAACACTTTATTGACTGAACTAACAAAAAAAAAGAAAAGAAGGCATATGTGCCACAACTAGGGAACAACTCCTAACTCCACAAGGTGGGCTAGGCAGACACACTTTTATTTGGAAAGGAATCTAAACAAGGCTACTAAAGGAACCTACAAGCTACTATCAGGTAAGTCGAGATCCTCGCCCTCAAGAATTTATGCAATGGTACCCTCTTCAAGATACCAATTAAGGAGCGGCATGGCTGTATGGTGAATTGAAGAACACTCAAAATCCGATTCCTCCAAAGCAAGAACTGTATCTTGAAACATTGTAACCATGGCTTCCGAATCCATTTGTTCTGCCCAGTCCTTGCTCTTATCTTCCCAATAGTCATCATTGATTACTTCATCATCAACCATTATTGCAGTGATGGGATACCACTCAGTGAAAAATATCTCGAACCCTGGAACTTTTGCCTTGGTTGCTTTGTCAATGGATGGTTCGAGGAATCCACAGAATAGAAAATCCCCCCCTCCTTAACAAAGTAACCATTCAAGGTAGGTCGATATGGCGAGATTCTAATATCTGGCACCCTCCCTTCTGCTTTTTCTTTGACCCTTTCTCTGCTTCTCTACAACATCTCCATACGGTCTTTTTTGGAAGGCTAATACCCCAAACCAAAAGTGTAGGTGACAATGCGGCTCTGAACGGATACCGGTATGCCTTGCTGACGGCGTCCTAGTCCAATGCCTGGGAAAAAACTCATTTTCTTCATTATGTTCCTAACATGTAAGTTGTCATGAGGGCAAAAGTCTAGAGGTATCAACTCTCTCTGTTCTGGCTCTTTCTCTATGCATTGAACATACTCGAACCCAGACAATGGTACTCCAATAGGCTCGGACTTGATCTCACAAATGGGTACCCTCGATAACTTCAAATCATAATCACCTTGGAGTGTGACGATGGCCCCTTCATAGGGGAACTTGACTTTTTGGTGCAATGAGGAAGGGACAGCCCCTGCAGGATGTATCCAAGGTCTCCCCAATAAGAGATTGAAGCATGACGAGACATCCAACACTTGGAACTCCACTCTGAATTCTGTAGGCCCCATAATCAGCGGCAAAGTGACCACTCCAATCACTTCTCTGCGGGTGTTATCATAGGTTCTCACTGTTTGCCCGGATGGCATGAAGTCCGTTGGATCTGTTAGGATTATGCCCTAGAGCCAATCATAGAGATGATTGTTTAGGGATTAGGAACAATCATTTGATTTCATTTATGTATGTCACATTTATTATTGATTTAATAAAAGGGCTTATTCTATTATGTTTATATGCATCATTTATATTTACATAATATGTCCATGGAGTTAGAGTTGAGAATATGGAATTACAAAGAGTTGTAATTTTGAGACTATAGATATATCTCTGTACTAAACTCCTAAAGCATTCCTAGTTGAAGGTTTACTATGATGGACAATAATGAACCATAGGACTAGCACTTGTTAGGTTGACTCTATAGGAGGATAGCTAGTCTCAAGCTATTTGTGTGGAGACACTACAACCAACAAGTGGGTGCCTATTACGAGAATAGGTACACTGAATGTGACCAAAGATATGAGATAAACTGAATGGAGTTTTATCCTGCCTGTCAATCAGTTTCTCATTGTTATAGTGGTACAAGTAATCCTTAGACCTGAGACACTATAGTTGTCTTATGCATGTAGCTTTAGAAGTTTGATAACACTAAGTGCAAATCCTATTCAGGGGTTTGCAAAGGTGTTCATTGGCCCTACTGCTACGTGTGTGAAGGCATGTGAGTGATCAACAAGGGATCCATCACTCTCAGGAAAAAGAGAGAGAATGTCTCATATAGCATTCATAATATAACTCATTAAATCCATGGCCATGGTAGGATGAATATGAAAAAAGTTTCATGGGTTCATCAATGAGTTGATATCTATGAATGAGTATAAAGTAATTGAACTAGGGACTTGACAGACTTCCATGTCCTATTAGTTTAATAGGAGACATTGTGTTGAAGGAAGGATGCAATTGTAACCTATAAACTATAACAGAAGGGTTCTTTGTAAATGACTATTCACCTCATTAAGGACCACACCATGAGCCATATGCTAGGTATTACTCATGGTTAGTAGAAGCCCTAATTGATATAAGTGAGTTATAATCAATTAGGGAATTGGAAGGAGTTCCAATTAGACCCTAAATGGAAAGAGTTCCATTGTGCACACCTCGTGCTATTCCTACTACTTAATGATGTGAACCCAATGGGTCACACACTGATTATGCAAGAAGGGCTTTAAAGTCTATGAGAGAAAGGGTTTTAGTGAATAAAGAATAGTTCTTTATAGGCCTATTTGTATTTGATACAAATAATAGGGGTTAATGTGCAATTAAGTGTAATTACACATAACCCTATTAGGGTTTCTTCCCCATGGCCAGCCCCCTTTAGTGGGCTGCCTATATAAGTCACACTTATGTGTGACATGGCATAATAGGCTTGCACAATAAACCCTAGCCGTCCAGCCCCTTGGAGGCTCTCTTCTCTCTCTATCTCTTGTCCACCTCTAGCAACAACAAGGAAGAAGAAAGAAAGGACTTGAAGCTCTAGCTAGGTGTGGATACCGTTGGAGGCAGCACACTTGGGCAGCTCATTCACCGCTGTCCGGAATCAAAGCTTGGAGCAAAAAGGAGAAGACAAAAATTCTATAAGTGTTCTAACCCTCTTTGTAGTTAGGGTTTGATTTTGTGTTATGCATAGTTAGATTCATGGGATTGGGAATCGTAGGAAAAAGTTTTATTTTCCGCCTTTGTATTTTTCCCTCTTTGTTCGATTCCCAACAGTGGTATCAGAGCCATGATTATGCATAATACAAAATACATATGGGCTGGTAATTATGGTGTAGTTGAATGCTTCAAAAATCTGGAAAATTTTTCTGCATAATTGGTTTTCCTCCATGGCTGAACCTAGGGTTTGGAACCCTAGGTTAATTCTCTTCTACTCCTCTTCTAATTGATGGTTAAGTGTAGCCATGGATGCAATAGGTTGCATAGGGTTTGAGTTTGGAGAAGAAGAATAAGGAAACTAGGGTTTTATAAAACTGTTATGAACAGTTTTCATGGTTGCCATGAAAAACCGTCATCTTGTTTTGCCTGCCGAATTTAGAGTTCTTCTCCAAAATTTTCGAGCCATATATGGTTAGAAAGCTCTTTGAATAAGCTTTCCAACCCAACAAACGGTGCGTCAATCCGAGTTCTGTAGTGAAAGTTATGAATTTTTTACTACAGGCTGTCTGGAAAGACAGTTTTGCTCGGGAATGATGCAATAGCCACAACTTTGAGTTATTGATGGAGATCAAAGGCATGGCAATGGTTGCCACCACTTGGGTTATGTTCTAGACATGGTAGGGAAAGGTTCCCAAGCATTTAGATGCATCATAATTGGATTAAGATGCTAGAACAGAAGGAAGAAGGAGAAGAACACCATGGAGGCTGAATCTGGGTTTTAGAACCCTAAGGTTCTTGCAATTAATTCTAATTAAAGCAGCTGTATTTATGATGGAAGATCATTGTAGGATCATTAGATATCATGTGTATATGATTTTCTTTAAGTTTCAAAAAACTTTTGATGGAAAAAGATTCAAAAAGTTTGAAAATTTTTCATGAACAGCATAGCAGATTTTCTCTGCAGAAAAGTCATCAATGGAGTTTTGATTAGAACTTGAGTTAGGGAACTCCAAATTGCATGAAACCAATTGCATTAGTTTCCTAAGACATGTAGGATACTGGGAAAATTCATTTGGTAGCCTAATTCATTCATCTTGCTGGGTTTTAAATCAATTTCTGATCATGGACAGTGTGCTGTCAAATTCTGGGCAGCCTACTGTTGTTTTAATTGTTAAGAACAATTGGTGATGATTTGATCATCCAAACCTCTTCTATTAGCTTAGTATTTCATGTAGGGACATGATACAAAAGCTGGTTTCAATGGAGGAGTCGAATTGATAAGGATTTAGAAGCTATTGTGACCTTCAAGGTCTGCAACAATGGCTCCAGCAATGGGTTTTGGAAACGCTGATTGTTCTTGATGATGGCAGCCACTTCCACCACTTCTCACGTGTCCAGAGGCTTGTCCCACACCCCTAGGATGTTCTCCCATGACTGGCCATGGCCTCCCACAGTCGTTGGTGGCCATGGCAGCCTAGCCAAGCTCAGGCAGCCCCCTGGTAGTGACGGCTGCATAGAGTTAAGGATGAAACCCTAATTTTGAGTTAATGATGAAACCCTAATTTCATTATGGCATTAATTAAAACCCTAATTGGAATATTAATTACCTTAATTAAGAGTTAATGATTGGTCATTAAATGACCAATCATGGTTATTGATTGTTAGGGCATAATTAATACCATTAATGATGTCTAGGGTTAGGGTTTTGGAAACCCTAATTAGTGTAATTAATTAAGGGTAATTAATACCCTATTTGGCATTAATTAAACCCTAATCCCTTTTATTAAATACCATATGAACCTAGGGTTTTAATGATTGGACATTAAATGACCAATCATAAGGCATTTAATGATTAGGGCTTGCATTTAGGGTTTAGGGTTATGCATTTAGGGTTTAGGGTTTTAGGAAACCCTAATACACTAATTCGTCATTTTGATGATTTTATTTAATTCCTATATTAATTATTTAATTAATATTGATTAATTTTATAATGTTTTAAATGGTTTAAAACACAATTAGGGATTAAATTAAAATCTGGAAATTCTTAATTAAATGAAATTGTTTTGTTTAATTAAAGAAACCCTAATATTGGATATTAGAGTTATTTTAGGAAACTTTACATGTTTTAAATTAATTTGATTAATTGAAACTGTAATGTCTTAAATGTTAAGACTTTATTTAATTCTGGATATTTTTGTTAAAACCTAATAAGATTAGGATGCATTAATGAGATTAATGTAAATCATTCAAGAGAATTACCATAATGCCCATATGTTTTAATGCTTACAGTTTTTCTTTACATTATGCAATGAGATTGTATGTATGTGCTTGGATGATGATTATGGACTATACCCTTTAAACCAATTGTGATTGGCCGTCTTATGAATGGGATGTTATTATTTACAAGAGTTGTAATTTTATTAAGGTGATGTAATTTATTTGGGGCTTGCATGTTGGGAATCGAAGAAGAGGGAAAAATTGAAGTGCGGAATATAAAAATTTTTCCTACGATTCCCAATCCCATGAATCTAACTATGCATAACACAAAATCAAACCCTAACTACAAAGAGGGTTAGAACACTTACAGAATTTTTGTCTTCTCCTTTTTGCTCCAAGCTTTGATTCCGGACAGCGGTGAATGAGCAGCCCAAGTGTGCTGCCTCCAACGGTATCCACACCTAGCTAGAGCTTCAAGTCCTTTCTTTCTTCTTCCTTGTTGTTGCTAGAGGTGGAGAAGAGAGAGAGAGAGAAGAGAGCCTCCAAGGGGCTGGACGGCTAGGGTTTATTGTGCAAGCCTCTTATGCCATGTCACACATAAGTGTGACTTATATAGGCAGCCCACTAAAGGGGGCTGGCCATGGGGAAGAAACCCTAATAGTGTTATGTGTAATTACTCTTAATTGCACATTAACCCCTATTATTTGTATCAAATACAAATAGGCCCATAAAGAACTATTCTTTATTCACTAAAACCCTTTCTCTCATAGACTTTAAAACCCTTCTTGCATGATCAGTGTGTGACCCATTGGGTTCACATCATTAAGTAGTAGGAATAGCACAAGGTGTGCACAATGGAACTCTTTCCATTTAGGGTCTAATTGGAACTCCTTCCAATTCCCTAATTGATTATAACTCGCTTATATCAATTAGGGCTTCTACTAACCATGAGTAACACCTAGCATATGGCTCATGGTGTGGTCCTTAATGAGGTGAATAGTCATTTACAAAGAACCCTTCTGTTATAGTTTATAGGTTACAATTGCATCCTTCCTTCAACACAATGTCTCCAATTAAACTAATAGGACATGGAAGTCTGTCAAGTCCTAGTTTAATTACTTTATACTCAATCATGAATATCAACTCATTGATGAACTCATGAAACTCTTTTCATATTCATCCTACCATGGCCATGGATTTAATGAGTTATATTATGAATGCTATATGAGACATTCTCTCTCTTTTTCCTGAGAGTGATGGATCCCTTGTTGATCACTCACATGCCTTCATACACATAGCAGTAGGGCCAATGAACACCTTTGCAGACCCCTGAATAGGATCTGCACTTAGTGTTATCAAACTTCTAAAGCTACATGCATAAGGCAACTATGGTGTCTCAGGTCTAAGGATTACTTGTACCACTATAACAATGAGAAACTGATTGACAGGCAGGATAAAACTCCATTCAGTTTATCTCATATCTTTGGTCACATTCAGTGTACCTATTCTCGCAATAGGCACCCACTTGTTGGTTGTAGTGTCTCCACACAAATAGCTTGAGACTAGCTATCCTCCTATAGAGTCAACCTAACAAGTGCTAGTCCTATGGTTCATTACTGTCCATCATAGTGAACCTTCAACTAGGAATGCTTTAGGAGTTTAGTATAGAGATATATCTATAGTCTCAAAATTACAACTCTTTGTAATTCCATATTCTCAACTCTAACTCCATGGACAT
The DNA here is from genome assembly GCA_039720395.1 of Liquidambar formosana. NCBI lineage: Eukaryota > Viridiplantae > Streptophyta > Magnoliopsida > Saxifragales > Altingiaceae > Liquidambar > Liquidambar formosana. The sequence continues at coordinate 6,118,962 of CM077831.1, forward strand.
ATTATGTAAATATAAATGATGCATATAAACATAATAGAATAAGCCCTTTTATTAAATCAATAATAAATGTGACATACATAAATGAAATCAAATGATTGTTCCTAATCCCTAAACAATCATCTCTATGATTGGCTCTAGGGCATAATCCTAACAATCTCCCACTTGCACTAAAGCCAATCGACCATGTATCGCATACTTATCTTCTCAAGATGTTGGTCTTAGACATAACCAATTATGTTTTAAAGCTTTAGTCAGTAGGTCTACAAAATCTTTTGTAGATAATATCTTTTGTAATGTATCTATTACCTCTTCCAATGATTCCTCTAATCACTTGGAATTGTCACTCTATGAGTTTGGACTTTTGATGAGACCGTGATTCCTATACTTGAGCTATAGACCCATTGTTGTCACAAAACAAGGTGTGGGCAACTCAATGGAAGGAACAACTCTAAGTTCTCAATGAACTTATAGATCCAAACAGTCTCCTAGACAATGCGACAATTAATTCACCCTTAATAATGGAATCCACTGTATCTTTCATACAGTTCTTCTATTAAGTATTTCACCAACTAAAGTGAATATAAAATATACCCCATATGGATTATATCCAAATCCGTATACCCATCTACTATGAGTTTACAATTTCCATATACAATCCAATATTCCAAATTTGAATTGACTGATAACTATTTGTAACAATTACAACATAATAGATATCAGGTTCAATACATAGTGTAGAATAAGGCTTCTTAACACTTTAAGAACCTTACTTGTGTTATCCTAGGGCATATGCCCTTGAATAATGAATTCTTATCTTAAGTAAATCAGACCTCCCTTAGAATTCTCCATGTTGAACTCCTTCAACATTTCAACTATGTTTAATGATTTGGAGATACTTAGCAATCTATATGATCTATCTCTATAGATCTTGTTGGATGCTTCTGCCAAATCTTTCATGAATTAGTTTTTCTCCAAAAACCAAAACGATTAGGATGTCATTCATATATCATTCATAATGATTAGGATGTCATCTATACTTAGGATAAAGAAAAACGATCGCACTCCCACTAACCTTTTATACACTCATGGTCCATCTATACAATGAGAGAAATCAAACAATTTGATTACTTCAACTTTATAGATGTTCTAATTATGAGAACCTTGTAGTCTATTAATAGACTTCTATAACTTACACACTTTTATGGTTTTTCACCATTTGATATAACATCTTTATATCCTTTTTGACATATCTCATATTCAAAATGTGTGTTTATAGATAACAAGATCCAAATGGATTTCAACATAACTATTATCAAACAAGTTTCTTTATAGGCAACTTTTTGCCTATGTTGAAAACATTCTTAAATAGCCAAGCCTTTTAGGTCTCTACCTGTCCATATTGGATTTAATGACTCTTAGTCATTTCTCAAGTTGATGTCAAACATTGCCTAATCATAATCAATAGGATTATCTTGGTGATCTTTATCACCAAAGAACAATTCTTTCACATTCTAATGGAGATACAATATCTCTCTTATGTTAAAGAAATATCCAATTTGATCTATGAAAAGAATGTGGTGTAATTAAAGGTTTTGCCTCAATAGGGGCAAGGGTTGGATCTTTGTTGGTTTGTGGCTTTACAGACAATTCTATAAATTCTATCTACTTTTGCATTTTTCTTGAATGAACTCTTTCTCAAGAAAATCTAGCAAACATCCTAATGGACAACTTTTGTTCATTAGGGTAATAGAAATACTATCCCAACCACTTTTGGGATATACCACAATTTAACACTTACTTGACCTTATTTCCAGATTGTCTACATTATGTTTCTAGACATACGTAGCACAAGCCCAAGCCTTAACTTCTTTAAGTTGGGTTTCTTCCCATATCATATCTGATATAATTGGGACAAAACTGGAGTGAACCCTAAATTATCAATATGTAGCAATTTTAAGGTATATCCTAGATGGATACATTAGTAAAACTCATCATGGATCAAACCATATCTTAATAGGGTTCAATTCGTTCTCTTAGATTCACCATTGAGCTATGGTATTCTAAAATGAGTCTACTGTAATTGAATGCATGCTCTACATGACTATATACATCACAATGTATTAGTCAAATTATAAATGTAACTCTTTTACTTCACCAAGTAAAAGATGGGTTTGGTCATCTCATAACCAAATCATAATCGTTACATTTAAATGAGAGTCTCTACATCTCTTGTATTCTCAGAATACGTTGCATTCGCTCTAATTAGTCATTTAAATTCAGAAATCAAATTTCTAGAATGTCTTAAATGACCTAGTTAAGAAATAAGTTCCCAAAATTAATCTAGCAACTCTTGCTCTATTAAAATTTTTAAAGGTAACTTATTATCTACTTAACTTTCTGCTTCGATTTAGATTATACTAGAATCCAAAAACCAAGAAGCAGAACTAACCAACAATTTAGTTTAGAGCATGAACCAAAACTTCAAAAGTTTGGTTCTTCTAGGAAGACTGATACTTTATCAAGTTCCCTTTACAATACCTTATGTTTACTACAAAATAATTATATTTCTTTGTCTTTGACTTTTCAAGACTTGCTTTCCTCTATGCTTCCATTTTAAATCACATCTAGCTTCTCAAGCTATTCTATGTGATTAATCATTTTTCAAAAGAATGATTATTAGTAAACAACTTTTATTACATCCTAGTCCAGAAGAAGTCCTTTACAAGTACTATACTTTATAGTATTATTTTACTCACAATACAACCTTTGTATGTGATGTAGGACATCAAAGGCACTTGCATTTACTAATTTTGCTTCTGAAGCTCATTAGTCATCAATACTATCATATAGCATGGCAACAAGATGCCAATTGCGCATAGTGTCTTTTTCTTCTTAGGATGTTTTATGGAGGGCCTTTAATAAAAGGCCTAATAGCATATAAACAATCTTTTGAAGTTGAGAACAATTCTCAATTTCCTAAGTCAATCAAAGAAATCGGGTTTAGTCAAACTATCAATATCCTATATATTAGGAAATAGGGGTTTTGAGGTGAGTAATTAGGTAATCTACATAAACAGAGAATTAGATTTCATTTTTATCCATAATGATTGGGTCTTTAATCATATGGTACCTCCCACTATTTTATCAAATTCCATACACCCTCTAATGGAATTCGGGAATCTCATTCCTAATGGGGATTGGGGTCCCACTATGACCTAGAAGCCTCACATGTTAGTTTCTTGGCTTCTAACCCACAATAAGAAGACAACTCTTTGTCTATTGCTTCATAAACAAGTTCCAATCGTTTTGCCTCTAGGGAACATACACCTCACATGTTAGTTTCTTGGAATACTTCCCTAGTTAAGTTAAACCCATCATTCACACAGGTATGTTTCGCCAAATATATACCTCACATGTTAGTTTCTTGGTATATACCAGTTTAGGCACCCCATGATATCTCATATGTGATAGTTTCAAGTAATGTCTTTAACATGGGTAGCTCCTACATGTCTGCAGCCAGGTACCCACATTAAGGGACGTTAGATGATCCTATAATGATGGAAGGCAATGAAGAATTCATTCCCCAATGACTTCTCCATTTTCAACTTAATATTAAATAAGAGGGGTTTTAAAGGGTCTCATCAAATTAACATGCATCCTATGTATCAAAATTTAAATATATAAATTATGCTATTTATAATCGTACATCTCATGCTATTATAAATCATACATCGCATGCTATTATATATATCAACATATATAAAGTACCATATTTTGATATTAGTCCCTAAGTGAATAGGTAACATATACTAAACTATAGTATTGGAGCTAATACAATTATCTCATAAATTAAAGCTCCCACTATGATGATTATGGACTTTGAGAGGATTCAATCCAAGCCAATAGATTGAATCCAAGGTCTAAGGTGGGTGTAGGTGATCGTAAAATAAACCATTCATAACATGCATGCTTTCTTGAAAAACTTCTCTAAGCTTTCAAGTCCTTCAATCTGCTCCCTTGGCTTGATGGTCTCCACTATTGGCTTGTTGGTCTCCACCATTGGCTTGTTGGGCTCCATCATACTCCTTTGGGTCCACCATGCTCCTTAGTGCGCTCTCGATTACATAACATTTACATAATATATAGAAAGGGATACATAAGGGGAATGTGGGGTACATAAGAGAATGATAGAGAGAGAGGGAAGGTGGCATGCAAGCCCCAAATAATAAATTACATCACCATAATAAAATTACAACTCTTGAAAAATTATTACAACCCATTCATAAGACGGCCAATCACAATTGGTTTAAAGGGTATAGTCCATAATCATCATCCAAGCACATACATACAATCTCATTGCATAATGTAAAGAAAAACTGTAAGCATTAAAACATATGGGCATTATGGTAATTCTCTTGAATGATTTACATTAATCTCATTAATGCATCCTAATCTTATTAGGTTTAAACAAAATATCCAGAATTAAATAAAGTCTTAACATTTAAGACATTACAGTTTCAATTAATCAAATTAATTTAAAACATGTAAAGTTTCCTAAAATAACTCTAATATCCAATATTAGGGTTTCCTTAATTAAACAAAACAATTTCATTTAATTAAGAATTTCCAGATTTTAATTTAACCCCTAATTGTGTTTTAAACCATTTAAAACATTATAAAATTAATCAATATTAATTAAATAATTAATATAGGAATTAAATAAAATCATTAAAATGATGAATTAGTGTATTAGGGTTTCCTAAAACCCTAAACCCTAAATGCATAACCCTAAACCCTAAATGCAAGCCCTAATCATTAAATGCCTTATGATTGGTCATTTAATGTCCAATCATTAAAACCCTAGGTTCATACGGTATTTAATAAAAGGGATTAGGGTTTAATTAATGCCAAATAGGGTATTTATTACCCTTAATTAATTACACTAATTAGGGTTATCAAAACCCTAACCCTAGACATCATTAATGGTATTAATTATGCCCTAACAATTAATAACCATGATTGGTCATTTAATGACCAATCATTAACTCTTAATTAAGGTAATTAATATTCCAATTAGGGTTTTAATTAATGCCATAATGAAATTAGGGTTTCATCATTAACTCAAAATTAGGGTTTCATCCTTAACTCTATGCAGCCGTCACTACCAGGGGGCTGCCTGAGCTTGGCTAGGCTGCCATGGCCACCAACGGCTGTGGGAGGCCATGGCCAGCCAAGGGAGAGGACTACAGGGGTGTGGGACAAGCCCTTGGACACGTGAGAAGAGGTGGAAGTGGCTGCCATCATCAAGAACAATTAGGGTTTCCAAAACCCATTGCTGGAGCCATTGTTGCAGACCTTCAAGGTCACAATAGCTTCTAAAACCTTATCAATTCGACTCCTCCATTGAAACCAGCTTTTGTATCATGTCCCTACATGAAATACTAAGCTAATAGAAGAGGTTTGGATGATCAAATCATCACCAATTGTTCTAAACAATTAAAACAACAGTAGGCTGCCCAGAATTTGACAGCACACTGTCCATGGTCAAAAATTGATTTAAAACCCAGCAAGATGAATGAATTAGGCTACCAAACGAATTTTCCCAGTATCCTACATGTCTTAGGAAACTAATGCAATTGGTTTCATGCAATTTGGAGTTCCCTAACTCAAGTTCTAATCAAAACTCCATTGATGACTTTTCTGCAGAGAAAATCTGCTATGCTGTTCATGAAAAATTTTCAAACTTTTTGAATCTTTTTCCATCAAAACCTTTTTGAAACTTAAAGAAAATCATATACACATGATATATAATGATCCTAAAATGATCTTCCATCATAAATACAGCAGCTTTAATTAGAATTAATTGCAAGAACCTTAGGGTTCTAAAACCCAGATTCAGCCTCCATGGTGTTCTTCTCCTCCTTCCTTCTGTTCTAGCATCTTAATCCAATTATGACGCATCTAAATGCTTGGGAACCTTTCCCTACCATGTCTAGAACATAACCCAAGTGGTGGGAACCATTGCCATGCCTTTGATCTCCATCAATAACTCAAAGTTGTGGCTATTGCATCATTCCCGAGCAAAACTGTCTTTCCAGACAGCCTGTAGTAAAAAATTCATAACTTTCACTACAGAACTCGGATTGACGCACCGTTTGTTGGGTTGGAAAGCTTATTCGAAGAGCTTTCTAACCATATATGGCTCAAAAATTTTGGAGAAGAACTCTGAATTCGGCATGCAAAACAAGATGACGGTTTTTCATGGCTACCATGAAAACTGTTCATAACAGTTTTATAAAACCCTAGTTTCCTTATTCTTCTTCTCCAAACTCAAACCCTATGCAACCTATTGCATCCATGGATACACTTAACCATCAATTAGAAGAGGAGTAGAAGAGAATTGACCTAGGGTTCCAAACCCTAGGTTCAGCCATGGAGGAAAACCAATTATGCAGAAAAATTTTCCAGATTTTTGAATCATTCAACTACCCCATAATTACCAGCCCATATGTATTTTGTATTATGCATAATCATGGCTCTAATACCACTGTTGGGAATCGAAGAAGAGGGAAAAATTGAAGTGCGGAATATAAAAATTTTTCCTACGATTCCCAATCCCATGAATCTAACTATGCATAACACAAAATCAAACCCTAACTACAAAGAGGGTTAGAACACTTACAGAATTTTTGTCTTCTCCTTTTTGCTCCAAGCTTTGATTCCGGACAGCGGTGAATGAGCAGCCCAAGTGTGCTGCCTCCAACGGTATCCACACCTAGCTAGAGCTTCAAGTCCTTTCTTTCTTCTTCCTTGTTGTTGCTAGAGGTGGAGAAGAGAGAGAGAGAGAAGAGAGCCTCCAAGGGGCTGGACGGCTAGGGTTTATTGTGCAAGCCTCTTATGCCATGTCACACATAAGTGTGACTTATATAGGCAGCCCACTAAAGGGGGCTGGCCATGGGGAAGAAACCCTAATAGGGTTATGTGTAATTACTCTTAATTGCACATTAACCCCTATTATTTGTATCAAATACAAATAGGCCCATAAAGAACTATTCTTTATTCACTAAAACCCTTTCTCTCATAGACTTTAAAACCCTTCTTGCATGATCAGTGTGTGACCCATTGGGTTCACATCATTAAGTAGTAGGAATAGCACAAGGTGTGCACAATGGAACTCTTTCCATTTAGGGTCTAATTGGAACTCCTTCCAATTCCCTAATTGATTATAACTCGCTTATATCAATTAGGGCTTCTACTAACCATGAGTAACACCTAGCATATGGCTCATGGTGTGGTCCTTAATGAGGTGAATAGTCATTTACAAAGAACCCTTCTGTTATAGTTTATAGGTTACAATTGCATCCTTCCTTCAACACAATGTCTCCAATTAAACTAATAGGACATGGAAGTCTGTCAAGTCCTAGTTTAATTACTTTATACTCAATCATGAATATCAACTCATTGATGAACTCATGAAACTCTTTTCATATTCATCCTACCATGGCCATGGATTTAATGAGTTATATTATGAATGCTATATGAGACATTCTCTCTCTTTTTCCTGAGAGTGATGGATCCCTTGTTGATCACTCACATGCCTTCATACACATAGCAGTAGGGCCAATGAACACCTTTGCAGACCCCTGAATAGGATCTGCACTTAGTGTTATCAAACTTCTAAAGCTACATGCATAAGGCAACTATGGTGTCTCAGGTCTAAGGATTACTTGTACCACTATAACAATGAGAAACTGATTGACAGGCAGGATAAAACTCCATTCAGTTTATCTCATATCTTTGGTCACATTCAGTGTACCTATTCTCGCAATAGGCACCCACTTGTTGGTTGTAGTGTCTCCACACAAATAGCTTGAGACTAGCTATCCTCCTATAGAGTCAACCTAACAAGTGCTAGTCCTATGGTTCATTACTGTCCATCATAGTGAACCTTCAACTAGGAATGCTTTAGGAGTTTAGTATAGAGATATATCTATAGTCTCAAAATTACAACTCTTTGTAATTCCATATTCTCAACTCTAACTCCATGGACATATTATGTAAATATAAATGATGCATATAAACATAATAGAATAAGCCCTTTTATTAAATCAATAATAAATGTGACATACATAAATGAAATCAAATGATTGTTCCTAATCCCTAAACAATCATCTCTATGATTGGCTCTAGGGCATAATCCTAACATTGCATGCCACCTTCCCTCTCCCTCTCTCTCTATCATTCTCTTATGTACCCCACATTCCCTTTATGTATCCCTTTCTTTAAATTATGTAAATGTTATGTAATTGAGAACGCACTAAGGAGCATGGTGGACCCAAAGGAGCATGATAGAGCCCAACAAGCCAATGGTGGAGACCATCAAGCCAAGGGAGCAGATTGAAGGACTTGAAAGCTTAGAGAAGTGTTTCAAGAAAGCATGCATGTTACGAATGGTTTATTTTACGATCACCTACACCCACCTTAGACCTTGGATTCAATCTATTGGCTTGGATTGAATCCTCTCAAAGTCCATAATCATCATAGTGGGAGCTTTAATTTATGAGATAATTGTTTTAGCTCCAATACCATAGTTTGGTATATGTTACCTATTCACTTAGGGACTAATATCAAAATATGGTACTTTATATATGTTGATATATAATAGCATGCGATGTATGATTTATAATAGCATGAGATGTATGATTATAAATAGCATAATTTATACGTTTAAATTTTGATACATAGGATGCATGTTAATTTGATGAGACCCTTTAAAACCCCTCTTATTTAATATTAAGTTGAAAATGGAGAAGTCATTGGGGAATGAATTCTTCATCGCCTTCCATCATTATAGGATCATCTAACGTCCCTTAATGTGGGTACCTGGCTGCAGACATGTAGGAGCTACCCATGTTAAAGACATTACTTGAAACTATCACATATGAGATATCATGGGGTGCCTAAACTGGTATATACCAAGAAACTAACATGTGAGGTATATATTTGGCGAAACATACCTGTGTGAATGATGGGTTTAACTTAACTAGGGAAGTATTCCAAGAAACTAACATGTGAGGTGTATGTTCCCTAGAGGCAAAACGATTGGAACTTGCTTATGAAGCAATAGACAAAGAGTTGTCTTCTTATTGTGGGTTAGAAGTCAAGAAACTAACATGTGAGGCTTCTAGGTCACAGTGGGACCCCAATCCCCATTAGGAATGAGATTCCCGAATTCCATTAGAGGGTGTATGGAATTTGATAAAATAGTGGGAGGTACCATATGATTAAAGACCCAATCATTATGGATAAAAATGAAATCTAATTCTTTGTTTATGTAGATTACCTAATTACTCACCTCAAAACCCCTATTTCCTAATATAGGATATTGATAGTTTGACTAAACCCGATTCCTTTGATTGACTTAGGAAATTGAAAATTGTTCTCAATTTCGAAAGATTGTTTATATGCTATTAGGCCTTTTATTAAAGGCCCTCCATAAAACATCCTAAGAAGAAAAAGACACTATGCGCAATTGGCATCTTGTTGCCATGCTATATGATAGTATTGATGACCAATGAGCTTCAGAAGCAAAATTAGTCAATGCAAGTGCCTTTGATGTCCTACATCACATACAAAGGTTGTATAGTGAGTAAAATAATACTATAAAGTATAGTAGTTATAAAGGACTTCTTCTGGACTAGGATGTAATAAAAGTTGTTTATTAATAATCATTCTTTTGAAAAATGATTAATCACATAAAATAGCTTGAGAAGCTAGATGTGATTAAAATGGAAGCATAGAGGAAAGCAAGTCTTGAAAAGTCAAAGACAAAGAAATATAATTATTTTGTAGTAAATATAAGGTATTGTAAAGGGAACTTGATAAAGTATCAGTCTTCCTAGAAGAACCAAACTTTTGAAGTTTTAGTTCATGCTCTAAAGTAAATTGTTGGTTAGTTCTGCTTCTTGGTTTTTGGATTCTAGTATAATCTAAATCGAAGCAGAAAGTTAAGTAGATAATAAGTTACCTTTAAAAATTTTAATAGAGCAAGAGTTGCTAGATTAATTTTGGGAACTTATTTCTTAACTAAGTCATTTAAGACATTCTAGAAATTTGATTTCCGAATTTAAATGACTAATTAGAGCGAATGCAACGTATTCTGAGAATACAAGAGATGTAGAGACTCTCATTTAAATGTAACGATTATGACTTGGTTATGAGATGACCAAACCCATCTTTTACTTGGTGAAGTGAAAGAGTTATATTTATAATTTGACTAATACATTGTGATGTATATAGTCATGTAGAGCATGCATTCAATTACAGTAGACTCGTCTTAGAATACCATAGCTCAATGGTGAATCTAAGAGAACGAATTGAACCCTATTAAGATATGGTTTGATCCATGATGAGTTTTACTAATGTATCCATCTAGGATATACCTTAAAATTGCTACATATTGATAATTTAGGGTTCACTCCAGTTTTGTCCCAATTATATCAGATATGATATGGGAAGAAACCCAACTTAAAGAAGTTAAGGCTTGGGCTTGTGCTACGTATGTCTGGAAACATAATGTAGACAATCTGGAAATAAGGTCAAGTAAGTGTTGAATTGTGGTATATCCCAAAAGTGGTTGGGATAGTATTTCTATTACCCTAATGAACAAAAGTTGTCCATTAGGATGTTTGCTGGATTTTCTTGAGAAAGAGTTCATTCAAGAAAGATGCAAAAGTAGATAGAATTTATAGAATTGTCTGTAAAGCCACAAATGAACAAAGATCCAACCTTTGTCTCTGTTGAGACAAAAACCCTTAACTACACTACAATCTTTTCATAGATCAAATTGGATATTTCTTAACATAGGAGAGATATTGTATCTCTATTAGAATGTGAAAGAATTGTTCTTTGGTGATAAAGATCACCAAGATAATCCTATTGATTATGACTAGACGATGTTTCACATCAACTCGAGAAATGACTAAGAGTCATTAAATCCAATATGGATAGGTAGAGACCTAAAAGGCTTGGCTATTTAAGAATGTTTTCAACATAGGCAAAAAGTTGTCTATAAAGAAACTTGTTTGATAATAGTTATGCTGAAATCCATTTGGATCTTGTTATCGATAAACACACATTTTGAATATAAGATATGTCAAAAAGGATATAAAGATGTTATATCAAATGGTGAAAAACCATAAAAGTGTGTAAGTTATAGAAGTCTATTAATAGACTACAAGGTTCTCATAATTAGAACATCTATAAAGTTGAGGTAATCAAATTGTTTGATTTCTCTCATTGTATAGATGGACCATGAGTGTATAAAAGGTTAGTGGGAGTGCGATCATTTTTCTTTATCCTAAGTATAGATGACATCATAATCATTATGAATGACATATGAATGTTATCTAATGTAAAGTTTTAGTTTTTGGAGAAAAACTAATTCATGAAAGATTTGGCAGAAGCATCCAATAAGATCTATAGAGATAGATCATATAGATTGCTAAGTATCTCCAAATCATCAAACATAGTTGAAATGTTGAAGGAGTTCAACATGGAGAATTCTAAGGGAGGTCTGATTTACTTCAGATAAGAATTCATTATTCAAGGGCATGTGCCCTAGGATAACACAAGTAAGATTCTTAAAGTGTTAAGAAGCCTTATTTTACACTATGTATTGAACCTGATATCTATTATGTTGTAATTGTTACAAATAGTTATCAATCAATTCAAATTTGGAATATTGGATTGTATATGGAAATTGTAAACTCATTGTAGATGGGTATATGGATTTGGATATAATCCATATGGGGTATATTTTATATTCACTTTAGTTGGTGAAATACTTAATGGAAGAACTGTATAAAAGATACAGTGGATTCCATTATTAAGGGTGAATTAATTGTCGCATTGTCTAGGAGACTGTTTGGATCTATAAGTTCATTTAGAACTTAGAGTTGTTCCTTCCATTGAGTTGCCCACACCTTGTTTTGTGACAACAATGGGTCTATAGCTCAAGTATAGGAATCACGGTCTCATCAAGAGTCCAAACACATAGAGCGACAATTCCAAGTGATTAGAGGAATCATTGGAAGAGGTAATAGATACATTACAGAAGATATTATCTACATAAGTTTTTGTAGACCTACTGACTAAAGCTTTAAAACATAATTGGTTATGTCTAAGACCAACATCTTAAGAAGATAAGTATGCGATACATGGTCGATTGGCTTCAGTGCAAGTGGGAGATTGTTAGGATTATGCCCTAGAGCCAATCATAGAGATGATTGTTTAGGGATTAGGAACAATCATTTGATTTCATTTATGTATGTCACATTTATTATTGATTTAATAAAAGGGCTTATTCTATTATGTTTATATGCATCATTTATATTTACATAATATGTCCATGGAGTTAGAGTTGAGAATATGGAATTACAAAGAGTTGTAATTTTGAGACTATAGATATATCTCTGTACTAAACTCCTAAAGCATTCCTAGTTGAAGGTTTACTATGATGGACAATAATGAACCATAGGACTAGCACTTGTTAGGTTGACTCTATAGGAGGATAGCTAGTCTCAAGCTATTTGTGTGGAGACACTATAACCAACAAGTGGGTGCCTATTACGAGAATAGGTACACTGAATGTGACCAAAGATATGAGATAAACTGAATGGAGTTTTATCTTGCCTGTCAATCAGTTTCTCATTGTTATAGTGGTACAAGTAATCCTTAGACCTGAGACACCATAGTTGTCTTATGCATGTAGCTTTAGAAGTTTGATAACACTAAGTGCAAATCCTATTCAGGGGTTTGCAAAGGTGTTCATTGGCCCTACTGCTATGTGTGTGAAGGCATGTGAGTGATCAACAAGGGATCCATCACTCTCAGGAAAAAGAGAGAGAATGTCTCATATAGCATTCATAATATAACTCATTAAATCCATGGCCATGGTAGGATGAATATGAAAAAAGTTTCATGGGTTCATCAATGAGTTGATATCTATGAATGAGTATAAAGTAATTGAACTAGGGACTTGACAGACTTCCATGTCCTATTAGTTTAATAGGAGACATTGTGTTGAAGGAAGGATGCAATTGTAACCTATAAACTATAACAGAAGGGTTCTTTGTAAATGACTATTCACCTCATTAAGGACCACACCATGAGCCATATGCTAGGTATTACTCATGGTTAGTAGAAGCCCTAATTGATATAAGTGAGTTATAATCAATTAGGGAATTGGAAGGAGTTCCAATTAGACCCTAAATGGAAAGAGTTCCATTGTGCACACCTCGTGCTATTCCTACTACTTAATGATGTGAACCCAATGGGTCACACACTGATTATGCAAGAAGGGCTTTAAAGTCTATGAGAGAAAGGGTTTTAGTGAATAAAGAATAGTTCTTTATAGGCCTATTTGTATTTGATACAAATAATAGGGGTTAATGTGCAATTAAGTGTAATTACACATAACCCTATTAGGGTTTCTTCCCCATGGCCAGCCCCCTTTAGTGGGATGCCTATATAAGTCACACTTATGTGTGACATGGCATAATAGGCTTGCACAATAAACCCTAGCCGTCTAGCCCCTTGGAGGCTCTCTTCTCTCTCTCTCTCTTCTCCACCTCTAGCAACAACAAGGAAGAAGAAAGAAAGGACTTGAAGCTCTAGCTAGGTGTGGATACCGTTGGAGGCAGCACACTTGGGCAGCTCATTCACCGCTGTCCGGAATCAAAGCTTGGAGCAAAAAGGAGAAGACAAAAATTCTGTAAGTGTTCTAACCCTCTTTGTAGTTAGGGTTTGATTTTGTGTTATGCATAGTTAGATTCATGGGATTGGGAATCGTAGGAAAAATTTTTATATTCCGCCTTTGTATTTTTCCCTCTTTGTTCGATTCCCAACAGGATCCAATCCCAAGACAGTGGCAGTTCTGAGAGGGCACACATTAAGGGCGGAACCATTGTCAATTAGGACTATTAGAACTCTCTTTCCCATGGTGTCGACAGTGATGTACATGGCTTGTGAATGGCTAGGTCCACTTTTAGGTAGGTCTGCTTCTGAGAACACAATGGTTGAGTTCTTTGAGGTTGGATTCACCAAGTTCACCAAATTTTTTGGAGATGTGTCAACGGGAACTTGTATCTGGTTGAGTAACTTCAAGATGGTCTGCCTGTGCTTGTAAGAGGCCATGAGCAAACCCCATATAGTGATGTTGGCTTTAGTCTTCTTCAATTGCCTAAGCACTTCGTCCTCCTCTTCTTGCAAGTCGAGGTGGCGATTACCTTCCAAATCTCCCAATGGGTTGTCAGATTCTAGGTGCGGAGGCTTGAAATGGCGACCCCCTCTAGTGATGTGCTCTACCTCATCATCGCTCATCCACATATCATCAATCTCACTTACGTCACCCATGAGATCATCTTATGTGATCATGTCGATCTCTTCCATTTGAACTTCATTTGGCAACTCATCCCAACCTGTGGGGACTATAGGCTCATCAGGGGTGGGGTCAGGGTAGAGTACATAGTAATCAAACTTTCCGGACGACTCTCCTAGCAAACCTACTTTAGGATCTCCTACCCTGAACCTTTCTTTCAATTTTCGCTGCACGGACTTCTTTGGCAATACCAAAACCTTTTGGTCAATAAGGTCTTGAACCACCTTTTTCAATATAACACAATCCTCCGTATCATGCCTGGGCGCCTGATGGTACAAGCAGAATTAGTGAGGAGTCGAAGGTCTCGACTTTGGATGGTGTGGCAATATGAGCCCTTTATCACAACATTGGTGGAAAACTTGAGTCAAGGTCATGGGAAGTGGTGTGTATTGTCTTATAGGTTGACGGGATTGGGACGAGCCAAGCTCGATGGCATTTATGTTGTTAGGAGGGGGCATATTGTGAGTGGGGAGGGGATTTCGAGTGACATTTGGGCGATTTGGTGCAATGGGTGGTGAGATGATTTGCTTGTCAAGCAAATCTTGAATTTCATGGAGGAGGCGATAACAACGGTTGGTTGGATGGCCTTTGGTTTGGTGGAACTTGCAATACTCATTTTCATTGTAGTTCTTAGGCAATGGGTTTGGTGGAGACTTTGGGTTGAGGGGTTTCAAGAGGTCACGGCTTCTCAGCTTTTTAAAAACTCTTTTGAGTGGCATGTATAGCTCAGTGAATTGGCGGGGTGAGGTGGAATTATTTAGGGAGAAAGGGCGAGTGGGTTGGGTAATGGTATTGACCTCAGCATTGGGTTTTCCTCCAAAATTTGTCCTTCGACTCCTTTGGACCTCCTTCATTTTGATTGTTCCATCGGCGATTGCATCTTCAACCTATGTGCCAGCCCCAACAAGAGCATTGAAGTTTGGCAAGTAGTGGGCAAAGAGGTGCTTATGATATACGAGCAACAAATTCTTCACCACCAACTGAATCTGGTCTTCCTCATTCGATCTGTCTGTCATTTTGGAAGCCTTTTTGTCTCCACCTAGTGATAAAGGCAGAGAAAGTCTCATTAACCCCTTGCTTAGTGGTTTCCAAGTCCCTTCGTGTGACATTCACTTCGGTGTTATACTTGTAATAGTCCGTGAATGCATTGCACACATCCTCCCAAGTCTTGGTTTTGTTCTCCTCCAATGATAAAAACCATTTCAAGGCGAAACTCGCTAATGACTCATGAAACATTTGAGCCAATAACTCATCGTTCGCACCTCGAGGGTGCATAGCTCGCACATACATCTTGAGGTGGGTCTTAGGACAACCTATCCCATCGAATTTTTCCAATTCTGGCATCTTGAACTGTAGCGAAATGCGAGCCTTTGGGAGCAAGGATAAAGTATGGATGTCCACCATATCATCAGATCTGCAGATTCCCTTCAGAGTTCGTTCTAAGGCCTCGACCTTGTTTGCCAGGACGGTTGAGCTCTCTCTTGATGTGGCTTTGGTTTCCCCTTCCTTGGTCTTGGGTGGTTCTCCCCCCTCTCCTAATGGTTCCTCAACAGATTCAGAATCATTAGATCCTTAATTGTTGTCAGTGGCACGGGCCCTAGATTTAGGTTCAGAGTTCTTCTGTTGAATGTCTTGAGCCATCTTAAGAGCGATTTCGGATACTTGGGCAGTGTGGTCAAGCTTTTCCATGATAGCTTTCAAAGTGGCCTCAAGATTGAAACCCCGGTTGCTAGTTCTTTCCTCGACCATATCTGACTCGGTGACAGAATCAGTACTGACTAGGCACCCTTGTTAATTACGGATCCAAGCCAGCACATCTCTCCCTCTAACATAGGGCAAACACTCAATTTTTCAGCCTAAGGGTCCATCCTAAGCTTCCATAATTATCTCAAAATTTTTGCAATGTACACCCTTAATTAGTTCTCTTAGCCAATTACCCTTGTAGGGGTCATGGGGAAGGGTACGTATTAAGGATGTAAGATGTAAAGTCTCCTTTAATTACCCACTCAATCAACAAAGCATGGCAACACATCACAAACACGGTAGCATATCATCACAACAATGTGTGTGCATATAGGTGATCCAACGGTGTCCTAGAAGGCCCATTATATGCGATTCTTTCTTTTAAGAGGGTAGGCTAGGGTCCTCAACTTTGCTTGTATCAATCTTTATACCTAACCACATGTAACATCAGGAATGCTACGTGGGTCCAGCAGTTCGTGATTAATCCATTTGATATACCCAAGGACAAGCCTAAGGGTACTTGGCAAGAGAGGTTTGATAGCTTCGCCCAACACATGGAATCAAGAAAACCAAGGTCGAACTAGGCTATCAGTTGGCAAGGATACATCGAGGGACAATCGAGTGATCATGCAACAATTTTGCACACAATGCAATGAATGAAAGCACACAATCAAGCATATGCAAGTGATTGATTTTATTAAACAATAAAGAAATTAATTTAGCCCAATCAAATTAAATGAGTCTAGCCCTCGACATCCCCAGTGGAGTCGCCAAATTGTGAACCCACAGAAAAGCACGGCGCCCACGAGGAGTTTGGTAAAAAAGATAAGTAGGGTGAAAGACAACAAACGAAAAGGAGTTGCCACCTCATTTTTTAGGGAAAAGAGGAAAACCACAAAAATGTTTTATTTTCAAAACCACATGACTCCATTAAAGGAAAAGCAAAGTCTTTGAAACCAGAAAATTGGATTCGGGGGCTAAGTTACGACGTGGGAAGGTTTTAGGCAAAGCCCATAGGCACCCACATCGCCCGAGTTGGTCTCTTAATTTGATTGGGCAAACTTAAGATCTTTTTCACTCAAATATCATCATATATCATCACAGGGTAGCATGCATAACATATATTCCATCCAATGCATAATCAATAAAACCAAACAGAAAAGAGAATAAAAGAACCTAGGATACTTGGATCCTAGAACGGACTTGAGCCTCACGAAGAGCGCCTACGTACCATGCAGCGAAATACATGGATCAAAGTCCACGTAGTTCGAAAAGAACAGGGTTAAACCCTAATAGAAAGTTATGGTAAACCTTAGGTTTCCTTCCATCACAGCTTTTAAAGACAAATGATTCTCAATCAAAATTCAGTAAAAGATAAACTCTTTTTGAAACAGGGGTGGAAAGAGCCCTAGGATTTACCATATCCCTCTATTAGAGAATAACCCCAGGAGGGAGAGGAGAAAAGAAAGAAAAGAAAAGTGAATTAGGGCACTTCATACCCTACTTACCTGAGCGCAAAAACTCCAAGCATTAGCAATTTCAAGCAATAGCAGCCCTATTTACAATAGGACAAGCATTGTACCTGTTTGCACCCTTACAAGTGCACAAAACTATGCAAGAAGAATGATATACTAATCTGGATAGAACCATGACAAGGCCTAAAATTATCCATTTATCATGCAAACAACAAGAACAATGAATAATTAAGGACTCTTACTCAATCCTACATGCAATGACCTGACTAACATGCATAAAAACCTAAGAGAAATATGCTAACAATCATGAGAGACCCCAATAATATCAATAAACATGATAACTAAGTCTATTCTAACCAAAAAGATGATATCTTATGTAAAATATGAAAATAGGCCTTCCTACGGCGAGCTTTCTTAAGCGAAACTATCCTAAGACAATTTCACGTAAAAAAAGTCACTATGAGGAGGTGAAATCATCATATCTTACGTAAAATATATATATTAGAACACAATAGAAGTGATTTCATGCTTAAACACATCACAAAAAGCTCTCATGCAAAACCTTACTTAACGAAAAGGATAATTATCCTTAGAAAAGAATAATATCTCCAAAAACCCTATAAAATCTACTATATGAATGCAAACCTAGTATGATTCAACTATATGCTGCATATATAGAATGACTATGATGAGAAATTACTCACAGAGTTAAGCTAAGCATGCTGTATAAAACTTGTGTGATTTTAGGGTTATCAAAACCCTAGTCTCACAACTATGCATAAAAACCTATGAAAAGACTCTAACACATGCTCAAATCATCATTCATATCATTCATATCATATATATTAACTAATAGGAACATCAACTCATGATAATAATCACAGCAACCTAAACATGTGAACTATGTATGATTTAAGAGCATAAGAAGAATAAGGCTATCCAACCCTTAGTAAACCATGGATTATCAAGCATATAAAGCCATAAACCATCTGAAAATCATTCATAATACATCCTAAAACAATGGACTATCCTAACATGTAGAGTTACATCATGCACTAGAACTATCATAGAAGAAGAAGGAGAAGGGGAAGGAGAGAGCCCATGTTCAACATTCAAGAAGGGTGCTTACCTCTGGTAGAATCTTCCTTGTCTTCAAACTTCTTGTTTCCTTGCTTGCTTGGGGTTGAAGAGCCTCCTCTTGATGTCCTTCTAACTCTCCAAACTCGTAGCTCCCTCTCTCTCTAAGTATAAAGTGCAATTAACCTCCCCCCATGTGCTGAATATCATGTCCTTTATATAGAGAACTGACCCCCTAAACCAATGGCTAAGATTAATTCATTAAACAATGATCCTAGGGCTATTAGAGACTCTCTTGGTGCTCAAACAACTCAAACTTACACACTCCTAAGAGAAAACAAGTTGTAATAGCGGACAAAACCATCAAAAAAGGGAGAGAAGAGTTAGAAGTTTAGTTGAAGATGGAGTCCTCGGGTGACCCACTAGGCTTAGACGGTTAGCCGTCTGGGCTTGGACGGCTGACCGTCCAGCCCCGAACGGTTACCCGAGAGCTCTCCCATTTTGCTCCGGTTTTGACTTCTACTTGCTTCAGAAGTCCTAAAATGTTCAAATTAAGTCCGATTTTGATGAAATAAAAGCCAAAACGACCGTGTTTCGAAGGGGAACACATTTCTAAGCATTTTAGGACAATAATCGTCAACCATGGGTGCATAGTTAGGTTTTAAAAAGGTGGTTAACCATGGTGCCTCATCGTCGCTAAGCTAGGTTTGTACACAAGGTCGAACCAAATGCTTTCCCAATCGAAATTCGATCTTTCTAAACATATCTAAGATGTAAATAAAGCCCAATTGAAGTTAAATGAGAGAAAATTGGTTGGGTCTTGTGAGTCAATTTGAGCAAACCAAGGAAGGGTCTTTTAGCCAACCTGAACCATTATAAGCCGAATTGATCTTAAACCATTAATTCATGAAATTGAACCTATATATAGACTCTACATACCCATATGAACTCGAGGGAATGACTCGGGATTCATTTCAAGGTCAAATGGAAAACATACGGCTTAAAAGACGATTATGCCCTTAAAGTCGCAAAAGTTCTTATTGACTATCGAGATGAACTCCAAATCACTTCAAAATTTATACACATGATATTCAATGCCATAAAAACTCAATGCAAAAGACTAGACTCAAAAAGGACTCAAAATCCTACATGAAATGATATGTCCTAGCTAAGGTGACAAAAATGGGGTGTGACAATACGATTTCATTTATTGTATGTCACATTTATTATTAATTAATAAAGGATTTTATTTTGTCATATTTATTCTATTCTTTATATTTACATGATATGCCTGTCACAACCCATTTTGGTACCTCCTTACTAGGGTTTGTCATTTCATATGAATTTTTGTGTTATTTTTAAGTCTAGTCACTTGTATTAGTTTTTTAGAGTCATAAGGATAATGGATATGAATTTTGGTTCAATTTGGAGTTGATCTTGAGGGATAATAAGAACTTTTGTGACTTGAGGGGCATAATCGTCTTTTAGGTCACAAACTTTTCATTTGACCTTGAAATGATCTCCAAATTGTCAATTGGAGTTCATATTGTATATGAGGTATTTCTAGGTTTAATTTGATGAATCAACAGCTTAGGGTTAAATTGCCTTACAATGGTTCAAGTTGGTTAATTAACTTACTTTGGGTTAGCTCAATTCAACTCACAATTACTCATCAATTCCTCTCAAATTGACTTTCATTAGTCATTATTATATCCTTAAAAGTGTTTTGGAATATTTAATTTTGGTTTGGAAAGCATTTGGTTTAATCCTATGTGCATGCCTATGCTTTGCAATGGTAGTGCATAGTGGTTAACTACCTTTGTAAAACCTAACCATGCACCCATGATTAGTGGTTTTTGTCCTAAAATGTTTAAAAATGTATTCCTCATCAAAACACAGTCGTTTTGGCTTTTATTTCATCAAAATCAGAGTTAATTTGACCCCTAAAACACTCCTAGAAGGAAAGGAGTTCGAAAAAGGGTGAAAAGCTGAGGTAGGCTCAGGTGACCACCCAGCCTCGGGAGGCTACCCGCTTGGGCCCAAGTGGCTAGCCGCCCAAGCCTTGCTGGTCACTCGAGCCCACTACCTATTTTTGCTGAAGCAGGATTCCTTCCCTATTTTAATGGACTAGGGCTCTTTTAGACGAGTTTCCTTCTAATTTTTGGTAACTTTTGAGTTTCTTAAGCATCAAAGGAGTCTCTAACAACCCTTAGATTAATTTTTAGGGTTTTGATCCTAACCATTGATTTATCCTAATTAAACTCTATAAATACCCTTCTATGCTTCAGAATTAGGGGAGCCACTTTTATACATTAAACCTAAATTCTAAGAGAGAATAAGAGAGAGAGTTCTAAAGGAGAGTTAAAGTTCTTGCTGTAGCCATGAAGAAGCTCCTTTTAAATCATTCACAAGTGAAGAAGAGAGCTTCTATAGCATCAAAGGAAGCTTTCTTAAGGAAAATATTATCTCTATTAGCACTGAAATTAGGGTTTCTTGTAGAATAGGCTCATTGGATGCTAAAGTTAGGATTTTTATCATGTATGAATGCTTTAGTTAGTTAATATATACATGAAATAAATGCTATTCATCATAATTTATGCACATTTTAGGTTTATTTTATAGGATTTAAAGCATTATTGTGAGTTCAGGGTTTCCACTATCATTGTTTTAGGTTAGTCATATAGCATGCTAGGTTAGGATTTTTGCTTGGTTTTTCTTCATGGTTGTTGTATATGTATCACATATAGAATAACTATGATAATTTTTGCATTCATATAGTTGATTTCTAGGGTTTTTATATTAGGATTATGCCCTAGAGCCAATCATGGAGATGATTGTTTAGGGATTAGGAACAATCATTTGATTTCATTTATGTATGTCACATTTATTATTGATTTAATAAAATGGCTTATTCTATTATGTTTATATGCATAATTTATATTTACATAATATGTCCATGGAGTTAGAGTTGAGAATATGGAATTACAAAGAGTTGTAATTTTGAGACTGTAAATATATCTCTGTACTAAACCCCTAAAGCATTCCTAGTTGAAGGTTCACTATGATGGACAATAATGAACCATAGGACTAGCACTTGTTAGGTTGACTCTATAGGAGGATAGCTAGTCCCAAGTTATTTGTGTGGAGACACTACAACCAACAGGTGGGTGCCTATTAATAGAATAGGTACATTGAATGTGACCAAAGATATGAGATAAACTGAATGGAGTTTTATCCTGCCTGTCAATCCGTTTCTCATTATTATAGTGGTACAAGTAATCCTTAAACCTGAGACACTATAGTTGTCTTATGCATGTAGCTTTAGAAGTTTGATAACACTAAGTGCATATCCTATTCAGAGGTTTGCAAAGGTGTTCATTGGCCCTACTGCTATGTGTATGAAGGCATGTGAGTGATCAACAAGGGATCCATCACTCTCAGGAAAAAGAGAGAGAATGTCTTATATAACATTCATAATATAACTCATTAAATCCATGGCCATGGTAGGATGAATGTGGAAAAGAGTTTCCATGAGTTCATCAATGAGTTGATATCTATGAATGAGTATAAAGTAATTGAACTAGGGACTTGACAGACTTCCATGTCTTATTAGTTCAATTGGAGACATTGTGTTAAAGGAAGGATGCACTTGTAACCTATAAACTATAATAGAAGAGTTCTTTGTAAATGACTATTCACCTCATTAAGGACCACACCATGAGCCATATGCTAGGTGTTATTCATGGTTAGTAGAAGCCCTAATTGATATAAGTGAGTTATAATCAATTAGGGATTTGGAAGGAGTTCCAATTAGACCCTAAATGGAAAGAGTTCCATTGTGCACACCTCGTGCTATTGCTACTACCTAATGATGTGAACCCAATGGGTCACACATTAATCATGCAAGATGAGCTTTAAAGTCTATGAGAGAAAGGGTATAAGTGAATAAAGAAAGGTTCTTTAAGGCCAAATTTATATATGATATAATTAAAAGGGGTTATTGTGTAATTAATAGTAATTACACAAAACCCTAAGTGGGTTCTCCCTCATGGCCGGCCCCCCCTTGGTGGGCTATATATATGTAGTGTGATGTGATGACATCACAACAAGTTCAACTCCCTAAAGGGCTGGCTGAAAATTCCAGCCTCCCTCTCTTTCTCTCCTCTCTTCTCCTACACTAGTAACAACAAGGAAAAGGAGGAAAGGACTTGAAGCTCTAGCTAGGTGTGGATACTGTTGGAGGCAGCACACTTGGGCTGCTCACTCACCGCTATCCGGAATCAAAGCTTGGAGCAAAAAGGAGAAGACAAAAATTCTATAAGTGTTCTAACCCTCTTTGTAGTTAGGGTTTGATTTTGTGTTATGCATAGTTAGATTCATAGGCTGTGGAATCGTAGGAAAAATTTTTATATTCCGCACTTCAATTTTTCCCTCTTGTTCAATTCCCAACATTTTATGCATGTCATGGAATTAGGGTTGCATTAGGGTTTACATTAGTTCATTATTTGTGTTGTTTGCATAACTAATGGATGATTTTAGGCTTTAATATGATTCTGTCCAGATTTATATATCTTTTTTTTTTTCATGGTTTTGAGCATACATAAGGGTGCAAATAGGTTCGATAATTGCCTTATTGCAAATAAAGCTGTTATTGCTTAAGCTTGCTATTGCTTGGAGTAAATTTCACAAAGTAAGTAGGGTATAAAAGTGCCCTAATTCACTTTTTCCTACCCTTTCTCTTATCTCCTTTTTTAGGGTTATCTCTTAATATGGATTTAGGGTAATTACCAAAGGTTTCCTTGTTAAATAAAGTATCCTTTTTTATCGAAGTTTCCATCCTGTGGAAGTTTCTTGATTTTTAAACTTGGTTTATTCATCAAATTTCTATCTTTCAAATAAGGAAACTTAGTGTTTTTACCATAAGTCCGTATTAGGTTGTAACCCTAATTCTTATCGAACTACGTAAACTTTGATCCATGTATTTCGTTGCATGGTACGTAGGTGCTCATTTTAAGATTCAAGTCCGCCCTAGGATCCAAGTATCCTAGTTTTTCTTTATTTTCTTTATTTTATTTGATTATGTGGATAGATGAATGAATGATATGCATGCTGTCTTGTGGTGATATATACTGATTTTTGTTTGGTAAGACTTTAATTTAGCCCAAATAAACTAAGAGACCAAAAGGGTGACATGGGTGCCTATAGGCTTTGCCTAGAACCTTCCCATGTCATGACTATTGATTCTTTTTCCATCAAAACCCCTTTGAAACTTAAAGAATATGATACATACCTTATGTATTATGTTCCTATATTGATCTTGCATCAATTTTACAAAAGTTTTAATTCAAAATCGTAGCAAGAATCCTAGGGTTCCTAAATCCTAGGTTCGGCCCCTCTTGAAGAACACCAAACTTCTAATTATCTTTAATTCAATTTTAATGCATCAAATAATTTAAAATTTATATATACAGTATATATAAGCATATATATTCATCATATGAATTATATACATCAAATCAAAATAAGAAGTACATGAAGAACAACCTAGGGTTCTAAACCCTTGGTTCAATCAACATGAAAACCCTAGTTTTCAAAAAACTAGTTCTAGCATCTTAATCCAATTATGATGCATCCGAATTCTTGGAAACCCTTCCTTACCATGTCTAGAACATAACCCAAGTAGTGGCAACCATTGCCATGCCTTTGATCACCATCAAAAAGGTTATAGTTGCTGCTATCACATCATTCCTGCACAAAACAGTCTTTTCAGACAACCTGTAGTAAAAAATTCATAACTTTCGCTACAAAACTTGGATCGAAGCACCGTTTGTTGGGTTGGAAAGCTGATTCGAAGATCTTTCTAACCATATATGCCTCGAAAATTTGAGAGAAGAACTCTAATTTTGGCATGCAAAACAAGATGACGGTTTTTCATGACTCATAAAAACTATTCATAACAATTTTATAAAACCCTAGTTTTCTTATTCTTCTTCTCTAAACTCAATCCCTATTCAACTCTTGAATCAGTGGAAGCTCTAAAACATATTTTAGAAGAAGAGTAGAAGAGAAAACAACCTAGGGTTCATAAACCCTAGGTTCGGCCATGAGAGGGAATTAAATTTTATGCATGAACTCATTCTAGTTATTTAACCAATCAATTTTACCTTAACAACCAGCCCATATGCACTTTGTATTAAGCATAATCATGGCTCTGATACCACCATTGGGAATCGAACTAGAAGGAAAAATAAAGTGCGGAATATAAAAAAAATTTCCTAAACGATTCCACAGCCCATGAATCTAACTATGCTATAATACAAAACCAAAACCCTAACTAGAAGAGGGTTGAATCACTTACAGTTTATTTTTCTTCTTCCTTTGCTCCAAGCTTTGATTCTGGACAGCAACGAATAAGCAGCCCAAGTGTTCTGCCTCCAATGGTATCCACACCTAGCAAAAGCTTTAATTCCTTTCTTCTTAATCCTTGTATGTTGCTAGAATAGGAGAAGATAAGAAAGAGAGAGCCACAAACAAGGGAGACGGCTAGGGCTTGAAGTGAGAAGTGTGTTATCTTGTCACACATCACACATGTGACTATATATAGCCACTAATAGGGCCAGCAATAGAGGAAATCCAATTCCTAATTGGATTATGTGTAATTTCACTAAATTGCACATTAACCTCTCTAGTTTATATCATATACAAACTTGGCCTTCAAGAACTATTCTTTATTCACTTATACCTTTTCTCTCATAGACTTTAAAACTCTCAATGCATGATCAGTGTGTGACCCATTGGGTTCACATCATTAAGTAGTAGTAATAGCACAAAGTGTGCACAATGAAACTCTTTCCATTAAGGGTCTAATTGGAACTCCTTTCAATTCCCTAATTGATTATAACTCACTTATATCAATTAGGGCTTCTACTAACCATGAGTAACATCTAGAATATGGCTCACAGTGTGGTCCTTAATGAGGTGAATAGGTATCTTACATAGAACCCTTCTGTTATAGCTTATAGGTTACAATTGCATCCTTCCTTCTACACAATGTCTCCAATTAAACTAATAGGACATGGAAGTTTATCAAGTCCCTAGTTTAATTACTTTATACTCGATCATGAATATCAACTCATTGATGAACTCATGGAAACTCTTTTCCATATTCATCCTGTGGACCCCGGAAAAACGTGGCCCACAAGGGGAGTTTGAAAAAGGAAAGGAGTCGCCACCTTATTTTTTAAAGGAAACAAGGAAAACCCTAAAAATAGTTTTGTTTTAAGAAAACAAAAGAATGACTCCATGTTTAAAAATGGTAAGGCAAAAGGTCTTTTAGAAATCAAAGATGGTGGGTTCAGAGGCTAAGTTACGATATGGGAAGGTTTTAGGCAAAGCCTATAGGCACCCATATCGCCCTAAACGGTCTCTTAATTTAATTGGGCTAAATCAAAGTCTTTAACACACATCAATTAACAATTATCATCACAAGACAGCATGCATATCATCCATTCATTCATCCACATAAGCAAATAAATCAAAGAAAAAAAAAAAAAAAAAAAAAACCTAGGATACTTAGTATCCTAGGGCGGACTTGAACCTCACAAAGAGCGCCTACGTACCATGTATGGAAATACATGGATCAAAGTCCACGTAGTTCGAAAGGGAATAGGGTTATAACCTAATAGAGGCCTATAGTAAACCCTAAGTTTCCTTTCATAAGAAATATGGTAAGTTTCCAAAAATGAATGATTCTCAAAAGATCTTTAGAAAATATGGAATTTCATAAAGATAGAAACTTTGATTTAAAAGGCATTTTTATGAAAGGAAACTATAGAATCTACCATACCCCTCTATTAAGGAATAACCCTAGGAGGGAGAAAGGGAAAATTTCAAGGAAAGGAAAGAAAGGTGAATTAGGGCACCTTTATACCCAACTTACCTTAAGCAAAAGCAACCTGTCGAAATAACCACCCTATTGCATAGGGTAATTACCTTATTTGCAAGATTTCATCTTGTAATAGCCAAAATAACCACCCCACATTGGTGGGGTAGTTGCACCTGTTGTACCTGTCAAGCACCTGCAATTTCCATGAAAACATACCAAAAATACCAACCAACCAAACTAGTTCCTAATCAAGCAATTATCATGCTTAAACATAGGCTAACACATGCTCAAAATATGGCAATAAGAACAATGGACAAATCTGGACAGAATTGAAATAAGGCTTAAAATCAACCATAAATCATGCAAACAACATGAATCATAAGCTAACCAAACCCTAATTCAGCCCCCATATGCAATGATATGCAAAAAACCCTAGAATCAACTATCATGGATGCAAAAACATCACAGTTATCTAATATGCAACACATATGCAGCAACTATGAGGAAAAAACTAAAGAGAAGCCCTAAACTATCATGCTATATGCAACTTTCCTAAAACAAGGATGAATAAAACCCTAGAATGACAATTGTGCATAAAACCACATGAAATAACTCTAAATCATGCAAAACAGAATATGAACAGCATTCAATTCATGCATATTAACCAATAGAATGATCCACACATGATAAAGACATAGGCTTTCACATGAAATAATGCTATTCTAAACATAAACTCAATTTCAGCACAAGAGAAACCCTAGAATCCCAAATATGCAGTAAATCACATGAAATAACACTCTAGTATACTAAACAGCCCATAAACATCATCCTAAACATGCATACTAACTCATATAAGTAGCAAAACATGATAAAAACATATGCTTTAACATGAAATCACAGCTATTTAATGCAAAACCCTAGAACAAACTCTAGAAACCCTAAAAACACAACTACACATAAAATCACATGAAATAACATTATATCATGCAAATCCAGCCATAAACATTATTCTAATCATGTATTCTAAGCATTAGAAGCATCAACACATGACAAAAACATAAGCTTGAACATGAAATAATGCTATTCTCTGCAAAAAAAAAAAAAAAAAAAAAAAAAAAACCCTAGAAAAGACTCTAGAAACCCTAAAAACACAAACACTCATAAAATCACATGAAATAACATCATATCATGCAAATCCAGCCATAAACATTATTCTAATCATGTATTCTAAGCATTAGAAGCATCAACACATGATAAAAACATAAGCTTGAACATGAAATAATGCTATTCTATGCAAAACCCTAATTTAAAAGAGAGAAAAGGAGAAGAGAGGATATACCTATGGTGAAGTGCCCTTTTGCTACTGTAGAGAGTCCTCCTTCTCTTATGCACTGCTGGAAATTCCTTCCTTCAAGCCTTCAAGCCAAGCTCTAGCCTGCCTTCAAGCTCTCTCTCTCACTCTCTCACTCAGAATTTAGATTAAACTACCCTAAAGATGGCTGTCATTGCCTCCAAGTCCCCCTATTCTCTAGCATTTGCCTCCCACTTCAGAAAAATCCTCCTTCATTGCTGAAGTATAAGGGGTATTTATAGGTTTTGAGGGAAAACCCTCAATGGTTGGGATTAAAACCCTAGGTATTGATCTAAGGGCTCTTAGAGGTTCCCTTGGGGCTCAAATAGGTCAAATAGGGCTGAAAATAGGGTTAAATGGTGGCTGGAGGCGGAATATTTCGAGAAAATAGGAAGAATCCCACTTCAGCAATCAAAAAATGGAAAGAGGCTTGGGTGACCACCTGGGGCTGGGCGGCTAGCCACCTGGGCCCAAGCGGCTAGCCGCCCAGGTCTGGGTGGTCACCCGAGGCCTCGTCAGCTTATGCCTTATTTTGACCCTTTCGACTTCCAAATGTGTTTCAAAGCCCAAATCAACTCCGATTTTGACGAAACGTAAGCCAAAACGACCGTGTTTCGAAGGGGAATGTAATTTGAGTCACTTAAGGGCAAGAAATGTTGGGAATCATACTAGAGAGGAAAAATACGAAGGCGGAATTTAAAATTTTTCCTACGATTCCCAAACCCATGAATCTTAATTATGCTTAATACAAAACAAAAACCCTAACTAGAAGAGGGTAGAATTACTTACAGTTGATTCAAGTCTTCTCCTTTATGCTCCAAGCTTTGTCTTCTGATTGAGCAGTCCAAGTGCACTGCCTCCAACAGTATCCACACCTAGCTTGAGCAAGTTGTCCTTTCCTTCTTCTTTCTTAGGGTTGCTAGAGGTGGAGAAGAGGGAGAGAGAGAGAGGGAGAGCTGTAATTTTCAGCCAGCCCTTGGGGAGGAGTGATTGTGATGATGTCATCACCTTATAGTGGGCATTATATAGCCCACTAATAGGGCCGGCCAAGGGGGGATTCCAAACCCTAATCTAATTTGTGTAATTACTCTTAATTACACAATTAGCCCACTAGTTTGCATCAAATACAAATTAGCCCCTTAAAGAACTTTTCTTTAATCACTTATACCCTTTCTCTCATAGACAATCAAGCTCTCTTAGCATGATCAGTGTGTGACCCATTGGGTTCACATCATCAAGTAGTAGGAACAGCACAAGTTGTGCACAATGGAACACTTTCCATTAAGGGTCTAATTGAAACTCCTTTCAATTCCCTAATTGATTATAGCTCATTTATATCAATTAGGGCTTCTACTAACCATGAGTAACACCTAGCATATGGCTCATGGTGTGGTCCTTAATGAGGTGAATAGTCATTTACAAAGAACCCTTCTGTTATAGTTTACAGGCTACAATTCCATCCTTCCATCAACACAATGTCTCCAATTGAACTAATAGGACATGGAAGTCTGTCAAGTCCCTAGTTCAATTACTTTATACTCATTCATTAATATCAACTCAATGATGAACTTATGGAAACTCCTTTCCATATTCATTCTACCATGGGCCCATGGATTTAATGAGTTATATTCAATGAATGCTGTATGAGACATTCACTCTCTTTTTCCTGAGAGTGATGGATTCCTTGTTGATCACTCACATGCCTTCACACACATAGCAGTAGGGCCAATGAACACCCTTACAGACCCATGAATAGGATCTGCACTTAGTGTTATCAAACTTCTAAAGCTACATGCATAAGGTAACCATGGTGTCTCAGGTCTAAGGATTACTTGTACCACTATAACAATGAGAAACTGATTGACAGGCAGGTTAAAACTCCATTCAGTTTATCTCATATCTTTGGTCACATTCAGTGTACCTATTCTTATAATAGGCACCCACTTGTTGGTTGTAGTGTCTCCACACAAATAGCTTGAGACTAGCTATCCTCCTATAGAGTCAACCTAACAAGTGCTAGTCCTATGGTTCATTACTGTCCATCATAGTGAACCTTCAACTAGGAATGATTTAGGAGTTTAGTACAGAGATATATTTACAGTCTCAAAATTACAACCCTTTGTAATTTCATATTCTCAACTCTAACTCCATGGACATATTATGTAAATATAAATGATGCATATAAACATAATAGAATAAGCCCTTTTATTAAATCAATAATAAATGTGACATATATAAATGAAATCAATTGATTGTTCCTAATCCCTAAACAATCATCTCTATGATTGGCTCTAGGGCATAATCCTAACAATCTCCCACTTGCACTATAGCCAATCCACCATGTATCTCATATCCATATCCTGTCGGTGGTGATCCAACACACTTGGGTTATAGCCTTAGTGAAGGGGTATTCTTTATTCTCTGTTGTATTGAACTTCTATATGTATATGTCATCACTTCCAATGATCTCTCTAATCACTTGGAATCGCCGCTTAAAGTTTGGACTTTTGATGAGACCGTGGATCCTTGTTTTGAGCACTAGCCTTATTGTTGTCACAAAAACAATAGTAAAGGCTTCTCAATGTTAGGAACCACTCCTAGTTCTGCAATGAACTTACTCATCCAAACATGCAGCAATGAGCTCAAATTTACAGCTCCACCATTTAAGGTGAGAACATACCTCAATGTTGATCTCCTATCATCATCGTCAGATTGAAAATCTGAATCCATTATACCAACCATTTCAAGTTTCTTTCTCCATAAGCAAGGCGTAGGTCCTTTAGTTCTTCTCAAGAACTTAAGGATAGCCTTGACTGCTTCCCAGTGTTCCTTATCTGGGTTTGCCTGATATCTGCTCGTAACATTTACAGCAAAACTGATATCTGGTCTTTTAGTTATAGACAACTTGATTCCATGTCTGACAGGAATTAGACCTCCTTTTGGAATCATGCATTTTGAACTCTTTCAAAATCTTGTCTATGTACTTCGATTGGGAGAGACTTAGCATCCTTTAATATCTATCTCTATAGACCTCTATTCCCAGAATATAGGATGCTTCTTCCAAATCTTTTATGGAGAAACTTTGTGAAAAACCAATTTTTCACTTTTGACAACATCTCTACATTATTTCTAATAAGTAGAATGTCATCCACTCATAGGACCATAAATGTGATAGCACTCCCACTAACCCTTTGTACAATCATGGTACAATAACGGGTTCTATCTCAACAGGGACAGGGGTTGCATCAATGTTGGTTTGTGTCTCATTAGACAACTCTTTGAGTTCTATTTTCCTGTTATTGCCTCCTTATTGAATAAACTCTTTTTCAAGAAAGATTGCAAACTTATTAACAAACACTTTTGTTCATCAGGATGATAGATATGATATCCTAAACTCCTTTTAGGGTAATCCACAAACCTACATTTAAGTTATCTTGATTTCCAATTTGGTTGCATTATACGTCTCCACATATGTAGTGCAACCCCATACCTTAACATGCTTAAGGTTTGGTGCTTCCCTTTTTATATCTCATATGGGTCTTAAGGGATAGCCTTGGTTTGAACTCTGTTTTACAAGTACGTGGCAATTTCTAGGGCATATCCTAACAAGGATAATATTAGGTTGTTGTAACTTATCATGGATCAGACCATATCCAATAAGGTCCTCTTCCTCCTTTCTGACACACAATTTAGTTATGGTGTTCTAAGAGGTGTCCATTAGAATAGAATGCCTGTTTGAACAAGTTGATCTAAAAGATCACTAGTTAAATATTCGCCCCCTCGATCCAATCGAAGAGCTTGATACTTTTACTAGTTTGTTTCTCTACTTCATATCTGAATTCTTTGAACCTTTCAAATGTTTCAGACTTGTACTTCATTAAGTATACACACCCAAACCTAGAATGAATCATCGGTAAAGGTTGTAAAGTAAGAGAAACTTCTACATACATCATTATGTATATCTTGTTCTCTTAGGTTTATTAGCATTCAATTTAGAACTACCATGCTCCATTGCAATTCATATTTGCAATAAAGTTTAGAAAATAAAGGCCATCTATATAAACTCCAGAAGTAATGAACTCTTCATTTAATAGAAAACATTTATTAAATCAAACTAAAACCTCGTTCAGATAAAAATGAAATAAAATTAATGTTTCTAATAACTTTTGGAATGTAAAGATAGCTAACTATTATTTCTAAACTACTCCATTAGGTAGAGTCAAGCAACAAGCCCCACAGCTAATGCAGCAACGTTTGCTCCATTCCCCACTTGTAGGATTGATCCGCCTTTACTCTGCCTTCTGCTTCCCACTAGATTCTGCATGGAATTCAAAATTCACATCAGAATTAAGTACCCAAGTGGAAGCAGAACTAACATTTAGTTTAAAGCATGATCCATACCTTTCAAAGGTTGGTTCTTTAGAGTATCCAGATACTCCCGGCAATTACGTTTCCAGTGCCCATCCTTGCCGCAGTGAAAACAGGTTCCTTTGGCTTTGTTGTTACCTTTCTTCTTCCTCTGGGTACTCTTACCCTTGCTTATACCCTTGCCCTTAGGCTTGAGCTTAGACTTGGAAGTAGCAGCTTCATTAAATTCAAGCAAGAATTCTTTCCCATACAACTCTTGTATGTTGATAAAAATCTCGTAAGCACTTCCCATGGACTCGTGTTGCTTCTTAAGCTCGAGACTCATAAATACCATCATATAGCACCTTGCCATGAGATCGTCGTCCATGCGCTTCTGGTAAGCGTCTTTCTCTTGCTGAGTTGTAGCCTCAGCAGGAGCAATGGGAAGTGGATTATGAAGTGCATAGGTAAGATTCTTGGAATCCAAAACAATTTTTAGATTCCTAAGCCAATCAAGACAATTTGGTCCAGTCAAACGGTTGGTGTCCAATAATTTGGATAACGGGTTGAGGTGAGCCATTCTAATGAACTACATATAAAAATTAAAATAGAGAATTAGATTTCATTTTTAATCCATAATGATCGGGTCTTTAATCATATGGTACCTCCCACTATTTTATCAAATTCCATACACCCTCTAATGGAATTCGGGAATTTTATTCCTAATGGGGATTGGGGTCCCACTATGACCTAGAAGCCTCACATGTTAGTTTCTTGACTTCTAACCCACAGTAAGAAGACAACTCTTTGTCTATTGCTTCATAAGCAAGTTCCAATCATTTTGCCTCTAGGGTACATACTCCTCACATGTTAGTTTCTTGGAATACTTCCCTAGTTAAGTTAAGCCCATCATTCACACAGGTATGTTTCACCAAATATATACCTCACATGTTAGTTTCTTGGTATATACCAGCTTAGGCACCCCATGATATCTAGATATGTGATAGTTTCAAGTAATGTCTTTAATATGGGTAGCTCCTACATGTCTGCAGCCAGGTACCCACATTAAGGGACGTTAGATGATCCTATAATGATGGAAGGCAATGAAGAATCCATTCCCTAATGTATTCTCCATTTCCAACTTAATATTAAAATAGAGGGGTTTTAAGGGTCTCATCAAATTAACTAATCTAACATACATCTCATGCATTTAAATAAGAAATATATAACAACATTATATATATATAATCCACTTATCGATATTAGTCCCTATAAGGTGACATATAACGATCTTTGGATTTGGAGCTATCACTATTAATCTCATTAAAAGCTCCCACTAGGATGATTATGGACTTTAAGAGGATTCAATCCAAGCCAATGAATTGAATCCTAGGTCTAAGGTGGGTGTAGGTGATCGTAAAACATTCATTCAAAACATAGCATGCTCTCTTGAAAGTCTTCTCCAAGCTTTCAAGTCCTTCAATCTCCTCCATTAGCTTGATGGTCTCCACCATAGGCTTGTTGGGCTCCACCATGCTCCTTTAGGTCCACCATGCTCCTTAGTGCGCTCTCGATTACATAACATTTACATAATTTAAAGAAAGGGATACATAAGGGGAATGTGGGGTACATAAGAGAATGATAGAGAGAGAAGAAGGTGGCATGCAAGCCCCAAATAAATAATACATCACCAAAAATTGGCAACTCTTGAAAAATTATACAACCCATTCATAAGACGGCCAATCACAATTGGTTTAAGGGTATAGTCCATAATCATCATCCATCCATAACCATACAATCACATTGCATAATAAAGGAAATAACTGTAAGCAATAAACATATGGGCATTCATGGTAACTCTATTGATTGGTTTTCATTAATCTCATTAATGTGTCCTAATCTTATTAGGATATGCATAAGTTCTTGAATTAATTAAGTCTTAAGATTTAAGACATTTAATTTCAATTAATCAAATCAATTGAAACATTTAAAGTCCCCTAATAAAACTCTAATATCAAATATTAGGGTCTCTTTAATTAAACAAAACAATTTCATTTAATTAAAAAATTCCAGATTTTAATTTAATCCTAAATTGTGTTTTAAACCATTTAAAACATTATAAAATTAATCACCATTAATTAAATAATCAATTTCAGAATTAAATAAAATCATTTGATTAATTAATTAGTGCATTAGGGTTTCCTAAAACCCTAAACCCTAAATGCATTAACTCTAAACCCTAAGTGTAACCCTAATGCATTAAATGCCTTACGATTGGTCAATTAATGACCAATCATTTAAACCCTAGGTTTATACGGTATTAATGATTAGGATTAGGGTTTAATTAATGCCACCTAGGATATTAATTACACCTAATTAATATGCACTAATTAGGGTTTCTAAAACCCTAAACCTTAAACCTATTAAATGCCAATGATTAATTACTAAACCATTAATGATCATGATTGGTCATTAATGACCAATCATTTAACCCTAGGTTAGACACATTAATTACTAGGTTTAGTTATTAATTAATGCATTAATAGAATTAGGGTCTAATTAATATGAATTAGGGTTTCCTAAACCCTAAACCCTAGACATCATAAATGCAATTAATTATACCCTAATGATTAATAACCATGATTGGTCAATTAATGACCAATCATTAAACATTTTAATTAAGGTAATTAATAGTCAATTAGGGTTTTTAATTAATGCAATTAATGAATTAGGGTTTCATCATTAATAGGAATTAGGGTTTCATCATAAACCCTAAGGCTGCCGCCACATTAGTGGGCTGCCATGGCTTAGCAAGGCTGCCATGGATTGGCCAGGCCATGGGAGGCCATGGCCAGCAAAGGGGGAATTCAAGCTAGGGTTTGGGCCAAGCCCATGGACACGTGTGGAGTGGCCAAGAGGGCTGTCTTCTTCAAAGAACATTAGGGTTTCAAGAACCCTTGCTGGCACCACCATGGGAGGACCTCCAAGGTCACAAACGTTTCTAAAACTTAATCAATTCGACTCCACCAACAAAACCAGCTTTTGTATCATGTCCCTACATGAATTACTAAGCTAATTGAAGTTGTTTGGATGATCAAATCATCCCCAATTGTTCTAAACAATTCAAGAACAGTAGGCTGTCCAGAATTTGACAGCATACTGTCCCTGATCACAAATTGATTCAAAACCCAGCAAGAAGATTAATTCAGGTTACCAAATTATTTTTCCTAGCATCCTACATGTCTTAGGAAACTAATAAAATTGGTTTCATGCAATTTGGAGTTCCCTAGCTCAAGATATGAACAAAACTCCATTGATGACTTTCTGCAGAAAAACAGCCTGCTGTGTTTTTCAAGAAATCAAACTTTTTGATTCTTATATGCATCAAGACTCTTATAAAACTTAAAGAAAATCATACATACAATATGTATAATTATCCTATAAAGGATTTACATCAATTTTACAGAGATATCATATCAGAACAGTAGCAAGAACCATAGGGTTCTAAAACCCAGATTCGAACTCCATGGTGTTCTTCCCAAACTTTTTGATTTGTTTTGATTTCTATGCATCCCTATACTTGAGAAATCACCATAACAACTTTATGTGGATTAATTACAGGCATCTCATGTCTTAATTAAACCAAAACAAAAACAAAACACAAAAGAGAACAACCTAGGGTTCCAAACCCCAGGTTCGGCCTCCATAGAAGAAACACTGGTTTCTTCTTCTTCTGTATACATCACATGCTTCTCAAAAATTCCAGAATTAATGTTAGAAGAATATTAGAAGAGAAGAAGAGGGAAAAACAGCCTAGGGTTCAAAACCCCAGGTTCGGCCATGAAGAGGAAACCCTAGTTTCCTCCTTCTTCTTCTCCAAAACTGAAACCTATTCAACTCTTTGAATTTCCAGCAGCCCTAAAACACCTTTTAGAAGAGAAATAGAAGAGAAATAACCTAGGGTTCATAAACCCTAAGTTTGGCCATGAGAGGGAAACCATTCTAATGCATGAACATAAATTCCAGATTTATTAACCAATCAATTTACCATGAATTACAGCCCATATGCAGTTTGTATTAGGCATAATCATGGCTTTGATACCACTGTTGGGAATCATACTAGAGAGGAAAAATACGAAGGCGGAATTTAAAATTTTTCCTACGATTCCCAAACCCATGAATCTTAATTATGCTTAATACAAAACAAAAACCCTAACTAGAAGAGGGTAGAATTACTTACAGTTGATTCAAGTCTTCTCCTTTATGCTCCAAGCTTTGTCTTCTGATTGAGCAGTCCAAGTGCACTGCCTCCAACAGTATCCACACCTAGCTTGAGCAAGTTGTCCTTTCCTTCTTCTTTCTTAGGGTTGCTAGAGGTGGAGAAGAGGGAGAGAGAGAGAGGGAGAGCTGTAATTTTCAGCCAGCCCTTGGGGAAGAGTGATTGTGATGATGTCATCACCTTATAGTGGGCATTATATAGCCCACTAATAGGGCCGGCCAAGGGGGGATTCCAAACCCTAATCTAATTTGTGTAATTACCCTTAATTACACAATTAGCCCACTAGTTTGTATCAAATACAAATTAGCCCCTTAAAGAACTTTTCTTTAATCACTTATACCCTTTCTCTCATAGACAATCAAGCTCTCTTAGCATGATCAGTGTGTGACCCATTGGGTTCACATCATCAAGTAGTAGGAACAGCACAAGTTGTGCACAATGGAACACTTTCCATTAAGGGTCTAATTGAAACTCCTTTCAATTCCCTAATTGATTATAACTCATTTATATCAATTAGGGCTTCTACTAACCATGAGTAACACCTAGCATATGGCTCATGGTGTGGTCCTTAATGAGGTGAATAGTCATTTACAAAGAACCCTTCTGTTATAGTTTACAGGCTACAATTCCATCCTTCCATCAACACAATGTCTCAAATTGAACTAATAGGACATGGAAGTCTGTCAAGTCCCTAGTTCAATTACTTTATACTCATTCATTAATATCAACTCAATGATGAACTTATGGAAACTCCTTTCCATATTCATTCTACCATGGGCCCATGGATTTAATGAGTTATATTCAATGAATGCTGTATGAGACATTCACTCTCTTTTTCCTGAGAGTGATGGATTCCTTGTTGATCACTCACATGCCTTCACACACATAGCAGTAGGGCCAATGAACACCCTTACAGACCCATGAATAGGATCTGCACTTAGTGTTATCAAACTTCTAAAGCTACATGCATAAGGTAACCATGGTGTCTCAGGTCTAAGGATTACTTGTACCACTATAACAATGAGAAACTGATTGACAGGCAGGTTAAAACTCCATTCAGTTTATCTCATATCTTTGGTCACATTCAGTGTACCTATTCTTATAATAGGCACCCACTTGTTGGTTGTAGTGTCTCCACACAAATAGCTTGAGACTAGCTATCCTCCTATAGAGTCAACCTAACAAGTGCTAGTCCTATGGTTCATTACTGTCCATCATAGTGAACCTTCAACTAGGAATGATTTAGGAGTTTAGTACAGAGATATATTTACAGTCTCAAAATTACAACCCTTTGTAATTTCATATTCTCAACTCTAACTCCATGGACATATTATGTAAATATAAATGATGCATATAAACATAATAGAATAAGCCCTTTTATTAAATCAATAATAAATGTGACATATATAAATGAAATCAATTGATTGTTCCTAATCCCTAAACAATCATCTCTATGATTGGCTCTAGGGCATAATCCTAACAAGAAAACCTAGCCATGGCTGCATGGTTAGGTCCTACAAAGGCGGTTAACCGCTATGCCCCACCATCGCTTAGCTTAGGTATGCATATAGGGTTGCACCAAATGCTTTCCAATTCGAAATCCAACCTCCC
Organism: Liquidambar formosana; assembly: GCA_039720395.1. Taxonomy (NCBI): domain Eukaryota; kingdom Viridiplantae; phylum Streptophyta; class Magnoliopsida; order Saxifragales; family Altingiaceae; genus Liquidambar; species Liquidambar formosana. Next base: position 6,157,170 of record CM077831.1, read on the forward strand.
TAAACACATTTGGGGATGAAATTAAGACTAATCAAGGTCAAATGAGTAGTCATAGAGTGAAAATCATGAGCCGATTCGAGCTAACCCGACATAGGTCTCTTAACCAACCTGAGCCTTATTGAGCCATTCTAATCCCGAACCATCAATTCATCGAATTGAACCCATAAATACCTTAAATGCATCCATATGAACTCCAATTGGCAACTTGAAGATCATTTCAAGGTCAAATGGAAAGTCTGTGACCTAAAACACGGTTATGCCCCTCAAGTCACAAAAGTTCTTATTAACCCTCAAGATCAACTCCAAATCAAACCAAAATTCATACACATAATCCTCAAGATTCTAGAAACTCAATGCAAAAGACTAGACTCAAAAAGGAAACAAAAAGACACATGAAATGACAAACCCTAGCTAAGGTGGCAAAAATGTGGTGTGACAGAAGCCCCTCATTGGTGAACAAGTTTCATTTGCGAACCAATGACAAAAAGAACAACCCATTTTTGCCTGGGGAATTGATTTCATCAACACCCACTGGGGAAAAGACAGCGATCATATCATTGAATTCTTAGAATTCATCATACACAAACACAAAGGTACTCCTCATAAGTTCTACAAAACTCTTCTCATACTGTATACCAATTTCACTGGGGGACAAGATGAGGTATCCGCAGCTTACATCGAACTACGTTCAATGAAAGGTCTTCTCATACTACACCAATGGCACTGGTGAATAATATGAGGTATCCATAGCTTACACTGAATCTGCGTTAGTGAAAGGTCTTCCCATACTACACCAGTGGCACTGGTGAATAATATGAAGTATCCATAGCTTACACCGAATCTGCGTTTGATGAAAGGTCTTCCCATACTACACCAGTGGCATTGGTGAGTAATATGAGGTAAAACTATGCCATCAAGGCTATCACAAAACATGAGAAAGATTGAATCCTTCTCATATTCAAATCATCAGGGTAAACACAAATCACAGGAAAGATTGCATCTTTCAAGCTATCAAGGTAAGCATGTAACATGAGAAAGATTGCGTCTTTCTTATATTAAACTCTCAAGGTGAACACATAACATGAGAAAGATCGGTCCTTCTCATATTCAAACCATCAAGGTAAACACAAATCATGGGAAAGATTGCATCTTTCAAGCTATCAAGGTAAACATGTAACATGAGAAAGATTGCATCTTTCTCTCACTAAGTCATCAAGACAAAGGTAAGCTTCTTCTTACCAACACTCAACAAGTTCACCAAGTCATCTTATATGGAGGCTATTCATGCCTCAACTCAAACATTAACTCATATAGGAGACACTTTCATCTCATGAAAACAATTATTCACATGCACATAGGGAAAGTATCTTTATCCCAAATGACAACCAATCATAGTGACATAGGAGGAAATTCATCCCTAATGACCAAAAATCATATGCATAGAGAAGGTTGTTCAACCCTATTTGCATGCCATGCCCACACAAGGGCCACTAATGCAATCCATTTCAAAAACATTTCATGCTAAACAATGTCAAGATATTCACTCATTTTTCAACTCAAAATAGGCTTGAGATTTCATCTCAAAGAAGATTCAAAAGCACGAATAGGCGAACAAAGGCCAAACGAGCAAAGCGGAGCGAGCAAGGGAGGCTGACTACCTGGCTGCAGGTGGGTTGCCGCCCAAGCCCAGGCGGCTTGCCGCCCCATGCTGGGCGTTTACCCGAAGCTGGTGCTGCCCAGTTTGAGGGTTTTTAAACCCTTGACCCCCCATTCATGCTCACACTCACCCAATTTCGAAAATTGAGAGTTTCTCTCTCTAGAAACTCATTCCATCTTCTCCAAATCCTCACACACACACTCTCATTCAAAGTTTCACTTTCAATTCAAGTTGTGTGCATGAAATAGCATCAAGAACAAGTCATTCAACAACAACAATAAGCATCAATCATCAACTTGTAAGATCAAATTCATCATTTTTCTCATCAAACCCATTTTTCTTGCATACAAGCTCAACCATCATCAATGGCTTCTAGCAATGATTCCAACATCAAGTATCCATACTATGTGATAAAGAATACATACAAGGCACCAATCTATGATGCATCCCAAGACAAGGTGTTGCTTGAACCCAAGAAGCATCTTTCATACCTCCATTCCCAATAAGAGGTTAGTTCTTCCCAACTTAACATGTTTATCTTGAAATCTTGGTTTCTATTAGATAAAATGCATTCCCATGATCTTCTTTTGATTGTTTCTATCATTGTTAAGCCAAGTTCATTGATTTAGCAAGGATTGAATGTGCAATAAGCTTGTTTCCCAATGCTTGAGAAAAGATGTCCACCAAGTGTTTGATAAAATGCCAAAGAGACAAAAACATGTTCAATCCTTGCAAAATCAATAGGTTTGCATTCTAGTACAAAGTCTATTGATCTTGGCAAGGATTTGGTATACAAAATCTTCCATTTCAATGCTTGAAAACAAGTCACGCACCAAGTGTTCGATAAAATGCCCAAAAGACAAAACCATGTTTAATCCTTACAAAATCAATGAATTTGAATACACAAAGTCATGGGCATTCATTTCTAATTCATTTCATGAATCAAAACTCGTATTTTAAAGCTTTTGGAAAACCATTTGAAATCAATTACCAATGTATGCCCAATATCTCTATGTTTTCAATGCTAACTCAATATACAATCCTTTGAAATAGCCCGATTTCCAAAGTCTCTGTACAAGGACATCAATGAAGGAGCTCATCTCATGGTGGAAATATATGGAACATGCCCAACTACGTGCTCGCAAGATAATAAAGAAGGCGGGTTTTGGGCCCTTCCTAGATGCTCTATAGAACAAGCAATGGGATAGGCAAGCATTGTTTGCCTTGACAGAATTATGGTGGGACACTACCAACACTTTCCATTTTAGCTTCGGGGAGATGACCATGACCCCTAAGGACTTCACTATGATAACTGGGTTGAGCTTAAAAGGCAAGCGCTTGGAATACTACGAGCATGCCAACTGTTAGGATTATGCCCTAGAGCCAATCATAGAGATGATTGTTTAGGGATTAGGAACAATCATTTGATTTCATTTATGAATGTCACATTTATTATTGAATTAATAAAAGGGCTTATTCTATTATGTTTATATGCATCATTTATATTTACATAATATGTCCATGGAGTTAGAGTTGAGAATATGGAATTACAAAGAGTTGTAATTTTGAGACTATAGATATATCTCTGTACTAAACTCCTAAAGCATTCCTAGTTGAAGGTTCACTATGATGGACAGTAATGAACCATAGGACTAGCACTTGTTAGGCTGACTCTATAGGAGGATAGCTAGTCTCAAGCTATTTGTGTGGAGACACTACAACCAACAAGTGGGTGCCTATTGCGAGAATAGGTACACTGAATGTGACCAAAGAAATGAGATAAACTGAATGGAGTTTTATCCTGCCTGTCAATCAGTTTCTCATTGTTATAGTGGTACAAGTAATCCTTAGACCTGAGACACCATAGTTGCCTTATGCATGTAGCTTTAGAAGTTTGATAACACTAAGTGCAGATCCTATTCAGGGGTCTGCAAAGGTGTTCATTGGCCCTACTGCTATGTGTGTGAAGGCATGTGAGTGATCAACAAGGGATCCATCACTCTCAGGAAAAGAGAGAGAATGTCTCATATAGCATTTATAATATAACTCATTAAATCCATGGCCATGGTAGGATGAATATGAAAAGAGTTTCATGAGTTCATCAATGAGTTGATATCTATGAATGAGTATAAAGTAATTGAACTAGGGACTTGACAGACTTCCATGTCCTATTAGTTCAATTGGAGACATTGTGTTGAAGGAAGGATGCAATTGTAACCTATAAACTATAACAGAAGGGTTCATTGTAAATGACTATTCACCTCATTAAGGACCACACCATGAGCCATATGCTAGGTGTTACTCATGGTTAGTAGAAGCCCTAATTGATATAAGTGAGTTATAATCAATTAGGGAATTGGAAGGAGTTCCAATTAGACCCTAAATGGAAAGAGTTCCATTGTGCACACCTCATGCTATTCCTACTACTTAATGATGTGAACCCAATGGGTCACACACTGATCATGCAAGAAGGGCTTTAAAGTCTATGAGAGAAAGGGTTTTAGTGAATAAAGAATAGTTCTTTATAGGCCTATTTGTATTTGATACAAATAATAGGGGTTAATGTGCAATTAAGTGTAATTACACATAACCTGTTGGGAATCGAACAAGAGGGAAAAATCGAAGTGCGGAATATAAAAATTTTTCCTACGATTCCCAATCCCATGAATCTAACTATGCATAACACAAAATCAAACCCTAACTACAAAGAGGGTTAGAACACTTACAGAATTTTTGTCTTCTCCTTTTTGCTCCAAGCTTTGATTCCGGACAGCGGTGAATGAGCAGCCCAAGTGTGCTGCCTCCAACGGTATCCACACCTAGCTAGAGCTTCAAGTCCTTTCTTTCTTCTTCCTTGTTGTTGCTAGAGGTGGAGAAGAGAGAGAGAGAGAAGAGAGCCTCCAAGGGGCTGGACGGCTAGGGTTTATTGTGCAAGCCTATTATGCCATGTCACACATAAGTGTGACTTATATAGGCAGCCCACTAAAGGGGGCTGGCCATGGGGAAGAAACCCTGATAGGGTTATGTGTAATTACACTTAATTGCACATTAACCCCTATTATTTGTATCAAATACAAATAGGCCTATAAAGAACTATTCTTTATTCACTAAAACCCTTTCTCTCATAGACTTTAAAGCCCTTCTTGCATGATCAGTGTGTGACCCATTGGGTTCACATCATTAAGTAGTAGGAATAGCACGAGGTGTGCACAATGGAACTCTTTCCATTTAGGGTCTAATTGGAACTCCTTCCAATTCCCTAATTGATTATAACTCACTTATATCAATTAGGGCTTCTACTAACCATGAGTAACACCTAGCATATGGCTCATGGTGTGGTCCTTAATGAGGTGAATAGTCATTTACAAAGAACCCTTCTGTTATAGTTTATAGGTTACAATTGCATCCTTCCTTCAACACAATGTCTCCAATTGAACTAATAGGACATGGAAGTCTGTCAAGTCCCTAGTTCAATTACTTTATACTCATTCATAGATATCAACTCATTGATGAACTCATGAAACTCTTTTCATATTCATCCTACCATGGCCATGGATTTAATGAGTTATATTACTGAATGCTATATGAGACATTCTCTCTCTTTTTCCTGAGAGTGATGGATCCCTTGTTGATCACTCACATGCCTTCATACACATAGCAGTAGGGCCAATGAACACCTTTGCAGACCCCTGAATAGGATCTGCACTTAGTGTTATCAAACTTCTAAAGCTACATGCATAAGGCAACTATGGTGTCTCAGGTCTAAGGATTACTTGTACCACTATAACAATGAGAAACTGATTGACAGGCAGGATAAAACTCCATTCAGTTTATCTCACATCTTTGGTCACATTCAGTGTACCTATTCTCGCAATAGGCACCCACTTGTTGGTTATAGTGTCTCCACACAAATAGCTTGAGACTAGCTATCCTCCTATAGAGTCAACCTAACAAGTGCTAGTCCTATGGTTCATTACTGTCCATCATAGTGAACCTTCAACTAGGAATGCTTTAGGAGTTTAGTACAGAGATATATCTATAGTCTCAAAATTACAACTCTTTGTAATTCCATATTCTCAACTCTAACTCCATGGACATATTATGTAAATATAAATGATGCATATAAACATAATAGAATAAGCCCTTTTATTAAATCAATAATAAATGTGACATACATAAATGAAATCAAATGATTGTTCCTAATCCCTAAACAATCATCTCTATGATTGGCTCTAGGGCATAATCCTAACAATCTCCCACTTGCACTAAAGCCAATCGACCGTGTATCGCATACCTATCTTCTCAAGATGTTGGTCTTAGACATAAACAATTATGTTTTAAAGCTTTAGTCAGTAGGTCTACAAAAACTTATGTAGATAATATCTTCTGTAATGTATCTATTACCTCTTCCAATGATTCCTCTAATCACTTGGAATTGTCACTCTATGAGTTTGGACTTTTGATGAGACCGTGATTCCTATACTTGAGCTATAGACCCATTGTTGTCACAAAACAAGGTGTGGGCAACTCAATGGAAGGAACAACTCTAAGTTCTAAATGAACTTATAGATCCAAACAGTCTCCTAGACAATGCGACAATTAATTCACCCTCAATAATGGAATCCACTGTATCTTTCATACAGTTCTTCCATTAAGTATTTCACCAACTAAAGTGAATATAAAATATACCCCATATGGATTATATCCAAATCCATATACCCATCTACTATGAGTTTACAATTTCCATATACAATCCAATATTCCAAATTTGAATTGATTGATAACTATTTGTAACAATTACAACATAATAGATATCAGGTTCAATACATAGTGTAAAATAAGGCTTCTTAACACTTTAAGAATCTTACTTGTGTTATCCTAGGGCACATGCCCTTGAATAATGAATTCTTATCTGAAGTAAATCAGACCTCCCTTAGAATTCTCCATGTTGAACTCCTTCAACATTTCAACTATGTTTGATGATTTGGAGATACTTAGCAATCTATATGATCTATCTCTATAGATCTTATTGGATGCTTTTGCCAAATCTTTCATGAATTAGTTTTTCTCCAAAAACTAAAACTTTACATTAGATAACATTCATATATCATTCATAATGATTATGATGTCATCCATACTTAGGATAAAGAAAAACGATCGCACTCCCACTAACCTTTTATACACTCATGGTCCATCTATACAATGAGAGAAATCAAACAATTTGATTACCTCAACTTTATAGATGTTCTAATTATGAGAACCTTGTAGTCTATTAATAGACTTCTATAACTTACACACTTTTATGGTTTTTCACCATTTGATATAACATCTTTATATCCTTTTTGACATATCTCATATTTAAAATGTGTGTTTATAGATAACAAGATCCAAATGGATTTCAGCATAACTATTATCTAACAAGTTTCTTTATAGACAACTTTTTGCCTATGTTGAAAACATTCTTAAATAGCCAAGCCTTTTAGGTCTCTACCTGTCCATATTGGATTTAATGACTCTTAGTCATTTCTCAAGTTGATGTCAAACATCGCCTAATCATAATCAATAGGATTATCTTGGTGATCTTTATCACCAAAGAACAATTCTTTCACATTCTAATGGAGATACAATAGCTCTCTTATGTTAAAGAAATATCCAATTTGATCTATGAAAAGATTGTAGTGTAGTTAAGGGTTTTGTCTCAACAGAGACAAGGGTTGGATCTTTGTTCATTTGTGGCTTTACAGACAATTCTATAAATTCTATCTACTTTTGCATCTTTCTTGAATGAACTCTTTCTCAAGAAAATCCAGCAAACATCCTAATGGACAACTTTTGTTCATTAGGGTAATAGAAATACTATCCCAACCACTTTTGGGATATACCACAATTCAACACTTACTTGACCGTATTTCCAGATTGTCTACATTATGTTTCCAGACAAACGTAGCACAAGCCCAAGCTTTAACTTCTTTAAATTGGGTTTCTTCCCATATCATATCTGATATAATTGGGACGAAACTGGAGTGAACCCTAAATTATCAATATGTAGCAATTTTAAGGTATATCCTAGATGGATACATTAGTAAAACTCATCATGGATCAAACCATATCTTAATAGGGTTCAATTCGTTCTCTTAGATTCACCATTGAGCTATGGTATTCTAAAATGAGTCTACTGTAATTGAATGCATGCTCTACATGACTATATACATCACAATGTATGAGTCAAATTATAAATGTAACTCTTTTACTTCACCAAGTAAAAGATGGGTTTGGTCATCTCATAACCAAGTCATAATCGTTACATTTAAATGAGAGTCTCTACATCTCTTGTATTCTCGGAATACGTTGCATTCGCTCTAATTAGTCATTTAAATTCAGAAATCAAATTTCTAGAATGTCTTAAATGACTTAGTTAAGAGATAAGTTCCCAAAATTAATCTAGCAACTCTTGCTCTATTAAAATTTTTAAAGGTAACTTATTATCTACTTAACTTTCTACTTCGATTTAGATTATACTAGAATCCAAAAACCAAGAAGCAGAACTAACCAACAATTTAGTTTAGAGCATGAACCAAAACTTCATAAGTTTGGTTCTTCTAGGAAGACTGATACTTTATCAAGTTCCCTTTAAAATACCTTATATTTACTACAAAATAATTATATTTCTTTGTCTTTGACTTTTCAAGACTTGCTTTCCTCTATGCTTCCATTTTAAATCACATCTAGCTTCTCAAGCTATTCTATGTGATTAATCATTTTTCAAAAGAATGATTATTAATAAACAACTTTTATTACATCCTAGTCCAGAAGAAGTCCTTTACAAGTACTATACTTTATAGTATTATTTTACTCACAATACAACCTTTGTATGTGATGTAGGACATCAAAGGCACTTGCATTTACTAATTTTGCTTCTGAAGCTCATTAGTCATCAATACTATCATATAGCATGGCAACAAGATGCCAATTGCGCATAGTGTCTTTTTCTTCTTAGGATGTTTTATGGAGGGCCTTTAATAAAAGGCCTAATAGCATATAAACAATCTTTTGGAATTGAGAACAATTCTCAATTTCCTAAGTCAATCAAAGAAATCGGGTTTAGTCAAACTATCAATATCCTATATTAGGAAATAGGGGTTTTGAGGTGAGTAATTAGGTAATCTACATAAACAAAGAATTAGATTTCATTTTTATCCATAATGATTGGGTCTTTAATCATATGGTACCTCCCACTATTTTATCAAATTCCATACACCCTCTAATGGAATTCGGGAATCTCATTCCTAATGGGGATTGGGGTCCCACTGTGACCTAGAAGCCTCACATGTTAGTTTCTTGACTTCTAACCCACAATAAGAAGACAACTCTTTGTCTATTGCTTCATAAGCAAGTTCCAATCGTTTTGCCTCTAGGGAACATACACCTCACATGTTAGTTTCTTGGAATACTTCCCTAGTTAAGTTAAACCCATCATTCACACAGGTATGTTTCGCCAAATATATACCTCACATGTTAGTTTCTTGGTATATACCAGTTTAGGCACCCCATGATATCTCATATGTGATAGTTTCAAGTAATGTCTTTAACATGGGTAGCTCCTACATGTCTGCAGCCAGGTACCCACATTAAGGGACGTTAGATGATCCTATAATGATGGAAGGCAATGAAGAATTCATTCCCTATGATTTCTTCATTTTCAACTTAATATTAAAATAAGAGGGGTTTTAAAGGGTCTCATCAAATTAACATGCATCCTATGTATCAAAATTTAAACATATAAATTATGCTATTTATAATCATACATCTCATGCTATTATAAATCATACATCACATGCTATTATATATCAACATATATAAAGTACCATATTTTGATATTAGTCCCTAAGTGAATAGGTAACATATACCAAACTATGGTATTGGAGCTAATACAATTATCTCATAAATTAAAGCTCCCACTATGATGATTATGGACTTTGAGAGGATTCAATCCAAGCCAATAGATTGAATCCAAGGTCTAAAGTGGGTGTAGGTGATCGTAAAATAAACCATTCGTAACATGCATGCTTTCTTGAAAAACTTCTCTAAGCTTTCAAGTCCTTCAATCTGCTCCCTTGGCTTGATGGTCTCCACCATTGGCTTGTTGGGCTCTATCATGCTCCTTTGGGTCCACCATGCTCCTTAGTGCGCTCTCGATTACATAACATTTACATAATTTAAAGAAAGGGATACATAAGGGGAATGTGGGGTACATAAGAGAATGATAGAGAGAGAGGGAGAGGGAAGGTGGCATGCAAGCCCCAAATAAATTACATCACCTTAATAAAATTACAACTCTTGTAAATAATAACATCCCATTCATAAGACGGCCAATCACAATTGGTTTAAAGGGTATAGTCCATAATCATCATCCAAACACATACATACAATCTCATTGCATAATGTAAAGAAAAACTGTAAGCATTAAAACATATGGGCATTATGGTAATTCTCTTGAATGATTTACATTAATCTCATTAATGCATCCTAATCTTATTAGGTTTTAACAAAAATATCCAGAATTAAATAAAGTCTTAACATTTAAGACATTTAGTTTCAATTAATCAAATTAATAGAAACATATAAAGTTTCCTAAAATAACTCTAATATCCAATATTAGGGTTTCCTTATTTAAATAAAACAATTTCATTTAATTAAGAATTTCCAGATTTTAATTTAATCCCTAATTGTGTTTTAAACCATTTAAAACATTATAAAATTAATCAATATTAATTAAATAATTAATATAGGAATTAAATAAAATCATTAAAATGATGAATTAGTGTATTAGGGTTTCCTAAAACCCTAAACCCTAAATGCATAACCCTAAACCCTAAATGCAAGCCCTAATCATTAAATGCCTTATGATTGGTCATTTAATGTCCAATCATTAAAACCCTAGGTTCATATGGTATTTAATAAAAGGGATTAGGGTTTAATTAATGCCAAATAGGGTATTAATTACCCTTAATTAATTACACTAATTAGGGTTTCCAAAACCCTAACCCTAGACATCATTAATGGTATTAATTATGCCCTAACAATTAATAACCATGATTGGTCATTTGATGACCAATCATTAACTCTTAATTAAGGTAATTAATATTCCAATTAGGGTTTTAATTAATGCCATAATGAAATTAGGGTTTCATCATTAACTCAAAATTAGGGTTTCATCCTTAACTCTATGCAGCCGTCACTACCAGGGGGCTGCCTGAGCTTGGCTAGGCTGCCATGGCCACCAACGACTGTGGGAGGCCATGGCCAGTCATGGGAGAACATCCTAGGGGTGTGGGACAAGCCTCTGGACATGTGAGAAGTGGTGGAAGTGGCTGCCATCATCAAGAACAATCAGGGTTTCCAAAACCCATTGCTAGAGCCATTGTTGCAGACCTTGAAGGTCACAATAGCTTCTAAATCCTTATCAATTCGACTTCTCCATTGAAACCAGCTTTTGTATCATGTCCCTACATGAAATACTAAGCTAATAGAAGAGGTTTGGATGATCAAATCATCACCAATTGTTCTAAACAATTAAAACAACAGTAGGCTGCCCAGAAATTTACAGCATACTGTCCATTGTCAGAAATTGATTTAAAACCCAGCAAGATGAATGAATTAGGCTACCAAACGAATTTTCCCAGTATCCTACATATCTTAGGAAACTAATGCAATTGGTTTCATGCAATTTGGAGTTCTCTAACTCAAGTTCTAATCAAAACTCCATTGATGACTTTTCTGCAGAAAAATTCTGCTATGCTGTTCATGAAAAATTTTCAAACTTTTTGAATCTTTTTCCATCAAAACCTTTTTGAAACTTAAAGAAAATCATATACGCATGATATATAATGATCCTACAATGATCTTCCATCATAAATACAGCAGCTTTAATTAGAATTAATTGCAAGAACCTTAGGGTTCTAAAACCCAGATTCAGCCTCCATGGTGTTCTTCTCCTTCTTCCTTCTGTTCTAGCATCTTAATCCAATTATGATGCATCTAAATGCTTGGGAACCTTTCCCTACCATGTCTAGAACATAACCCAAGTGGTGGCAACCATTGCCATGCCTTTGATCTCCATCAATAACTCAAAGTTGTGGCTATTGCATCATTCCCGAGCAAAACTGTCTTTCCAGACAGCCTGTAGTAAAAAATTCATAACTTTCACTACAGAACTCGGATTGACGCACCGTTTGTTGGGTTGGAAAGCTTATTCAAAGAGCTTTCTAACCATATATGGCTCGAAAATTTTGGAGAAGAACTCTGAATTCGGCAGGCAAAACAAGATGACGGTTTTTCATGGCAACCATGAAAACTGTTCATAACAGTTTTATAAAACCCTAGTTTCCTTATTCTTCTTCTCCAAACTCAAACCCTATGCAACCTATTGCATCCATGGATACACTTAACCATCAATTAGAAGAGGAGTAGAAGAGAATTGACCTAGGGTTCCAAACCCTAGGTTCAGCCATGGAGGAAAACCAATTATGTAGAAAAAATTTTCCAGATTTTTGAATCATTCAACTACACCATAATTACCAGCCCATATGTATTTTGTATTATGCATAATCATGGCTCTGATACCACTGTTGGGAATCGAACAAGAGGGAAAAATACAAAGTGCGGAATATAAAAATTTTTCCTACGATTCCCAATCCCATGAATCTAACTATGCATAACACAAAATCAAACCCTAACTACAAAGAGGGTTAGAACACTTACAGAATTTTTGTCTTCTCCTTTTTGCTCCAAGCTTTGATTCCGGACAGCGGTGAATGAGCAGCCCAAGTGTGCTGCCTCCAACGGTATCCACACCTAGCTAGAGCTTCAAGTCCTTTCTTTCTTCTTCCTTGTTGTTGCTAGAGGTGGAGAAGAGAGAGAGAGAGAAGAGAGCCTCCAAGGGGCTGGACGGCTAGGGTTTATTGTGCAAGCCTATTATGCCATGTCACACATAAGTGTGACTTATATAGGCAGCCCACTAAAGGGGGCTGGCCATGGGGAAGAAACCCTAATAGGGTTATGTGTAATTACACTTAATTGCACATTAACCCCTATTATTTGTATCAAATACAAATAGGCCTATAAAGAACTATTCTTTATTCACTAAAACCCTTTCTCTCATAGACTTTAAAGCCCTTCTTGCATGATCAGTGTGTGACCCATTGGGTTCACATCATTAAGTAGTAGGAATAGCACGAGGTGTGCACAATGGAACTCTTTCCATTTAGGGTCTAATTGGAACTCCTTCCAATTCCCTAATTGATTATAACTCACTTATATCAATTAGGGCTTCTACTAACCATGAGTAACACCTAGCATATGGCTCATGGTGTGGTCCTTAATGAGGTGAATAGTCATTTACAAAGAACCCTTCTGTTATAGTTTATAGGTTACAATTGCATCCTTCCTTCAACACAATGTCTCCAATTGAACTAATAGGACATGGAAGTCTGTCAAGTCCCTAGTTCAATTACTTTATACTCATTCATAGATATCAACTCATTGATGAACTCATGAAACTCTTTTCATATTCATCCTACCATGGCCATGGATTTAATGAGTTATATTATGAATGCTATATGAGACATTCTCTCTCTTTTTCCTGAGAGTGATGGATCCCTTGTTGATCACTCACATGCCTTCATACACATAGCAGTAGGGCCAATGAACACCTTTGCAGACCCCTGAATAGGATCTGCACTTAGTGTTATCAAACTTCTAAAGCTACATGCATAAGGCAACTATGGTGTCTCAGGTCTAAGGATTACTTGTACCACTATAACAATGAGAAACTGATTGACAGGCAGGATAAAACTCCATTCAGTTTATCTCACATCTTTGGTCACATTCAGTGTACCTATTCTCGCAATAGGCACCCACTTGTTGGTTATAGTGTCTCCACACAAATAGCTTGAGACTAGCTATCCTCCTATAGAGTCAACCTAACAAGTGCTAGTCCTATGGTTCATTACTGTCCATCATAGTGAACCTTCAACTAGGAATGCTTTAGGAGTTTAGTACAGAGATATATCTATAGTCTCAAAATTACAACTCTTTGTAATTCCATATTCTCAACTCTAACTCCATGGACATATTATGTAAATATAAATGATGCATATAAACATAATAGAATAAGCCCTTTTATTAAATCAATAATAAATGTGACATACATAAATGAAATCAAATGATTGTTCCTAATCCCTAAACAATCATCTCTATGATTGGCTCTAGGGCATAATCCTAACATAACCCTATTAGGGTTTCTTCCCCATGGCCATCCCCCTTTAGTGGGCTGCCTATATAAGTCACACTTATGTGTGACATGGCATAATAGGCTTGCACAATAAACCCTAGCCGTCCAGCCCCTTGGAGATTCTCTTCTCTCTCTCTCTCTTCTCCACCTCTAGCAACAACAAGGAAGAAGAAAGAAAGGACTTGAAGCTCTAGCTAGGTGTGGATACCGTTGGAGGCAGCACACTTGGGCTGCTCATTCACCGCTGTCCGGAGTCGAAGCTTGGAGCAAAAAGGAGAAGACAAAAATTCTGTAAGTGTTCTAACCCTCTTTGTAGTTAGGGTTTGATTTTGTGTTATGCATAGTTAGATTCATGGGATTGGGAATCGTAGGAAAAATTTTTATATTCCGCCTTTGTATTTTTCCCTCTTGTTCGATTCCCAACAGTGGTATCAGAGCCATGATTATGCATAATACAAAATACATATGGGCTGGTAATTGTGGTGTAGTTGAATGATTCAAAAATCTGGAAAATTTTTTCTGCATAATTGGTTTTCCTCCATGGCTGAACCTAGGGTTTGGAATTCTAGGTCAATTCTCTTCTACTCCTCTTCTAATTGATGGTTAAGTGTATCCATGGATGCAATAGGTTGCATAGGGTTTGAGTTTGGAGAAGAAGAATAAGGAAACTAAGGTTTTATAAAACTGTTATGAACAGTTTTCATGGTTGCCATGAAAAACCGTCATCTTGTTTTGCCTGCCGAATTCAGAGTTCTTCTCCAAAATTTTCGAGCCATATATGGTTAGAAAGATCTTTGAATAAGCTTTCCAACCCAACAAACGGTGCGTCAATCCGAGTTCTGTAGTGAAAGTTATGAATTTTTTACTACAGGCTGTCTGGAAAGACAGTTTTGCTCGGGAATGATGCAATAACCACAACTTTGAGTTATTGATGGAGATCAAAGGCATGGCAATGGTTGCCATCACTTGGGTTATGTTCTAGACATGGTAGGGAAAGGTTCCCAAGCATTTAGATGCATCATAATTGGATTAAGATGCTAGAACAGAAGGAAGAAGGAGAAGAACACCATGGAGGCTGAATCTGGGTTTTAGAACCCTAAGGTTCTTGCAATTAATTCTAATTAAAGCTGCTGTATTTATGATGGCAAATCATTATAGGATCATTATATATCATGTGTATATGATTTTCTTTAAGTTTCAAAAAGGTTTGATGGAAAAAGATTCAAAAAGTTTGAAAATTTTTCATGAACAGCATAGCAGAATTTTTCTGCAGAAAAGTCATCAATGGAGTTTTGATTAGA
Organism: Liquidambar formosana; assembly: GCA_039720395.1. NCBI lineage: Eukaryota > Viridiplantae > Streptophyta > Magnoliopsida > Saxifragales > Altingiaceae > Liquidambar > Liquidambar formosana. The sequence goes on from CM077831.1 coordinate 6,172,420, forward strand.
ACTTGAGTTAGGGAACTCCAAATTGCATGAAACCAATTGCATTAGTTTCCTAAGACATGTAGGATACTGGGAAAATTCGTTTGGTAGCCTAATTCATTCATCTTGCTGAGTTTTAAATCAATTTCTGACCATGGACAGTATGCTGTCAAATTCTGGGCAGCCTACTGTTGTTTTAATTGTTTAGAACAATTGGTGATGATTTGATCATCCAAACCTCTTCTATGAGCTTAGTATTTCATGTAGGGACATGATACAAAAGCTGGTTTCAATGGAGGAGTCGAATTGATAAGGATTTAGAAGCTATTGTGACCTTCAAGGTCTGCAACAATGGCTCCAGCAATGGGTTTTGGAAACCCTGATTGTTCTTGATGATGGCAGCCACTTCCACCACTTCTCACATGTCCAGAGGCTTGTCCCACACCCCTAGGATGTTCTCCCATGACTGGCCATGGCCTCCCACAGTCGTTGGTGGCCATGGCAGCCTAGCCAAGCTCAGGCAGCCCCCTGGTAGTGACGGCTGCATAGAGTTAAGGATGAAACCCTAATTTTTGAGTTAATGATGAAACCCTAATTTCATTATGGCATTAATTAAAACCCTAATTGGAATATTAATTACCTTAATTAAGAGTTAATGATTGGTCATTAAATGACCAATCATGGTTATTAATTGTTAGGGCATAATTAATAACATTAATGATGTCTAGGGTTAGGGTTTTTGATAACCCTAATTAGTGTAATTAATTAAGGGTAATAAATACCCTATTTGGCATTAATTAAACCCTAATCCCTTTTATTAAATACCATTTGAACCTAGGGTTTTAATGATTGGACATTAAATGACCAATCATAAGGCATTTAATGATTAGGGCTTGCATTTAGGGTTTAGGGTTATGCATTTAGGGTTTAGGGTTTTAGGAAACCCTAATACACTAATTCATCATTTAATTGATTTTATTTAATTCCCACGTTAATTATTTAATTAATATTGATTAATTTTATAATGTTTTAAATGGTTTAAAATACAATTGGGGATTAAATTAAAATCTGGAAATTCTTAATTAAATGAAATTGTTTTGTTTAAATAAGGAAACCCTAATATTGGATATTAGAGTTATTTTAGGAAACTTTACATGTTTTAAATTAATTTGATTAATTGAAATTGTAATGTCTTAAATGTTAAGACTTTATTTAATTCTGGATATTTTTGTTAAAACCTAATAAGATTAGGATGCATTAATGAGATTAATGTAAATCATTCAAGAGAATTACCATAATGCCCATATGTTTTAATGCTTACAGTTTTTCTTTACATTATGCAATGAGATTGTATGTATGTGCTTGGATGATGATTATGGACTATACCCTTTAAACCAATTGTGATTGGCCGTCTTATGAATGGGATGTTATTATTTACAAGAGTTGTAATTTTATTAAGGTGATGTAATTTATTTGGGGCTTGCATGCCACCTTCCCTCTCCCTCTCTCTCTATCATTCTCTTATGTACCCCACATTCCCCTTATGTATCCCTTTCTTTAAATTATGTAAATGTTATGTAATCGAGAGCGCACTAAGGAGCATGGTGGACCCAAAGGAGCATGATAGAGCCCAACAAGCCAATGGTGGAGACCATCAAGCCAAGGGAGCAGATTGAAGGACTTGAAAGCTTAGAGAAGTGTTTCAAGAAAGTATGCATGTTACGAATGGTTTATTTTACGATCACCTACACCCACCTTAGACCTTGGATTCAATCTATTGGCTTAGATTGAATCCTCTCAAAGTCCATAATCATCATAGTGGGAGCTTAAATTTATGAGATAATTGTATTAGCTCCAATACCATAGTTTGGTATATGTTACCTATTCACTTAGGGACTAATATCAAAATATGGTACTTTATATATGTTGATATATAATAGCATGCGATGTATGATTTATAATAGCATAAGATGTATGATTATAAATAGCATAATTTATATGTTTAAATTTTGATACATAGGATGCATGTTAATTTGATGAGACCCTTTAAAACCCCTCTTATTTAATATTAAGTTGAAAATGGAGAAGTCATTGGGGAATGAATTCTTCATTGCCTTCCATCATTATAGGATCATCTAACGTCCCTTAATGTGGGTACCTGGCTGCAGACATGTAGGAGCTACCCATATTAAAGACATTACTTGAAACTATCACATATGTAGATATCATAGGGTGCCTAAGCTGGTATATACCAAGAAACTAACATGTGAGGTATATATTTGGTGAAACATACCTGTGTGAATGATGGGCTTAACTTAACTAGGGAAGTATTCCAAGAAACTAACATGTGAGGAGTATGTACCCTAGAGGCAAAACGATTGGAATTTGCTTATGAAGCAATAGACAAAGAGTTGTCTTCTTATTGTGGGTTAGAAGCCAAGAAACTAACATGTGAGGCTTCTAGGTCACAGTGGGACCCCAATCCCCATTAGGAATGAGATTCCCGAATTCCATTAGAGGGTGTATGGAATTTGATAAAATAGTGGGAGGTACCATATGATTAAAGACCCAATCATTATGGATAAAAATGAAATCTAATTCTCTGTTTATGTAGATTACCTAATTACTCACCTCAAAAACCCTATTTCCTAATATATAGGATATTGATAGTTTGACTAAACCCGATTTCTTTGATTGACTTAGGAAATTGAGAATTGTTCTCAATTTCAAAAGATTGTTTATATGCTATTAGGCCTTTTATTAAAGGCCCTCCATAAAACATCCTAAGAAGAAAAAGACACTATGCGCAATTGGCATCTTGTTGCCATGCTATATGATAGTATTGATGACTAATGAGCTTCAGAAGCAAAATTAGTCAATGCAAGTGCCTTTGATGTCCTACATCACATACAAAGGTTGTATAGTGAGTAAAATAATACTATAAAGTATAGTACTTGTAAAGGACTTCTTCTGGACTATGATGTAATAAAAGTTGTTTATTAATAATCATTCTTTTGAAAAATGATTAATCACATAGAATAGCTTGAGAAGCTAGATGTGATTTAAAATGGAAGCATAGAGGAAAGCAAGTCTTGAAAAGTCAAAGACAAAGAAATATAATTATTTTGTAGTAAACATAAGGTATTGTAAAGGAAACTTGATAAAGTATCAGTCTTCCTAGAAGAACTAAACTTTTGAAGTTTTGGTTCATGCTCTAAACTAAATTGTTGGTTAGTTCTGCTTCTTGGTTTTTGGATTCTAGTGTAATCTAAATCGAAGCAGAAAGTTAAGTAGATAATAAGTTACCTTTAAAAATTTTAATAGAGCAAGAGTTGCTAGATTAATTTTGGGAACTTATTTCTTAACTAGGTCATTTAAGACATTCTAGAAATTTGATTTCTGAATTGAAATGACTAATTAGAGCGAATGCAACGTATTCCGAGAATACAAGAGATGTAGAGACTCTCATTTAAATGTAACGATTATGACTTGGTTATGAGATGACCAAACCCATCTTTTACTTGGTGAAGTGAATGAGTTACATTTATAATTTGACTATACATTGTGATGTATATAGTCATGTAGAGCATGCATTCAATTACAGTAGACTCATCTTAGAATACCATAGCTCAATGGTGAATCTAAGAGAACGAATTGAACCCTATTAAGATATGGTTTGATCCATGATGAGTTTTACTAATGTATCCATCTAGGATATACCTTAAAATTGCTACATATTGATAATTTAGGGTTCACTCCAGTTTTGTCCCAATTATATCAGATATGATATGGGAAGAAACCCAACTTAAAGAAGTTAAGGCTTGGGCTTGTGCTACATATGTCTGGAAACATAATGTAGACAATCTGGAAATACGGTCAAGTAAGTGTTGAATTGTGGTATATCCCAAAAGTGGTTGGGATAGTATTTCTATTACCCTAATGAACAAAAGTTGTCCATTAGGATGTTTGCTAGATTTTCTTGAGAAAGAGTTCATTCAAGAAAGATGCAAAAGTAGATAGAATTTATAGAATTGTCTGTAAAGCCACAAACGAACAAAGATCCAACCCTTGTCTCTGTTGAGACAAAACCCTTAACTACACTACAATCTTTTCATAGATCAAATTGGATATTTCTTAACATAAGAGAGATATTGTATCTCTATTAGAATGTGAAAGAATTGTTCTTTGGTGATAAAGATCACCAAGATAATCCTATTGATTATGACTAGACGATGTTTCACATCAACTCGAGAAATGACTAAGAGTCATTAAATCCAATATGGATAGGTAGAGACCTAAAAGGCTTGGCTATTTAAGAATGTTTTCAACATAGGCAAAAAGTTGTCTATAAAGAAACTTGTTTGATAATAGTTATGCTGAAATCCATTTGGATCTTGTTATCTATAAACACACATTTTGAATATAAGATATGTCAAAAAGGATATAAAGATGTTATATCAAATGGTGAAAAACCATAAAAGTGTGTAAGTTATAGAAGTCTATTAATAGACTACAAGGTTCTCATAATTAGAACATCTATAAAGTTGAGGTAATCAAATTGTTTGATTTCTCTCATTGTATAGATGGACCATGAGTGTATAAAAGGTTAGTGGGAGTGCGATCGTTTTTCTTTATCCTAAGTATGGATGACATCATAATCATTATGAATGATATATGAATGTTATCTAATGTAAAGTTTTAGTTTTTGGAGAAAAACTAATTCATGAAAGATTTGGCAAAAGCATCCAATAAGATCTATAGAGATAGATCATATAGATTGCTAAGTATCTCCAAATCATCAAACATAGTTGAAATGTTGAAGGAGTTCAACATGGAGAATTCTAAGGGAGGTCTGATTTACTTTAGATAAGAATTCATTATTCAAGGGCATGTGCCCTAGGATAACACAAGTAAGATTCTTAAAGTGTTAAGAAGCCTTATTTTACACTATGTATTGAACCTGATATCTATTATGTTGTAATTGTTACAAATAGTTATCAATCAATTCAAATTTGGAATATTGGATTGTATATGGAAATTGTAAACTCATAGTAGATGGGTATATGGATTTGGATATAATCCATATGGGGTATATTTTATATTCACTTTAGTTGGTGAAATACTTAATGGAAGAACTGTATGAAAGATACAGTGGATTCCATTATTGAGGGTGAATTAATTGCCGCATTGTCTAGGAGACTGTTTGGATCTATAAGTTCATTTAGAACTTAGAGTTGTTCCTTCCATTGAGTTACCCACACCTTGTTTTGTGACAACAATGGGTCTATAGCTCAAGTATAGGAATCACGGTCTCATCAAAAGTCCAAACTCATAGAGTGACAATTCCAAGTGATTAGAGGAATCATTGGAAGAGGTAATAGATACATTACAGAAGATATTATCTACATAAGTTTTTGTAGACCTACTAACTAAAGCTTTAAAACATAATTGGTTATGTCTAAGACCAACATCTTGAGAAGATAGGTATACGATACATGGTCGATTGGCTTTAGTGCAAGTGGGAGATTGTTAGGATTATGCCCTAGAGCCAATCATAGAGATGATTGTTTAGGGATTAGGAACAATCATTTGATTTCATTTATGAATGTCACATTTATTATTGATTTAATAAAAGGGCTTATTCTATTATGTTTATATGCATCATTTATATTTACATAATATGTCCATGGAGTTAGAGTTGAGAATATGGAATTACAAAGAGTTGTAATTTTGAGACTATAGATATATCTCTGTACTAAACTCCTAAAGCATTCCTAGTTGAAGGTTCACTATGATGGACAGTAATGAACCATAGGACTAGCACTTGTTAGGCTGACTCTATAGGAGGATAGCTAGTCTCAAGCTATTTGTGTGGAGACACTACAACCAACAAGTGGGTGCCTATTGCGAGAATAGGTACACTGAATGTGACCAAAGATATGAGATAAACTGAATGGAGTTTTATCCTGCCTGTCAATCAGTTTCTCATTGTTATAGTGGTACAAGTAATCCTTAGACCTGAGACACCATAGTTGCCTTATGCATGTAGCTTTAGAAGTTTGATAACACTAAGTGCAGATCCTATTCAGGGGTCTGCAAAGGTGTTCATTGGCCCTACTGCTATGTGTGTGAAGGCATGTGAGTGATCAACAAGGGATCCATCACTCTCAGGAAAAGAGAGAGAATGTCTCATATAGCATTCATAATATAACTCATTAAATCCATAGCCATGGTAGGATGAATATGAAAAGAGTTTCATGAGTTCATCAATGAGTTGATATCTATGAATGAGTATAAAGTAATTGAACTAGGGACTTGACAGACTTCCATGTCCTATTAGTTCAATTGGAGACATTGTGTTGAAGGAAGGATGCAATTGTAACCTATAAACTATAACAGAAGGGTTCATTGTAAATGACTATTCACCTCATTAAGGACCACACCATGAGCCATATGCTAGGTGTTACTCATGGTTAGTAGAAGCCCTAATTGATATAAGTGAGTTATAATCAATTAGGGAATTGGAAGGAGTTCCAATTAGACCCTAAATGGAAAGAGTTCCATTGTGCACACCTCGTGCTATTCCTACTACTTAATGATGTGAACCCAATGGGTCACGCACTGATCATGCAAGAAGGGCTTTAAAGTCTATGAGAGAAAGGGTTTTAGTGAATAAAGAATAGTTCTTTATAGGCCTATTTGTATTTGATACAAATAATAGGGGTTAATGTGCAATTAAGTGTAATTACACATAACCCTATTAGGGTTTCTTCCCCATGGCCATCCCCCTTTAGTGGGCTGCCTATATAAGTCACACTTATGTGTGACATGGCATAATAGGCTTGCACAATAAACCCTAGCCGTCCAGCCCCTTGGAGATTCTCTTCTCTCTCTCTCTCTTCTCCACCTCTAGCAACAACAAGGAAGAAGAAAGAAAGGACTTGAAGCTCTAGCTAGGTGTGGATACCGTTGGAGGCAGCACACTTGGGCTGCTCATTCACCACTGTCCGGAGTCGAAGCTTGGAGCAAAAAAGAGAAGACAAAAATTCTGTAAGTGTTCTAACCCTCTTTGTAGTTAGGGTTTGATTTTGTGTTATGCATAGTTAGATTCATGGGATTGGGAATCGTAGGAAAAATTTTTATATTCCGCCTTTGTATTTTTCCCTCTTGTTCGATTCCCAACACCAACATGGATCAAAACTACATAGTAGCTCTACTCGGGGTGGAAGCAAAGTTAAGCCCAAAAGTTGTACACCGTACTTGGCTCTACAACACCTTTGCCATTGAGGAAGAGAGTAATGGGACAGATCCCCAATACATTGTGAGAGCTTTCTTGCTCTACATGATTTCATGTACCTTCTTTGTGGGCACCAATGACATGGCTCGACTAGAGTTGCTAGCTAGCATGGAAGACGTGAACAAGATTGGGAGATACAATTGGGGTGGAGCTTCTCTAGCAACCATGTATCGCTCCATGACTGATATGTCCCGAGGAGTTGCAAAGAACTTTGGGGGACTTCCTTTCGTTTGGGAAGTAACAAAGAACATTCAATTCTCTATTATTTCCCGAAACTTGACTTATACATGATTTCCTCTATTTCTTTGATTTTCCACAGATATGGTACTACGAGTACCTAAACATGTGTCGCCCAACTCTTGCTAGTGATGCCATGTCATGGCCCATCCTTCGGAATTACGCCCCATCTTGCTTGGCTACAAAAGCCTCCAACCGACATGATTATGCCCATGCAAGGGCATATCTTGCCAGCTTGACTGCCGATATGGTAAAATCTTTCTTTCTCTTTTTATCTTTTTATCTTTTCTTTCTCATTTCTCATCTTAAACTCAACAGGTGGAATGGGATCCATGGAGGCTATGGGAGCATAGGCTACCTAAGAAGTACTCCTCTTGTTTGGAGTTGACAAGCAAAAGGGTCCTTTTTGAAGGCCCCTAGATGCTGGTATCTTGGGGAGCGAGTCTTGAGACAAGTCCACGGAAACATGAATGCAGCTGTGACTCCTTCCATGCCACCAGAGAACATGAGGCATGCCAACCACCTAGTGGGGGATGAACTAGAAGAGGTTCTGAGGGGTTGGGATGCTGAGGGATTCACCTCCCCTCGAATAGAATACACTGCCTTTTGTCGACAATATCTGATAAATCTTAGAGTCACTGGTCTCCCACCTCAAGGGGTGAGCTCCCCAAACTCTTAAATTCTTTTTAAGATCATAAGAAAGACTCCTCTTGACAAGCATTTGAATTTCAGGGCCAACAGGCGAGGGGACACAGCTCCATAGTTGGATCTGCCATTGGGATGACTTACAACGACGAGGATGATGACCTTGAAGGAAATCAACCTCCACCCCTCCCACAACTAAATTGGTATGTGAACTTGTGCAGTGGGACGAAATTTGTGAAGACTGACATTACCCATCCACCTTTCGATGAATATCCCAAGATCAATCCATATTATGAGAATGTGAGTTCTAAACCCTTACCTTCTTGGATTCTTTCATTATTATTAACCATGTTCATACTCTCCTAGGTTCCACAGGAGTACGCCCAGGAATACATTGAACTCAATGAAGGATTGAAGAAGGATCTTGTGCAAATGAGTTTGGAGAACTCAGTTCTGGAAGCACACTTGAATCCCCAAGTAAATGATCATCTTTATTAACTTTCAACTAGGTTTGGCACCATTACCCTATTAACCCATTATCTTTCTTTGCAACAGGCATCATCATCTCGTCCACCACAGGATATGCCTCCTCCTAGAGCACCTCGTTCAGGTCATGATAGAGCTGGGCCAAGTCGAAAGAGAAGGCCCACGGGGAATCATTGAGTTTCATTCACCTCTTGTTAGGAATATTGGAACTTATTATCTTCTTGTCATGTACTAATTAGGAATTTCAATTCCCAACCTTGAACTCTTATTATGGATACTTGATGAATCTATGTTGAACTTTATTGTAATGATATGATCTTGTATTGTGTGAAAAATGGGCTTAAATCAAGCACATAAGAGTTAAAATATCACAAAAGGGCCAAACGAAGGCACAATAGGGCAAAAATGGGCAAAACAAGACGGCAGCCTCGGGTGACCACCTGGGGCTGGGCGGCTAGCCGCATGGGCCCAGGCGGCTAGCCGCCCAGGCTTGGGTGGTCACCCGAGCCCGAAGCGGAGTTTCGCTTGTTTTTTAGGAAACTTTCTATTTTGACGGAATCTCTCCTTCCAAAACACGGATTTCTGAATTTTTTCCTATAAAAACACATCCAAGGGGTCTCAAACCCTACTTACATTCATTGAGAGCAAGTTATGGAAGCCCTAGACAAATCCTTAAGTGATTTTCTGAAAGTTATGATTGCGGAGGCAAGGAAGGAGTTCAAGCGCTATTGCTTGGATCCGTTATTCTCTTTGATGCATGTGAAGCTTGAACCACTCTTCTTACTGCTGCTACATACTTTTGGGATCCCCAACTTCATGTATTCCGTTTCAACTACGAAGAGCTATGCCCAACATGTTAGGATTATGCCCTAGAGCCAATCATAGAGATGATTGTTTAGGGATTAGGAACAATCATTTGATTTCATTTATGTATGCCACATTTATTATTGATTTAATAAAAGGGCTTATTCTATTATGTTTATATGCATCATTTATATTTACATAATATGTCCATGGAGTTAGAGTTGAGAATATGGAATTACAAAGAGTTGTAATTTTGAGACTATAGATATATCTCTGTACTAAACTCCTAAAGCATTCCTAGTTGAAGGTTCACTATGATGGACAGTAATGAACCATAGGACTAGCACTTGTTAGGTTGACTCTATAGGAGGATAGCTAGTCTCAAGCTATTTGTGTGGAGACACTACAACCAACAAGTGGGTGCCTATTACGAGAATAGGTACACTGAATGTGACCAAAGATATGAGATAAACTTAATGGAGTTTTATCCTGCCTGTCAATCAGTTTCTCATTGTTATAGTGGTACAAGTAATCCTTAGACCTGAGACACCATAGTTGTCTTATGCATGTAGCTTTAGAAGTTTGATAACACTAAGTGTAGATCCTATTCAGGGGTCTGCAAAGGTGTTCATTGGCCCTACTGCTATGTGTATGAAGGCATATGAGTGATCAACAAGGGATCCATCACTCTCAGGAAAAAGAGAGAGAATGTCTCATATAACATTCATAATATAACTCATTAAATCCATAGCCATGGTAGGATGAATGTGGAAAAGAGTTTCCATGAGTTCATCAATGAGTTGATATCTATGAATGAGTATAAAGTAATTGAACTAGGGACTTGACAGACTTCCATGTCCTATTAGTTCAATTGGAGATATTGTGTTGAAGGAAGGATGTAATTGTAACATATAAACTATAACAGAAGGGTTCTTTGTAAATGACTATTCACCTCATTAAGGACCACACCATGAGCCATATGCTAGGTGTTACTCATGGTTAGTAGAAGCCCTAATTGATATAAGTGAGTTATAATCAATTAGGGAATTGGAAGGAGTTCCAATTAGACCCTAAATGGAAAGAGTTCCATTGTGCACACCTTGTGCTATTCCTACTACTTGATGATGTGACCCAATGGGTCACACACTGATCATGCAAGATGAACTTTTAAGTCTATGAGAGAAAGGGTATGAGTGCATAAAGAATAGTTCTTTGAAGCCATGTTTGTATTTGATATAAACAATAGGGGCTATTGTGCAATTTAGGGAAATTGCACAAAACCCTAAAAGGGTTTCCCCCTAGGGCTGGCCCCTTTAGTGTGGACTATTTAAGTCACACTATGATGTGTGACATCATAATACTTTGGAACTCCCCAAGGGCTGGCCAGAATTTCCAGCCTCCCTCTCTCTCTCTCCTCTCTTCTCCTACACTAGCAACAACAAGGAAAAGGAGGAAAGGACTTGAAGCTCTAGCTAGGTGTGGATACCGTTGGAGGCAACACACTTGGGCTACTCATTCACCGCTGTCCGGAATCAAAGCTTGGAGCAAAAAGGAGAAGACAAAAATTCTGTAAGTGTTCTAACCCTCTTTGTAGTTAGGGTTTGATTTTGTGTTATGCATAGTTAGATTCATGGGCTGTGGAATCGTAAGAAAAATTTTTTATATTCCGCACTTCTATTTTTCCCTCTTGTTCAATTCCCAACACAACAATAGAGGAATTCTGTGCTTTGTATGGAGTTTCGCCTGCAGAACCTTTCATCTTCCCTACTCCAGTTACTTGACTTCCTTCTCCAACTTCCTTGGGATTTCTCAACAAGAAGCCTCCATATTTGTGAAGGATCACATGGTGAATCTCATGGAAATAGCAACTTCCTTTTTGGCTAATGATAGCAAAGGTACCCTGAATTTCAACCTTACTGCTCAACACGCTCTTGCTTTTTGCTTGATTAGTCGCTTCCTTATCTCCACGGGGACCCTCTATGTCCCTATTCAAATATGTGAACTGATTCCCTTTCTTCTCAAACATCACAACCTAATTCCCATGGTGCTAGCTGAAACCCTCAATAGCTTAGACAAAGTTCATGATAACCCACAAGCCCCATTAGGAGGGAGCCCCATTCTACTGCAAATGTGGCTTCTCGAAAGGCTTAACTTCTTATTTCCTACCACCATTAATCCATACAAACCCCAACATTATTGTTGCCGTCGAGTTGAACTTCCTAGTCAATTTTCTTTAAGGGAATGGTTGGGCTACTTCCAAACTCTCTCGTGGCGAAACATCAAGTGGTTTGTCTTTATATGGGGATGCAAGGAGCAAATCCTTCTTCAAACTTCTGGGTGTGCTATGGTCAAGCTTATAGGGTTGAGATCAACTTCATTCTATTGGACCTCAAGAATCCTTCGTTAGATGGGTGCCATGCAAACCATACCTACTTCTATGGTATTTGATCATTCTGTTGAACCTATGGGCCCCACAATGGTTAAGTGGGCCAAGACTAGATGGACTGACCAACTGAAACTGACTCATATTGAAAACACCGATGGACCTTATGTCATGAGCCCTGAATACAAGACATGGTTGAAGACTAGCTTAGGTGAAAGAGAAACCCTACACAGGGAAAGGATTTACGACCTTATCAAGGACACAAGACTTGGATTTTGCAGGGAAGACATTCTGGAAGCAATGGAAGCAGCACATGCCCATGACTTACAAAAGAAGCGAAGACTTGAAAGAAAAGAGAAGAAAGTGAACCGAGAGACTCTGAAGAGAAACAAAAGGACTTGAAGACTTTAGAAATAGGATACCCATGGCATGTCAATAGTTCTCTATCTAACACCAATAAATTGCTTTGTTAATCAATTAGTTCTAAATGAATTGCCAATAATAATTTAATTTTGAGATTTGTTGTTGTGGTGTTGTTTGGACCGCACCCAAGGTAACTTTATTGGTTGCCTACGCATCCCCATCTTTTTTCTTTTTTCTTTTTTTTTTTCTTTTTTTTCTTTTCCTCTTTTTTTCTTTTCTTCTTTTTTTTTTTTTTTTTTTTTCTTTTAGGAATGGGGAATCAGGTCCTCGTAGTTCAAATGCCTTAACTTTTGCCTAAGCCGCCCTTATGAGTTTTCAACCTAGCAGGCCTTACACATGATACTTCTTCAATTGATCCAAATTGGTAGGACGAGTGAACTCAATTCCATCCAAATCCATGAGGCGAACAGCCCCTGCTGGCAATATCTCTTTAATGGCATACGGGCCACCCCAACTTGGCTTGAACTTTCCTCGTGGATCAAAAATTGGAGCTCTGATTTCTTTCAACACCAAATCCCCTGTTTTCAAACCTCGGTCTTTGACATGCTTGTTGAATGCTCTCACAACCCTTTGCTGATATCCCTGCACATGATACAAGGCCCTCAATCACCTTTCATCTAGCAATGCCAACTCATCATAACGGTTCTTAACCCAATCTGCTTGTGCTATCTGACTTTCCATGGCAACCTGTAGTGACGGCACCTCCAACTCAACAGGCAAAATAGCCTCCATCCCATACACCAAAGAATAGGGGGTAGCCCCCATTGATGACCTTACAGATGTTCTATAGCCCCACAAAGCTAAGGGTAACTTCTCATGCCAGTCAGTGTAAGTGTCAACTATTTTCTGTAGTATCTTCTTAACATTTTTGTTGGTGACCTCCACTGCTCTATTAGTCCGTGGGCGATAAGGGGAGGATAGATGGTGCACTATGTTGTATTTCTACAAAGGCTCCTTGGTTTCTTTCTGAAAGTGCTGACCATTATCTGAAATAATCTCATGGGGTACCCCATATCTATAAACAATGTTGAGCCGTATGAACTGTGCTACCTTCTTGGCATTCAGGGTCTTGAAAGATGCTGCCTCTACCCACTTAGTGAAGTAATCAATAGCTACCAAGATGTATTTATGCCCATTAGAGGCTTTCGGCTTAATCTGCCTAATTATATCTATTCCCCACACTGTAAATGGCCACGACGACGACATGCTTGTCAAAGGCATGGAAGGCAAGCGTTGTCCATTAGCAAAGACCTGACATTTATGACATTTCTTGACATGTGCATGGCAATCTCTCTCCATTGTAGACCAATAGTAGCCCAACCTCATGATTTTCTTAGCTAGCATATAACCATTCATGTGCGATGCTCCAACTCCTTCAGGGATTCCACTAACAAGACGTTCGGCTTCTTCCTCAGTGACACACAACAAATGGACCCCATCGAATGACCTCCGATATAGCTTTCCTCCACACAAAACATAGTGACTTGCCAGCCTCCTCAGTGTTCTCCTGTCAACACAGGATGCTCCTTCTGGATACTCCCTTTCCTCGATGAACTTCATGATGTCATGGTACCAAGGATGACCATCTTTCACCTCTCCTTCTCGAATAGAGCAGCAGTACACGGGTCTTTCTCTGCATTCTATCACCAATGGTTTTACATTCCCACCATCCGGGATTTCCACCGTAGAAGTTAGAGTTGCCAAAGCATCAGCAAACTGATTCTTATTTCTCGACAAATAATTAAACTCTATTTCCACAAATTCTTTAGTCAAGGCTTCTAAGTAAGCATGATACGGCAGCAGCTTTTCATCACCAGTTTTCCACTCTCCAATTCTAGTGCGGCTTCCAACACAAAGATGCAGGCTTCATACTCAGCAATGTTGTTGGTTGCTTCAAACCTTAACTTAACCGCCAAGGGTGTGAATGCTTCTTCAGGTGAGACCAGTACAACTCCTATTCCATACCCTCTCTTATTTGCAGCTCTATCGAAGTATACCTTCCAGACCTTCTTTCCAATCTCCAGGACATCCTCATTTGGGAATTGATCATTGAATTGTTTTGATGATGCCACAGGGCAGCTAGCCAAGTAATCTGCAATGACACTTCCTTTCACTAACTTCTGCGTTACATACTTTATGTCGAATTCATTGAGAAGAATCAACCAACGAGCAGTTCTGTAGGATAAAACCGGCCTTTCTATCAAATACTTCAGCGGATCCATACAACTTATCAAGAAAACCTCATAAAACATCATATAGTGACGGAGTTTCTGAATTGCCCATACCAAAGCCACACAAGCCTTCTCTACGGCATTGTACTTTACCTCATAGTCCGTCATCTTCTTGCTTAGGTAATAAATGGCATTCTCCTTTTTTGACCCCTCGAGGTACTGAGCTAGCATAGCTCCCGTCGCGATTTCAGTGACCGTCAAGTATAATAATAACGGCTCACCTTGTCGCGGAGGAACTAGAATTGGTGGATTACTCAAATACCTTTTAATAGTCTCAAAAGCTTCTTTACATTCTTCGTTCCATACCTTCGGCACACCCTTCTTGAACAACTTGAAAATCGGTTCACACACTATAGTTAAGTTAGTAATAAACCTGCTTATGTACTGAATTCTCCCCAGAAACCCTCGAATCTGCTTTTCTGTACTAGGCGGCTCCATCTCCACAATGGCCTTGATTTTCCCTGGATCAACCTCGATTCCCCTCTGAGTAATTACGAACCCTAATAACTTGCCCGTAGTGACACCAAAGGCGCATTTCTGTGGATTCAACTACAAGTTGTACTTCTTTGCCTGTTCTAGGAACCTTTCCAGTGCCATGAAATGTCCTTCTCGATCCATGGACTTCACGATCATGTCGTCCACATACACTTCTACCTCCTTGTGAATCATATCATGTAGCAAAGTTGTCGCAGCTCTCTGATAGGTAGCCCCAGCATTTCTCAAACCGAACGGCATCACTTTGTAGCAATATGTTCCCCACTATGTGATAAAAGCTGTTTTCTCCATATCCTGCGGTGCCATCTTTATCTGATTGTATCCAGAAAACCCATCCATAAAAGAGAGTAGTGTGTGTCCCACAGTACTATCTACCAACACATCGATATGGGGAAAGGGAAAATCATCCTTAGGGCTTGCTGCATTAAGATCTCGAAAATCCACACACATCCTTACTTTTCCATCCCTTTTAGGCACCGGCACTATATTAAATAACCATTTAGGATACTCCACAACCTGTAGGAACCCTGCGCCCAGTTGCTTGGTTACTTCTTCCTTTACCTTCAATGCCCATTCAGGTTTTAATCTTCTCAATTTTTGCTTTACCGGCTTTTTAAGGGGATTAGTGTGTTGGGAATCGAACAAGAGGGAAAAATACAAAGGCGGAATATAAAAATTTTTCCTATGATTCCCAATCCCATGAATCTAACTATGCATAACACAAAATCAAACCCTAACTACGAAGAGGGTTAGAACACTTACAGTTTTAATGGTCTTCTCCTTTTTGCTCCAAGCTTTGATTCCGGACAGCGGTGAATGAGCAGCCCAAGTGTGCTGCCTCCAACGGTATCCACACCTAGCTAGAGCTTCAAGTCCTTTCTTTCTTCTTCCTTGTTGTTGCTAGAGGTGGAGAAGAGAGAGAGAGAGAAGAGAGCCTCCAAAGGGCTGGACGGCTAGGGTTTATTGTGCAAGCCTATTATGCCATGTCACACATAAGTGTGACTTATATAGGCAGCCCACTAAAGGGGGCTGGCCATGGGGAAGAAACCCTAATAGGGTTATGTGTAATTACACTTAATTGCACATTAACCCCTATTATTTGTATCAAATACAAATAGGCCTATAAAGAACTATTCTTTATTCACTAAAACCTTTTCTGTCATAGACTTTAAAGCCCTTCTTGCATGATCAGTGTGTGACCCATTGGGTTCACATCATTAAGTAGTAGGAATAGCACGAGGTGTGCACAATGGAACTCTTTCCATTTAGGATCTAATTGGAACTCCTTCCAATTCCCTAATTGATTATAACTCACTTATATCAATTAGGGCTTCTACTAACCATGAGTAACACCTAGCATATGGCTCATGGTGTGGTCCTTAATGAGGTGAATAGTCATTTACAAAGAACCCTTCTGTTATAGTTTATAGGTTACAATTGCATCCTTCCTTCAACACAATGTCTCCAATTGAACTAATAGGACATGGAAGTCTGTCAAGTCCCTAGTTCAATTACTTTATACTCATTCATAGATATCAACTCATTGATGAACTCATGAAACTCTTTTCATATTCATCCTACCATGGCCATGGATTTAATGAGTTATATTATGAATGCTATATGAGACATTCTCTCTCTTTTTCCTGAGAGTGATGGATCCCTTGTTGATCACTCACATGCCTTCATACACATAGCAGTAGGGCCAATGAACACCTTTGCAAACCCATGAATAGGATTTGCACTTAGTGTTATCAAACTTCTAAAGCTACATGCATAAGACAACTATGGTGTCTCAGGTCTAAGGATTACTTGTACCACTATAACAATGAGAAACTGATTGACAGGCAGGATAAAACTCCATTCAGTTTATCTCATATCTTTGGTCACATTCAGTGTACCTATTCTATTAATAGGCACCCACCTGTTGGTTGTAGTGTCTCCACACAAATAACTTGAGACCATCTATCCTCCTATAGAGTCAACCTAACAAGTGCTAGTCCTATGGTTCATTACTGTCCATCATAGTGAACCTTCAACTAGGAATGCTTTAGGAGTTTAGTACAGAGATATATATATAGTCTCAAAATTACAACTCTTTGTAATTCCATATTCTCAACTCTAACTCCATGGACATATTATGTAAATATAAATGATGCATATAAACATAATAGAATAAGCCCTTTTATTAAATCAATAATAAATGTGACATACATAAATGAAATCAAATGATTGTTCCTAATCCCTAAACAATCATCTCTATGATTGGCTCTAGGGCATAATCCTAACAATCTCCCACTTGCACTAAAGCCAATCGACCATGTATCGCATACCTATCTTCTCAAGATGTTGGTCTTAGACATAACCAATTATGTTTTAAAGCTTTAGTCAGTAGGTCTACAAAAACTTATGTAGATAATATCTTCTGTAATGTATCTATTACCTCTTCCAATGATTCATCTAATCACATGGAATTGCCGCTCTATGTGTATGGACTTTTGATGAGACCGTGATTCCTATACTTGAGATATAGACCCATTGTTGTCACAAAACAAGGTGTGGGCAACTCAATGGAAGGAACAACTCCAAGTTCTAAATGAACTTATAGATCCAAACAGTCTCCTAGACAATGCGACAATTAATTCACCCTTAATAATGGAATCCACTGCATCTTTCATACAGTTCTTCCATTAAGTATTTCACCAACTAAAGTGAATATAAAATATACCCCATATGGATTATATCCAAATCCATATACCCATCTACTATGAGTTTACAATTTCCATATACAATCCAATATTCCAAATTTGAATTGATTGATAACTATTTGTAACAATTACAACATAATAGATATCAGGTTCAATACATAGTGTAAAATAAGGCTTCTTAACACTTTAATAACCTTACTTGTGTTATCCTAGGGCACATGCCCTTGAATAATGAATTCTTATCTGAAGTAAATCAGATCTCCCTTAGAATTCTCCATGTTGAACTCCTTCAACATTTCAACTATGTTTGATGATTTGGAGATACTTAGCAATCTATATGATCTATCTCTATAGATCTGGTTGGATGCTTCTGCCAAATCTTTCATGAATTAGTTTTTCTCCAAAAACCAAAACGATTAGGATGTCATTCATATATCATTCATAATGATTAGGATGTCATCTATACTTAGGATAAAGAAAAACGATCGCACTCCCACTAACCTTTTATACACTCATGGTCCATCTATACAATGAGAGAAATCAAACAATTTGATTACTTCAATTTTATAGATGTTCCAATTATGAGAACCTTGTAGTCTATTAATAGACTTCTATAACTTACACACTTTTATGGTTTTTCACCATTTGATATAACATCTTTATATCCTTTTTGACATATCTCATATTCAAAATGTGTGTTTATAGATAACAAGATCCAAATGGATTTCAGCATAACTATTATCAAACAAGTTTCTTTATAGACAACTTTTTGCCTATGTTGAAAACATTCTTAAATAGCCAAGCCTTTTAGGTCTCTACCTGTCCATATTGGATTTAATGACTCTTAGTCATTTCTCAAGTTGATGTCAAACATCGCCTAATCATAATCAATAGGATTATCTTGGTGATCTTTATCACCAAAGAACAATTCTTTCACATTCTAATGGAGATACAATATCTCTCTTATGTTAAAGAAATATCCAATTTGATCTATGAAAAGAATGTGGTGTAATTAAAGGTTTTGCCTCAATAGAGGCAAGGGTTGGATCTTTGTTGGTTTGTGGCCTTACAAACAATTCTGTAAATTCTATCTACTTTTGCATCTTTCTTGAATGAACTCTTTCGCAAGAAAATCCAGCAATCATCCTAATGGACAACTTTTGTTCATTAGAGTAATAGAAATACTATCCCAACCACTTTTAGGATATACCACAATTCAACACTTACTTGACCTTATTTCCAGATTGTCTACATTATGTTTCCAGACAAACGTAGCACAAGCCCAAGCCTTAACTTCTTTAAGTTGGGTTTCTTCCCATATCATATCTGATATAATTGGGATAAAACTGGAGTGAACCCTAAATTATCAATATGTAGCAATTTTAAGGTATATCCTAGATGGATACTTTAGTAAAACTCATCATGGATCAAACCATATCTTAATAGGGTTCAATTTGTTCTCTTAGATTCACCATTGAGCTATGGTATTCTAAGATGAGTCTACTATAATTGAATGCATGCTCTACATGACTGTATACATCACAATGTATAGTCAAATTATAAATGTAACTCATTCACTTCACCAAGTAAAAGATGGGTTTGGTCATCTCATAACCAAGTCATAATCGTTACATTTAAATGAGAGTCTCTACAT
The DNA here is from genome assembly GCA_039720395.1 of Liquidambar formosana. Classification (NCBI taxonomy): domain Eukaryota; kingdom Viridiplantae; phylum Streptophyta; class Magnoliopsida; order Saxifragales; family Altingiaceae; genus Liquidambar; species Liquidambar formosana. Next base: position 6,191,756 of record CM077831.1, read on the forward strand.
CTCTTGTATTCTCGGAATACGTTGCATTCGCTCTAATTAGTCATTTAAATTCGGAAATCAAATTTCTAGAATGTCTTAAATGACTTAGTTAAGAAATAAGTTCCCAAAATTAATCTAGCAACTCTTGCTCTATTAAAATTTTTAAAGGTAACTTATTATCTACTTAACTTTCTGCTTCGATTTAGATTATACTAGAATCCAAAAACCAACAAGCAGAACTAACCAACAATTTAGTTTAGAGCATGAACCAAAACTTCAAAAGTTTGGTTCTTCTAGGAAGATTGATACTTTATCAAGTTCCCTTTACAATACCTTATATTTACTACAAAATAATTATATTTCTTTGTCTTTGACTTTTCAAGACTTGCTTTCCTCTATGCTTCCATTTTAAATCACATCTAGCATCTCAAGCTATTCTATGTGATTAATCATTTTTCAAAAGAATGATTATTAATAAACAACTTTTATTACATCCTAGTCCAGAAGAAGTCCTTTATAACTACTATACTTTATAGTATTATTTTACTCACTATACAACCTTTGTATATGATGTAGGACATCAAAGGCACTTGCATTGACTAATTTTGCTTCTGAAGCTCATTAGTCATAAATACTATCATATAGTATGGCAACAAGATGCCAATTGTGCATAGTGTCTTTTTCTTCTTAGGATGTTTTATGGAGGGCCTTTAATAAAAGGCCTAATAGCATATAAACAATCTTTTGAAATTGAGAACAATTCTCAATTTCCTAAGTCAATCAAAGAAATCGGGTTTAGTCAAACTATCAATATCCTATATTAGGAAATAGGGGTTTTGAGGTGAGTAATTAGGTAATCTACATAAACAAAGAATTAGATTTCATTTTTATCCATAATGATTGGGTCTTTAATCATATGATACCTCCCACTATTTTATCAAATTCCATACACCCTCTAATGGAATTCGGGAATCTCATTCCTAATGGGGATTGGGGTCCCACTGTGACTTAGAAGCCTCACATGTTAGTTTCTTGACTTCTAACCCACAATAAGAAGACAACTCTTTGTCTATTGCTTCATAAGCAAGTTCCAATCATTTTGCCTCTAGGGAACATACACCTCACATGTTAGTTTCTTGGAATACTTCCCTAGTTAAGTTAAACCCATCATTCACACAGGTATGTTTCGCCAAATATATACCTCACATGTTAGTTTCTTGGTATATACCAGTTTAGGCACCCCATGATATCTCATATGTGATAGTTTCAAGTAATGTCTTTAACATGGGTAGCTCCTACATGTCTGCAGCCAGGTACCCACATTAAGGGACGTTAGATGATCCTATAATGATGGAAGGCAATGAAGAATTCATTCCCCAATGACTTCTCCATTTTCAACTTAATATTAAATAAGAGGGGTTTTAAAGGGTCTCATCAAATTAACATGCATCCTATGTATCAAAATTTAAACATATAAATTATGCTATTTATAATCATACATCTCATGCTATTATAAATCATACATCGCATGCTATTATATATCAACATATATAAAGTACCATATTTTGATATTAGTCCCTAAGTGAATAGGTAACATATACCAAACTATGGTATTGGAGCTAATACAATTATCTCATAAATTTAAGCTCCCACTATGATGATTATGGACTTTGAGAGGATTCAATCCAAGCCAATAGATTGAATCCAAGGTCTAAGGTGGGTGTAGGTGATCGTAAAATAAACCATTCGTAACATGCATGCTTTCTTGAAACACTTCTCTAAGCTTTCAAGTCCTTCAATCTGCTCCCTTGGCTTGATGGTCTCCACCATTGGCTTGTTGGGCTCTATCATGCTCCTTTGGATCCACCATGCTCCTTAGTGCGCTCTCGATTACATAACATTTACATAATTTAAAGAAAGGGATACATAAGGGGAATGTGGGGTACATAAGAGAACGATAGAGAGAGAGGGAGAAGGAAGGTGGCATGCAAGCCCCAAATAAATTACATCACCTTAATAAAATTACAACTCTTGTAAATAATAACATCCCATTCATAAGACGGCCAATCACAATTGGTTTAAAAGGTATAGTCCATAATCATCATCCAAGCATATACATACAATCTCATTGCATAATGTAAAGAAAAACTGTAAGCATTAAAACATATGGGCATTATGGTAATTCTCTTGAATGATTTACATTAATCTCATTAATGCATCCTAATCTTATTAGGTTTAACAAAAATATCCAGAATTAAATAAAGTCTTAACATTTAAGACATTTAGTTTCAATTAATCAAATTAATAGAAACATATAAAGTTTCCTAAAATAACTCTAATATCCAATATTAGGGTTTCCTTAATTAAACAAAACAATTTCATTTAATTAAGAATTTCCAGATTTTAATTTAATCCCTAATTGTGTTTTAAACCATTTAAAACATTATAAAATTAATCAATATTAATTAAATAATTAATATAGGAATTAAATTAAATCATTAAAATGATGAATTAGTGTATTAGGGTTTCCTAAAACCCTAAACCCTAAATGCATAACCCTAAACCCTAAATGCAAGCCCTAATCATTAAATGCCTTATGATTGGTCATTTAATGTCCAATCATTAAAACCCTAGGTTCATATGGTATTTAATAAAAGGGATTAGGGTTTAATTAATGCCAAATAGGGTATTAATTACCCTTAATTAATTACACTAATTAGGGTTTCCAAAACCCTAACCCTAGACATCATTTATGGTATTAATTATGCCCTAACAATTAATAACCATGACTGGTCATTTAATGACCAATCATTAACTCTTAATTAAGGTAATTAATATTCCAATTAGGGTTTTAATTAATGCCATAATGAAATTAGGGTTTCACCATTAACTCAAAATTAGGGTTTCATCCTTAACTCTATGCAGCCGTCACTACCAGGGGGCTGCCTGAGCTTGGCTAGGCTGCCATGGCCACCAACGACTGTGGGAGGCCATGGCCAGTCATGGGAGAACATCCTAGGGGTGTGGGACAAGCCTCTGGACACGTGAGAAGTGGTGGAAGTGGCTGCCATCATCAAGAACAATCAGGGTTTCCAAAACCCATTGCTGGAGCCATTGTTGCAGACCTTGAAGGTCACAATAGCTTCTAAATCCTTATCAATTCGACTCCTCCATTGAAACCAGATTTTGTATCATGTCCCTACATGAAATACTAAGCTAATAGAAGAGGTTTGGATGATCAAATCATTACCAATTGTTCTAAACAATTAAAACAACAGTAGGCTGCCCAGAAATTTACAGCATACTGTCCATTGTAAGAAATTGATTTAAAACCCAGCAAGATGAATGAATTAGGCTACCAAACGAATTTTCCCAGCATCCTACATGTCTTAGGAAACTAATGCAATTGGTTTCATGCAATTTGGAGTTCCCTAACTCAAGTTCTAATCAAAACTCCATCGATGACTTTTCTGCAGAGAAAATCTGCTATGCTGTTCATGAAAAATTTTCAAACTTTTTGAATCTTTTTCCATCAAAACCTTTTTGAAACTTAAAGAAAATCATATACACATGATATATAATGATCCTACAATGATCTTCCATCATAAATACAGCAGCTTTAATTAGAATTAATTGCAAGAACCTTAGGGTTCTAAAACCCAGATTCAGCCTCCATGGTGTTCTTCTCCTTCTTCCTTCTGTTCTAGCATCTTAATCCAATTATGATGCATCTAAATGCTTGGGAACCTTTCCCTACCATGTCTAGAACATAACCCAAGTGGTGGCAACCATTGCCATGCCTTTGATCTCCATCAATAACTCAAAGTTGTGGCTACTGCATCATTCCCGAGCAAAACTGTCTTTCCAGACAGCCTGTAGTAAAAAATTCATAACTTTCACTACAGCACTCGGATTGACGCACCGTTTGTTGGCTTGGAAAGCTTATTCGAAGAGCTTTCTAACCATATATGGCTCGAAAATTTTGGAGAAGAACTCTGATTTCGGCATGCAAAACAAGATGACGGTTTTTCATGGCTACCATGAAAACTGTTCATAACAGTTTTATAAAACCCTAGTTTCCTTATTCTTCTTCTCCAAACTCAAACCCTATGCAACCTATTGCATCCATGGCTACACTTAACCATCAATTAGAAGAGGAGTAGAAGAGAATTGACCTAGGGTTCCAAACCCTAGGTTCAGCCATGGAGGAAAACCAATTATGCAGAAAAATTTTCCAGATTTTTGAATCATTCAACTACACCATAATTACCAGCCCATATGTATTTTGTATTATGCATAATCATGGCTCTGATACCACTGTTGGGAATCGAACAAGAGGGAAAAATACAAAGGCGGAATATAAAAATTTTTCCTATGATTCCCAATCCCATGAATCTAACTATGCATAACACAAAATCAAACCCTAACTACGAAGAGGGTTAGAACACTTACAGTTTTAATGGTCTTCTCCTTTTTGCTCCAAGCTTTGATTCCGGACAGCGGTGAATGAGCAGCCCAAGTGTGCTGCCTCCAACGGTATCCACACCTAGCTAGAGCTTCAAGTCCTTTCTTTCTTCTTCCTTGTTGTTGCTAGAGGTGGAGAAGAGAGAGAGAGAGAAGAGAGCCTCCAAAGGGCTGGACGGCTAGGGTTTATTGTGCAAGCCTATTATGCCATGTCACACATAAGTGTGACTTATATAGGCAGCCCACTAAAGGGGGCTGGCCATGGGGAAGAAACCCTAATAGGGTTATGTGTAATTACACTTAATTGCACATTAACCCCTATTATTTGTATCAAATACAAATAGGCCTATAAAGAACTATTCTTTATTCACTAAAACCCTTTCTCTCATAGACTTTAAAGCCCTTCTTGCATGATCAGTGTGTGACCCATTGGGTTCACATCATTAAGTAGTAGGAATAGCACGAGGTGTGCACAATGGAACTCTTTCCATTTAGGGTCTAATTGGAACTCCTTCCAATTCCCTAATTGATTATAACTCACTTATATCAATTAGGGCTTCTACTAACCATGAGTAACACCTAGCATATGGCTCATGGTGTGGTCCTTAATGAGGTGAATAGTCATTTACAAAGAACCCTTCTGTTATAGTTTATAGGTTACAATTGCATCCTTCCTTCAACACAATGTCTCCAATTGAACTAATAGGACATGGAAGTCTGTCAAGTCCCTAGTTCAATTACTTTATACTCATTCATAGATATCAACTCATTGATGAACTCATGAAACTCTTTTCATATTCATCCTACCATGGCCATGGATTTAATGAGTTATATTATGAATGCTATATGAGACATTCTCTCTCTTTTTCCTGAGAGTGATGGATCCCTTGTTGATCACTCACATGCCTTCATACACATAGCAGTAGGGCCAATGAACACCTTTGCAAACCCATGAATAGGATTTGCACTTAGTGTTATCAAACTTCTAAAGCTACATGCATAAGACAACTATGGTGTCTCAGGTCTAAGGATTACTTGTACCACTATAACAATGAGAAACTGATTGACAGGCAGGATAAAACTCCATTCAGTTTATCTCATATCTTTGGTCACATTCAGTGTACCTATTCTATTAATAGGCACCCACCTGTTGGTTGTAGTGTCTCCACACAAATAACTTGAGACCAGCTATCCTCCTATAGAGTCAACCTAACAAGTGCTAGTCCTATGGTTCATTACTGTCCATCATAGTGAACCTTCAACTAGGAATGCTTTAGGAGTTTAGTACAGAGATATATATATAGTCTCAAAATTACAACTCTTTGTAATTCCATATTCTCAACTCTAACTCCATGGACATATTATGTAAATATAAATGATGCATATAAACATAATAGAATAAGCCCTTTTATTAAATCAATAATAAATGTGACATACATAAATGAAATCAAATGATTGTTCCTAATCCCTAAACAATCATCTCTATGATTGGCTCTAGGGCATAATCCTAACATAGTGGGGATCAAATGCTGCACAATGTCAGGATCTATGCCGGGCATATCTTCATAAGACCATGCAAAAGCTGTTATGTTGGCCTTTAAGAGGGTTATCAACTTTTCTTTTTCAAGTGGCGAGAGGGTTATCCCAATTTTAATTATCTTTGGCAATTCATTTGTCCCTAAATTGATTGATTCCAATTCATCCATGTTAAGTTCGGTGACACCCCTTTTCCTTTGCTCGACGAGCTCCGAGGGGACGTCATTCCTAGGATCTATATCCATGCCATAAATATCCATAGAAGAGAGAAAAGAAACATTGCAAGCAAACAATGTATAAAAGAAACACACTTCATTAAAGGAACTAACAAAAAGACACAAACTTGAAGATAAAAACAAAAACAAAATTTGGTGCCACAACTATGAAACGACTCCTAACTCCACAGAGTGGGATAGGCGGACACACTTTATTGAAAGCAAGAAAGACGCTAACTAAGGAACCTACAAGCTACTATCAGGCAGGTCATGATCTTCTTCTTCTAGGATCTCTGCAATGGCTCCATCTTCTAGGTACCAATTGCGAAGTGGCATGGTTGCATGGTGAACTGACGAATCTTGGCAATCTTCTACTGCTGACTCTCCCAAAGTAAGAACCATATCTTGGAAAATGGTGACCATAGCCTCAGTATCCACATGCTCTACCCAGTCTTCTTTCTTCTTTCCCACAGAATTGTACCAACTTATCAAGCTCTGAGGATTCGGCCCCTCTGTAAAGTACTTGTCACAAAAATCTCTATCTGCCAAGGCTGGATCAGAACTTGGGTAAAAAGTACAATAGTGTGATGGCTCTTCCTTCCCGAACTCTTTTTCTATGCACTGCACATACTCAAACCCAGACAAAGGTATCTCAGCCAACTCTGGTTTTATTTCACATACGGGTACACCCGCCATCTTCAAATCATAGTCCCTTTGAAGCGTGACAACGACTCCTTCATGAGGGAACTTTACCTTTTGGTGCAAGGATGATGGTACAGCTCCAGCAGGATGAATCCAAGGCCTTCCCAATAACAGATTAAAACACGATGGCACATCCAAGACCTGAAAATCCACTCTGAACTCCGTGGGACCCATGATTAGAGGTAAAGTGACCGCCCCAATTACTTCTCTACGAGTGTTATCATATGCCCTCACTGTCTATCCGGATGGAGTGAAATCAGTGGGCCCTAAGCCCAAAACGGTTGCAGTTCTCAAGGGACATACATTCAGCACGGAACCATTATCAATTAAGACCGTGGGAACCCTCTTCCCCATGGTGTCAACAGTTATGTGCAAAGCTCGGGAGTGGCTTGGCCCACTTTTAGGTAAGTCAGCCTCTGTGAACACTATAGTGGAATTCTTCGGAGCAGGGTTTACTAGATTCACCAATCCCTCAGGAGACAAATCAACTAGAACCTGTATCTGATTTAACAACTTTAACACTATCTGTCTGTGTTTGTGAGAGGCCATAAGCAAGCCCCAAATAGTGATATTAGCATTGGTCTTCTTCAATTGTCAGAGTACTTCATCCTCTTCTTCTTGCACATCAAGGCGCTTATCTAACTCACCCAGTGGATTATCAGACTCCAAGTGTGGAGGCTTGAAGTGGTGACCCCCTCTTGTCATGTGGTCTACTTCTTCATCACTAGCCCATATGTCATCAATCTCATTCGTGTCACCCATTAAGTCATCCCATTCAATCATATCAATGTCCTCCATATGCACCTCTTCGGGTATATCATCCCAGCTTATAGGAATTATAAGCTCACTTGGCAATGGATCAGGATAAAGCACATAGTAATCAAATTTCCCTGAAGGTTCTCCCAATAGCCCCACTTGAGGGTCTCCTGCTTCATACCTTTCTTTCAGCTGCTGTTGGATAGACTTTTTTGGCAATAGTAGGATCTTTTGGTCAATGAGGTCTTGAATGACCTTTTTCAGCGTAACACAGTCCTCGGTATCATGGCCGGGTATACCATGGTATTAGCAATATTGATGGGGTGTTTGGGGTCTTGGCTTTGGAAGGTGAGGTATGATAAGGCCTTTGTTACAACATTGGTAAAAGGCTTGGGTCAAGGACATGGGTAAGGGGGTGTATTGTCTTATGGGTAGGCAAGGTCGAGATGGGTCAGCTTCAATGGCATTTACGGAGTTGGATGATTATGAGAGGGAAGTGGATTTTGGGTGACATTTAGGCGATTTAGTGGAGTTGGTGGTGAGATGATTTGTTTGTCAAGTAAGTCTTGGATCTCATGCCTAAGGCGATAGCAACGGTTGGTTGAGTGGCCTTTGGCTTGGTGGAATTTGCAGTATTCATTCTCATTGTAGTTCTTGGGCAATGGGTTTGGTGGTGGTCTTGGGTCGAGAGGTTTCAACAGGCCTCAGCTCTTTAGCTTTTCAAGTACTTTCTCAAGTGGCATGTGCAACTCGGTGAATTGGCGAGGTGGGTTGGTGTCATTTAGGGAGATAGGTTGAGTGGGTTGGATTATGGCATTGACCTCGGCATTGTTTTTCCCAGCAAAGTTCGGCCTGTGGCTCCTTTGGACTTCTTCTGTCTTGATTGACCCATCGGCAATAGCATCCTCAACTTGTGTTCCTGCTCCGATAAGAGCCTTGAAGTTAGGGAAGTAGTGAGCAAAGAGGTGCTTGTGATACACCGGCAATAGGTTCTTAACCACCAACTGAATCTGATCTTCCTCATTCGGTCTATCTGCCATTTTCGAGGCCTTTTGCCTCCACCTTATAATGAAAGCGGAGAAAGTTTCATTAGCCCCTTGTTTCGTGGTTTCTAGGTCCCTTCGTGTGACATCCACCTCAGTGTTGTACTTGTAGTGCTCCGAAAACTCATTACATATGTCCTCCCAAGTCCGAGTTATATTCTCATCCAAGGCTAGGAACCACTTTAAAGCAGAAGTGGCTAGGCTTTCATGGAACATTTGGGCCAAGAGTTCATCTGTCGCTCCTCGAGGGTGTATATCTCGTATATACATCTTCAAATGGGTCTTGGGGTAACCCGTTCCATCAAACTTTTCTAATTCGGGCATCTTGAATTGTAGTGGGATACGAGCTTGAGGAAACAAAGATAGGGTACGTACATCCACCATGTCATCTGTCCTACGGATTCCCTTTATAGTTCTTTCCAAAGCTTCTACCTTGCTAGCTAACACAGAATCTGTATCTGAAGTCTTCCCCTTACTTCCCCCTTCTAGGTTAAAAATTTTAGGTGGTTCACTTCCCTTGGGCTTAGTACCTCCTCCTTCATTGGTCTTAGTGCCTTCTCCAGACTAAGTCCCATCTTCGGTGTTATCCCTCGGGGTACAGCCATTATTCTGTTCGGGTTCCGACATCTTGTGTTGGATATCTTAGGCCATTTTCAATGCTCTCTCAGATACATCAGTGATGTAATCAAGCTTGGTCATGATAGCCTTCAAACAAGTCTCAACATCAAAACCCCCTTCACTAGCTGCTTCATCGGCCATATCTGACTGGTTGGTAGAATCAATCTTCACTAAGCGCCCTTGCTGGTCGCGAATCCAAGCCAGTACGTCCTCTCACTCCTCTATGAAAGGGAACAATCAGTCTCTCATCCTAAGGGTATGTCCTAAGCTTCCATATTTGTCTCAATGACTTCACACCATACATACTCAATTAGTCCCTTTTAATCCAATCACCTTTGCAAGGGTCATGGGTGAAAGGTACGTATTAAGGATATAGGGTGCAAAGGTCCTCTATGAATTTTCCATTAAGCACATCACAAACACGATTATGATATCATTACAAACAAATGTGGGTGCATAAGGGTGAAACCATAGTGCCCTACAAGTCTGTCTATATGGACTAATGATAAGGGTAGGCTGGGGTCCTTTACTTGCTTGAGAAATCTTTATACCTAACCACATGTGGCATCAGGAACGCCGCGTGGGTCCAGCAGTACGTGATTAACTCATTTAATATACCCAAGGGTACTTGGCAAGAGGGGTTGATAGCTTTCAACCCAACACATGGAATCAGGAAAACCAAGGTTGAGGCTAGGCCCATCAGTGGCAAAGATACATCGAGGGACATCGATCCTAGCATGCAAGAATTTGCGGACACAATGAAATAAATGAAAGCACACAATCAAGCGGAAACAATGTGATTGATTTTAATTAACATAAGAAATTAACTTAGCCCAATCAAATTATATAGAGTCTAGCCCACAAATCCCCAGTGGAGTCGCCAGTCTGTGGACCCCAGAAAAACGTGGCCCACAAGGGGAGTTCGAAAAAAGAAAGGAGTCACCACCTTATTTTTTAAAGGAAACAAGGAAAACCCTAAAAACAGTTTTGTTTTAAGAAAACAAAAGAATGACTCCATGTTTAAAAATGGTAAGGCAAAAGGTCTTTTAGAAATCAAAGATGGTGGGTTCGGAGGCTAAGTTACGATATGGGAAGGTTCTAGGCAAAGCCTATAGGCATCCATATCGCCCTAAACGGTCTCTTAATTTAATTGGGCTAAATCAAAGTCTTTAACACACATCAATTAACAATTATCATCACAAGACAGCATGCATATCATCCATTCATTCATCCACATAAGCAAATAAATCAAAGAAAAACAGAAAAAAGAAAGAATGGAAAGAAAACCTAGGATACTTAGTATCCTAGGGCGGACTTGAACCTGACGAAGAGCGCCTACGTACTATGTATGGAAATACATGGATCAAAGTCCACGTAGTTCGAAAGGGAATAGGGTTATAACCTAATAGAGGCCTATGGTAAACCCTAAGTTTCCTTTCGTAAGAAATATGGTAAGTTTCCAAAAATGAATGATTCTCAAAAGATCTTTAGAAAATATGGAATTTCATAAAGATAGAAACTTTGATTTAAAAGGCATTTTTATGAAAGGAAACTATAGAATCTACCATACCCCTTTATTAAGGAATAACCCTAGGAGGGAGAAAGGGAAAGTTTCAAGGAAAGGAAAGAAAGGTGAATTAGGGCACCTTCATACCCAACTTACCTTAAGCAAAAGCAACCTGTCGAAATAACCACCCTATTGCATAGGGTAATTACCTTATTTGCAAGATTTCATCTTGCAATAGCCAAAATAACCACCACACATTGGTGGGGTAGTTGCACCTGTTGTACCTATCAAGCACCTGCAATTTCCATGCAAAACATACCAAAAATACCAACCAACCAAACTAGTTCCTAATCAAGCAATTATCATGCTTAAACATAGGCTAACACATGCTCAAAATATGGCAATAAGAACAATGGACAAATCTAGACAGAATTGAAATAAGGCTTAAAATCAACCATAAATCATGCAAACAACATGAATCATAAGCTAACCAAACCCTAATTCAGCCCCCGTATGCAATGATATGCAAAAAAACCCTAGAATCAACTATCATGGATGCAAAAACATCATAGTTATCTAATATGCAACACATATGCAGCAACTATGAGGAAAAAACTAAAGAGAAGCCCTAAACTATCATGCTATATGCAACTTTCCTAAAACAAGGATGAATGAAACCCTAGAATGACAATTGTGCATAAAATCACATGAAATAACTCTAAATCATGCAAAATAGAATATGAACAGCATTCAATTCATGCATATTAACCAATAGAATGATCCACACATGATAAAGACATAGGCTTTCACATGAAATAATGCTATTCTAAACATAAACTCAATTTCAGCACAAGATAAACCCTAGAATCCCAAATATGCAGTAAATCACATGAAATAACACTCTAGCATACTAAACAGCCCATAAACATTATCCTAAACATGCATACTAACTCATATAAGTAGCAAAACATGATAAAAACATATGCTTTAACATGAAATCACAGCTATTTAATGCAAAACCCTAGAACAAACTCTAAAAACCCTAAAAACACAACTACACATAAAATCACATGAAATAACATTATATCATGCAAATCCAGCCATAAACATTATTCTAATCATGTATTCTAAGCATTAGAAGCATCAACACATGATAAAAACATAAGCTTGAACATGAAATAATGCTATTCTATGCAAAACCCTAATTTAAAAGAGAGAAAAGGAGAAGGGAGGGTATACCTATGGTGAAGTGCCCTTTTGCTGCTGTAGAGAGTCCTCCTTCTCTTATGCACTGCTGGAAATTCCTTCCTTCAAGCCTTTAAGCCAAGCTCCAGCCCTCCTTCAAGCTCTCTCTCTCACTCTCTCACTCAAAATTTATGTTAAACTACCCTAAGGATGGCTGTTATTGCCTCCAAGTCCCCCTATTCTCTAGCATTTGCCTCCCACTTCAGAAAAATCCTCCTTCATTGCTGAAGTATAAGGGGGTGTTTATAGGGTTTGAGGGAAAACCCTCAATGGTTGGGATTAAAACCCTAGGTATTGATCCAAGGGCTCTTAAAGGTTCCCTTGGGGCTCAAGTAGGTCAAATAGGGCTGAAAATAGGGTTAAATGGCGGCTAGAGGCGGAATATTTCGAGAAAATAAGAAGAATCTTGCTTCAGCAATCAAAAAATGGAAAGAGGCTCGGGTGACCACCTGGGGCTGGGCAGCTAGCCACCTGGGCCTAGGCGGCTAGCCGCCCAGGCCTGGGTGGTCACCCGAGGCCTCGTCAGCTTATGCCCTATTTTGACCATTTCGACTTCCAAATGTGTTTCAGGGCCCAAATCAACTCTGATTTTGACGAAACGAAACCCAAAACGACCGTGTTTCGAAGGGGAATGTAATTTGAGTACTTGAGGGCAAGAAACCCTAGCCATGGCTGCATGGTTGGTGTTGGGAATCATACAAGAGGGAAAAATAGAAGTGCGGAATATAAAAATTTTCCCTTTGATTCCACAGCCCATGAATCTAACTATGCATATACAAAATCAAACCCTAGCTATGAAGAGGGTTAGAACACTTACAGAATTTTTTGTCTTCTCCTTTTTGCTCCAAGCTTTGATTCCGGACAGCAGTGAATGAGCAGCCCAAGTGTGCTGCCTCCAACGGTATCCACACCTAGCTAGAGCTTCAAGTCTTTTCCTTCTTTTCCCTTGTTGTTGCTAGTGTAGGAGAAGAGAGGAGAGAGAGAGAGGGGGCTGGAAAATCTGGACAGCCCCTTGGGATTTCAACTTGTGATTATGTCACACATCATAAAGTGTGACTTATATAGTCCACACTAAAGGGGGCCGGCCCTAGGGGGGAAACCCTATTAAGGTGTTATGCAATTTCTCTAAATTGCACAATAACCCCTATAAATTATATCAAATATAAATAGGCCTCAAAGAACTATTCTTTATGCACTCATACCCTTTCTCTCATAGACTTTAAAGCTCATCTTGCATGATCAGTGTGTGACCCATTGGGTTCACATCATCAAGTAGTAGGAATAGCACGAGGTGTGCACGATGGAACTCTTTCCATTTAGGGTCTAATTGGAACTCCTTCCAATTCCCTAATTGATTATAACTCACTTATATCAATTAGGGCTTCTACTAACCATGAATAACACCTAGCATATGGTTCATGGTGTTGTCCTTAATGAAGTGAATAAGATCTAACATAGAACCCTTCTGTTATAGTTTGTAGGTTACAATTGCATCCTTCCATTTACACAATGTCTCCAATTGAACTAATAGGACATGGAAGTCTGTCAAGTCCCTAGTTCAATTACTTTATACTCATTCATAAATATCAACTCAATGATGAACTTATGGAAACTCCTTTCCATATTCACACTACCATGGCCATGGACTGAATGAGTTATATTATGAATGCTATATGAGACATTCTCTCTCTTTTTCCTGAGAGTAATGGATTCCTTGTTGATCACTCACATGCCTTCATACACATAGCAATAGGGCCAATGAACACCTTTACAGACCCATGAATAGAATCTGCACTTAGTGTTATCAAACTTCTAAAGCTACATGCATAAGGTAACTATGGTGTCTCAAGTCTAAGGATTACTTGTACCACTATAACATTGAGAAACTGATTGACAGGCAGGTTAAAACTCCATTCAGTTTATCTCAAATCTTTGGTCACATTCAGTGTACCTATTCTATTAACAGGCACCCACCTGTTGGTTGTAGTTTCTCCACACAAATAGCTTGAGACCAGCTATCCTCCTATAGAGTCAACCTAACAAGTGCTAGTCCTATAGTTCATTACTGTCCATCATAGTGAACCTTCAACTAGGAATGATTTAGGAGTTTAGTACAGAGATATATTTACAGTCTCATAATTACAACTCTTTGTAATTCAATATTCTCAACTCTAACTCCTTGGACATATTATGTAAATATAAATGATGCATACAAACATAATAGAATAAGCCCTTTTATTAAATCAATAATAAATGTGACATACATAAATGAAATCAAATGATTGTTCCTTTATCCCTAAACAATCATCTCTATGATTGGCTCTAGGGCATAACTCTAACAATCTCCCACTTGCACTATAGCCAATCCACAATGTATCTAATACCCATTTCCTGTCTGTGGTGATCCAACTGCTCTTGGGTCATAGCTTTAGTGAAGGGATCTGCTACATTCTCTGTTGTGTGAATCTTCTGTATGCTAATATCACCTCTTCCAATGATCTCTCTAATCACATGGAATCGACGCTCAATGTGTTTGGACTTTTGATGAGACCGTGGTTCCTTAGCTTGAGCAATAGCCCCGTTGTTGTCACAAAACAATGGCAAGGGCTTCTCAATGGCAGGAACTACTCCCAGTTCAGTAATGAACTTCTTTATCCAAACAGCTTCCTTTGCAGCCTCTGATGCAGCAATGTACTCAGCCTCTGTAGTGGAGTCCGCTGTAACATCCTGTTTACAGCTCCTCCAACTTACAGCTCCACCATTCAAGGTGAAAACATACCCCGATGTTGATTTCCTATCATCATCGTCAGATTGAAAATCTGAATCCGTATAACCAACCATTTCTAAATTTCTTCCTCCATAGACAAGGAAAAGTTCCTTAGTTCTTCTTAAGTACTTAAGGACAGCCTTGACTGCTTCCCAGTGTTTCACACCTGGGTCTGCCTGATATCTACTTGTAACACTTACACCAAAAGCGATATCTGGTCTTGTACATAACATGGCATACATTAGACTCCCTACTGCAGAAGCATAGGGAATCGTCCTCATGTACGCAATCTCCTCTGGAGTTTTAGGTGCCATGTTTTTAGACAACTTGATTCCATGCCTAACAGGAATTAGACCTCTTTTGGAATCTTCTAAATTGAACCTTTTCAATATTTTGTCTATGTACAATGATTGGGAGAGACCTAGCATCCTTTTAGATCTATCTCTATAGACCTTTATTCCCAGAATATAGGATGCTTCTCCCAAATCTTTCATGGAGAAATTCTGTGAAAGCCACTCTTTCACTTTTGATAACGTTTCTACTTTATTCCCGATAAGTAGAATGTCATCAACATATAGGACCAGGAAGGTAATCGCACTCCCACTAACTTTCTTGTACACACATGGTTCATCCATATTCTGTAGGAAACCAAACGATTTGATTGCCTCATCGAATCGGATGTTCCAGCTTCTAGAAGCTTGTTTGAGTCCATAAATGGACCGCTGTAGCTTGCACACTTTGTGGTCCTCACCACTGGATGTAAAACCCTCAGGTTGCTGCATATAAAGGTCTTCCTCAATGTTTCCATTAAGGAAAGCGGTCTTTACATCCATTTGCCATATCTCATAATCGTAGTGCGCAGTTATAGCTAACAAGATCCTAATGGACTTAAGCATAGCCACTGGCGAGAAGGTTTCCTCATAGTCAATACCATGTCTTTGTCGGTAACCTTTTGCCACTAGCCTAGCCTTGTAGGTCTCTACCTTTCCATCTGAGCCTATCTTCCTTTTGAAGATCCATTTGCAACCAATAGGTACTATACCTTCTGGTGGATCAACTAAAGTCCAGACTTTGTTGGAATACATCGAGTCCATTTCAGATTTCATAGCTTCCAGCCATTTGTTCGAATCAATATCCGAAATCGCCTGTCCATAAGTAGTAGGGTCATCTGGGTGTTCTCTATCACCAAGGAACAATTCCTCTGCATTATGGTTGAGAAATCCATATCTCTCAGGTGCAACAGATACCCTAATCGATCTACGGAGAGGTTGTGGTACATTAGTGGGTTCTGTCTCATCAGCGACAGGGGTGGGATCACTGTCGGTTTGTGTCTCATCAGACAATTCTTTGAGTTCTATTTTCCTGTTATTGCCTCCTTCTTGAATAAACTCTTTTTCAAGAAAGACTGCAAACTTACTAACAAACACCTTTTGTTCATCAGGATAATAGAAATAATATCCTAAACTCTCTTTAGGATATCCCACAAACCTACATTTAATTGATCTTGATTCTAACTTGGTTGCATCATGTGTCTTTACATATGCAGTGCAACCCCATACCTTAATATGTTTAAGGCTTGGTGCTCTCCCTTTCCATATCTCATACGGTGTCTTAGGGACAGATTTGGTTGGGACTCTGTTCAACAAGTACGCGGCAGTTTCCAGGGCATGTCCCCAGAAGGACAATGGTAAATCAGTGTAACTCATCATGGACCTAACCATATCCAATAAGGTTCTATTCCTCCTTTCTGACACACCATTAAGCTGTGGTGTTCCAGGAGGTGTCCATTGAGATAGAATGCCCGCTTGAACAAGATGATCTAAAAACTCACCAGTTAAATATTCTCCTCCTCGATCCGATCGAAGAGCTTTAATACTTTTACCAGTTTGTTTCTCTACTTCATATCTGAATTCTTTGAACTTTTCAAATGCTTCAGATTTGTACTTCATTAAGTACACATACCCATACCTAGAATGATCATCGATAAAGGTTATAAAGAAAGAGAAACCTCCACGAGCATGTATGCTCATAGGACCACATACATCACTATGTATTAATCCTAATATGTCTGCCGCTCTCTCACCGTGACCGGTGAAAGGTGACTTGGTCATTTTACCTAGTAAACAAGATTCACAAGTTGGAAAGGGCATAGAAACCAATGGACCCAATTGTCCATCCTTACACATCTTGTTAATCCTATTCTCACTGATATGACCTAGTCTCAAGTGCCAGTCATATGCGGAGTTTTCTTCATCTCTTGTTATCTTGGGTTTGTTTGCATTCAATTTAGAACTATCATGCTCTATGCAATTAACATTTGCAATAAAGTTTAGAAAATAAAGGCCATTCACATAAACTCCAGAAGTAATGAACTCTTCATTTTTAAATAAAGAACATTTATTCTCCTCAAAAACAAACCTAAATCCTTGTTTAGATAATACTGAAATAGAAATAATGTTTCTTATAACTTCTGGAATATAAAGACAGCCTGATAATTCTAAACTACTCCCACTAGGCAAAGTCAAGCAGCAAGTCCCCACGGCTAATGCAGCAACGTTTGCTCCATTTCCCACTCGTAGGGTTACTTCTCCTTTACTCAGCCTTCTACTTCCCACTAGGTCCTGCATGGAATTACAAATATGAGAACTCGCACCAGAATCTAGTACCCAAGTGGAAGCAGAGCTAACACTCATGTTAGTCTCAAGTATAAGAGCATAATCCATACCTTCCGAAGGTTGGTTCTTTAGAGTATCTAGATACTCTTGGCAATTACGTTTCCAATGCCCATCTTTGCCGCAGTAAAAACAGATCCCTTTACCTTTCCTCTTCTTTTGGGTACTCTTACCCTTTCTTATTCCCTTGCCTTTAGGCTTGAGTATAGAATTAGAAGCAGGAACTTCAACCCATTCATCACATTCAAGCAAGAACTCTTTGCCATACAACTCTTGTATGTGGATAAATATCTCGGGTGCACTTCCCATGGACTCGTATTGCTTCTTAAGCTCAGGACTTAGAGACACCATCATATAGCATCTCGTCATAAGATCATCATCCATGTGCTTCTGATAAGCGTCTTTCTCTTGCCGAGTTGCAGCCTCAGTAGGAGCATTGGGAAGTGGACTTTGAAGTGCATAGGTAATATTTTCAGAATTCAAAACGATTTTTAAATTCCTTAACCAATCAAGATAATTAGGTCCAGTTAAACGGTTGGTTTCCAAAATGTTGGATAACGGGTTGCGGTGAGCCATTACGGTGATCTACATACAGAAAATTAAACAGAAAATCAGATTTCATTTTTAATCCATAATGATCGGGTCTTTAATCATATGGTACCTCCCACTATTTTATCAAATTCCATACACCCTCTAATGGAATTCGGGAATCTCATTCCTAATGGGGATTGGGGTCCCACTGTGACCTAGAAGCCTCACATGTTAGTTTCTTGACTTCTAACCCACAGTAAGAAGACAACTCTTTGTCTATTGCTTCATAAGCAAATTCCAATCGTTTTGCCTCTAGGGTACATACTCCTCACATGTTAGTTTCTTGGAATACTTCCCTAGTTAAGTTAAGCCCATCATTCACACAGGTATGTTTCACCAAATATATACCTCACATGTTAGTTTCTTGGTATATACCAGCTTAGGCACCCCATGATATCTACATATGTGATAGTTTCAAGTAATGTCTTTAATATGGGTAGCTCCTACATGTCTACAGCCAGGTACCCACATTAAGGGACGTTAGATGATCCTATAATGATGGAAGGCAATGAAGAATCCATTCCCTAATGTATTCTCCATTTCCAACTTAATATTAAAATAGAGGGGTTTTTAAGGGTCTCATCAAATTAACATACATCTCATGCATATAAATAAAAAATTGAACAGCATAAAATAATAATAATCCACTTATCGATATTAGTCCCTAAGAAGAGACATATAACGATCTATGGATTTGGAGCTATCACTATTAATCTCATTAAAAGCTCCCACTATGATGATTATGGACTTTGAGAGAATTCAATCCAAGCCAATAGATTGAATCCAAGGTCTAAGGTGGGTGTAGGTGATCGTAAAATAACACATTCGAAACATGCATGCTGTCTTGAAACACTTCTCTAAGCTTTCAAGTCCTTCAATCTGCTCCCTTGGCTTGATGGTCTCCACCATTGGCTTGTTGGGCTCTATCATGCTCCTTTGGGTCCACCATGCTCCTTAGTGCGCTCTCGATTACATAACATTTACATAATTTAAAGAAAGGGATACATAAGGGGAATGTGGGGTACATAAGAGAATGATAGAGAGAGAGGGAGAGGGAAGGTGGCATGCAAGCCCCAAATAAATTACATCACCTTAATAAAATTACAACTCTTGTAAATAATAACATCCCATTCATAAGACGGCCAATCACAATTGGTTTAAAGGGTATAGTCCATAATCATCATCCAAACACATACATACAATCTCATTGCATAATGTAAAGAAAAACTGTAAGCATTAAAACATATGGGCATTATGGTAATTCTCTTGAATGATTTACATTAATCTCATTAATGCATCCTAATCTTATTAGGTATTAACAAAAATATCCAGAATTAAATAAAGTCTTAACATTTAAGACATTTTAGTTTCAATTAATCAAATTAATTTAAACATATAAAGTTTCCTAAAATAACTCTAATATCCAATATTAGGGTTTCCTTAATTAAACAAATCAATTTCATTTAATTAAGAATTTCCAGATTTTAATTTAATCCCCAATTGTATTTTAAACCATTTAAAACATTATAAAATTAATCAATATTAATTAAATAATTAACATGGGAATTAAATAAAATCATTTAAATGATGAATTAGTGTATTAGGGTTTCCTAAAACCCTAAACCCTAAACGCATAACCCTAAACCCTAAATGCAAGCCCTAATCATTAAATTCCTTATGATTGGTCATTTAATGTCCAATCATTAAAACCCTAGGTTCATATGGTATTTAATAAAAGGGATTAGGGTTTAATTAATGCCAAATAGGGTATTAATTACCCTTAATTAATTACACTAATTAGGGTTTCCAAAACCCTAACCCTAGACATCATTTATGGTATTAATTATGCCCTAACAATTAATAACCATGATTGGTCATTTAATGACCAATCATTAACTCTTAATAAAGGTAATTAATATTCCAATTAGGGTTTTAATTAATGCCATAATGAAATTAGGGTTTCATCATTAACTCAAAATTAGGGTTTCATCCTTAACTCTATGCAGCCGTCACTACCAAGACGGCTGCCTGAGCTTGGCTAGGCTGCCATGGCCACCAACGACTGGGGAAGGCCATGTCCAGCCATGGGAGAACATCCTAGGAGTGTGGGACAAGCCTCTGGACACGTGAGGAGTGGTGGAAGTGGCTGCCATCATCAAAAACAATCAGGGTTTCCAAAACCCACTGCTGGAGCCATTGTTGCAGACCTTGAAGGTCACAATAGCTTCTAAATCCTTATCAATTCGACTCCTCCATTGAAACCAGCTTTTGTATCATGTCCCTACATGAAATACTAAGCTACTAGAAGAGGTTTGGATGATCAAATCATCACCAATTGTTCTAAACAATTAAAACAACAGTATGCTGCCCAGAATTTGACAGCATACTGTCCATGGTCAGAAATTGATTTAAAACCCAGCAAGATGAATGAATTAGGCTACCAAACGAATTTTCCCAGTATCCTACATGTCTTAGGAAACTAATGCAATTGGTTTCATGCAATTTGGAGTTCCCTAACTCAAGTTCTAATCAAAACTCCATTGATGACTTTTCTGCAGAGAAAATCTGCTATGCTGTTCATGAAAAATTTTCAAACTTTTTGAATCTTTTTCCATCAAAACCTTTTTGAAACTTAAAGAAAATCATATACACATGATATATAATGATCCTACAATGGATTTGCATCAAAAATACAGAAGCTTTGATTGAATTTAATTGCAAGAACCTCTGGGTTCTAAAACCCAGATTCGACCCTCTTCAGAAAACCCAGTTTTCCTTTTTCTTCTTCTTCCAATTCAAACCCTATACAACCTTTGCATCAATGGTTACCCTTAACCATGATTTAGAAGAGGAGTAGAAGAAGAATAGACCTAGGGTTCCAAACCCTAGGTTCGGCCAGAGAGAAGAACAATTCTGCAGTAAAAATTCTCCAGATTTTTGAATCATTCAACTACACCATAAATTCCAGCCCATATGTATTTTGTATTATGCATAATCATGGCTCTGATACCACTATTGGGAATCATACAAGAGGGAAAAATAGAAGTGCGGAATATAAAAATTTTCCCTTTGATTCCACAGCCCATGAATCTAACTATGCATATACAAAATCAAACCCTATCTATGAAGAGGGTTAGAACACTTACAGAATTTTTTGTCTTCTCCTTTTTGCTCCAAGCTTTGATTCCGGACAGTGGTGAATGAGCAGCCCAAGTGTGCTGCCTCCAACGGTATCCACACCTAGCTAGAGCTTCAAGTCTTTTCCTTCTTTTCCCTTGTTGTTGCTAGTGTAGGAGAAGAGAGGAGAGAGAGAGGGGGGGCTGGAAAATCTGGACAGCCCCTTGGGATTTCAACTTGTGATTATGTCACACATCATAAAGTGTGACTTATATAGTCCACACTAAAGGGGGCCGGCCCTAGGGGGGAAACCCTATTAGGGTGTTATGCAATTTCTCTAAATTGCACAATAACCCCTATAAATTATATCAAATATAAATAGGCCTCAAAGAACTATTCTTTATGCACTCATACCCTTTCTCTCATAGACTTTAAAGCTCATCTTGCATGATCAGTGTGTGACCCATTGGGTTCACATCATCAAGTAGTAGGAATAGCACGAGGTGTGCACGATGGAACTCTTTCCATTTAGGGTCTAATTGGAACTCCTTCCAATTCCCTAATTGATTATAACTCACTTATATCAATTAGGGCTTCTACTAACCATGAATAACACCTAGCATATGGTTCATGGTGTTGTCCTTAATGAAGTGAATAAGATCTAACATAGAACCCTTCTGTTATAGTTTGTAGGTTACAATTGCATCCTTCCATTTACACAATGTCTCCAATTGAACTAATAGGACATGGAAGTCTGTCAAGTCCCTAGTTCAATTACTTTATACTCATTCATAAATATCAACTCAATGATGAACTTATGGAAACTCCTTTCCATATTCACACTGCCATGGCCATGGACTGAATGAGTTATATTATGAATGCTATATGAGACATTCTCTCTCTTTTTCCTGAGAGTAATGGATTCCTTGTTGATCACTCACATGCCTTCATACACATAGCAATAGGGCCAATGAACACCTTTACAGACCCATGAATAGAATCTGCACTTAGTGTTATCAAACTTCTAAAGCTACATGCATAAGGTAACTATGGTGTCTCAGGTCTAAGGATTACTTGTACCACTATAACATTGAGAAACTGATTGACAGGCAGGTTAAAACTCCATTCAGTTTATCTCAAATCTTTGGTCACATTCAGTGTACCTATTCTATTAACAGGCACCCACCTGTTGGTTGTAGTGTCTCCACACAAATAGCTTGAGACCAGCTATCCTCCTATAGAGTCAACCTAACAAGTGCTAGTCCTATGGTTCATTACTGTCCATCATAGTGAACCTTCAACTAGGAATGATTTAGGAGTTTAGTACAGAGATATATTTACAGTCTCATAATTACAACTCTTTGTAATTCAATATTCTCAACTCTAACTCCTTGGACATATTATGTAAATATAAATGATGCATACAAACATAATAGAATAAGCCCTTTTATTAAATCAATAATAAATGTGATATACATAAATGAAATCAAATGATTGTTCCTTTATCCCTAAACAATCATCTCTATGATTGGCTCTAGGGCATAACTCTAACAGTTGGGTCCTACAAAGGCGGTTAACCGCTATGCCCCACCATCACTTAGCTTAGGTATGCACATAGGATTGCACCGAATGCTTTCCAATTGGAAATTCAACCTCCCTAAACACATTTGGGGATGAAATTAAGACTAATCAAGGTCAAATGAGTAGTCATAGAGTGAAAATCATGAGCCGATTCGAGCTAACCCGACATAGGTCTCTTAACCAACCTGAGCTTTATTGAGCCATTCTAATCCCGAACCATCAATTCATCGAATTGAACCCATAAACACCTTAAATGCATCCATATGAACTCCAATTGGAAACTTGAAGATCATTTCAAGGTCAAATGGAAAGTCTGTGACCTAAAAGACGGTTATGCCCCTCAAGTCACAAAAGTTCTTATTAACCCTCAAGATCAACTCCAAATCGAACCAAAATTCATACACATAATCCTCAAGACTCTAGAAACTCAATGCAAAAGACTAGACTCAAAAAGGAAACAAAAAGACACATGAAATGACAAACCCTAGCTAAGGTGGCAAAAATGGGGTGTAACACATCCTACCATGGCCATGGATTTAATGAGTTATATTATGAATGCTATATGAGACATTCTATCTCTTTTTCCTAAGAGTGATGGATTCCTTGTTGATCACTCACATGCCTTCATATACATAGCAATAGGGCTAATGAACACCCTTGTAAACCTCTATAAGGATTTACACTTAGTGTTATCAAACTTCTAAGGCTACATGCATAAGACAACTATAGTGTCTCAGGTCTAAAGATTAGTTATACTACTATAACAATGAGAAACTGATTGAGAGGCAAGTTAAAACTCCACTCAGTTGATCTTATGTCTTTGGTCACATTCAGTGTACCTATTCTAGTAATAGGCACCCACATGTTGGTTATAGTGTCTCCACACAAATAGCTTGAGACTAGCTATCCTCCTATAGAGTCAACCTAACAAGTGCTAGTCCTATGGTTCATTACTACCCATCATAGTGAACCTTCAACTAGGAATGCTTTAGGAGTTTAGTACAGAGATATATTGATAGTCTCAAAATTACAACTTTTTGTAATTCCATATTCTCAACTCTAACTTCATGGACATATCATGTAAATAGTAAATGATGCTTATAAACATAATAGAATAAGCCCTTTTATTAATTCAATAATAAATGTGACATACATAAATGAAATCAAATGATTGTTCTTTATCCCTAAAGCATCATCTCTGTAACTGGCAGTAGGGTATACAACTAATAGTCGACACGTGTGGTGACACCGTAGAGATTGATTGACAAACCAGGTGAGTAAGGGTAGTGATACGAAACGAAGGGAGGCTCTTTGGGACTCTATGAGACTTGGATCACTAGTTAGTTCTTTGTCTTTCTTACTTTAGATACACATTGTGATTTCTGTACCTCCTTTCTTGCTCTTATGGACCAATGATTTTGCCCACATTCTCTCTCCTTTTCTCCTTTCTTTTTACCCCCCTTTTTTTAGTGAAACCTAAGACCCCTTTTATAGTGAGGCCAAGTACGGCCTTACGACAAAGGAGGGGGTATAGCTGCCCATAAGACCTACCTAAAGTGTCACTTTAGAGGCTAGCTAATATCCTCTTGAGGGTGTAGACACGTACCCCATTTTCATCCTCTAATTTCGCACCTTTCCACTTTAAGAGCATTATCACATGTAGATTTTTCCATCATTTTGGCACCAAATCTTTTTAGTTAGACTCCATACATCCCAAAGAATCCATGGTATCTTCTAGGGTTCAATTTGGTTAAGTCTTGATAGCTAATAAAAACTTTTGTGACTTAAAGGGCATTTATGTCATTTCACTTGCATAATTCTTAT
Source organism: Liquidambar formosana (assembly GCA_039720395.1). Taxonomy (NCBI): domain Eukaryota; kingdom Viridiplantae; phylum Streptophyta; class Magnoliopsida; order Saxifragales; family Altingiaceae; genus Liquidambar; species Liquidambar formosana. The sequence continues at coordinate 6,216,373 of CM077831.1, forward strand.
TTGATATCCAATTCTCAAAAATTTCATCCCAGGATGAATCCTAATGATCTTAGGATGTCATTTGTAGGCTTGGTTTAAAGTTTGGTTAAGTTTGGAGATGATTTGATGATCCAAGGTAGGCTCAGTTTGACTCTGTTCATCGGACCTTCTTATAACTACTTCCTAATTTGATCCAATTGAGTCAAATTAATGCTTCATTAATATCAATTGAGTTTTAGTAAAGGTATACTAATGCTTGGAATCATTTTCAGAAGAATATGATTGCAACTAGGACTCCATTAGGGTTCAAACCCTAATGTTGCCCTAGTGAGCCTCAATTGATCTCCATGAGCCATACGGGCTTAACCCTTGATTAATTGACCAAGTGTGACTCAATTAGGAGTGTTTCAATCATATTTTAAGTAGAGAATTGATCCATGGTCGTTTTAAATCCTAAATCAATGAATTTGGACTTAAAATGGACTAAATACATAGCTTTAAGGGATAAGAATGCACAAAAGAAGGCAAAAATGGCTACTGGTAGCCGTTTGGTCAACTTCAATGGCCAAATGGCCACCTTCAGAGGCCAAACGGCCACTCAAGGTGCCCAAACAGCCACCAAGGGTGCCCAATTGGCCTTTGACGGTGTTTTACCCTATTTTAACCTCTCTAGACTCCTTCTCTTATTATAATTCGAATTTCCTCTAGATTTTTAAAGAATTTGAGATAGGAACCAGCTCTTGTAAGTGATTTAGAGCCCTTGGATCATCCCTAGCTAGATATAATCCTATCCATTCATTCCATCCACCTCCCACTATAAATAGGGGTCTTCCCTTCCTTGATTCTCCATCAAGTCTTAGTAGAGTTTTCCTAAGCAAATGAAGAGCTTGAATTCTTGAGTGTGGGGTGAACATTCCTATTAGTATCCCTTCACTTGAGACTCATTCTAAGAAGAGCTTGGGCTCAATAGTTAGTGGGGAACATTCCTATTAGTACATTCTAGATTGCGATCCATTCTAGAGCTTCAAGGCACAAAACCTCTGCCCGACTTTCAACTCCCTCCCCTGAGGCCATCTTAAAAGTTGAAAGCGTCGAAGTTCTGCACGACTTTTGACTCAAAAACCCCGAGGTTGCAAACAGAACTCTGCCTCAGTTTTGTCAGGTATAATTCCTAAACTCCATTGCCATGATGTAGTTGTTTATGTGATAATGCATGCTCCTATAAGTTTTATTATTCATAGGATTGTATTAGGGTTTTGATCCTAAATCAAGCGAGTTTTTAAACCAAAGTTGTTTCTTTCAAAGTAAGTTGTTTTTTAAAAGAAAGTATCTGATTATGGATTAGATTCTAATAGAGTCCTACGAGGAGTGAAACTCTTCCCCCCAAATGATTTGTTCAAACTACGTGGACTTTGATCTTCGCCGGAAGTACGTAGGCTGCTTACTTGAGCCCAAGTCCAACTTAGCTTAGATTTTATCTTTCAATTTTCATAATTTTTAGTTATATTACATGGTTAAAATTAATTAAGCCCAATCAATAATTGAGACCAATTTATCGGGCGAAATGGGTACCTACAGGTTGTGGCTCGGAACCTTCCCATTTCGTAACGTAGCCCCCAAATCCTTGTTTTGTTAGGATTATGCCCTAGAGCCAATCATAGAAATGATTATTTAGGGATTAGGAACAATAATTTGATTTCATTTATGTATGTCACATTTATTATTGATTTAATAAAAAGGCTTATTCTATTATGTTTATATGCATCATTTATATTTACATAATATGTCCATGGAGTTAGAGTTGAGAATATGGAATTACAAAGAGTTGTAATTTTGAGACTGTAGATATATTTCTGTACTAAACTCCTAAAGCATTCCTAGTTGAAGGTTCACTATGATGGACAATAATGAACCATAGGACTAGCACTTGTTAGGTTGACTCTATAAGAGGATAGCTGGTCTCAAGCTATTTGTGTGGCGACACTATAATCAATAGGTGGGTGGCTATTAATAGAATAGGTACACTAAACGTGACCAAAGATATGAGATAAACTGAATGGAGTTTTAACCTGCCTGTCAATCAGTTTCTCATTGTTATAGTGGTACAAGTAATCCTCAGACCTGAGACACCATAGTTGTCTTATGCATGTAGCTTTAGAAGTTTGATAACACTAAATGCAAATCCTTATAGGGGTCTGCAAGGGTGTTCATTGGCCCTACTGCTATATGTATGAAGGCATGTGAGTGATCAACAAGGAATCCATCACTCTCAGGAAAAAAAGAGAGAATGTCTCATATAGCATTCATAATATAACTCATTAAATCCATGGCCATGGTAGGATGAATATGAAAAGAGTTTCATGAGTTCATCAATGAGTTGATATCTATGAATGAGTATAAAGTAATTGAACTAGGGACTTGACAGACTTCCATGTCCTATTGGTTCAATTGGAGACATTGTGTAGATGGAAGGATGTAATTGTAACCTATAAACTATAACAGAAGGGTTCTTTGTTAGATACTTATTCACCTCATTAAGGAAAACACCATGAACCATATGCTAGGTGTTATTCATGGTTAGTAGAAGCCCTAATTGATATAAGTGAGTTATAATCAATTAGGGAATTGGAAGGAGTTCCAATTAGACCCTAAATGGAAAGAGTTCCATTATGCACACCTCGTGCTATTCCTACTACTTGATGATGTGAACCCAATGGGTCACACACTCATCATGCAAAAAGGGCTTTAAAGTCTATAAGAGAAAGGGTTTTAGTGAATAAAGAATAGTTCTTTATAGGCCTATTTGTATTTGATACAAATAATAGGGGTTAATGTGTAATTAAGTGTAATTACACATAACCCTATTAGGGTTTCTTCTCTATGGCCAGCCCCCTTAGTGGGCTGCATATATAAGTCACACTTATGTGTGACATGGCATAATGTTTGCACACTCCTAACCCCAGTCGTCCAAAGAGTTGGAGGCTCTCTTCTCTCTCTCTCTCTTCTCCACCTCTAGCAACAACAAGGAAGAAGAAAGAAAAGGCTTGAAGTTCTAGCTAGGTGTGGATACCGTTGGAGGCAGCACACTTGGGGTGCTCATTCACCGCTGTCCAGATTCAAAGCTTAGAGCAAAAAGGAGAAGACATTCAAACTGTGAGTGTTCTAACCCTCTTCGTAGTTAGGGTTTGATTTTGTATTATGCATAGTTAGATTCATGGGATTGGGAATCGTAAGAAAAATTTTTATATTCCACCTTTGTATTTTTCCCTTTTATTCGATTCCCAACATGTTTTTGGTTCAAGACTTGCCTATTTTCCATAATATAGAGTCAAATTTGTTTTTATCAAACAAATCTTTTAGTGGTTTCCTTGTACCCTAAAAATGACATGGCGACTCCTTTGCTTTTTGAAACCCTTTTAAGAGTAGAACGAAACTCGATTCCCCTGAGTCAATTTCCAGTGTCCACAGTTTGGTGACTCCATTGGGGATTATGGAAGGCTAAACTCAAACTTATTTATTGGGCTTAATAAATTTCGTTATTAATTAAATTGATCACTATCATTCTTTTGCATTGCATACCTGCATCAATGTATCCTTACCAATGATCGGCTACACTAGACCTTTGATGGTGTAGCTATCAACTCCATTTCCTCGTACTGAATGGTTCGCTGTTCAGGTATATCATATGAGTAGGTAGTACCGCTAGACCCACGCAAATTCCATAATTCACATGTGGTTAGGTATAAAACCTCTCTAGCAACTGGGGAACTTTTCAACCACCTAAATTTATGTAGAATAGAGACATATTTGGCTCACTTTGCTATAATGTCAAATCCATGTTGTTGTGTTGCTTGTTTTTATACATGCTATGTGATTAAGTGAACAAGGTATAACCCAATCTACTGACCCTGGTATGTCCACCCACCTAATGCCCTACAAGGTATGTTATGGATGGGTCATCTTACTAAGGTCATGTCCTGTTAGACCTCATACATATCAAAATGGTCATAGACCTTTGATTGAGAATCTATTGGGCCATTATGATGCCTAATTCTTTGTTATTGATCCTTCCATTACAACTTAGGGTCATTTGTTTCTATTTCCTTAGTATGTTTTTGTACCTTTATGTTAGGATTATGCCCTAGAGCCAATTATAGAGATGATTGTTTAGGGATTAGGAACAATCATTTGATTTCATTTATGTATGTCACATTTATTATTGATTTAATAAAAGGGCTTATTCTATTATGTTTATATGCATCATTTATATTTACATAATATGTCCATGGAGTTAGAGTTGAGAATATGGAATTACAAAGAGTTGTAATTTTGAGACTACAGATATATCTCTATACAAAACTCCTAAAGCATTCCTAGTTGAAGGTTCACTATGATGGACAGTAATGAACCATAGGACTAGCACTTGTTAGGCTGACTCTATAAGAGGATACACTACAACAAAAACACTCTATTGCAACGAAAGTTATTGCAACAACGCAAGATATAGTGGTAATATCCTGCGTATTGCAACAACAAAATTTTTGTCGTTGCAATAAACACTTAAAAGAGGCCACATTCTCCCGCCAAATGGGACGAGGTTGGCGCCATGTGCTATTGCATCAATAGTTATTGTTGCAATAACATATTGCATTGAGTATATTTGTTGCAATAACATATTGCATCAAGTGCTTTTGTTGCAATAAAGCATGACTGTATCGCATCAATAATTATTGTTGCAATAGGGTCCTTGCATCGGGAATAGTTGTTGCAATAGGCTATTGCATTAAAAACTATTGTTGCAATAGGCCAACATTCTCCCCCCACGTAAGGAGTGACTTGTACCATGCGCTATTGCATCAAACACCGTTGTTGCAATAACATATTGCATCGAAAATGTTTGTTGCAATAGCATATTGCATCGAGTACTTTTGTTGCAATAAAACATGACTGTATCGCCTCAATAATTAATGTTGCAATATGATATTACATCAGGAATGGTTGTTGCAATAGTCACTTAAAAGGGCCCACATACTCCCGCCAGATGGAGGGTGACTCGTGCCATGAGCTATTGCATCAAAAACTGTTGTTGCAATAACATATTGCATCGAGTATGTTTGTTGCAACAACATATTGCATCGAGTACTTTTGTTGCAATAGAGCATCACTCTATTGCATCAATAATTAATGTTGCAATATAATATTACATCAGGAATGGTTGTTGTAATAGGATATTGCATCAAGAACTATTATATTAATAGGCCCACATTCTCCCCCCCATATGGAGACACGCCCCATACAAAGGAGATACGCACCATGCGCTATTGCATCACTCCCCCCATATGGAGACGCACCCCATATGAAGGAGATTCGCACCATGTGCTATTGCATCATTCCCCCTATACAGAGGCACACTCGATACAAAGGAGATTCACACCATAGGCTGTTGCATCAAAAACAATTGTTGCAATAACACATTGCATCGAGAATGTTTGTTACAATAGCATATTGCATTAAGTACTTTTATTGTAATAGAGCATGACTGTATCGCTTCAATAATTAATATTGCAATATGATATTGCATCGGGAATGGTTATTGCAATAGTCACTTAAAAGGGCCCACATTTTCTTATATACGGAGGGTGACACGCGCTCTATACGAAGGAGATTTGCGCCATGCACTATTGCATCACTCCCCCCATACGCAGGTACGCCCAATACAGATGAGATTCATGCCATGCGCTATTGCATCAAAAACTTTTGTTGCAATAACATATTGCATCGAGTACTTTTGTTGCAATAGAGCATGACTGTATCACATCAATAATTAATGTTGTAATAACATATTGCATCGAGAATGTTTGTTGCAATAGCATATTGCATCGAGTACTTTTATTGCAATAGAGCATAACTGTATCGCATCAATAATTAATGTTGTAATATGATATTGCATCGAGAATGATTGTTGCAATAAGATACTGCATCAAGAACTGTTGTTGCAATAAGGTATTGCATCGGTTACTTTTATTGCAATAGAAACTACAACAAAAATAGTCGTCCATAGCATGCAAAGTACGCCATGCATGACTTTTAACGGCGTACAAAAAAATGCCGTCTTGGGCAACGCCGTAGAAAACCATTGTATATCCACGACGCACTTTGCACGCCGTAAATATGGTATATTACACACCATAAAATTACATTAACAGCCTTCTAAATACGCTATGCATTACATTTCTACGACATACATGGCACACCGTGAATAAGTTTTCTACGGCATACTATGAATGCTATAAATAAGTTATCTACGACATAGAATGCACGTTATTAATAATGTTCCTATGGCATAAAATGCAAGCTGTGAATAATTTATCTACAGCATACATGGCACGCCGTGAATAAGTTTTCTACGGCATACCATGAATGCCGTAAATAAATTATCTACAGCATATAATGCACACTGTTAATGTGACCCTTTTTGTTTTTTTAAAATATCCTAGTTTTAATCCTTTTGATATTCACCTATTTACTGTTCAATAATTTCTGGCTCACATACATTTTAAAGCAATAAGTATGCACCAATTTGTAATCCAATAATCCATGATTACTACTAAAATTAGAAGTCAAACAAAGTGCACATTATATTCATTGATCTAATGAGAACAATACAAAAAGCTGCCACTCATAGACAAGATAGCTACAACCCATCCAAAAAACAATCTCTCATAGACAAAAATGCTACACCCTTCCAAAAAAAATAATGTTTCTCATCTATGTTTGTTTTTAAGACAAGCAAAAATCTATAACTTTCAACTTCTCTTTTCTGAACTTCCAAATAGTTGATATCCAGCTTGAATTTGCATATGAGATTAAGATAAAGCAGCTTGAGCAGTAACTTGTGCCAAAGCCTGCTGATGGGACATACCAAAAGGGCCTGCATGGATTTCACATAAATAAATGAACAGCAAAACACATCACCAAACAAAAAGACAAGAAAACAGAGGAGAAAACAAAAAGAATTAAGAAAAAGCAGAAAGTAACATTTTTTCAGGGACGTGATAACACAATAATAAAAGTATTTTAAGCACCTTTGTAGTAGGGGCCTAAAAAATGAATAAAAAAGAGTAGAAAGTGCTTTATGCTATCATAGGCAAGTGCAATCAGTCAGTATGTTAAACAATTGATTTGTGTGAATTTATAAAATCAACTATAAGTAACCAGTTAAATAAAATTAGCATACATTAATCTGTTAGGCATTTAGGCCCCTGCCCTGCCTTAACCCAATTTTTTAATATATAGAATTGGAACCTCACTATTTATCATGAAGCAGGACATTAATGGAACAAGATTTCTTTCAATTGGGCAATAACAGAGGAGACCATTCCCCATTTAGAAACCAACTCATTTCCATCCCAACCCCGGATATCAAGAAACTGATCATAAATCATGTCAAGTTAACACAGCACATATCCTCCTCCCCACCCCTACCCCCTAAAAAAAAAAACCAAAGAGAGAGAGAGAGAGCACATATCTAAATCAAATTATGAACTGATTGAAGCTATGATTAGTGCAAAAGGAGGTGATACACCTAGTCTGCCTTCTACACATCATACACTTGTTGAGAAAGAACCACTTCCTAGATATCAGGTGGTCAAGCTTGATAACGTATCCAGAAACCCCATCCAAGGATGTACATATCCATCTCTTCTTTGTTATCAAGCATGAATTGCGATATAGAAATAACTTTAGCCCTTTGGTCCATATACTTCCATGCATGCATGTATACTAGAAAAACACTTGGCTGCTTTGGATATGGAATGTAACTGCTTTTTTTTGGGGGGGGTAGATTTGTAGAATTAACTAAAGCTGCTGCCAAATATTATCGTAATTACTATATTGCGAGGAAACCTATTGAAATACAGTCTCATTATCTCAAAGATTGTAAACGTTACAAGGCCCATGGGAACCTTCAAAATACACAAGTTCACATTAAAAAGAAAAAATAAAAAAAGAATATAATTCATCCATAGTTGTTGACACCCAATTTTGTACCGCCTGACAATTTTGGACCACCCCTAAGCCCAATGATGAAGGGCAGCAGCAGATGGACTACCACGAGCGAGCCCGAAAGACCCATGCAGGAACAACGTGGCTTTTTGATAGTTTTTGATACCCCATGATCATATGAGCATGGTTCATGCACATACGTGCATCTTCCATGCACGTACGATCATGCAACCTGGTTTTTTTATACCCCATGATCGTACGAGCATGGATCATGCACGTACGTGCATCTTCCATGCACGTACGATCATGCCCTTTATTTTTGAAATTTTCAGCTTTTCCCCCCCAAATCGTTTCTTTCCTTGTGAAGCCCCTATGCTGACAGCTGCTTAGTGGCGGCTGAGAAACCCTAATAGACCCCGAATTAAACCCTAGTCCTTGCCTATATATACCCCACTTTTATCTAAGAGAAAGGATCCCAACTTTTGCACCTAGCCTCCAACCCGAAAGATCTGAAAACTGATAGTTGTGACTACGAGAGGTCTGGAAGGCAAGCTCGTGGAGAAATTGCTGTTGCCCGTACCTGAGGGTAACGATTTTCAATCCTTTATTCCATTTCCTTGTGATTTAACGTGATTATTAAATATATGAAATGTGCATAACATCCTCCACATCCCTTTCATTTAATGGTTAGCATTCAGATTCGTTTTAGCATCTATTCGTCCCTTACATATGATATTCCATATTCTATATATTGTTCGGGTATATAGGATAGGTAGAATTCCGCAATCATATTTCTTCATTAATTCTTGGTATTCGATTCACATGATTTAGGACTACATGTATGAATATTGTTTATTGCATCTTCATTAGCATTCACTATCATTCCATCATCTAGGTTTAGGCCATCCTATTATCCTTAAATCGCATTGTAGCCATTTCATTGCATATATTCAAGTTATAGATCCGTTCGGGCACAACATGGTAAATGCAGGATGAGATTTTTGTAGGCACGTACGTACGTACGTATGAGATGCACGTACGTGCATCTCATATGCACGTACGTGCATGACCCACGTTTTGCAGACTAATCCTTGTTTTGCAGGCTGTGTAAGTATGATTCGACTCTGTTAAATGCTTTTGTTTCCTGTGTATATATTTATTTCTCTCGTTTTACCTTGATTTCATACCTATTTACCATTGTGTGCCATCGATTGAATTAAATCATTGAATTAATTGAATATGGTTAAGCCTAATTAAGTCCTTTTTAATTAAAGCCAATAAGTACATGTGGGGGCCGGCCTTGGCCGGGCGTAGATGGGTGCCTAACACCTTCCCAGCCGCGTACCCTAGCTCCGAACCCGAACGATCTCTGGTTATGGTAAGTTGGACCCTTCCAAAGGGTCAATTGGTTCCCGAAGCCAAATCGGGTGGCAACTCCTTTTTCGCCCTAATCATCCGTGGTTAGTGGCGTACTACCCTCGAGCCCGGGCGTGGTTCAGGACACGGCGCTCACAATGGCGACTCCACTGGGGATAGAGAGCTAGACTCCAAGGTATTTATTGGCTTTAATTAATTAGGAGACTTAATTGGGTAAAACCAAAATTGCACACACGCGCACAATTTTGGCATTTATTATCCCTCGATGGCAGTCTGATTAGAGACCCGGGTTCCATTTAGTTCCTATGGGCAACTCGATTCAGCACCATCAACCCACGGCCTGTGCCACTAGCCTGTAATAAGCTAGTGAGTACGTTAACGGGTTGCTCTTTGAGCACCCTAGCCTGGGTGACCCTTGAAGGAGAAGTACCCTAATTGACCGACCACACTAATGTCCCCCACAGACCATTGCATAGCCTTGATTGAATGTGTGTCATTATGCATGTCATGTTGCATTTGCACTTAGGCCTATGATGTTTAGGTTAGGGGGCAAAGCCCATCATTGTCTATTATCTTTTCAAGTCCATGCCCAATTGAGAGGTGAGGTGTGTGATCATGTAATTGGACCCAAGCCAAAAAAAAAAAAAAAAACAAAAAAAAACAAAAAAAAATCCAAAAAAAAAACAAAAAAAAAAATCAAAAAAAAATATGGGCTTGGATCCAAATGAGAGTGAAAGATTGTGTGAATATTGTAATGGGCCTAGGTGCAAAAAAGGATGGACTTTGGTTGGTTATACCCAATGTGATACTTTAACTTCATGTGTCCTTAATGTGATTCTATGGGATTGTAGATCCATTATCATCTCATCTTCCTAGGGGCATCTTATTGATTGTAGTCATCTTATTTATTAGGGGTCTTAGGTTCTTTGTATCTCCTTTGATGTGTGGTCTTTTAGTTGGTCCATTTTAGGGGCATTAGGCCCATTCATTTTAAGTTTACATCTTTTCCTTTTTGGTTTTGTATGTTATTATCATAGGTCTTTAGTTGTCATTTTAGGAGTCTAGGTCCATTTGCATCCTCCATATTAGGTCGTTGTCATTTGTTCATCTCATTCTGAGTGTGTCTAGGTTCTCCCTTTGGTTCAACCCCTTTAGTCTTTATTTGTCTTCATCTTATTCCAGGGGCATGTTTGGATGGAAATTGATATGAAATCATTATGAATAATCAAAGTAAATAGCTTTTATAAGGATAAACACATTCCTTGCAGGGGTAACCAATCATTGCTTGGGTTCATAATTCATTTGAAAGGTTAGAAAGAGCAGAAACATCACAAACCACTGAAATGGATGCTGAACAAGATTTGGTGAAGAAGCTGGAAGAAATGATGGCAAAGATGATGGAAAGATCAATGGCTCCTATCTTGAAAAGACTCCAGAAGATTGAAGTTAACCAGGGTAAACAGACAGGTGAGACTGGGGAAGAGGATGAAGATTTTATTTTTGATGAAAAAGACCATGAGGACTACCTTAAGAAGAAAGAAACTGAGGCTAAGAAGAAGGAAGCTGAAGCTAAAAAGGAATCTGAAGCTGAGAAGAAAGCTAAAAAGAGAGAGGTGCAAGACATTTCTGATGAGGTAGAAAAAATGAAGACTATTTTGAGGAAATCTCAAGGTGTTGAAGAGTACATGCTAGACATGGATGAGTTATGCCCATTCCCGAACGTCCAATTACCCCCAAAATTCAAGATGCCAAAGATGGATGTGTTTGATGGGACTAGTAATCCTCGCAATCACTTGAAACAGTACATTCTAGCAATGAAACCTATGGGACTTTCTGAAGAGCAAATTGTGCATTGTTTCCCTAGAACTCTTAATGGCGATGCTATGAACTGGTACCTTTCCTTGAACAATGCAAAGACCCGAGACTGGAAGGAGCTGGCTATGGAGTTTGTGCACCATTATAACTACAATGTCCAACTTGATGTCACTCTACGAGATTTAGAGACCACTAAGCAGAAGAGTAATGAGACATTCTCTGAGTTCTTGACAAGGTGGAGGGCTAAAGCCGTTAAAATGCCTAATCGTCCAACTGAGAAGGATCAGGTGCGCATGATTGTGAAGAATCTTCTGCCGATTTTCGGAAGACCATTGATGCCGATACCATTGAAGACTTTTGAGGATTTGTATGATGCTGGTATACAAGTTGAAGATGGCATGGATAGTGGGTTGATTGACAAAAATGATGGGAAGAAGCGTGCATATGGATTTGGCAGCTCGAGTGCAAGTAATGGTGGCAAGCCGAATGAGGTGAATGCCGTTAATCCGCGTAATGGACCTAGAGAATTCTTCCCACTTGGTGTGTCCCTATCTACAGCCCTTTAGAATTTGGTGAAAAGAGGAAAGTTGAAGCCACTAGATCCTACTCCTATCAACAAATCAGCACCTAACTACAATGAGAATGAGTACTGTGATTTTCACCAGAGTCGTGGCCATCACACTGATAAATGCGGACGTCTCCGCCATACCATTCAGGACATGATTGATTCGGGGAAGCTTCCTAAACCAGGATTGCCTAATATATCGATGAATCCACTTCCAAACTATCATGCCATGCCACCTCCAAATGGGGATGGGGCGTCGTGGATTTGAAAGAAAATGGTTGCTTAGTTTCTTTGGTTTTAAGATATTATTTGAATAATTGGTCATTTTGAATGGATTTTCATTATGACTGTTTCTTTTGCTTATCAATGAATGGTTTGCATTAATTGCCTGCTTTCGTTAAATTTGATGTGGTTTGCCTTTCTAACACATGAGTTAATATGCTTGCCCTTTTAATACTTGAATTGTGAACAATGAAAATCAAAATGAAGAGAGGCCATCATTTCTACTATCCTCCAAAAGAAAAGAAAAAATCCATTGCTAACCCTTTTGAGCCTAAATTATTTCTTTTTTTGATACCCTTGTCAAGGAATACCCCCCTACGCTAGGGGCAAATTTTAAAGAAGTGTTGTTTGAAAGAAGGGGTAGTATATTATAATAAAAAAAAAAAAAAAAAAAAAAAAAAAAAAAAAAAAGAGAAAAATTGAGAAAAAGAGAAAGAAAGAAAGAAAAAAAGAAAAGAAAAATGGTGCTAGAATGAAAAAAAAAAAGAGAAAGAAAGAAAGAAAGAAAAAAAAAGAAAAGAAAAAATGGTGCTAGAATGAAATAGCAAATTGATTACCAAGCTGGGAAATGAAGTGAAGGAACATCATTGAGGTAATCCTTGACAGATAGGAACCCATGGAAATAAATTTTGAGCCTTTATTATCTTTTCTTTCTTGAGCCTAGAACCCTGAGCCTACATTACAGTCCAGATAAAGTCCTCTCTGATTGATTGAAGTTGTTTAAATGAACTACATAAGGCTTGATCCCTTCTTGGGTACGTAGGCAACCTTTAGAGGTGCAGCCACATTATTATTCATGCAAGGGGCATGTGCCAAAAGACTCATGTGTTGGAAGATTGAACCATTGATAATTCAAAAGGGAGATTGGGATTTTATTAATGTTTTCCATGCCATGGAAGAAGGTCTCAAGCGATGAGAATAATTCTTTGAAGGTGCTGATGGGTTGATTATAGGAAGAATAAGGAGAAGAAGGCCCGCTAGGTTGAAAACCCGAAAGGGCGGCCTAGGCAAAAGTTAGGGCATGAGGAAAATGAAAAGATGAAAAAGAAAAAAATATATATAAGAAAAAATAATAACATGAAGAAAATAATGAAGGAGGGATTTCAAGCAAGGGGCAAGGTGAACCTTGCGGGGATGTGTCCCAAAATAAGATAATATTTCAAAGATTATCCATGTTGGTCTCATGAATCAATTTCCTCCTTAGTGTGTCTTGGGAGTCTTCTCATCTAAGGGCTTTTGTTTTATAAGTCATTTTTTGTTATCCATCCCTTAGACTAGGGTCTGTTTTTGTCGTTATTCCTTGAAATAGAGTCTGCATTCATGTAACTTCATATCTTTGTGCATTCCCTAAGGAAGGGATGAGGTTTGTTTGCTTATGCATTCCTAGGGAAAGGAATTGCATTTCTTTTTTATCCACAGGGACAAGGATAAAATTTCCATGCTTGTTTATGATCCACAGGGACAGGATCGTGCTTTTATCCATAGGGACATGGATAAAATTTTTATACTTGTTTATGATCCACAAGGACAGGGATCGTGCTTTTATCCACAGGGACATGGATAAAATTTCTACGTTTGTTTATGATCCACAGGGACAGGGATCGTGCTTTTATCCACAGGGACAGGGATAAAATTTTTATGATCCACAGGGACAGGGATTGTGCTTTTATCCACAGGGACAGGGATAAAATTTTTATGATCCACAGGGACAGGGATTGTGCTTTTATCCACAGGGACAGGGATAAAATTTCTATGTTTGTTTATGATCCACAGGGACAGGGATCGTGTTTTTATCCACAGGGACAAGGATAAAATTTCCATGCTTGTTTATGATCCACAGGGACAGGATCGTGCTTTTATCCATAGGGACAGGGATAAAATTTTAACTGCTTGTTTATGATCCACAGGGACAGGGATCGTGCTTTTACCCATAGGGACAGGGATAAAATTTCCATGTTTGTTTATGATCCACAGGGAAAGGGATCATGCTTCTATTCCCCGGGAAAGGAATAAAATTTTCATATTGATCTTTTTCAGTTGGTAGTTTCGAGGAATTACCTACTGAGTGCCCCCATTGTTCTGCATGAACTACGCTAGGTCTGATCTCTGAAAGGAGTACGTAGGAAGTTAGGCGAAGCCTAATCCGACCCTTATGCATGCATTTGCATTCATTACATGTGCACTTTTGGTTCAGGAAGGTCAGTTGGTTCAAAATGGTTTATCTTCTGGTCTTCCGATTTCAATCACTTTGTGAATGAAACCGAAAGAAGGGGCAACTGTTGACACCCAATTTTGTACCGCCTGACAATTTTGGACCACCCCTAAGCCCAATGATGAAGGGCAGCAGCAGATGGACTACCACGAGCGAGCCCGAAAGACCCATGCAGGAACAACGTGGCTTTTTGATAGTTTTTGATACCCCATGATCATATGAGCATGGTTCATGCACATACGTGCATCTTCCATGCATGTACAATCATGCAACCTGGTTTTTTATACCCCATGATCGTACGAGCATGGATCATGCACGTACGATCATGCCCTTTATTTTCGAAATTTTCAGCTTTTCCCCCCCAAATCGTTTCTTTCCTTGTGAAGCCCCTATGCTGACAGCTGCTTAGTGGCGGCTGAGAAACCCTAATAGACCCCGAATTAAACCCTAGTCCTTGCCTATATATACCCCACTTTCATCTAAGAGAAAGGATCCCAACTTTTGCACCTAGCCTCCAACCCGAAAGATCTGAAAACTGATAGTTGTGACTACGAGAGGTCCGGAAGGCAAGCTCGTGGAGAAATTGCTGTTGCCCGTACCTGAGGGTAACGATTTTCAATCCTTTATTCCATTTCCTTGTGATTTAACGTGATTATTAAATATATGAAATGTGCATAACATCCTCCACATCCCTTTCATTTAATGGTTAGCATTCAAATTCGTTTTAGCATCTATTCGTCCCTTACATATGATATTCCATATTCTATATATTGTTCGGGTATATAGGATAGGTAGAATTCCGCAATCATATTTCTTCATTAATTCTTGGTATTCGATTCACATGATTTAGGACTACATGTATGAATATTGTTTATTGCATCTTCATTAGCATTCACTATCATTCCATCATCTAGGTTTAGGCCATCCTATTATCCTTAAATCGCATTGTAGCCATTTCATTGCATATATTCGAGTTATAGATCCGTTCGGGCACAACATGGTAAGTGCAGGATGAGATTTTTGTAGGCACGTACGTACGTACGTATGAGATGCACGTACGTGCATCTCATATGCACGTACGTGCATGACCCACGTTTTGCAGACTAATCCTTGTTTTGCAAGCTGTGTAAGTATGATTCGACTCTGTTAAATGCTTTTGTTTCCTGTGTATATATTTATTTCTCTCGTTTTACCTTGATTTCATACCTATTTACCATTGTGTGCCATCGATTGAATTAAATCATTGAATTAATTGAATATGGTTAAGCCTAATTAAGTCCTTTTTAATTAAAGCCAATAAGTACATGTGGGGGCCGGCCTTGGCCGGGCGTAGATGGGTGCCTAACACCTTCCCATCCGCGTACTCTAGCTCCGAACCCGAACGATCTCTGGTTATGGTAAGTTGGACCCTTCCAAAGGGTCAATTGGTTCCCGAAGCCAAATCGGGTGGCGACTCCTTTTTCGCCCTAATCATCCGTGGTTAGTGGCGTACTACCCTCGAGCCCGGGCGTGGTTCAGGACACGGCGCTCACAATAGTCAATAGACCCACACTATCTAATAATGTCATTAAAGCAAATTGAAGGTCAATGAGTGTAAATCATTCCTTAGGCTAATTCGGTAACTCACATTTCCTATGACAAACAAGGCAATGTCTTAGATTTTTCCTTTATTAAAAAAAGACTTGCTGAGCAAATTTGCTTGAAAATGGTTTTAAAACACTAAAATCCAGTCTTCTGATGCATATTTGCATCAATTTGTCCAAGAAAATTTAAAATAAAAATAAAAAGTTCATTTGTTTAGATATTTTACTTGGTAGTCTGGTATCTATCTCAAACTTCAATAAAGTTTCAGATATGTAGCCATAATAACAGATTTAAACTTCATCATGGCAGATCTAGTCCTTCAGTAAATCATGATAAAATGCTTAATAAAGACAATGTAAAAGACAACTTACCCATAGACCATAACAGGTATCAGATCACGACCAGATCTTGCGACAATAGGATCAAAACCCTCCTGCCAAATAGAAAGGACAAATAACAAGGTAAAAACAAAATATACAACTTACACAATAAATCAAGTATATGATGATAATCAAATATATCTTCATCAAAAATGTTCTCCAGGCAGACCAAGTTCTGTAAATCATGAAGCCAGAATCATCACCGCTCCATTGTAAACTAAGTTCTGTAGATCCTCATGGATCCTAGCTATGGCAGTCATCACGACAAAACTATTTATCTTTGGGGAGTTCCTGATGCAAATAGAATGAAAATTAATTACTGCCAATACAAGTGTCATATAACTTGTAAGTTCTACATCCTTTAGATAAAATACATATGTAAATAAGTACTACAAAGCTCTTAAAATTACTTTTAAATCACATAGACCCTCATTCCGCAAGCAACCTACATGAAACTCCTTTTCACACTGAACCAAAATGAAGAGTGAGATTACAATAATAACAAACAAAAATCAGAATTTAAAACAAAAAAATAACAGGCACAAGAAAGAAAATATGCAAGACACACTTGGTCACAGATCATAACCGTCCGATCGTCAAATTTAGCAACACTGAAATCATGGTGCCTAATAATCATAACAAAGAAAAGGTTCAGTTATTAACAAAAACATAAAGCAGTACATAGTATTGCTGGCAGAAAACATAAAGACGAGCGATCAATAGAGATATGTATATTATTATAAAAATCAGGGCTGATTAAGCAAAAAAAATCACTAGATATATGGACTGCATGAAGATTGAAAGAATTTCAACTCAAAAGAGCAATTAAAGGTTTTCAATGGATAGGAAGCATCTGTACTGGTTAATTACACTTTCTTAACACCTAGTAGCTAGAAAAAATCATATTATGACAGAAGGAAGCACCAAGTACAGGATTGAAGCTAGTAACCTAGAAAAATTCCACATTGTAGACCCTCCAATTTGGTATATGTCCATTTGTCCTTCCCCAATTTTATATTTTCTACACATTCAATATCTCAATTCCATACCTGTGCCCTCTAAGTTAAAATAACCCAACGAATCTAACCTATTTACTTTCACAATTGCTGCCCCAGGTTTATAGAAGCCAATATCACCAAAATTTTCAACAATTTAAGGGTGTTTTTTTTTTTTTTTTGGTAATTTCTGCACTTGATCACTAAGGTTATAATTTTTCCCAGCAGCGGGGATACGAATTACAAAGAATAAAAGCCATGAAAAACAACAAAGGGCATCTTCGAAAAAAAGAAACCCCTTATATAAGTTATCAGCCAACTCTTTTGAAACTATAAGCATGACTATCGCCTATGAATGAAAACATAACAATCAAATGGGGAGAATTTGGGATGAGCCTCAAAACAAACATATCCTGCATAACAAACTACACAGACAAAGTTCACATTGTCTGATGCATGAAATATTTGATATATCAACAGATTCATTCAACTCAATAAACCTCTACCTGTGATATAAAATGGCATCCTTATTTCACCATCATTATGGAGATGTGATTTTTCTGTTCTTCTAAACCTAGGGGTGAAAACTGGGGAGGATGCCATTAAAACAGAGCTACTGAGTGTGCTGGAAGGCTTCACAAAGCTCATTTGTCGCGTTTGCAGCACCTTTGAACTGTTGAAGGAATCTCCTAAGTGAATGTGGCATGCACTAGAGAAAGGATAAGGTTTTACACAGAACCATAAAGAAAATGCTTTTCAAAGAACACAAGTTCAAAATGAATTATGAGTTTACGACACTAAATTCCATTAGTGAATGATAATGTTTTGTTGCTATTTAACTCTACATTAATGAAAAGAATTCAAGGATCCTCAGCCTGATTTGTCCTTCCAACAAGTACAAAACAATCTAGAGAAAGAAAAAAAACCGCGCCCAACCCTAACTTTGTTCAAGCTTGGACAATCACTTTTCTATAGGTTGGGCAAGCATAGACAGAAAAATGGCTGCTCAAACTAAATTTGGATTGGTCATGGGCAGAAAGCCCAGGCACCCCACCCCACCCAACCCAACCCAAAACCCAAATGTATATTATACATTATTGAGTTCTCCATATGTATATGAGCATTCACATTTTGTTTTTAATATAGATATACTTATGATCCTTATGATTACTTCTTTTTCCCTCTCTTTAGACCATCGGGTATTCCTTGTTCAATGGTTTGATGTTAATTTCTATGTTGTTTAATGGGTAGAATAGCTAAAGATTAATTATTGTGTTAATCGTAGGTAAACTAGATGAAGTATAATGAGTTTATTATTATTTTTGCTACAAATTAGTGTCTGAAATCACTCGGGTGTCATTTCCATTGGTTTGTATTTCAATATTTGCCAGAAATTGTTTATGAAATTAAGGGGATACCGCCTTTGATAGAACTGAATGACATAAAAAGATTTATGAAGCAACCCCATGTAGTTGGGATTGTTACTTTGCTGAGTTGAATTTATGAAAAAAAAAAGACTTAAGCTTCATACCAATCAAACAGTTCCCTGGACTATAGGAAAGTGATAGTCTTTGTTTTTCCTTTCATTTTTCCTTCCTTTTTTTTTTTTTTTTTTTTAAGATTATTAAGTACGTGTTAGTCTTATACAGTCCAACATTTCATGCTCATTCTCATACTTTTGATCTTATTTTCTATTCGTGTCATATTTTTATGATTATGTTGTTAACCTCATCTTTCCATCAAATCTTTATTGCGGATGTTCAGGTTACAAATTTACTATCAAGGGATCTAACAGACCACCATTGCTTAGTACCCAAGATCAGGTTTTTTACTCACTAATTACCATTCTGCAACCCTTTTAGCTGTGGAACTTCAAGGGCAGTTGATGTCCACAGTCCACTCCTCCATCCTAGCTTGTTGTATTGGGAAATTTATTACGTTTTTCTTTGTTTTATTTGCATATTTAATTTTCCCTTTTCTTCTAACTGAAAAATGAAAGCCTCATTTCCATGTTGTTCTAGTGTGGAGGTTACATTTTTGAGATTGATAGATTTTCTGATTGATTTGTTTTCATGCTGACTACAACCTCATGTGTGGTCTCTTTGAATGAATCACTGAACTTATGCCATGATTTTCAATTTGTGAACTTGTCCCTTTCATAAGTTGTAAGAGAAAGAAAGGAGTGGCTAACAAGACTCATTCATCAGAGAAATTCCGGGGAACAACATATACATACAGACATACAAAACTCATTCATTAGCAAAATTTAAAGGAACTAAAAATACATTCGTACGCATATTCAGATATAAATATATATATGAAAGATTGGCTTGCTCATAGTCCCTCCTCACAAATGAGGAACTGTATGTAGGAAGAAACCTTATGGAAGCAAGAATTGGTTAGCAAGTCTTTGTTCAAAGAAACCTTATGATGTAGATCTTCTCCTATACAATGGCACTTGAAGAATTGCCTTACGTGAATACCGGCTATAGGACTTGAGAAAAATGCATTTACACCTTTACCATCTATAAGAGGCACCTGATATATTCCACTTTCTTTTTCCAACATACCAATAGAAAAATAAATTGCTAATTTCTAATTGAACATGGTTTTGATTCGAGTAGAATTCTAAAATATATTTTTTATTTTTATTTTTCAACCATTTATCAGAGTTTACCGTTTATAAATTGAAAACAACTTCTTTTAAATTTTCAGTGATTTCTGATCTATGTCAAGCAATCAATCTTAGATTAAAAAAATTATAAAATAAATGTAAAATAAAACCTTAACCTTTTTAAAATATTAAAAAAAAAATTCTTATAATTGGATTAACCTTCTATAATTTTTATGTAATTATCTTTTAGCTAAAGATCTATCTGAGATATAGCAAAATGGGAAGAGAAAAAAAGGAAGAAAAAAAAGAAAAAAAAGAAAAGGAAAATCACTTAGCACATTCCTACGAGTTTGGTTGAGGCATTGTTTAACTGATGAGTTGGATGTGCTTTTGTGTGTGCTTTATAGTTTATATTGTTTGAATCGTACAGGGGATTTGTTAGTGATCATGAATCTAACTTTAGATGTACGTTTGCTAGAGATTAATAATAAAATGGTCTATCTATGTTAGTGGATCAAATTTAGAAACCTGTTATAGGTTTAGTGCGTTTAATAAATTTTCTTTCATCAACAAATGGCGAATTAAAATGAACACATCTGAAATTGAAAAAAAAATCATTGTAATATTTATTGGTTTGTTTCATAGTTTTGGTTTTTGAATACATAGTGAGCTTTGGTGTTTTAGAAAACTTCTAATTTGAAGATGATCATTAAATAGCTTTTGTCCAATAATGTGTTTTACTTCAATGACTAATACTTGGTCATCGTTGCAGGGTTGTTTCTCCAATACAATCATTAGGATTGCAATCTGCTTGGTTCATCGTTGTAGAGTTGTTTCTCTAATATGATCATTAAGGTTTGGTTGGCTAGGGTTGTAGTTTTGATTATTCAGAAAAAGAATAAGATATGTTATTATACGAGGCTTAAAGTTAATCAAAACATGTATTGAATTCCTCTATGTGTTTTATGGAAGAATAAGATATGTTATATGACATGTGTCCAAAAATAGACAATTTTGGTTATTGGTAAAGAAAATTTTCCATTGTGTGTGTTGATGTTAATTTTGAGGCGTTGGTTGTCCGGATCTCCTATCAAACCAATTCGTTAGCCTCATGTAGAGTTTTATTGCAGCTGTATGGAAGGAGTCCTTATTTCTCACATTATTTAAATTCCTTATAGACATAACTTTAAACTGATGGTGCTTTCTTCATATACATATTGGGCACTTTCAGATCTTTATATATATATCTATATATATATATATATATATATATATATATATATATATATATATTGCAATTCAATACTATCCACGTGCAGCGACGTGTGCACCAACTAGTATTATGAAACAAGTAATAAACAATTTAAGGCCAGGGAATTCAGAGGCAATAATAAGACAGCAACATACCACAAAAACGACCCTGTGAAAGACCCCAAACCCCGGAAAGGGTAAGCACCCAAAAGAATAAGCAGCACAAACCAAACTGCCACATTATTTCTCTCTACTTCCCATGTACTAATTGTCCGCTTCTTACCAAACAATGACTATCTAAAAATGAAGCTAAATTATATAAATAAGTACAAGAAAACTGCAGCTTAGAATGAAGTTAAGAGGAATTGTTCTCCGTGTCTATTGTAACTTGTAAGAGCCACACCTCTTTGTTGCCTTTTTCATCTTTTAAATTAAGGCAATGAAAATAACCACAATACTATATAAATCTCAGAACAATAAATAATAAAAAAATATTTTAAACGAAAAACAAAAAAGCAACTCTAAGTACGGAAATAAGAGATTGACCTTCTTTTCCAGCCGCCAATTAGTTTGATGCCGCCAACAAACAGCTCGGCCTGGTTGGTTTCTTAGATAGATCACCTTATCTGGCCACGTTGCAGACTTATTATGTGATGCTATTATGCATCGCACACATCGCCACTGTAATCTCTTTTTGCATATGAAGCATGCCTGTTCAAGGGAAAATGTCAAGTATACCAGCGGAAGTAAACAATTACAAGCAATACTGCAAAGATAATGTGCAAAGCCTGAGATTCATAATTCATAGATATCAAACACAATATATCAGAATAAGGGAAAAAGAATAGCCAATTTTTTTTAAATCTCCAGGAACCATATGGGATATAGCCATCGAAAAAAAATCTAATTCCAAACAAGACAACTATAGAGATGATATGAAATAAAAAAAATTCATTCTTCTAAAACAAGAACTCCATTCGGAACTAAAAGATAAGAATTCCATTAATTTTCAGCAAATCTAAGATCTAAATCGCACGAGACATGACTTTCGCCCATCTGAGATTGCAGAAAGATGCTTGAATTTGAAAAATAGAAGATGCAGGCAGCCTACAAGACCATACAGCCTACCTCGACTATTGATTCCAACTCAAGCTTCCCCTTTTTCTCTCTCAGGCAAATAATTTGCACTTCATTGGGTGGAATAGATCTGGTGGAAGAAGACACTTCATCTCTCGTTGCTCGAATCTAGATCTATTCGTCTGTTCCTTACTGTGTTGGTCTCTGGTGGGTGGCAACGGCATCTCTGTCGTCTCAGGTGGGCGCTAGCGGCAGCGGCAGCGGCTCACTTCGGCGGTAGCAGTAGCGGCTCAAGTGGGCGGTAGAGGCAGCGGCTCACGTCGACGGTCTAGAGTCGTCCATCACCTTCTCTTCTCCCTCGCACTCTCCCTCCATCGCACTCTCTTCTCCCCTCTAGCATATCAGGAGTCGGTGTGGGTCGAGTGGGTTGAGCCCCCCAGATCCACCGACTTAAGGTAAGTAAGGGGTTTTTTTGTTTTTTTTTTTTTTTTTTTTTAATGTTTTTGTTTTCCTTTTTTTTAAATGCTGTTTTTTAGACTTAAGTCTAACAAAGGCACAAAAGTGATTTTTTTTCTTTTTTTTAAGTGCTATTTAGATGGACCTACACAGTCTTTTTCTTTTCTTTTTATTTTTTCATCATCATTAACTTATAAATTTTAATTTTTCTTTTTTATAAATGCTAAATCTTTTTTATATATGATAATTTAGAAAGAAAAAAATTACGAAAATCCTAATTTTTAAATTAAAAAAATTGTTACACATTTTTTTAACCATTATAAACTTATAAACACATTTTTAATTAAGGCACATAGTGTTCTTTCATGATATATTAGCGCGCTAGTGCCTATTTTTATGTTTTTGACTCATTATGTGCCTTGTGTTCATTATTTTGCTTATTTGATTGTTCCAATGTAATCATTATATTTTTTTACAAATTTTCTATGATTTTTTTAAATTTTTTAAAACATTTTTTCATACGTAAAGTTGCATCTCGTCCGAGACGCGGCGGGTTAGACGAGACAGAGATGAACAAGACCGAAACGAGACAGGGATCGAGACCGAGACTTTGAACCATGGTGAGGACGGGATAAAAATTTACATATCAATTTGAGGACGAGGTATTAAAAAACCGATCTCGTTCTACCCCATTGCCATCCCTATTCATACATTAGGAGGGGTGAGAAGTATACCCTTTTTCCTCTTAGCGCCAAAGCTCCCACGTTAATAAGCACCAAACATAAACAAAACAGGCCAAAAAAAAAAAAAAGAAGAAGAAAAATACTCTATCTCGCCTCTCTTTCTATTTCTCACTCTCACACCCAAACCCTAAATCTTTCCATTCTCCATTGATTATTTCAGAGAACAAAATAAGTATGTGGTCTAATTCTTCTCTGCCCTCTCTCTCCCTCTCTCTCTTTCTCCCATTCTCCCATTCTCCCATTCTCTGTCATTGATCTCTCTCTTTCTCCCATTCACTTTTGTGATTCATTTGATCGAAAAATGGGTTTATATAGGCTAATTCATTTGGTCCGATTTTAGAAGGGTTTCTACAACTTTTAAAGTGAATATCTGTCAAACTAATCTAAGCTAATCTTTAGTAAGCTAATATATATATATAGAAGATGATGATCAGCTAAGCACATGCTGATATAACTTATATCAACACCCGCATTAGGAGTTGTATCTTATGCATTAGTGGGATATGAGATACACTAGACCAATGCAAAGGGTACAACCCCAATGCATAGTGCTAATATAACTTATATCAACACGTGTTGATGGGAACATAACCGTATATATATATATATACACACACTAATAATCGAGCACACGTGATGCATGTGCAACACATATTTTCAAGTTTTCACTTCATCAATGGAACTGCTATGTTAGTTTCAAGTTTTAAACCGCATGTGTGTGTGTGGGAGAGAATTAAGGAGAAACATGTTGTGGTAGGTTTTTCAAAGTTGGTAAAATTATCAAATCGTCTCTTAGCTTTATTAACTTATAAGGGTATTTTAGTGTTTTCAGGTGCAGTCTAATCACAAATGGAATTTGGTTTATATAATAGTATAGCAGATATATATATTTTATTTTTTATTTTTTCTATCCTACATTGGACGGGGTGAGGGGGTAGATATCTATATATATATATATATATATATTATTTTTATTTTTTATTTTTTCTATCCTACATTGGGCGAGGTGAGGGGATATGCTCTTTTGCCCCCTTAGCGCCAAACGCTCCCGCGTTAGTGAGCACCAAAAAATCAAACAGGCAACTTTTCACCTTTTCAATCTCCCACGCAACTTTTCACATCTCCCTCCATTCACTTCCTTTTCATGTGGTATTTGCTTTCTCTGTTACCTCCCAAAACCCAAATGAACCCAATGACAAAATCAGCTCTCATACCTATCATGCCTCTCCCTCCGTAGTGCTCACATCTCCCTCCATTCGATCCAAATTTCAGGACAAATTAAAGGGGACAAGTTTCAGGACAGCCGTAGTGCTCACATCTCCCTCTGTAGTGCTCACATCTCACTTCCGTCTTTCCATCCAAACACAATGTGAAGGGGACAAATTTTTGGACAGCCGTAGTGCTCACATCTCCCTCCCCGCTGTTCAAATCTTCCGGTTCTTCTTCTTAGTCTCAAATCTTCTTCTTCACTCCAGGTATGTGTGTTTCTCTCTCTTCTCTGTCTTGTCTCCTTCTCTCTATTCTTCTTTTTCGACTGGTCTTTCTCCTTTTTCTTTTGTTTTTTTTCATGGCAAGTTTCAAACTTTCAGCACAAGATTTCTCTGCCATTTGGCAAGGATGTGAATATATTTTGCTTTCTATTCTGCCTTTTCTGGAATGTGAGTAATATGATTGATGGTTTAGCCCATGTTTACTAATTCTTCAATTTATGGTTGCTTTTTAGGTCATTTTGAATTATGGGTAATGTATATGTAGAAGTTGCATTAGATTGGATTGGAATATTGAAGTATATGCAAATGGGTTTGTTAATCCTAGGCTCACCAAATGCGTTTTTTTTTATAGGCAACAAAAGATAATATTTATTAAAAATATAAAAGAAGTACAGAATAGAATGCGCAGTCCTACAAAGAAATCAGAAAACAAACAAAACAAAAATGAAGAAAACTGTTCTTGAGAATTCTGAAGTAGTGAGAAGAAAAAATTGGAATTGTTTGTTTTGTAGAATGCAGTGTTAAAGCTAAGGAGACCTCTTTGATTTTTTCCTAGGCTCACTAGATATGTAGTGCTCTGTCTAAATACATCAGGTGCATACAGGTGTGCCCCAAGGTTTTTTCAACTTTAATTTTGGGTAAAAATTTGTGATTGTAGAAGTGTCATTCCACTATATACATTAACTGAATAGACTTAGGCCTAGCCTATAATTTTAATCAAATAAATTCCTTTAGAGAAAAAAAGTATTATTTGTTGTTTATTTTAGTGGGCTAATAATGAGAGTTGCATTGAATCTCACCTTCTTCTTCCTCAAAAAAATAATGAGAGTTGCATTTCTGGTTCATGTTTAAAGAGGCCATCTTTGACATAAAGAAATAAACTTGGTTTAATGAGCCGTAAGTGTTATGTGCATCTCACATTAGGCATGAACCTCAGGGGATTGGTGCCTCTAAGGTTGTGCCCTGCCTAGGGGTGAACTGGAAGACCTTGAATCATAATATAATGAGTTTACAAAAAAGTACGGCACTTAGAACTATTTATGTTTACATAATGAAAGAATGATACATTGCAGAAAATTATTTTAACAAATTTGGCCAAGCAAGATACACTAAAAGCTAGAATGACAACAACTCTAATCCAAAATCACACTTACAAATAGGGTACTGAAGCTGCCCATATCTAATATGAACAATCCCAATTACTGGATGCACACACTGTGAACAATACACGAGGATAATGTGTCCAGCTTCGTATGGCTAGGTTATCAAGTGAATTATGGATTCACAACATTGCTCTATAAATAGTTTCATACATGAATCTTTTTTTAGTACTAAAAGTATGGCAGTAGGACCACGTGCATTTTTTCTAAAACTAGTTAAATAGACAATAAGTGTAGTTCCCAACCTTATTTTAGGCCCACATAATTAGAAAGAAAGGAAGAAAAGAAAGAACCTGTATCAACAAATATCTTCATGTTCATCAACTCTCGGACATGAGGAACGTGGAAGAGGAGTATGCCTTCCAAAATTATCACGTCTAAAGGGTTTACTTGCTAGAAATTTAATAGCAATAAGGGCTTTTGGTGCATGTTATACAAATGTAGACCTGAAATTTCACTTCACACAAGTTCAGGCCTTTGTCTAAAGACATAAAGGCCAGGAAAAAAAAAAAAAAAAAAACAAACAAACAAACAACAACAACAACAATGTTTCAGAAAAACATTGGCTGGGTGTAAAGGTTAAATAAAATTTTATGGAAAGTGGCCTAAATGGGTTGCATAGTAAAGGTGTGAATACTAAATCATAAATATAACAGCTAACAGGCAACCTATAATCTATCTGACACACTTCCAATTAATTATTGGGATGTCAGATAGTTTCCAACATGATGTCTGCGTTTGCATATGTCCAACACCAATTTGGACCCTTTATTTTTTGGCTGCATGTAGTCAGTGGGTTGGTGTACACAGATAGTTCCCACTCCCTGGATTGATATGAGGAGGTTTGTGTTAACTAAAACTACATATGTGCACTGATAACTTGTTCATGGCTTTGTTATACTGGATGATTTATGTGCATTTCGTTGCCTAATGTTGAAGGTAGGTAACTTGATAATTGATGTTTATCACATTTGTATGAGTGTTGTTGATCCACTGCTGGCAGCAAAGCCTTTTGTAGAAGGTCCAGAATTCCTTGATGCATTAACTAATTTATTTTTTAGCAAATTTAAATGAAAAATATTTTTAATTGTATAACTCCTTGCTTAGTTAAAAAATTTTGGCAAATTTATTTTGAGTTAGATTTGTAGTTTCCTCACCATAAGCCTTGACATGAATTTGAATTCTGACAAATTGAATTATTTATAGCACAATGTCCAGAATTTCAATTGGGCCCAAACCCCCAACTTTAAGTAATTTATTAGGTTCTTTCTACTATCTTTTTTTCCTCTGGTACTATCATGTAGGGTGATGGGTTTTGCAATGGCTACGTTTTAGATGATGGTTGTGCCTTCTAAGGCTACTAAACCACATTGGATCAATTTCATTTTCATGGGGACATCAAATTAACAAACGGTTAATTATTCTATATGAACATTTAGTGCATCGAAATGTAGTGGAGCTGGAGTTCATGAATAGCAGAACAAATCATCTCTCTTCCAATAAGGTCTATTTTTTTAAGTTATTTTGGACACACAATTTAAGATGAATATAATGTATCAAATTTATCACATTAAGGTCGGTCATTGTCTCAATCAAATGTACCTATACCTCAATCAAAGTTAAATGAAAATTTTCACTCTAATTTTTACCGTGTAAAATTAACTTTAAAAATTTAGGTAGCTGTATAGAAACAAATCATCACTCTAGTTTTTACTGTGTAAAACTTCACCCAATTTTTTTGGCTTTACAGGTATGACGTTGATATGTTCCTGACCCACAAGATTTCTAACTTCAGGTGAAGGTCTAAGTAGTTCAAGCATAATTTACTACTTTGTTGCTTTTTGTACTTTTTTTAAAAGAAAGATTTTATTTGGATGCCATTTGGTTGTTGTTAGTAGTTCAATCTTTATTTAGTACTAGTAAGCTTTTATTTTAATTGAAGCATAGCATTTAAGATGCATAGGTGATTCAATTGTTGCACACATGTTCTATTAAGAGCTTGTTGGTTTTGGTGCTTCTGTGTTGTCAACGGTAGCTTGCGCTCCCATTTGCTATACTTGCTTATTGATCTGGAAGCGATGTTTGTAGATAACTCTAGGTGTGCTAGTGATTTTCTTGGTTGTTGTTTGTTATTATAGACTTTAACTACAATGGATTTGTTACACCAAATATCCGTCACAAATCGCTTGATTTGTGACGGATTTGCCATAATTTGTGACGTTTGAGACGGTTGCAATTGCTCTCTTTTTTTGTAGTGACTAAAACACACATCATCTAGCCAGTAGATGCACTAGGCAAACAGATTCAGTTTAGACTCTAGAATAGGCAACAATGCTTAATAAAGTATCATCCCAGCCAATTTAAAAATTGAAATGAACTTATTCACAAGGAAAGATAATTGTCCAAAAACCTACTGTCCTACACACTGAGGACTTTCCATAACACAGAAACTCATAGTAATATGTGAAAATTTGTCTAATAAATCAATAGAGCAGCTCTACTCAAAATTTTGAGTTTCAATGGAGTTCTGAAGCTTAGAAAATTCCATGTGAGTAATTTCTAGGAACAAATCCCTCACAACAAATAAATATAGAGCTATGTTTGGATAAGGAATTTCTAAGTGGAATTTGTTTTTGAGATGGAATTTGTAAAATTTGTATAAGGAGTTTCTTTATAAAAATTTGTAAAATTTTTGTAAGGATTTATAAGGAGTTTCCTTATAAAAATTTCACAAATTTCATCTCAAAGACAAATTCCACCTAAAAATTCCTAATCTAAACAAAGCGCTACAATTTTTCCTCTAAATTTGACAAGCAAATATGGAGACATTCAATTGCGCAAAACTTTAGAAAATTATTGCTGTCATCTATGTTGTTGTTGTTGTTATATTGGTCCAAAAAATGGGTAGTTGTTGCAGTAAAGAGTAAAGATTCAAGGGTGATGGCACATGAAATTGGAGGGACAAAAACTATCTGTTTCTATATAACAAAAAATGGGTATTTGAATTCTTTTTTGTTAGAGGTGTCTCCCAATTCTAATTTGGGATTTCAATTGGAATCCAAACATGCCTAATTGTCACAACAACTCAGACCACTCTGGCCACCTCCCCTGTTTCAAGTAAAGGCAACAATATCAATTCAACGAACCAACCAAAATGTCCCAAATGGATTTCCAACAAAAGAAAAGAAAAGAAAAGAAAAGTTTTTCAAATGGCTGGGTAACTTCTATTACAATTATCTTCTTCGTTTTTCTTTTTAAATTATATAATTTCTTTTAAATTATATAATGTTTCAAATTATATAATGTTTACACCAGCAAGCAATGATAAATCGTATGGTATGTAATCAACATGTTTATGATCGAGCCTCATATGTTTAAAATGTGATTAAAAATCTAATGTCGGTGAAAAAGCACTTGAAGAAGGAGGCAGAAATTGTAAAAGCACTTGAAGAAGAAAGTGCTAAGCGGGCTATAGAAATAGAGCTTCTCCGATAGACTATGAGATAGGAGTTCATGGCAATGCTAGCCAATCAGAAATAGGTATACCAAAATTTAATTTAATTTAGTTTTGTTTCTTGAAACTTTTTATAAATATTATTACTTTGATGGCTATAAAATGCATAACCAATAGGATGAATATAATATATGGGGGTACAAAATCTTTGAGTTGATTCTATCTGTCCTCTTTGAAACCTCTCTAATTACCAATCCCACCATGCCACATCCCAGTGCTTTGAAATTTACAATTATTCCTGTGGAAATGATGAGAAGAATCGATTTTCTTTAAAATTTGGCCTGTGTTTTCTTTTAAATAACAGTGTAGGCTGGCCTATAGTCTAAGAATAATGGGATAGAGTGTTGCGATTGGTAGTTGGAGGAACTATAAATAACCTGACCTTAAGGAATGTGTCAAGTAAGTTTGTAATTGGTTTCTAATATTTGTTTTCATAATTTTTTTTTGTATCTTTTGGTAGGTATGTTGTTGGACAGTACCCAAGATTTCTAAGAGCCCATTAGAAGTTCTTGAAACTATTGTAAATAAGTCATTTTCTTTCATGCATGAAACACATTCAGGAGTCCAGGTTATTTTTATGTTCTGATATTTTATTTTTAAATCTTTGTAGGATTGTGAGGTGCCAAAATATCTGTAGAATAGAGCAATTTCTTTCCCCCTAGGCATTCTGTATTGGGTTGTGGAGTTGAAGCATAGAATGCATTTGTTGCTTGGGATGGGTACATTTTGGTCTTTGTTTCAATAACAGAATATCTGATTTAGAATCGTGTTTTGTTTATGCTTGTTGTCATAATATATCTGAAAGTGGGCTTTGGTTGTAATTCTTCCTTGCATTGCATTAAGTGTTGTATTTTTTGACACCGGAAGTCACAAGCTCGGAGGTGGAGGAGGTTGCAGGAGATAGATTAGTTAGTATAAAGCCTTTAGTCACAATTTCATGAACATAAATCTTGTAGCCAATAAATGATTACTATTGCTGAACTTATGTATGTGTTATATATTATCAAGTTTTTTTTCTAAATTTTCTTTTTATAGATTTATTTTCCTAACATATCCATAACGCTAGAACCAAAATTTAAAAACTGTTTTTTAGATCCCAAATCGATCCGAGTTCATGTCGGATCGATCCGGGTTGACAGAACCAAAATTTGCATTTCTAGAGCAGTATGGATCGATCCACCTAGGTCATGGATCGATCCACCTAAGCAAAAGCAAAATTTGCATTTTTAAAATACCATGGATCGATCCCCATAGGCTATGGATCGATCCACCGAGGCAGAAGCAAAATTGCTATTTCTAAAATACCACGGATCGATCCTCCTACGCCACGGATCGATCCTCTATAATTTGACTATGGTTATACTGCTTTTTCTTGCTTTAAATATGCTTGCATCAACTGTTTCTGTGGAGGGTTCTATATTTTGTCTTTCGTTTTCTTATATTTGGTAGATTGGTACATTAAAAAAATGATATAGTGAAACTTTTTGACAGTATTGAGAAATATGGTATGTCCTCTTTTTTTTTTTTGGGAAAAGAAATTCTATGTATTTTGATATTCTTCTTCTATTCTATAACTTGTGGGTTTTTGTGCTCTTTTCTTTGTTATTGTAATTTACCTCTTGAGCTGCTACTTGAACTTTTTAAGTCACTGAATTAGTTTTTTTTTTTTTTTTCCTACTTACATATGTATTTTAGAATTGCCATGCATTTAATAGATCATGAAGACATGAATGAAGCCCACTTTTGATAACTATGCCTAGCTAAGACCTTGTAATATATTGATTGATCAGTTTCCTTTTTACATAGACTTAGAAAGTTATGATCATATTTCTAGTACCCTGAACCACATTATTGATAGTAGTAGAAGCTTCTTTCATTGTAGAAGGGATGATGATCATTCAAGATGCTTTCTAGTTCCTAGTCTTATCACTTAAATGCTTTCCATGAACTTCTAATAATTTTTCTTTGGTTCTTCTTAAATCCTAGTACACTTCTAAATCTTATAAAACCTAACTTATTCACAAAGGAAGAATTTATCAAGCTTATGGGTTTTGAATAGGTTGATTTATTGACCTAACTAGACAATCCGTATGATGTATGATTGGTGAAATATAAAAAATAAAATAAAAATTGGAGATATTGTCATTTTCCCAAGTCCAATATAAAATGGGTCTGGATCTGAATCTTAAATTGATAGCAGTTGCCATATGCAATTCATTGAGGAAATACCATTGTCTGAATATTTGATTCTCTTTTAGTTAGTCTCTCTCTCTCACTTTCTAATTTTCTTTGTTTCTTTGCAATGTTTTACAGGAGTAGATTATTGCTAATCAGTCGGAATTTCCTGCATTTTGGATGCTTTAGTATCTTTGGAGTAAATGGTTGCTAATCAACTGGAATTTTTGCATTTTGGATGCTTTTAGTATCTTTGTTGATTTACTTCAAAATTTGTAATGACATTTTGGAAGGTTGAAGCTTGAAGCTTAAAGCTTTAATTTGTAATGACATTTTGGAAAAGGTTAAAGCTTGAAGCTTGAAGATTTTAATATAGTGATATGGATGCTTTAATATCTTTGTTGATTTATTTTCAATTTGTAATGACATTCTGGAAGGTTGATATTTTGGATGGCTTCATTAGTTAAATGAATGTTTAAAGTTTGGGTTTAAATTAATTTGGGATTGAGATATTATATTTTGGATGGTTTCATTACTTTAAATAGGGTACAGGATAAGTCACCATGAAAAGACAGATTTAAATATATATATATATTAAAAAAAAAACATATAAGTTATTGCAACGACTTTGTCATTGCAATAAAAAATATTTTTAATTAAAAAAATTCGTTTTTGCAATGGGAAATATCGTAGCAATACGTTATTGCCACGAGAAAGATTGTAGCAATAACTTATTGCAACGCCAAAGTCGTTGCGATAAATAATATTTTTAATTAAAATAATTCTTTCTTGCAATGGGAAAGATTGTAGCAATAAGTTATTGCCACGACAAAGATTGTAGCAATACCTTATTGCAACGCCAAAGTCGTTGCGATAAAAAATATTTTTAATTAAAAAAATTCGTTCTTGCAAGAGGAAAGATCGTAGCAATACTTTATCGCCACGGGAAAGATTGTAGCAATACTTTATTGCAACGCCAAAGTCGTTGCGATAAATAATATTTTTAATTAAAATAATTCTTTCTTGCAACGGGAAAGATCGTAGCAATAAGTTATTGCCACGATAAAGATTGTAGCAATACCTTATTGCAACGCCAAAGTCGTTGCGATAAATAATATTTTTAATTAAAATAATTATTTCTTGCAACTGGGAACAAGCGTAGTAATAAGTTATTGCCATGACAAGGATTGTTGCAATAACTTATTGCAACGGCGAAATTGTTGCGATAAAGAATATTTTTAATTAAAAAAATTGATATTTTTAGGTATATTTCCACAATAATATTGTTGCAATACTTTTTCGCAACGAAACAAAAATTAATTGCAACAATAAAACCGTTGCATTAAATGGAGGTGTATTGCAACGAAATTTGTATTGCAACGATATTTATTGTTGCAATAACCTATTACCACGGAGGTTTTTGCAACGGATCGCAACAGTAGTGTTGTCGTTGCAATAGGTATTTATTGCAACGACTTTGAGGTTATCGCAACGACTTTTACCGTTGCGATAGATGCTTTCTCCTGTGGTGATAGCTAGTCTCAAGCTATTTGTGTGGAGACACTACAACCAACAAGTGGGTGCCTATTGCGAGAATAGGTACACTGAATGTGACCAAAGATATGAGATAAACTGAATGGAGTTTTATCCTACCTGTCAATCAATTTCTCATTGTTATAGTGGTACAAGTAATCCTTAGACCTGAGACACCATAGTTGCCTTATGCATGTAGCTTTAGAAGTTTGATAACACTAAGTGTAGATCCTATTCAGGGGTCTGCAAAGGTGTTCATTGGCCCTACTGCTATGTGTATGAAGGCATGTGAGTGATCAACAAGGGATCCATCACTCTTAGGAAAAAGAGAGAGAATGTCTCATATAGCATTCATAATATAACTCATTAAATCCATGGCCATGGTAGGATGAATATGAAAAGAGTTTCATGAGTTCATCAATAAGTTGATATCTATGAATGAGTATAAAGTAATTGAACTAGGGACTTGACAGACTTCCATGTCCTATTAGTTCAATTGGAGACATTGTGTTGAAGGAAGGATGCAATTGTAACCTATAAACTATAACAGAAGGGTTCTTTGTAAATGACTATTCACCTCATTAAGGACCACACCATGAGCCATATGCTAGGTGTTACTCATGGTTAGTAGAAGCCCTAATTGATATAAGTGAGTTATAATCAATTAGGGAATTGGAAGGAGTTCTAATTAGACCCTAAATGGAAAGAGTTCCATTGTGCACACCTCGTGCTATTCCTACTACTTGATGATGTGAACCTAATGGGTCACACACTGATCATGCAAGATGAGCTTTTAAGTCTATGAGAGAAAGGGTATGAGTGCATAAAGAATAGTTCTTTGAGGCCATGTTTGTATTTGATATAAACAATAGGGGTTATTGTGCAATTTCGGGAAATTGCACAAAACCCTAAAAGGGTTTCCCCCCTAGGGCCGGCCCCTTTAGTGACATCATCACTTTTAGAAGACACCAAGGGCTGGCCAGAATTTCCAGCCTCCCTCTCTCTCTCTCTCCTCTCTTCTCCTACACTAGCAACAACAAGGAAAAGGAGGAAAGGACTTGAAGCTCTAGCTAGGTGTGGATACCGTTGGAGGCAGCACACTTGGGCTGCTCATTCACCGCTGTCCGGAATCAAAGCTTGGAGCAAAAAGGAGAAGACAAAAATTCTGTAAGTGTTCTAACCCTCTTCGTAGTTAGGGTTTGATTTTGTGTTATGCATAGTTAGATTCATGGGCTGTGGAATCGTAGGAAAAATTTTTATATTCCGCACTTCAATTTTTCCCTCTTGTTCGATTCCCAACAGTGGTATCAGAGACATGATTATGCATAATACAAAATACATATGGGCTGGTAATTATGGTGTAGTTGAATGATTCAAAAATCTGGAAAATTTTTTCTGCATAATTGGTTTTCCTCCATGGCTGAACCTAGGGTTTGGAACCCTAGGTCAATTCTCTTCTACTCCTCTTCTAATTGATGGTTAAGTGTATCCATGGATGCAATAGGTTGCATAGGGTTTGAGTTTGGAGAAGAAGAATAAGGAAACTAGGGTTTTATAAAACTGTTATGAACAGTTTTCATGGTTGCCATGAAAAACCGTCATCTTGTTTTGCCTGCCGAATTCAAAGTTCTTCTCCAAAATTTTCGAGCCATATATGGTTAGAAAGCTCTTCGAATAAGCTTTCCAACCCAACAAACGGTGCGTCAATCCGAGTTCTGTAGTGAAAGTTATGAATTTTTTACTACAGGCTGTCTGGAAAGACAGTTTTGCTCGGGAATGATGCAATAGCCACAACTTTGAGTTATTGATGGAGATCAAAGGCATGGCAATGGTTGCCATCACTTGGGTTATGTTCTAGACATGGTAGGGAAAGGTTCCCAAGCATTTAGATGCATCATAATTGGATTAAGATGCAAGAACAGAAGGAAGAAGGAGAAGAACACCATGGAGGCTGAATCTAGGTTTTAGAACCCTAAGGTTCTTGCAATTAATTCTAATTAAAGCTGCTGTATTTATGATGGAAGATCATTGTAGGATCATTATATATCATGTGTATATGATTTTCTTTAAGTTTCAAAAAGGTTTTGATGGAAAAAGATTCAAAAAGTTTGAAAATTTTTCATGAACAGCATAGCAGATTTTCTCTGCAGAAAAGTCATCAATGGAGTTTTGATTAGAACTTGAGTTAGGGAACTCCAAATTGCATGAAACCAATTGCATTAGTTTCCTAAGACATGTAGGATACTGGGAAAATTCGTTTGGTAGCCTAATTCATTCATCTTGCTGGGTTTTAAATCAATTTCTGACCATGGGCAGTATGCTGTCAAATTCTGGGCAGCCTACTGTTGTTTTAATTGTTTAGAACAATTGGTGATGATTTGATCATCCGAACCTCTTCTATGAGCTTAGTATTTCATGTAGGGACATGATACAAAAGCTGGTTTCAATGGAGGAGTCAAATTGATAAGGATTTAGAAGCTATTGTGACCTTCAAGGTCTGCAACAATGGCTCCAGCAATGGGTTTTGGAAACCCTGATTGTTCTTGATGATGGCAGCCACTTCCACCACTTCTCACATGTCCAGAGGCTTGTCCCACACCCCTAGGATGTTCTCCCATGACTGGCCATGGCTTCCCACAGTCGTTGGTGGCCATGGCAGCCTAGCCAAGCTCAGGCAGCCCCCTGGTAGTGACGGCTGTATAGAGTTAAGGATGAAACCCTAATTTTGAGTTAATGATGAAACCCTAATTTCATTATGGCATTAATTAAAACCCTAATTGGAATATTAATTACCTTAATTAAGAGTTAATGATTGGTCATTAAATGACCAATCATGGTTATTGATTGTTAGGGCATAATTAATACCATTAATGATGTCTAGGGTTAGGGTTTTGGAAACCCTAATTAGTGTAATTAATTAAGAGTAATTAATACCCTATTTGGCATTAATTAAACCTTAATCCCTTTTATTAAATACCATATGAACCTAGGGTTTTAATGATTGGACATTAAATGACCAATCATAAGGCATTTAATGATTAGGGCTTGCATTTAGGGTTTAGGGTTATGCATTTAGGGTTTAGGGTTTTAGGAAACCCTAATACACTAATTCATCATTTTAATGATTTTATTTAATTCCTATATTAATTATTTAATTAATATTGATTAATTTTATAATGTTTTAAATGGTTTAAAACACAATTAGGGATTAAATTAAAATCTGGAAATTCTTAATTAAATGAAATTGTTTTGTTTAATTAAGGAAACCCTAATATTGGATATTAGAGTTATTTTAGGAAACTTTACATGTTTTAAATTAATTTGATTAATTGAAACTGTAATGTCTTAAATGTTAAGACTTTATTTAATTCTGGATATTTTTGTTAAAACCTAATAAGATTAGGATGCATTAATGAGATTAATGTAAATCATTCAAGAGAATTACCATAATGCCCATATGTTTTAATGCTTACAGTTTTTCTTTACATTATGCAATAAGATTGTATGTATGTGTTTGGATGATGATTATGGACTATACCCTTTAAACCAATTGTGATTGGCCGTCTTATGAATGGGTTGTAATAATTTTTCAAGAGTTGTAATTTTATTATGGTGATGTAATTTATTATTTGGGGCTTGCATGCCACCTTCCCTCTCTCTCTATCATTCTCTTATGTACCCCACATTCCCCTTATGTATCCCTTTCTATATATTATGTAAATGTTATGTAATCAAGAGCGCACTAAGGAGCATGGTGGACCCAAAGGAGTATGATGGAGCCCAACAAGCCAATGGTAGAGACCAACAAGCCAATGGTGGAGACCATCAAGTCAAGGGAGTAGATTGAAGGACTTGAAAGCTTAGAGAAGTTTTTCAAGAAAGCATGCATGTTACGAATGGTTTATTTTACGATCACCTACACCCACCTTAGACCTTGGATTCAATCTATTGGCTTGGATTGAATCCTCTCAAAGTCCATAATCATCATAGTGGGAGCTTTTATTTATGAGATAATTGTATTAGCTCCAATACCATAGTTTGGTATATGTTACCTATTCACTTAGGGACTAATATCAAAATATGGTACTTTATATATGTTGATATATAATAGCATGCGATGTATGATTTATAATAGCATAAGATGTATGATTATAAATAGCATAATTTGTATGTTTAAAATACATAGGATGCATGTTAATTTAATGAGACCCTTTAAAACCCCTCTTATTTAATATTAAGTTGAAAATGGAGAAGTCATTGGGGAATGAATTCTTCATTGCCTTCCATCATTATAGGATCCTCTAACGTCCCTTAATGTGGGTACCTGGCTACAGACATGTAGGAGCTACCCATGTTAAAGACATTACTTGAAACTATCACATATGAGATATCATGGGGTGCCTAAACTGGTATATACCAAGAAACTAACATGTGAGGTATATATTTGGCGAAACATACCTGTGTGAATGATAGGTTTAACTTAACTAGGGAAGTATTCCAAGAAACTAACATGTGAGGTGTATGTTCCCTAGAGGCAAAATGATTGGAACTTGCTTATGAAGCAATAGACAAAGAGTTGTCTTCTTATTGTGGGTTAGAAGCCAAGAAACTAACATGTGAGGCTTCTAGGTCACAGTGGGACCCCAATCCCCATTAGGAATGAGATTCCCGAATTCCATTAGAGGGTGTATGGAATTTGATAAAATAGCGGGAGGTACCATATGATTAAAGACCCAATCATTATGGATAAAAATGAAATCTAATTCTTTGTTTATGTAGATTACCTAATTACTCACCTCAAAACCCCTATTTCCTAATATATAGGATATTGATAGTTTGACTAAACCCGATTTCTTTGATTGACTTAGGAAATTGAGAATTGTTCTCAATTTCAAAAGATTGTTTATATGCTATTAGGCCTTTTATTAAAGGCCCTCCATAAAACATCCTAAGAAGAAAAAGACACTATGCGCAATTAGCATCTTGTTGCCATGCTATATGATAGTATTAATGACTAATAAGCTTCAGAAGCAAAATTAGTCAATGCAAATGCCTTTGATGTCCTACATCACATACAAAGGTTGTATGGTGAGTAAAATAATACTATAAAGTATAGTACTTGTTGGGAATCGAACAAGAGGGAAAAATAGAAGTGCGGAATATAAAAAATTTTTCCTACGATTCCCAATCCCATGAATCTAACTATGCATAACACAAAATCAAACCCTAACTACGAAGAGGGTTAGAACACTTACAGGATTTTTGTCTTCTCCGTTTTGCTCCAAGCTTCTACTCCGGACAGCGGTGAATGAGCAGCCCAAGTGTGCTGCCTCCAACGGTATCCACACCTAGCTAGAGCTTCAAGCCTTTTCTTTCTTCTTCCTTGTTGTTGCTAGAGGTGGAGAAGAGAGAGAGAGAGAAGAGAGCCTCCAAGGGGCTGGACGGCTAGGGTTTATTGTGCAAGCCTATTATGCCATGTCACACATAAGTGTGACTTATATAGGTAGCCCACTAAAGGGGCTGGCCATGGGGAAGAAACCCTAATAGGGTTATGTGTAATTACACTTAATTGCACATTAACCCCTATTATTTGTATCAAATACAAATAGGCCTATAAAGAACTATTCTTTATTCACTAAAACCCTTTCTCTCATAGACTTTAAAGCCCTTCTTGCATGATCAGTGTGTGACCCATTGGGTTCACATCATTAAGTAGTAGGAATAGCACGAGGTGTGCACAATGGAACTCTTTCCATTTAGGGTCTAATTGGAACTCCTTCCAATTCCCTAATTGATTATAACTCACTTATATCAATTAGGGCTTCTACTAACCATGAGTAACACCTAGCATATGGTTCATGGTGTGGTCCTTAATGAGGTGAATAGTCATTTACAAAGAACCCTTCTGTTATAGTTTATAGGTTACAATTGCATCCTTCCTTCAACACAATGTCTCCAATTGAACTAATAGGACATGGAAGTCTGTCAAGTCTCTAGTTTAATTACTTTATACTCATTCATAGATATCAACTCATTAATGAACTCATGAAACTCTTTTCATATTCATCCTACCATGGCCATGGATTTAATGAGTTATATTATGAATGCTATATGAGACATTCTCTCTCTTTTTCCTAAGAGTGATGGATCCCTTGTTGATCACTCACATGCCTTCATACACATAGCAGTAGGGCCAATGAACACCTTTGCAGACCCCTGAATAGGATCTGCACTTAGTGTTATCAAACTTCTAAAGCTACATGCATAAGGCAACTATGGTGTCTCAGGTCTAAGGATTACTTGTACCACTATAACAATGAGAAACTGATTGACAGGCAGGATAAAACTCCATTCAGTTTATCTCATATCTTTGGTCACATTCAGTGTACCTATTCTCGCAATAGGCACCCACTTGTTGGTTGTAGTGTCTCCACACAAATAGCTTGAGACTAGCTATCCTCCTATAGAGTCAGCCTAACAAGTGCTAGTCCTATGGTTCATTACTGTCCATCATAGTGAACCTTCAACTAGGAATGCTTTAGGAGTTTAGTACAGAGATATATCTATAGTCTCAAAATTACAACTCTTTGTAATTCCATATTCTCAACTCTAACTCCATGGACATATTATGTAAATATAAATGATGCATATAAACATAATAGAATAAGCCCTTTTATTAAATCAATAATAAATGTGACATACATAAATGAAATCAAATGATTGTTCCTAATCCCTAAACAATCATCTCTATGATTGGCTCTAGGGCATAATCCTAACAATCTCCCACTTGCACTAAAGCCAATCGACCATGTATCGCATACCTATCTTCTCAAGATGTTGGTCTTAGACATAACCAATTGTGTTTTAAAGCTTTAGTCAGTAGGTCTACAAAAACTTATGTAGATAATATCTTCTGTAATGTATCTATTACCTCTTCCAATGATTCCTCTAATCACTTGGAATTGTCACTCTATGTGTTTGGACTTTTGATGAGACCGTGATTCCTATACTTGAGCTATAGACCCATTGTTGTCACAAAACAAGGTGTGGGCAACTCAATGGAAGGAACAACTCCAAGTTCTAAATGAACTTATAGATCCAAACAGTCTCCTAGACAATGTGACAATTAATTCACCCTTAATAATGGAATCCACTGTATCTTTCATACAGTTCTTCCATTAAGTATTTCACCAACTAAAGTGAATATAAAATATACCCCATATGGATTATATCCAAATCCATATACCCATCTACTATGAGTTTACAATTTGCATATACAATCCAATATTCCAAATTTGAATTGATTGATAACTATTTGTAACAATTACAACATAATAGATATCAGGTTCAATACATAGTGTAGAATAAGGCTTCTTAACACTTTAAGAATCTTACTTGTGTTATCCTAGGGCACATGCCCTTGAATAATGAATTCTTATCTGAAGTAAATCAGACCTCCCTTAGAATTCTCCATGTTGAACTCCTTCAACATTTCAACTATGTTTGATGATTTGGAGATACTTAGCAATCTATATGATCTATCTCTATAGATCTTATTGGATGCTTTTGCCAAATCTTTCATGAATTAGTTTTTCTCCAAAAACTAAAACTATTAGGATGTCATTCATATATCATTCATAATGATTAGGATGTCATCTATACTTAGGATAAAGAAAAACGATCGTACTCCCACTAACCTTTTATACACTCATGGTCCATCTATACAATGAGAGAAATCAAACAATTTGATTACTTCAACTTTATAGATGTTCTAATTATGAGAACCTTGTAGTCTATTAATAGACTTCTATAACTTACACACTTTTATGGTTTTTCACCATTTGATATAACATCTTTATATCCTTTTTGACATATCTTATATTCAAAATGTGTGTTTATAGATAACAAGATCCAAATGGATTTCAACATAACTATTATCAAACAAGTTTCTTTATAGACAACTTTTTGCCTATGTTGAAAACATTCTTAAATAGCCAAGCCTTTTAGGTCTCTACCTATCCATATTGGATTTAATGACTCTTAGTCATTTCTCGAGTTGATGTGAAACATCGTCTAGTCATAATCAATAGGATTATCTTGGTGATCTTTATCACCAAAGAACAATTCTTTCACATTCTAATAGAGATACAATATCTCTCTTATGTTAAGAAATATCCAATTTTGATCTATGAAAAGATTGTAGTGTAGTTAAGGGTTTTGTCTCAACAGAGACAAGGGTTGGATCTTTGTTCGTTTGTGGCTTTACAGACAATTCTATAAATTCTATCTACTTTTGCATCTTTCTTGAATGAACTCTTTCTCAAGAAAATCCAGCAAACATCCTAATGGACAACTTTTGTTCATTAGGGTAATAGAAATACTATCCCAACCACTTTTGGGATATACCACAATTCAACACTTACTTGACCTTATTTCCAGATTGTCTACATTATGTTTCCAGACATACGTAGCACAAGCCCAAGCCTTAACTTCTTTAAGTTGGGTTTCTTCCCATATCATATCTGATATAATTGGGACAAAACTGGAGTGAACCCTAAATTATCAATATGTAGCAATTTTAAGGTATATCCTAGATGGACACATTAGTAAAACTCATC
Organism: Liquidambar formosana; assembly: GCA_039720395.1. Lineage (NCBI taxonomy): Eukaryota > Viridiplantae > Streptophyta > Magnoliopsida > Saxifragales > Altingiaceae > Liquidambar > Liquidambar formosana. The sequence continues at coordinate 6,258,197 of CM077831.1, forward strand.
ATGGATCAAACCATATCTTAATAGGGTTCAATTCGTTCTCTTAGATTCACCATTGAGCTATGGTATTCTAAGATGAGTCTACTGTAATTGAATGCATGCTCTACATGACTATATACATCACAATGTATTAGTCAAGTTATAAATGTAACTCTTTCACTTCACCAAGTAAAAGATGGGTTTGGTAATCTCATAACCAAGTCATAATCGTTACATTTAAATGAGAGTCTCTACATCTCTTGTATTCTCGGAATACGTTGCATTCGCTCTAATTAGTCATTTAAATTCAGAAATCAAATTTCTAGAATGTCTTAAATGACCTAGTTAAGAAATAAGTTCCCAAAATTAATCTAGCAACTCTTGCTCTATTAAAATTTTTAAAGGTAACTTATTATCTACTTAACTTTCCGCTTCGATTTAGATTACACTAGAATCCAAAAACCAAGAAGCAGAACTAACCAACAATTTAGTTTAGAGCATGAACCAAAACTTCAAAAGTTTGGTTCTTCTAGGAAGACTGATACTTTATCAAGTTCCCTTTACAATACCTTATGTTTACTACAAAAATAATTATATTTCTTTGTCTTTGACTTTTCAAGACTTGCTTTCCTCTATGCTTCCATTTTAAATCACATCTAGCTTCTCAAGCTATTCTATGTGATTAATCATTTTTCAAAAGAATGATTATTAATAAACAACTTTTATTACATCCTAGTCCAGAAGAAGTCCTTTACAAGTACTATACTTTATAGTATTATTTCACTCATAATACAACCTTTGTCTGTGATGTAGGACATCAAAGGCACTTGCATTGACTAATTTTGCTTCTGAAGCTCATTAGTCATCAATACTATCATATAGCATGGCAACAAGATGCCAATTGCGCATAGTGTCTTTTTCTTCTTAGGATGTTTTATGGAGGGCCTTTAATAAAAGGCCTAATAGCATATAAAAAATCTTTTGAAATTGAGAACAATTCTCAATTTCCTAAGTCAATCAAAGAAATCGGGTTTAGTCAAACTATCAATATCCTATATTAGGAAATAGGGGTTTTGAGGTGAGTAATTAGGTAATCTACATAAACAAAGAATTAGATTTCATTTTTATCCATAATGATTGGGTCTTTAATCAAATGGTACCTCCCACTATTTTATCAAATTCCATACACCCTCTAATGGAATTCGGGAATCTCATTCCTAATGGGGATTGGGGTCCCACTATGACCTAGAAGCCTCACATGTTAGTTTCTTGACTTCTAACCCACAATAAGAAGACAACTCTTTGTCTATTGCTTCATAAGCAAGTTCCAATCATTTTGCCTCTAGGGAACATACACCTCACATGTTAGTTTCTTGGAATACTTCCCTAGTTAAGTTAAACCCATCATTCACACAGGTATGTTTCGCCAAATATATACCTCACATGTTAGTTTCTTGGTATATACCAGTTTAGGCACCCCATGATATCTCATATGTGATAGTTTCAAGTAATGTCTTTAACATGGGTAGCTCCTACATGTCTGCAGCCAGGTACCCACATTAAGGGACGTTAGATGATCCTATAATGATGGAAGGCAATGAAGAATTCATTCCCTAATGACTTCTCCATTTTCAACTTAATATTAAATAAGAGGGGTTTTAAAGGGTCTCATCAAATTAACATGCATCCTATGTATCAAAATTTAAACATATAAATTATGCTATTTATAATCATACATCTCATGCTATTATAAATCATACATCGCATGCTATTATATATCAACATATATAAAGTACCATATTTTGATATTAGTCCCTAAGTGAATAGGTAACATATACCAAACTATGGTATTGGAGCTAATACAATTATCTCATAAATTAAAGCTCCCACTATGATGATTATGGACTTTGAGAGGATTCAATCCAAGCCAATAGATTGAATCCAAGGTCTAAGGTGGGTGTAGGTGATCGTAAAATAAACCATTCGTAACATGCATGCTTTCTTGAAAAACTTCTCTAAGCTTTCAAGTCCTTCAATCTGCTCCCTTGGCTTGATGGTCTCCACCATTGGCTTGTTGGTCTCCACCATTGGCTTGTTAGGCTCCATCATACTCCTTTGGGTCCACCATGCTCCTTAGTGCGCTCTCAATTACATAACATTTATATAATTTAAAGAAAGGGATACATAAGGGGAATGTGGGGTACATAAGAGAATGATAGAGAGAGAGGGAAGGTGGCATGCAAGCCCCAAATAATAAATTACATCACCATAATAAATTACAACTCTTGAAAAATTATTATAACCCATTCATAAGACGGCCAATCACAATTGGTTTAAGGGGTATAGTCCATAATCATCATCCAAACACATACATACAATCTCATTGCATAACGTAAAGAAAAACTGTAAGCATTAAAACATATGGGCATTATGGTAATTCTCTTGAATGATTTACATTAATCTCATTAATGCATCCTAATCTTATTAGGTTTTAACAAAAATATCCAGAATTAAATAAAGTCTTAACATTTAAGACATTACAGTTTCAATTAATCAAATTAATTTAAAACATGTAAAGTTTCCTAAAATAACTCTAATATCCAATATTAGGGTTTCCTTAATTAAACAAAACAATTTCATTTAATTAAGAATTTCCAGATTTTAATTTAATCCCTAATTGTGTTTTAAACCATTTAAAACATTATAAAATTAATCAATATTAATTAAATAATTAATATAGGAATTAAATAAAATCATTAAAATGATGAATTAGTGTATTAGGGTTTCCTAAAACCCTAAACCCTAAATGCATAACCCTAAACCCTAAATGCAAGCCCTAATCATTAAATGCCTTATGATTGGTCATTTAATGTCCAATCATTAAAACCCTACGTTCATATGGTATTTAATAAAAGGGATTAGGGTTTAATTAATGCCAAATAGGGTATTAATTACCCTTAATTAATTACACTAATTAGGGTTTCCAAAACCCTAACCCTTGACATCATTAATGGTATTAATTATGCCCTAACAATCAATAACCATAATTGGTCATTTAATGACCAATCATTAACTCTTAATTAAGGTAATTAATATTCCAATTAGGGTTTTAATTAATGCCATAATGAAATTAGGGTTTCATCATTAACTCAAAATTAGGGTTTCATCCTTAACTCTATGCAGCCGTCACTACCAGGGGGCTGCCTGAGCTTGGCTAGGCTGCCATGGCCACCAACGACTGTGGGAGGCCATGGCCAGTCATGGGAGAACATCCTAGGGGTGTGGGACAAGCCTCTGGACACGTGAGAAGTGGTGGAAGTGGCTGCCATCATCAAGAACAATCAGGGTTTCCAAAACCCATTGCTGGAGCCATTGTTGCAGACCTTGAAGGTCACAATAGCTTCTAAATCCTTATCAATTCGACTCCTCCATTGAAACCAGCTTTTGTATCATGTCCCTACATGAAATACTAAGCCAATAGAAGAGGTTTGGATGATCATATCATCACCAATTGTTCTAAACAATTAAAACAACAGTAGGCTGCCCAGAAATTTACAGCATACTGTCCATTGTCAGAAATTGATTTAAAACCCAGCAAGATGAATGAATTAGGCTACCAAACGAATTTTCCCAGTATCCTACATGTCTTAGGAAACTAATGCAATTGGTTTCATGCAATTTGGAGTTCCCTAACTCAAGTTCTAATCGAAACTCCATTGATGACTTTTCTGCAGAAAAATTCTGCTATGCTGTTCATGAAAAAGTTTCAAACTTTTTGAATCTTTTTCCATCAAAACCTTTTTGAAACTTAAAGAAAATCATATACACATGATATATAATGATCCTACAATGATCTTCCATCATAAATACAGCAGCTTTAATTAGAATTAATTGCAAGAACCTTTGGGTTCTAAAACCCAGATTCAGCCTCCATGGTGTTCTTCTCCTTCTTCCTTCTGTTCTAGCATCTTAATCCAATTATGATGCATCTAAATGCTTGGGAACCTTTCCCTACCATGTCTAGAACATAACCCAAGTGGTGGCAACCATTGCCATGCCTTTGATCTCCATCAATAACTCAAAGTTGTGGTTATTGCATCATTCCCGAGCAAAACTGTCTTTCCAGACAGCCTGTAGTAAAAAATTCATAACTTTCACTACAGAACTCGGATTGACGTACCGTTTGTCGGGTTGGAAAGCTTATTCAAAGACCTTTCTAACCATATATGGCTCGAAAATTTTGGAGAAGAACTCTGAATTCGGCATGCAAAACAAGATGACGGTTTTTCATGGCAACCATGAAAACTGTTCATAACAGTTTTATAAAACCCTAGTTTCCTTATTCTTCTTCTCCAAACTCAAACCCTATGCAACCTATTGCATCCATGGCTACACTTAACCATCAATTAGAAGAGGAGTAGAAGAGAATTGACCTAGGGTTCCAAACCCTAGGTTCAGCCATGGAGGAAAATCAATTATGCAGAAAAATTTTCCAGATTTTTTGAATCATTCAACTATACCATAATTACCAGCCCATATGTATTTTGTATTATGCATAATCATGGCTCTGATACCACTGTTGGGAATCGAACAAGAGGGAAAAATAGAAGTGCGGAATATAAAAAAATTTTCCTACGATTCCCAATCCCATGAATCTAACTATGCATAACACAAAATCAAACCCTAACTACGAAGAGGGTTAGAACACTTACAGGATTTTTGTCTTCTCCGTTTTGCTCCAAGCTTCTACTCCGGACAGCGGTGAATGAGCAGCCCAAGTGTGCTGCTTCCAACGGTATCCACACCTAGCTAGAGCTTCAAGCCTTTTCTTTCTTCTTCCTTGTTGTTGCTAGAGGTGGAGAAGAGAGAGAGAGAGAAGAGAGCCTCCAAGGGGCTTAACGGCTAGGGTTTATTGTGCAAGCCTATTATGCCATGTCACACATAAGTGTGACTTATATAGGTAGCCCACTAAAGGGGCTGGCCATGGGGAAGAAACCCTAATAGGGTTATGTGTAATTACACTTAATTGCACATTAACCCCTATTATTTGTATCAAATACAAATAGGCCTATAAAGAATTATTCTTTATTCACTAAAACCCTTTCTCTCATAGACTTTAAAGCCCTTCTTGCATGATCAGTGTGTAACCCATTGGGTTCACATCATTAAGTAGTAGGAATAGCACGAGGTGTGCACAATGGAACTCTTTCCATTTAGGGTCTAATTGGAACTCCTTCCAATTCCCTAATTGATTATAACTCACTTATATCAATTAGGGCTTCTACTAACCATGAGTAACACCTAGCATATGGCTCATGGTGTGGTCCTTAATGAGGTGAATAGTCATTTACAAAGAACCCTTCTGTTATAGTTTATAGGTTACAATTGCATCCTTCCTTCAACACAATGTCTCCAATTGAACTAATAGGACATGGAAGTCTGTCAAGTCTCTAGTTCAATTACTTTATACTCATTCATAGATATCAACTCATTGATGAACTCATGAAACTCTTTTCATATTCATCCTACCATGGCCATGGATTTAATGAGTTATATTATGAATGCTATATGAGACATTCTCTCTCTTTTTCCTAAGAGTGATGGATCCCTTGTTGATCACTCACATGCCTTCATACACATAGCAGTAGGGCCAATGAACACCTTTGCAGACCCCTGAATAGGATCTGCACTTAGTGTTATCAAACTTCTAAAGCTACATGCATAAGGCAACTATGGTGTCTCAGGTCTAAGGATTACTTGTACCACTATAACAATGAGAAACTGATTGACAGGCAGGATAAAACTCCATTCAGTTTATCTCATATCTTTGGTCACATTCAGTGTACCTATTCTCGCAATAGGCACCCACTTGTTGGTTGTAGTGTCTCCACACAAATAGCTTGAGACTAGCTATCCTCCTATAGAGTCAGCCTAACAAGTGCTAGTCCTATGGTTCATTACTGTCATCATAGTGAACCTTCAACTAGGAATGCTTTAGGAGTTTAGTACAGAGATATATCTATAGTCTCAAAATTACAACTCTTTGTAATTCCATATTCTCAACTCTAACTCCATGGACATATTATGTAAATATAAATGATGCATATAAACATAATAGAATAAGCCCTTTTATTAAATCAATAATAAATGTGACATACATAAATGAAATCAAATGATTGTTCCTAATCCCTAAACAATCATCTCTATGATTGGCTCTAGGGCATAATCCTAACAGTACTTATAAAGGACTTCTTCTAGACTAGGATGTAATAAAAGTTGTTTATTAATAATCATTCTTTTGAAAAATGATTAATCACATAGAATAGCTTGAGAAGCTAGATGTGATTTAAAATGGGAGCATAGAGGAAATCAAATCTTGAAAAGTCAAAGACAAAGAAATATAATTATTTTGTAGTAAACATAAGGTATTGTAAAAGGAACTTGATAAAGTATCAGTCTTCCTAGAAGAACAAAACTTTTGAAGTTTTGGTTCATGCTCTAAACTAAATTGTTGGTTAGTTCTGCTTCTTGGTTTTTGGATTCTAGTGTAATCTAAATCGAAGCAGAAAGTTAAGTAGATAATAAGTTACCTTTAAAAATTTTAATAGAGCAAGAGTTGCTAGATTAATTTTGGGAACTTATTTCTTAACTAGGTCAATTAAGACATTCTAGAAATTTGATTTCTGAATTTAAATGACTAATTAGAGTGAATGACAACGTATTCTGAGAATACAAGAGATGTAGAGACTCTCATTTAAATGTAACGATTATGACTTGGTTATGAGATGACCAAACCCATCTTTTACTTGGTGAAGTGAAAGAGTTACATTTATAATTTGACTAGTGCATTGTGATGTATATAGTCATGTAGAGCATGCATTCAATTACAGTAGACTCATCTTAGAATACCATAGCTCAATGGTGAATCTAAGAGAACGAATTGAACCCTATTAAGATATGGGTTGATCCATGATGAGTTTTACTAATGTATCCATCTAGGATATACCTTAAAATTGCTACATATTGATAATTTAGGGTTCACTCCAGTTTTGTCCCAATTATATCAGATATGATATGGGAAGAAACCCAACTTAAAGAAGTTAAGGCTTGGGCTTGTGCTACGTTTGTCTGGAAACATAATGTAGACAATCTGGAAATAAGGTCAAGTAAGTGTTGAATTGTGGTATATCCCAAAAGTGGTTGGGATAGTATTTCTATTACTCTAATGAACAAAAGTTGTCCATTAGGATGTTTGCTGGATTTTCTTGAGAAAGAGTTCATTCAAGAAAGATGCAAAAGTAGATAGAATTTATAGAATTGTCTGTAAAGCCACAAACGAACAAAGATCCAACCCTTGTCTCTCTTGAGACAAAAACCCTTAAATACACTACAATCTTTTCATAGATCAAATTGGATATTTCTTAACATAAGAGAGATATTGTATCTCTATTAGAATGTGAAAGAATTGTTCTTTGGTGATAAAGATCACCAAGATAATCCTATTGATTATGACTAGACGATGTTTCACATCAACTTGATAAATGACTTAGAGTCATTAAATCCAATATGGATAGGTAGAGACCTAAAAGGCTTGGCTATTTAAGAATGTTTTCAACATAGGCAAAAAGTTGTCTATAAAGAAACTTGTTAGATAATAGTTATGCTGAAATCCATTTGGATCTTGTTATCTATAAACACACATTTTGAATATGAGATATGTCAAAAAGGATATAAAGATGTTATATCAAATGGTGAAAAACCATAAAACTGTGTAAGTTATAGAAGTCTATTAATAGACTACAAGGTTCTCATAATTAGAACATCTATAAAGTTGAAGTAATCAAATTGTTTGATTTCTTTCATTGTATAGATGGACCATGAGTGTATAAAAGGTTAGTGGGAGTGCGATCGTTTTTCTTTATCCTAAGTATAGATGATATCCTAATCATTATGAATGATATATGAATGTTATCAAATGTAAAGTTTTGGTTTTTGGAGAAAAACTAATTCATGAAAGATTTGGTAGAAGCATCCAACAAGATCTATAGAGATAGATCATATAGATTGCTAAGTATCTCCAAATCATTAAACATAGTTGAAATGTTGAAGGAGTTCAACAGGGAGAATTCTAAGGGATGTCTGATTTACTTCAGATAAGAATTCATTATTCAAGGGCATGTACCCTAGGATAACACAAGTAAGGTTCTTAAAGTGTTAAGAAGCCTTATTCTACACTATGTATTGAACCTGATATCTATTATGTTGTAATTATTACAAATAGTTGTCAGTCAATTCAAATTTGGAATATTGGATTGTATATGGAAATTGTAAACTCACAGTAGATGGGTATATGGATTTGGATGTAATCCACATGGGGTATATTTTATATTCACTTTAGTTGGTGAAATACTTAATGGAAGAACTGTATGAAAGATACAGTGGATTCCATTATTAAGGGTGAATTAATTGTCGCATTGTCTAGGAGACTATTTGGATCTATAAGTTCATTTAGAACTTGGAGTTATTCCTTCCATTGAGTTGCCCACACCTTGTTTTGTGACAATAATGGGTCTATAGCTCAAGTATAGGAATCACGGTCTCATCAAAAGTCCAAACACATAGAGCGGCAATTCCAAGTGATTAGAGGAATCATTGGAAAAGGTAATAGATACATTACAGAAGATATTATCTACATAAGTTTTTGTAGACCTACTGACTAAAGCTTTAAAACATAATTGGTTATGTCTAAGACCAACATCTTGAGAAGATAGGTATACGATACATGGTCGATTGGCTTTAGTGCAAGTGGGAGATTGTTAGGATTATGCCCTAGAGCCAATCATAGAGATGATTGTTTAGGGATTAGGAACAATCATTTGATTTCATTTATGTATGTCACATTTATTATTGATTTAATAAAAGGGCTTATTCTATTATGTTTATATGCATCATTTATATTTACATAATATGTCCATGGAGTTAGAGTTGAGAATATGGAATTACAAAGAGTTGTAATTTTGAGACTATAGATATATCTCTGTACTAAACTCCTAAAGCATTCCTAGTTGAAGGTTCACTATGATGGACAGTAATGAACCATAGGACTAGCACTTGTTAGGCTGACTCTATAAGAGGATAGCTAGTCTCAAGCCATTTGTGTGGAGACACTACAACCAATAAGTGAGTGCCTATTGCGAGAATAGGTACACTGAATGTGACCAAAGATATGAGATAAACTGAATGGAGTTTTATCCTACCTGTCAATCAGTTTCTCATTGTTATAGTGGTACAAGTAATCCTTAGACCTGAGACACCATAGTTACCTTATGCATGTAGCTTTAGAAGTTTGATAACACTAAGTGTAGATCCTATTCAGGGGTCTGCAAAGGTGTTCATTGGCCCTACTGCTATGTGTATGAAGGCATGTGAGTGATCAATAAGGGATCCATCACTCTTAGGAAAAAGAGAGAGAATGTCTCATATAGCATTCATAATATAACTCATTAAATCCATGGCCATGGTAGGATGAATATGAAAAGAGTTTCATGAGTTCATCAATGAGTTGATATCTATGAATGAGTATAAAGTAATTGAACTAGGGACTTGACAGACTTCCATGTCCTATTAGTTCAATTGGAGACATTGTGTTGAAGGAAGGATGCAATTGTAACCTATAAACTATAACAGAAGGGTTCTTTGTAAATGACTATTCACCTCATTAAGGACCACACCATGAGCCATATGCTAGGTGTTACTCATGGTTAGTAGAAGCCCTAATTGATATAAGTGAGTTATAATCAATTAGGGAATTGGAAGGAGTTCCAATTAGACCCTAAATGGAAAGAGTTCCATTGTGCACACCTCATGCTATTCCTACTACTTGATGATGTGAACCCAATGGGTCACACACTGATCATGCAAGATGAGCTTTTAAGTCTATGAGAGAAAGGGTATGAGTGCATAAAGAATAGTTCTTTGAGGCCATGTTTGTATTTGATATAAACAATAGGGGTTATTGTGCAATTTAGGGAAATTGCACAAAACCCTAAAAGGGTTTCCCCCCTAGGGCCGGCCCCTTTAGTGTGGACTATTTAAGTCACACTATGATGTGTGACATCATCACTTTTAGAAGACACCAAGGGCTGGCCAGAATTTCCAGCCTCCCTCTCTCTCTCTCCTCTCTTCTCCTACACTAGCAACAACAAGGAAAAGGAGGAAAGGACTTGAAGCTCTAGCTAGGTGTGGATACCGTTGGAGGCAGCACACTTGGGCTGCTCATTCACCGCTGTCCGGAATCAAAGCTTGGAGCAAAAAGGAGAAGACAAAAATTCTGTAAGTGTTCTAACCCTCTTCGTAGTTAGGGTTTGATTTTGTGTTATGCATAGTTAGATTCATGGGCTGTGGAATCGTAGGAAAAATTTTTATATTCCGCACTTCAATTTTTCCCTCTTGTTCGATTCCCAACACTTTAAACGATGACCGTCCAACTAGGGGTATGTCAAGTTTAGGTCTAACCTCTGTTTGTGTGACCATGGTATTCCTTTGTGCCGTCCACTTGAGGAAGTAGGGTTTACCAATCCTACAACCCTAGTATGTCAACTTACCATTGTTTTTAGGATGTCTTATGTAACTAGGGGTATGCTCAATCAGACCTTGATGGTATGTCAACCTTGATGGTACCCGTGAGATACCGTTATGTTGTCCGTATAGGTACTTAGGATTAGTTGATCCCATGTATGTCATCCCATCTTTCGTCTTGTGGAATTCAGTCAAAATAGAGTGTTCAACTAGGGGTATAGTATTTAGGGTCAACTTCATTAGATTTAGAGTAGTTATGGGCCTTAATTTAAAATAAAAATTTGGATTGAGCTTAAAAAAAAATATGTTCTTGTTAGAGGTCTGGCTTGGATTCAAGATCATACAACAAGATTAGTCAAAGTAGATCATATTCCAATCACAGAAGCCATATCCAGAATAAACTCAGTGACTCAAGCATCGACTTCAACTGAAGAAGTAGCACCACCTGAGGATGTTAACAAGCTCTTACATGAGATGATGATTATGTTGCAACAAGTATCTCTAAAATCTGATGAGGCAATGAGGATGGCCCAGGAAGCAATTCAAGCCCAAATAATCCCAACCCAGTCTATCCCACAAAATGCTCAACCCATTCCATAAAATACCCAACTCATTCCACCAAATACCTAACCTATTCCACAAAATACTCAACCCATTCCACAAAATACTCAACCCATCCCACAAAATGCCCAACCCATTCCACAAAATACTCAACCCATTCTACAAAATGCCCAACCCATTCCACAAAATGCTCAACCCAATCCATAAAACACCCAACCTATTCTAAATACCCAGGGTTACCCTATCATTGTTGATGACTGGCCTAATTCAACCATGATGAGGACTAATCCGCCAATCCCAGAAGACCATAAAGTGTTAGCATTTAAGGTCGAAGCCATAGAAAAAGCCCTCAAGAACATTCACAAATCAAATGATTTGATTAATATCCAGGCATTGTCCTTATTTCCTTAAGCCCGTATACCGACCCAATTCAAAATGATAGAGCTTAAAAAGTTTGATGGTACAGGCTGCCCTAAGACCCATTTGAAAATGTATACTAGGCTATGCACCCAAGAGGAGCCATAAATGAGCTTTTGGCCCAAATGCTTCATAAGTTTTTATCTGGATCTACTGTCCATTGGTTTTTATCATTGGATGAATCTCGAACCTGGTCTTGGGAGATGTTTGTATAGAATTCTCCAATCATTACAAGTACAACATTGAGGTTGATGTTCCCCGTAGGGATTTGGAAACCACTAAACAAGAGCAAAATGAAACCTTATCTACTTTCATCACTAGGTGGAGACTTAAGGCATCCCAAATGACTGTAAGGCCTAATGAGGAAGAGAAAATCCAAATGGTAGTAAAAAATCTTCTCCCCATTTACCATAAGCATTTGTTTGCAAACTATTTCCCAAACTTTAAAGCTTTAATTAAGGTGAGAACTCAGGTGGAAGATGCTATCAATGATGGAACCATTAAGAATAAGGGGAAAGCTTACTCCAATCATTCCACTACCAATAGAGAGTCTCTTGGTAGACTTTGCCAATTTTCCAAACTATATATGCCTTTAGAACAAGCCTATGAAGGATTGAAGGGAGCAGGCTTCCTCCAACCTCGTGATCCTATACCACCACCAAACCTATTACCTCGTTGGTTCAAGGAAGATGAATTTTGCAAGTTCCATCAAAGCAAGGGGCATCGAACTAATGGTTGTTTAAAGCTGAAACATGCAGTCCAAGACCTCATCGATAAGAAAATCATTGATGAACCGAAAGACCCTAATAAAGCCTCAGAATAGTTGAAGAATGGGAGTGATTCCACATTCCACATAGTGTTTGCTGCTATACTGATTCTACCATGACTGTCTGTGATGAAAAGTTTGGTTATCTTCAGTTGGGTTTAGGTCTAGTTCATTTCTTTTGTTTCCGAAGTATGTAGGTCTTTTGCTTTTGAGTCCAGTAGTCAGTTGGTCTATCATTCTCTTTATCCTTCAATCTCAATGTAATGTATCTTTCTTTCAATAAAATGATGAATTTCTAGTATTCATTTGTCTTTTTATTCTTCTCATCAATCGATCAATGATCAAAGTGGCATGAACATAAACTTTAGAGGCATAATGGATGAACTATGACCAATTAATTTAGAAACAATGATAAGCCTGAAATGGTTAACTTAGGGACTACCCTCATAAATGAAGATAGAGAATTCATCAGGCCATTGAAGAAAGACTTTGAAGGCCTTGAAGATCAAGAAGTTAAGCATTGAACAATTCAAAATCAGACTTTCGAGAAGATTAGCTCGTGTAGCCAAAAAAAGAAGGACAAAAAAATGTTTGAGTGGAAAAGTGATGGTAAAACCATCAAGAATGTCAAAGAAGATTGATAGAGAATTATTGAAGAAATACTTTATGGTCAAAGAGGTTAGAGCATCAGTTCATAACTCGAAAGGAGAGTTGAAGATCAAATTAGAGTGGTCCCTATATCAATAAAAATCTTTGGTATGTGCAGAGTCCTAGCCTACTAGGTTGAAAACTTGAAAAGGCGGCCTAGGCAAAAGTTAGGGCTTTCAAAAAAAAAAAAAAGAAAAAAGAAAAAAGTTTTGAACTATGAAGGCTAGATTCCCTACAAAAGATAAGCTTTTTAGATGTGTGTGTTTCTTTCAAGTATTAAGTGGGGATATGTAGGCAGCTCATAAAGTCACCTCGGGTGTGGTCTTAAAAAAAAAAAAAACCAAAAAGAAAGAAAAAAAAGAAAAAAAAAAAGGGCTTTGCGTATGACCAATCATTGAAGGTGATTTTTTGTGACTAAGTCGAAAGGGAATAGTTTCATCCGTAAGCCTCTTAGAAGATTTAACATGCCACTAAGAAAGTTGATTTGACTTTTCCACTATCTTTTGTTACTTTTTGTCTTGTTGATCCAAAAAAAAAAAAAAAAAAAAAGAGTCCCTCACGATTGATTCTCCTATGATTGTCTTTGTGTTTTGTTTTGTCCTATGTCTTTATTGGTCATTAACCCTACCTTCTAAAGAATTCTTGTTGTAATCCTGTCCAATCCCATAGCTAAATAAAATGCATTAATTGTAGGACCTTATCATATCCTGCTACCCAAACTTTTATAACAGATTTGATGACAGAAAAATGAGTAGCAATAATCTCTAAGGGGTTGATTTGTCTTATTTAATCGAAATATCTAAATAGCTCAATCAAGAATAGGGATATGAGACTTCATGAATTAAATTCCTCTAATGTTGAAGCATTCTCAATATTAGAAAGGCTCGAATTGTTCAATTTAGAGTAGGGGTATGGGACTTGAATTGAATTCTTCCAAGGTTCCGAATTCTCAAGATCTGAAAGGCATGTGGCAGTAAAATAAATGAAAAGAAAAGAAAAGCCCACTAGGTTGAAAACCCGAAAGGGTGGCCTAGGCAAAAATTAGGGCAACCCGCTAGGTTGAAAACCCAAAAGGGAAATCTAGGCAAAAGTTAATGTTTTTGAAAAAATAAGAAAGAGGGAAAAAGAAAGTGTCTACTTTGTCTCCATGCTTTGAAGGAACAACAAGTCCAATCTAGGCCTCCTGAAAATACATTGTTTCTTATAAAGGGCATCCATAATTAAAGAAAATGGTTTTAAAAAAAGGCTCTATAATTGCGCTAAGTCTGTTTAGCTTACCATAGAAATGTTTTCCATAGAAAAGTGATAAATTTTGGTTGAGAGTCGTTGTTGGCTTTTCTTCTCTTGTGCATGTTTTTGGGTTCGTTCTGATAGGATTGTACCTAATGCTAGGTCTTGTTAGGTCTAGATCTACTACATTCCCTCAATGAGTTGTTATATTTAGTCTCAAAGGCCTTAGTGTCTTTTGTGTTTCCCCCTTTAGGTCTTTGGGTTAACTTTGTTCAGTCTCAAGGCTTGAGGGCCTTGACATATTTCCAGGCCCATAAGCCTACCTCATTTAATCTCAAGGCTTGAGAGCCTCTACATATTTTCTCCTGTGGAAGGTTTGAGTAGGAAAGTCTTACTCAATCTATAGTTCCATGTTTTTTGTCTCTTGGGAGGTTTAAGTAGGAGAGTTTTAATCAATCTGTAGTACCATATTTTTTTGTCTCTTGGGAGGTTTGAGTAGGAGAGTCTTACTCAATTTGCAGTTCCATATTTTTGTCTCTTGAGAGGTTTGAGTAGGAAAGTCTTATTCAATTTGCAGTTCCATGTTTTTTGTCTCTTGGGAAGTTTGAGTAGGAGAATCTTACTCAATTTGTAGTTCCATATTTTTGTCTCTTGGGAGGTTTGAGTAGGAGAGTCTTACTCAATTTGCAGTCCATATTTTTGCTTCTTGAAAGGTTTGGGTAGGGAAAGTCTTATTCAATCTACAGTTCCATGTTTTTGTCTCTTGGGAGGTTTGAGTAGGAAATTCTTACTCAATCTGTAGTTCCATGTTTTTTGTCTCTTGGGAGGTTTGAATAGGAAAGTCTTACTCAATTTTCAGTTTCATGTTTTCTTTTCTCTCAAAAGGGTTGAGTGGGAGAGTCTTACTCAATTTGCAATTCCATGTTTTTTTTGCCTCTCGGAAGGGTTGAATAGGAAAGTCCTACTCATTCTACAGTTCCATTGTTTTCGTTCTTGGATAGTTTGATTAGAACAGAAGCGTCTTACTCATTTGACAGTTCTAAGGTTTTTCTCCTTTTGTGTTATGAGTATCCTATTAGTAGGACATAACACGAAGACATTATGGTTGCCCGTTGAAAATGGGCTATCTTTTTTTTGGCATTAGCATTCACTTGTTGTTGACACAAGCTCTAACAATAAGGGGTATCTGTAGACACCCTATTTTCATCTTCTAATTCCACACCTTTCCACCTTAGGAGCATTGTCACATGTAGATTTTTGCATCATTTTGGCACCAAATCTTTTTAGTTAGACTCTATACATCCCAAAGAATCCATAGTATCTTCTAGGGTTCAATTTGGTTCAATATTTATAACTAATAAGAACTTTTGCAACTTGAAGGGCATTTACGTCATTTCACTTGCATAATTCTTATTTGATATCCAATTCTCACCAAATTCATCCTGGGATGATCCTGATGATCTTAGGATGTCATTTGTAGGCTTGGTTTAAAGTATGGTTAAGTTTGGAGATGATTTGCTGGTCCAGGGTAAGCTCGGTTTAACTCCATTCATTGGTTCTTCTTATAATTGCTTCCTAATTTGATCCAATTGAGTCAAATTAAAGCTTCATTAATATCAATTAAGTCTTCATTAAGGTGCATTAATGTTTGGAATCATTTTTGGAAGAGTTTGATTGCAACTAGGACTCCATTAGCATTCAAACCCTAATGTTGCCCTGGTGAGCCTCAATTGATCTCTATTAGCCATACGGGCTTAACCCTTGATTAATTGACCAAGTATGGCTCAATTAGGAGTGTTTCAATCAGATTTTAAGTAGAGAATTAAGTCAGGGTCGTTTTAAATCCAAAATCAATGAATTTAGACTTAAAATGGACCAAATACATAGCCTTAAAGGATAAGAATGCATAAAAGAAGGCAAAATTAATGGCTACTAGTAGCCATTTGGTCACCTTCAGAGGCCAAACGGCCACTTTCAGAGGCCAAATGGCCACCTTCAAAGGCCAAACAGCCACCCAAGGTGCCCAAACAGCCACCAAGGGTGCCCAGTTGGCCTTTGACGGTGTTTTACCTTATTTTAACCTCTCTAGATTCCTTCTCTTGTTATAATTCGAATTTCCTCAGGATTTTTGAAGAGTTTGAGATAGGAACTAGCTCTTGTGAGTGATTTAGAGCCCTTGGATCATCCCTAACTAGATCTAATCCTAGCCATTCATTCCATCCACCTCCCACTATAAATAGGGGTCCTCCCATCCTCCATTCTCCATCAAGTCTTAGTAGAGTTTTCCTAAGCAAATGAAAATCTTGAGTTCTTGAGTGTAGGGTGAACATTCCTATTAGTATCCCTTCACTTGAGACTCATTCTAAGAAGAGCTTGGGCTCAATAGTTAGTGGGGAATATTCCTATTAGTACCTTCTAGCTTATGACCCATTCTAGAGTTTAAAGGTGCAGAAGCTCTACCCAACTTTCGACTTCCTCCCCTGAGGCCATCTTAAAGCTCAAAAGCATCGAAGCTCTGCCGAATTTCGACTCAAAAACCTGAGGTTGCAAATAGAACTCTGCCTCAATTTTTTCAAGTATAATTCCTAAACTCCATTGCCATGATGTAGTTGTTTATGTGATAATGCATGCTCCCATGAGTTTTATTATTCATAGGATTGTATTAGGGTTTTGATCCTAAATCAAACAAGTTTTTAAACCAAAGTTGTTTCTTTCAAAGTAAGTTGTTTTTTAAAAGCAAGTGTTTGATTATGGATTGGATTCTAATAGAGTCCTAGAGAAGTGAAACTCTTCCCCCCAAATGATTTGTTCGAACTACGCGGACTGTGATTTTCGCCAAAACTACATAGGCTACTTACTTGAGCCCAAGTCCAACTTAGCTTAGATTTTATCTTTTAATTTTTATAATTTTTAGTTATATTGCATGGTTGAAATTAATTAAGCCCAATCAATAACTGAAACCAATTTATCGGCTGAAATGGGTGCCTATGGGCCGTGGCTCGAAACCTTCCCATTTCGTAACATAGCCTCCGAATCCTTGTTTTTGGTTCAAGACTTGCCTATTTTCCATTATATAGAGTCAAATTTTTTTTTATAAAACAAATCTTTTAGTGGTTTTCTCGTACCCTAAAAATAAGGTGGCGACTCCTTTGCTTTTTGTAACCTTTTTAGGAGTGGAATGAAACTCGATTCCCCTGAGTCAATTTCTAGCATCTACAGGGCATTAAATGCCATTTAATGTGCCAGCATGTGGGTCTTATCACTTGCCACTGTGGCCAATGATTAGTCATATCACGCCCCTTATGTTTCGAGGGGCTCTATGTAAGGTCTTGTCTTACTAGTGTCAGTGCATTGTACTAACCTAGCTAAACCTATGCTAGGCATTTAATACTATCTAAGTTATCTCAATAGTGGGCAAGCTCACATAGGGGAGAATCACTCCTTGATTCGTCCTCGAGCTTTTCCCTTCATGACCTTGTCCTCCCAGTCTCGACTCTCCTAACCGTATCAGTCCCTTACTTCCCATTCGGTCGTTGCGATGGTCTTTAAGTTCCTGAGGATGTCCTTTCACAAGATCTTATTCCTGAGGTAACCTATCATCGAGGTTCCCTCTTCCGAGAATGGCTTCGCGAGTTTGTGATGTCGAGGGAGGCTTCCCCGGTGAAATTCCCTTTTTGGCCTACGTGCTTCCTTCGTCGCGTGTTTGTTTATGTGGGCACCTCGGGGCCTTTCTTACCTTTACCCCAAGGTCACGTGTTAAGCACGTGTGGTGGTGGCCTGTGGCCATAAAGCCATTCTTTAGGTGTTTTTGCACTTGACACGTGTCGAGTGTATGACCCCAAAAGCCACCATATCTACAGATACAAGCCAATAACCATGGCTGTATCAAGTTATGTAAAAAACTACTATGCTGAATTTTTGAAAACCAAACTTTTTGAACTTTTTAATCCGAAAAATCATACCAAAAATTATATCTAACATTTATACAATATAAATATATCAAATACATTATCAAATTACACATCAATTTTAATGGATTAAATTGATCAAATCAAAGCACAAACCGTAGGGTTTCCAAAACCCTGGGTTCGGCCTCCATGAAGATGAACAAGCTTCTATGTGTTTTTAATTTGATTTTAATGCATCATATACATGTAAAACTTATATATACAGTATATATAAATATATGTAATCATCCCATGATTAACATATATCAAATTTAAATTGATAGAAGCAAAAGAGCAACCTAGGGTTCTACACCCTAGGTTCAGCCTCCATTGAAGAAACCCTAGTTTCTTCTTTTTCAATTTTAATTCCTATGCATCCAATACATAAATGATTAACAGTAATCATTATTAGAATCAATTTTAGAAGAGGAGTAGGAGAGAGACAACCTAGGGTTCAAAACCTTAGGTTCGGCTAAAGAGAGAAAAACCCTAATTTACTAAAGCTAGTTCTAGTAAATTAATCTAATTAATTTGACCATAAATTCCAGCCCATATGTAGTTTGTATGAAGCACAATCATGGCTCTGATACCACTGTAAGGAATTAATGTAGAGAAAAACAATAATGTGGAACATAATGAATAACAAAAATCATATGAATCAATTCCATAAAGCCCATGAATCTTATTATGGTTCATACAAAACTAAAACCTAACTAGAAGAAAGTTTAGAACTTACTTTAGGTCCTTAAGACGATTGATTTGATCTTCAAACAAGTAGCACAAGTTTCCTGCCTTCACAGTATCTACACTAAGCAAAAGCCAATAGTTGTTCTTCAATCCTTCCTTAGGGTTTGCTAGAAAAGATGAACTAGAAGAGAGAGAAAGAGAGAGAAACACTTCTCAATTGATTTGTCCAAGGGAGAGATACGAGTGTATCTTGTGTGTGTCTAGCACCTACTAGGGTGCTATTTATAGAGACCACCACTAGGGCCGGCCAAGGGGGAATCCCACCTTGTGTGGGATTTGCAATTTATCTAAATTGCACATTAACCCCTCCACTTAACATCAAATGCAAGTATGGCCCTTTGAGAACTTTTCTTAAACACTTATACCCTTTCTCTCACAACTAAAGTCCCTCTTTACTTATTGGTGTGTGATCTATTAGGTTCACAACATCTAGTAGTAGATAATGGCACTTTGAGTGCCCAATGGAACACTTTCCATTAAGGGTCTAATTGGAACACCTTCCGATTCCCTAATTGATTATAACCAACTTATATAAATTAGGGCTTCTACTAACCACAAGTAACATCTAGCAATCACTCATGGTGTGATCCTAAATGAGGTGAATATAAAACATACAAAGAACCCTTCAGTTATAGTTAAGGTTACAATTACATCCTTCCATCAACACAATGCTTTTGACTTAAACCAATAGGACATGGAAGTCTATCAAGTCCCCAGTTTAATTCTATATGAACCTACCCAAAATATCAACTCATTAGATGTACTATGAAAACCTTTTTTCATAGTCATCCTACTATAGCTATAGATTTCCATGAGTTATATTTATAAGTGTTCTTGTGAAACATTTTCTCCCTTTTCCTGAGAGTGATAGATCCCTTATTAATCACTTATATACCTTCACACATAAAGCAGTAGAGCCAATAAATACCCTTATAAACCCCAGTGGAATATACAGTCAGTGCTATTAAACTTCCAAAGCTTCATGCATAAGACAATCATAGTGTCTCAGGTCTAAGGATTACTTGTGCCACTGCAACTATGAGAAACTGATTGACAGGCAGGAGAAAACTACATTTCAGTTTATCTCAAATTAAGATGGTTACATTCAGTGTACCTGTTCTTCTAACAAGCACCAACATGTTTGTTTTAGTGTCTCCACTCAAATAGCTTGAGACTAGCTATCCTCCTATAGAATTAACATAACATGTGCTAGTCATTTGGTTTCATTATTGTCCATCATAGTGAACCTTCAACTACGAATGATTTAGGAGTTTAGTACATATATATATATATATATATATATATATATATATAGTCTCTTAATAACAACACTTTGTGATTTCATAGTCTCAACTCTAACTCCATGGGCATATCATGTAAATATAAAGAATAGAATAGACATGATAGAATAAAGCCCTTTATTAATTAATAATAAATGTGGCATACAATAAATGAAATCCTATGATTGTTTTTTATCCCTAAAGCATCATCTTTATGATTGGTTGTAGGGTATACTACTAACAACTATACCTACTCGAAAGGAGTTAGCCTTGAGGTTTAATGTGGATGATCCTTATTGTCCTTTCTGTAATGAGGAATGCGAGACAGTAGAACATTTATTTTTCTACCTCCCCATATCTAGAGCAATGTGGTTTAAAAAATGGGGTTCTAGAATTGATATGATGAACCATCAAACTTTAAAAGATTGGTTGCAAATAATCCTTAACCCAAGGGCAAAGCTATAGCGATAAGATCTTGAAGAATAGGAATTTATATATTGGGTTGCTATCCTCCCTGAATCATTATGGAGGTGTCGTAATCAAAAGGTGTTTGAAAGAAAAGATCTGATCAACAAGGCCTTTTCAACTGGATTTTAGATAAAGTCTAGGACTGTCACACCCCATTTTTGCACCACCTTACTAGGGTTCATCATTTTATGTAGGTTTTTGTTTTTTAGTCTAGTCACTTGCATTAGTTTTTTAGGGTCATAAGGACAATGGATATGAATTTTAGTTCAATTTGGAGTTGATCTTGAAGGATAATAAGAACTTTTGTAACTTTAAGGGCATAATCGTCTTTTAAGTCACAAACTTTTCATTTGACCTTAAATGATGTCTAAATTGTCAATTGGAGTTCATATTGATGTATATGAGGTATTTCTAAGTTCAATTTGACGAATCAATGGCTTAGAGTCAAAATGGCTCGATATGGTTCAAGTTGGTTAAATGACCCCTTTCGGGTTAGCTCAAATTAACTCACAATTACCAATCAATTCCTCTCAAATTGACTTGAATTAGTCATTATTTCATCCCTAAAAGTGTTTTAAAAAGTTTAATTTTGATATGAAAAGCATTTGGTTTGATCCTATGTGCGTACCTATGTTTTGCAATGGTAGTGCATAGCAGTTAACTACCTTTGTAAAACCTAATCATGCACCTATGGTTAGTGGTTTTTTTTCTAAAATATTTAAAAATGTATTCCTCATTGAAACACGGTCGTTCTGGCTTTTATTTCATCAAAATCAGAGTTAATTTGACCCCTAAAACACTCCTACAAGGCAACAAACACCAAAATAAGAGAAAAACTGAAGCGGGCTCGGGTGACCACCCAACCCCGGGTGGCTAGCCACCTAGGCCTAGGTGGCTAGCTGCCCAAACCCTGGTGGTCACCTGAGGCCACTTACCTATTTTTGCTGAAGCAGGATTCTCCTTCCTAGTTTAACGGTTTTGGACTCTTTTGGACGAGTTTCCTTCCAGTTTTTGGTAACTTTTGATTTTCTTAAGCACCAAGGGAGTCTCTAATAACCCTTGGATTAATTTTTAGGATTTTAATCCTAGCCATTGATTTATCCTAATGAAACTCTATAAATACCCCCTATACTTCCACACTAGGGGAGCCACTTTGATGCATTAAACCTAAGAATAAGAGAGAAAGACTTGAAGGAGAATTGAAGTTCTTGCTGTTGCCTTTAAGAAACCTGATTCAAGTTGTTCACAAGTGAAAGAGAGAGTCTCTATAGCAGCAAAGGAAGCCTAATCCAAGGTATGTTCTAAACTCTTAAGGCTAAAATTAGGTTTTTCTCTTAGGTTAGCTTTATCGCATGCAACTGTTATGATTTCTACCATGGATTGATGTTTCTATTAGTTAAGATATGTGATAATAATGATATCCATGATGAGTTTTGCATGTTTTAGAGTTAGTTCATAGGTTTTAATGCATAGTTGTGATTCTAGGGTTTTATTGTCCTTATTTCATGTAAGTTACATATAGCATGCTAGGTTAGAGTTTTCTTTTGGTTTTTCTTCATGGTTGCTGTATATGTTTCATATATAGAATAACTATGATATTTTCTGCATTCATATAGTGGATTTCTAGGTTTTTTTTATGCATGTTATGGTATTAGGATTGAATTAGGGTTTGTGTTTATTCACTATTTGTGTTATTTGCATAATTAGTGGATGATTTTAAGCCTTAATACTATTTTGTCCAGATTTCTATTTTCTTCTTTTTGCATGGTTTTGAGCACATGTAAGGGTGCAAACAGGTTCAATAATTGCTTTATTGTAAATAAGGCGATTGTTGCTTGAGCTTGCTATTGTTTGGAGATAATTGCATTAAGTAAGTAGGTTTTAAAAGTGCCTTAATACACTTTTTCTTCCTTAATCTTTCTATTTTCCCTCTTTTGGGGTTATTTCCTAATATGAATCTATGGTAATAATTAGAGGTTTCCTTGTTAAATAATGTCTATTTTTATTAAAGTTTCCATCCTGCGAAAGTTTTTCCTAAATTCAAACTTGGTTTGTTTATCAAATTTTCTTTTAAATAAGGAAACCTAGGGTTTTTACCATAGGTTTATATTAGGTTTTAACCATAATTCTAATCAAACTACGTGAACTTGGATCCATGTATTCTGTTGCATGGTACGTAGGCGCTTTGAGGTTCAAGTCCGCCTTAGGATCCAAGTATCTTAGGTTTTTTTTCTTTTCCTTTTTTCTGTTCTATTTTATTTTCTTTATTTGATTATGCATGGATGAATGGATGGAATTTATGATATGCATGCAATTCTTGATGTGATATACTTGTTGATTTTTGTATAGTAAGACATTAATTTAGCCCAAATAAACGAAGAGACCGAAAGGTTGACATGGGTGCCTATAGGCTTTGCCTAGAACCTTCCCATGTCATAACTTAGCCTCCGAATCCCCAATTTTCTTTGGTTTCCTATAGACTGCTTTTGCCTTTCTTTTTTTAAACATGGAGTCATTCAATTGTTTTCTTAAAACAAAAGTGGTTTTTAGGGTTTTCCTTGTTTTCTTTAAAAAACAAGGTGGCGACTCCTTTTCTTTTTTCAAATTATCTTTCTCAATCCTTGTGGGCCACTTTCCGGGGTTCACAAAGACTTTGCTTCTATTTTGAGAATGAATTGCAACAACCACATTGTAATCCAAGGCAATTCTTCCACTACCTCTTTGGTTTGTTAGAACCCCCTAGTGGGCTTTATTAAGATCAATTTTGATGTTGTACTTGGGAAAGACCAATCCTATTGTGAGCACCATATCTTAAACCACATGACTCGGGAGTACGCCACTAACCAGGAAAGCTAGCGCGGAAAGGAGTCGCCACCCAATTTGACTTGGGAACTAACTTGAACCCTAGTAGGGTCCAACTCGTCATAACCAGAGAGGGTTCGAAGCTAGGGTACATCGTTGGGAAGGTGTAAGGCACCCAACAATGCATGGTCGAAACCGGCCCCCACACATAATTATTGGCTTTAGTTAATTAAGTATTCAATTAAATTCCACCCTAAATCATGCAATAATATAATAGCACACAAAATGACCAAAACAATGAATAAATAAAATAAAATAGAGAATCAAAAATATATAAAAAAGAATAGATCAGAATATACAGAGAAATAAGAGGTATTAACCAACCAGAAACAAAAGATATGAATAAGCCAACAATCTGTCTGCCAAGGTAAGGTGCGTACGCATCATTGATGGGTGCGTACGCATCATTGATGGGTGCGTATGCACCTAATAGGCATTTTCACTAACTCAATCACATGCATACTTAGAAAGGGGGAAAACGAAATAGAAAATAAACTTTTTTCCTAGAAGGGAATGCGTACGCACTTGGGATAGGTGCATACGCACCCTATGGGCATATCATACATAATCACAAAGGCCTTACATTAATCTACATCATGCATCCTTAATAAAATAAAATATAAAAAGAATAAATACGAATATAAACTAAACCTAAATCATGGTAATCATGCTTTAGACAAAAATAAAATAAGAAAAGAAGAACTAGAATAAAAAGCTAAAGAAAACCAAATTTACCGACTTTGCAATTGTTCGTAGCCTCTTAGGTCTTTGGATTGAATCAAGCCAACACAAATCCTCCTTTTTGTCAAAGTGTTATCACAGCAAAGAGATCAAAGCTCACTCAAGTTTGAAAAGAAATAGAAAACAGCAGAGAGTAAGAGAAAAGAAAACTGATTTTCATCACTTTGCAATAGTGGAAACTTCAATCGAGTTTTTGGGTATGAAAACGTTGGAATTAGACAAAACTCGTGAAATACAAAGTTGTAGAGAATTGAATTATCTTTCTAAGAAGACTAATTTCATCAAATTTTGACTTCAGACTCAAAAGTAATGATTAAAATACATTTGCTGATTTTCAGAAAAACTACTGCTGAATTATGACGAATTTCACTCTTCTCCTCCCTTTTCTCTAAGGCATTAAAAGAGTATATATTTCTGAAAACTAGGGTTTTCCTTTCCTTTCTAGACTAGGTTTCTTGGATAATGACCAAAAGATATTTTAATATGATAAAAGTCTTCTAATATGAATAAGAAAGGGAAATTGTATTTTCTAAAAATTAGGAGAGTGACTGCTAACACAAATGCACATGTATCGTATGTGCGTACACACACTTATCACCTACGTATACGTGTTAGTGGCATGATAAAAATGACTAATTTAATAAAATGATTTTCCTTTCATCTTAACCAAAAATCTTATGCTGTGATTCTCACTAATTCTTAAAGGATAATCCATAAATAACCACACTAAACTCATTATCGAGGTCACAGGACTTAAGATGACAACGAGCACAAAATGGGGTGTCTACACCTATGCTGGTTGTGTTAATTGAGATGATCAACATGGGTGGAAGTATGTTGAAGGCTACCTAGGCTGTATCCTAGGTAGCCTTCCTCATATTATCATTTTTTGTATATTAATTAAGTTGAGTTTTACTTCTAAGGGAGTCTTATCCCAGGTAAGAAATTGCCCACTAGCCCAGGGCTATATCCTAGAGTCCAAATGTAATGGCAAGAAACGCCCCCCTTAACAGAATAAAAGACGAAAAGAACCAGTCACTTACAAGTGGATCGCCATTCGATAAAACGCCGTCCGTCGGGCCTTCACTTATAATCCTTATTATTTTCTCATTTCCTTTGAATTAGATTAATCCATTTTAGGGTTATTAATCCTCCTAAAGCTTGTTATAATCACCCACAAAAATCTTGATTTTTTTTCCCGATTGATTCTCCAACATTTGTATTAAATCTGCCCACGATGCCCACCATCAATACCACTACCAACACTATTTTATAAATGCCAAGAAACTCTTTGTTTTGGGAATTTCGATCTAAGGTTACAAACTCAAAAGAGTATTGGCCTGAATTTTGGCCCACGGTAACCTAACCTTTGGTTCGAGGAGTTTACTCTTCTTGCATGTTAAAGTCTCAAAAGGTTGCAAGCATATAGGGGCTTAGCCTAGACTTTGGCTTATGGCACCAGGACTTTAGTCCATAGAGCTTTTATTGGCTTTACGCAGCCTCATTATTTCTTGTTATCATGGACCCATTGAGGTCAATTCTAGTTGGGGGTTATTAGTGAAATTGCATCAATGGTGGTATATCTTTCCTGATTCAACATCAAACTCAAGAAGATTTTATTCAAAATCTTCATAAATTTGAGGGGGAGTATTGAGGAAATAAATCAAGACAAGCAATCAAGAATGAGATCAAGAACATATAGAAAAGAATCAAGAGAGAGCATATCAAGGAAAAAGATTGGAAAGAAATCATGGAGAAAAATCAAAGAAAAATTTGATTTATTTCCTTTCTTATTTTATTCCAATATTATTTGTTTCCATATTAGTTGTTCTTGTTCTCTATATAATCCCACTAATGGGTTGATTGTAATCAAGCAATTATGAATGATATTAAGTTTTTCAATATGGTATCAGAGCGGGTTGATTAGACCTGAGTTTTTCTTTGACAACTTCCACACTTCTGGCTAGCGGCACTCTGTCGCCCATCCAGTTTAAACCTTTGTTTCATTTTCTCTCTCTAGTATTTCACCCAAAAAAAAAAAACCACTACATCCCTTTTTCAAATAACTGAGTTGCCCTGTTATATTCAAATATTTACGATGTTCCTCTCTATCATCAATATTTTGCTTGTGCAAAAATTCAATCGAGTTTCAAAACCTTGAACTAATGGCTCATTTGGAGGAAGAAGAAGAACAATAAAAAGAAGACTTGAGGACTTTGAAAAGCCCAAGTTTATTGGTCCATTGAGGCACGTCGTGGCGCAAAGAAGCCCTGACCCATAGAGACCCTCTTTTTTTAGCCCATGAGGCTTATCTTCGTTCTCAATTTCCATTCAAACGATATTCACCAGCAAATCTAGTGTTGGAAGTGTTGGAAAAATAGAGTAGATGCTATAGTATAAAATAAAACTAGTACAAGAATTGCAAAAATACAAACAGTGTCGATTGAGGCGTGTACAAGGCACTGTCCTTAAGAGTAGTTCCATCTCTCTGAGTATTCAACTCAGTGCAGTAGGTTACAGCGCTCAACCCTCCAGGATTCAACAACCGGACTCCCACAAGCCTGTCATGGATAACCCAGCAACCAAAAATCAAAGCAGCAAAATCCTGGTCAACCTGCCCGCACACGCGAAGCCAAATATTCGAGATTTGCACTCCCCCTGCACGCACATCGTATGCTCGCAACGCGCCCGAATAAGTCAATTTTCGGACCCTGTCTTGCAAATCACTCGATTGGGCTCCGTCTCATGCGCATGTAGGACTCCCTACATCTTACCACATGATATCATATACAATAAGTGGGATACTATATAAGCCCACTAAAACTCTTTCACTTTTCTAATGTGGGATAAGGTGTTATCACACTCAAGTAAAAAACTCTTTTAAGAAAACTTTTGGATTTTTGAAATACTTATTTTATACTTAAAATACAACAGGAAGGACGACACCCAGAAAAACATATAAACGAACAACAAGGCAAGAATTTAGTGGCAAATTCATGAAGATTTTTTTGCTAAAATCCCAATGAATTTGAGGGGGAGTATAGGAGAATATAAGTAAAATCATTACAATAATGTAATTAAGATACATAGAATCATTACAATAATGTAATTGAGATATGTATCTCAATCCTAATATTTGAGATTGGGTTGATGTGAT
Organism: Liquidambar formosana; assembly: GCA_039720395.1. Classification (NCBI taxonomy): domain Eukaryota; kingdom Viridiplantae; phylum Streptophyta; class Magnoliopsida; order Saxifragales; family Altingiaceae; genus Liquidambar; species Liquidambar formosana. Next base: position 6,285,575 of record CM077831.1, read on the forward strand.
TTGATTAAGAGGATGAATATTTGATTAATCTTAGGTTATCTTCTTTCCATATTTAATCTATGTTTAGACTTCTATTTAAACCATTTTCAAGGTTTTATGAAAAATACAAAAGGTTTTTAATGAAAAATGGTCACATTGTCTATCAGAAAATATAATTTTGAATAGTTTTATTAAAAATGTTTTTCTAAAATCTCTTGTTTAAGTAGACTTTTTGGCCATTTATACTTTCTGTTTCATTAAATGGCCAAAAAGTCTACTTAAACGATAGCTTTTTGAAAACATTTCTTCTACAAAGTTGTTCAAAATAATGTAATTTTAGTAATTAACATGGCCATTTTTTATGAAAACCTTTTATATTTTCCATAAAACCTTGAAAAGTTTTAAAAGTGGGGGATAAAAAGAAAGTCTTAGGGAACGAATAGCAACCCCAATATATAAATATATATAGGATGATGATTGGATAAGCACGTGTTAATACTTATATCAACACCCGTATTGAGAATTGTACTTTGTACATTAGTAAGATATAAGGTAAGACCAATGCTAGGGGGTACAACCCCAATGCATGGTGTTGAAGCAAAAGCCGCTAGATTAGCCCTTAAGATTGTAAAGGACGATGACTGGACTAATTGCCTGATTGAAGGTGATGAACTCAAGGTTGTAGATGCCACTCTCAAACGTGATAGCTGTCCATGAGGTCATTATTGCTGACATTGTGGAGAACCTCCAATGTCTTCCTGAGGTTAGTTTTGCCTATGTGCCGAAAAAAGGTAAATGGTGCAGTCCATACTATGGCTAAGTGGTCCCTGACAATTAGTTTTCTGGTTTCCTCTCATCCCAGTGTCTTCCTCTTTCGGTTGTGGAAGCCTGCGTGTTAGATAGATGCAACAGGGGAAGATAATGATTTTTCTACCTTGATGCTTCCTTTGTTTTCTTTTTGTCTCGTTAGTTGTACTTGTCTTGTTCTTTTTTTTTTTTTTAACGAAGGTTGAGTCTGGTCCTCTTAGCAAAAGAGGAAAAAAGATGTGGTGGATGCTGGTGCAGATTCCTTGTACTCCGTATTCCATAGGATCTAAACAAGTGTAGGTCCCATCTTATCCAAACAGTTTGTGCATAGAGTCAAAGGCATCTCTGTCAGGCAATGAATTGCAGCCGCGTGGTATTAGGATTTTTTTTTAGTGAAGTTGGCACCGTATGCTTGATCTGGCATTTAGCTAAGCTGGCGGATTCATGACTCTCACCGTCTAAGCCAGTGGGAGCGTTGGTTGTGGTAACTAATTTCAAAATTTTGTACTCTTTCGGTCTTTCCATAGGGCCACAGTGATTCAGCTTCATAATCTAGGAATGTAATTCGGTACAGGATGGTTTGGGAAAGGAGTATTTTTATCCTATCTCGAAATAATTTGGCAATTAAAAATTAGTACTGGAATCAAATTAAATTGCATATTGTCCCGTTTCGAAAAATATCGGTCCGGTTCTCGATATTTATTAGTTTATTTTTCCTGAGTAAAAAATTAAAAATAACTACTTCCAATCAAATATTGTTAGTTTGATTAGTCATAAAAATGGGCTACTTCATTGCACATTTATACTTGGCCATCAAGGATTTACATAATACATATACTTACTCTTCCACAAAATGGGTTACATAAAATCATAAAGTCATAAATACATAATCATTAATTATAATTCATTCATTCATAGTACTAACTACTAATAGTAGTGATGGCACAATAAAAATATTATATATAATATTATATATCATATATTATATTATATATATAAATATATATATATATATATATATATATATATATATAATATTATATATCATCGATACTCGATTTGGGAATTCGGTATGAGACGGTTCTGAACACCCCTAAACCAAGTCCCATCTCGAAAAAATTTGATTTTTAAAAATGATCCTAACTCACGAACCAAACACTGTTTGTTCCATTCCATCCCAAACTGAATTGTTTAAAACGATCTTGTCCTCAAAATTTCCCAAACAAAGTTGCACCCCTACGATAGGTGGAAAGAAAGAAAAAGAAAAGCATTGGTAACTGAGTTGGCCGTGTTCTTTTTTATTTTTTTATTTTAACAAAATGGAGATAGAATCGTTCTTCTATAACATTTATTTATTAAAAAAGAAAAAAAAGGGGAAAAATCCACCTCTGCCCACAAGCAGCGGAAAATCCCATCCGCAGTTCTCATCTTCCTCTGCTTTTAGTGGCACAATCTCTCTCTCTCTCTCTCATAAGTAAATCTAGAAATGCTTACTCTAAATCTTCTCCCATCCTCCTCCACTGTCACTTTCTCCAAATCCAACCAGCGACACCCCATTACCAAAATAAATGCTTCTTCACTCTCCAATCCAAATCTTTTGGAAATCAGGTCTCAAAACCAGAGAAACCTACGCTACCCATCATCATCATCTGTTTTCCTCAACAAACCCAGGGGGGCGGCATCTCACCTTGCCGAAACCTCCAACGTCAACAAAATCCATGGCTATCCAAACCCTGTTGGGGCTTCTTCAAGACCAAGACCCACTTGTCAGATCCACGATTCAAGCACCAACATCACACCTTTCAACAATAACATCATCAATCATTTCCCTTTTCCATTACCATCTGCGTATTATTCTCCAAAGCCCACATCCCATATCCCCAGAGCCGCCGCATCCGAAGAAGGAGAAAGTGAAGTTTCTAAGCCCAACAAGACCCTCCAACTTGCTCTTGTGTTCGGTCTCTGGTACTTCCAAAACATCGTCTTCAACATCTACAACAAGAAGGTGTTGAACCTCTTCCCATTCCCATGGCTTCTTGCCTCTTTTCAGCTCTTTGTTGGGTCTGTTTGGATGTTCTTTCTCTGGTCTTTCAAGCTCCAACCATGCCCAAAAATCTCAAAGCCATTCATCGTTGCTCTTCTCGGACCCGCATTGTTCCACACCATAGGCCACATCTCAGCCTGTGTGTCATTCTCTAAAGTAGCCGTTTCTTTCACCCACGTCATCAAATCTTCCGAGCCGGTCTTCTCCGTCGTGTTCTCGTCCTTTCTGGGCGATGCCTACCCTTTACGTGTCTGGCTCTCAATCCTCCCCATTGTTCTCGGTTGCTCTCTGGCTGCCATTACTGAGGTGTCCTTCAATTTTGGAGGCTTGTGGGGTGCTTTGATTAGCAACGTCGGCTTCGTGCTAAGGAACATATATTCGAAACGAAGCCTACAGAGCTTTAAGGAGGTGAATGGGCTGAATTTATATGGTTGGATCAGTATAATATCGTTGCTGTATCTATTTCCCGTCGCGGTTTTCGTGGAAGGGTCTCAGTGGGTTGAAGGGTATGGGCGGGCAATTCAGGAGGTGGGAAGATCATCCACATTCTATATATGGGTGATGTTATCAGGGGTGTTCTACCATCTGTATAACCAGTCGTCTTACCAAGCACTTGATGAGATTAGCCCACTCACGTTCTCGGTGGGGAACACAATGAAGAGGGTGGTGGTCATTATCTCTACTGTTTTGGTCTTTAGGAATCCTGTTAGGCCTTTGAATGCACTTGGATCTGCCATTGCCATATTCGGGACTTTCTTGTATTCACAGGCAACATCAGCTAAAACTGCCCAAAAAGATGGAGGTGAAAACAAGAGTTAGAGTTCAGTTGGCCTCTTTACACAATTTCTGATTAATTTGGTTCGACAGACGTTTGTATTTCTTTCTCCAGAGCTATGAAATTTTATCAATGCCCAAGTTTTTTCTTCTTTCCACCATTCCCTCACGCGCTTTTGGTTTCTGCTCTGTTTCTATCCAAGTGTGCGTCTTTGTATTGCTTGAGTATCTGTTAGAATTCAGTAATCATTAGTTAAGCCTTTGTTTGGATCTTGGAAACATGCGAGTGAAAGGAAAGGAAAGGAAAGGAAATGATCACATATTACTTAAGAAACGAAACAACTTATAGTATTTTCCTTTCCTTTCCCTCCAACTTTCCTGGATCCAAACTAATCTTTTAGTGAGGAAAAAGTTCTCTTAAACTATGGATTACATGTTCATTTTTCATTTTTGAAATATATATTTTGCGATGGAATACTCGTAAAAATTTTACTTCTTACATGGCCTAAAATGGATCTTCTTGGTTTTTATTCTTGCAAATCATGGTGAATTATGTATTCACTACTAGTTTGAGCATGCTTATGATGTTTTAAATCCATTGTGTTGACATCTTAGTGCACATCAGTTGTGCTGGATAAAGGATAAGGCATGGTTTAATAATAATCCTGTCTAAGGAAAATTAGACCATTATTATATGAACAACAGCCATTGTTCATGACTCATAATAAGGAATTATTTCCCTTGAACTTCCATGTGTGAAAGTGGTAGAATCTTACAACCTTTGTCAATCAACCTCTTTTTTGCAAGTTCAAGTTTGTAGCATTCGAGCCGGTATGCTTTTGTGTAGTTTGGTTCTTCAGTAGATTAAAGTTGAATCTTTAAGTGACTCCTTCAATTTTTACTCACTAGTTCCACTCGAATTTGACCACACACTAAGAGATAGCTTACTAACTGTTGATCCAAAAAAAAAAAAAAAAAAAAAAAGCTTCCTAACTGGTGAAGGATTTACCTTGATTGAATCTTGCACTTGGACACATTCATCACCCTATTTAGAAGTTTGATATGGCAATGACCCTTCTCCAACTATTTTGTTGGAAAAAGTAGAAGTAGTTGGAAAAGCAGAGACATGAAATTGATGGATTCAGTGTCTCTGGATATCAAACTGGCCTTTGATGAAGCAGAATGACAACAAAAAAGGTTACATTTTTCTGACCTTAAATTGTTGGGATATGGATTTCTTGATTTCAGTTATCTTTGAGGGGACAGTGCAGTATCTAGGACAATGGGAATTCTATCTTCTCAGATCTGTTTGATCTTATATGATTTCTTCGGCAGGTATCGTAACTGTTACCAACCTAGTTACAGTACCATTAGATCATAAATTAGTTTTCTTTCTGGATATTGTATACCATGCCATGCACATGTCTGTGTGTCACGGTCAATAAGATTCTTGATAACCCATTCAGAACCTTCTTGCTCTTGAGAATGCCCCTCCAAGTCCAAGAATGAACTTAAGATGTTTAATATATATAGTAAGTTATAGTATGAAAAATTTTACGGGAAATATCCAAAACCTCCCTCAAAAATAAAATCACATCTAAACACCCCATTAAATATTTTTCCTATCCATTGAATCCAAATAAAAAACGAAATGTATCCATTAACTCCAACCAGTTAACTCTTTGTTTACTGCTATTAAAAAATAAAAAAAATAAAAATAAAAAAAATAAAAATAAAAATAAAAAAAGGAAGAAGAAAGAGCAATCCAGCTAAAATACCCTTCTTTGACATTAATATGTTCAATGAAAAAAAAAAAGCTTATTTAACTGAATTTCTACTTTTATCCTTTTAGTGTAATTAGAACAAAATTAACTATCATTAATTAATTCTTTTCTAGTGTACACATGGGGGAAAGGGAGAAGAAAGAGATTGGAGGGGGAGAGTAGGAATGCACATTTGGGAAAAGAAAGGACGAAAGGGAACATTCAGTTAAATGTGCATTTTTTGTCATTAAACATATTAATGTCAAAGAAGGGTATTTTAGTCAGAGAAGAAAGAGATTGGAGTGGGAGAGCAGGTATGCATGTTTGGGAAAAGAAGGGACAAAAGGGAACATTCAGTTAAATGTGCATTTTTGTCATTAAACATATTAATGTCAAAGAAGGGTATTTTAGTCGGATCACTTCTTTCTTTTAACAGCAGTAAACGAAAAGTTAACTGGTTCCAGAGTTGATGGATATATTTCTTTTTTATTTGGATTCGATGGATAGGAAAAATATTTAATGGGATTTTTAGATATGATTTTATTTTTGAGGGAGATTTTGGATACTTAAAATTTATCTATCCTTTTAAACTGCTTACAATAAATTGAATCATTTTAGATGTTTTTTGAACAAAATGAACTTATTTTGAATTATATGGATTACATGCAATGGAATAATCATGTCTCAATAGGATTCCCAAACGAGCCCTTGGCAGCTTGGGGTTCAATCAGCTGGATGGTTGAACCTGAAAAGAAGAGAGTATCATTTTGCAGAGTGGGATATCAAAGCTGTTATCAAAGCCTAACTCCCCTTTTCCAAGAGGCGGTTTTGTCTCGTTCCTTCCCAAAGGAGAATGTTTGGAATTTGATGGTTCTCTTCGAAGATTAATCTGTTTCTATGATGGGCTGTTGTATTGCCATTCCTACTAATGAGAACCTTTGTGAGTCTCCAAACCTAATCTTTGTGTTATTTGTCTTGTGAAGGTGGAATCAGTTGAGCATTTGAATTTTATTTTCCCTCGGACTGTAAAGGATTGGTGTGGTTTGGAAGCTATTTTTGTACATCCTTTGAGAGAATTGCTACATCCCATTTGTTAGAAAATTGCCACTTTTTACGGGAGGAGATCCATACCAGAACTCTTCCTCTCTAATGGGCTTTTTTTGCTGGTGTCTTTAGTGAGACACTGGAATAGTAGGTGCTTTTTTTTTTAAACAGACCACCTCTATGTCCACTCTATCTAAAGTAGTTGCTTCCAGGAAAAAGTTATTATCTGCAAATGCCTAACTGTTCTTTTCCCAACTATCCCCCTTCTCCCATCCAGTGCAGTCCTTAGTTTAGAATCATTCTGAGCGGTCGTTAAGGGCCTGGTTCAAGTGTAACAGTGATAGGGTTTTTGACCAAAATTTCAAAGCAACTGCCAATGGAATTTTGTATAGGATTCTCTTTGAGTGAGCTCGTTTCTAGCTGTGCTTTAAAATTTTGTGACCTCCTTTTAAGTGGGAAGCTTTAGCCTTGAGGGAAGTAACTTGGATGGCTCTTAGTTTTGGATAAGACAGGATAGTTATGAAAATTGATTGTTCTGCTCCTATTCCTTACCTCTCGAATGTAGTTGCAGTGTGTATTAAGGAGATAATACTATAATTGAGGATATCAAAATTTTCTACGGCTCTTTCTGTCATCTGCCATTCTCTTGTTAAAATCGCTGATTGGGTGGTGGTTCATGTGAACTAGTTGGCTCTCCCATTTAGTTGGAGTGCCTGCCCTCCTCCCTAGCTGGGTGGATTCTTGGATTAGTTGTATGATTGGGCAGTTTAACGTTTTCTGTTTCTATTCTTTCCAGAGTTTGAACAACAAAACAAAATTTAAAATATAAGATGTTAAGAACCAACCATTGCACTGCCTAAGCAGTCCACGAGCTCAAGCTATCCTTATTGTGACTGACTTTGTGCATCACATTTTTGAAGTTTTCTTTCCAAGGTAATGCAGTTCTTACAGTAGCATGAGCAGTCCCTCAATTTCTTTTTGGTCAGAAGGGAGCTCTGAACAACCGATAGAGTGCAATAAAAAGGCAGGATGAAGTATCCACAAAATTCCCAACACAAGAAAACTGAGACTGGACTGAGGAGTGGGAAGGTTAGTATTTCTATTGATTGATTGATTGATTTATTTTCTTAGGCAACTGGGAAGGTTAATCTTTTGATATTACCGTCTGTTGTTTCCCCCCAACACCCCCCCCCTTTCCTCTCTCTTTCCCCAAAGAAAAGAGCAAGGTAATTATCCGCTCCTCTGCATGCGTGATTTGTGGCTGATGAGTAAGCATGCAAGCGTTGACTAGGCTTCGGTGCAAGTAAGGAGTGATGACATTCTTAAGCATATTAACCACATCTACTCCTTCCAACTCAATGATGAACTCGTGTCCCAGGCAAGTATGATCTTATTTTAAGACGAAAGAATGCATGCATTTATTGCGTTTTAGTTCTTCAATGCATACATTATATGATTTAAGTGATTAATACAATATTCACTTGTTACTTCCACTTGAAATTTGACCGCCCACTAAGTGATTGGCTTCCTAAATGGTGGAAGGGTTTACATTGCTAAAGCCTATAGTTAGCCTCATCTCTTCTCATTGTTGAAATTTTAAGTAAGAATGCTTACTGGACTACATTGGAAAACATATACACTTGAAAAATATGGGTTTAATTCTTCCAATGGCAGGCTGAATGAAAAAAAAGTATTGATTTTACTGAATTTAAATTGTTGGGATTTGAATTTCATATGTTCACTCATCTTTGGGAGAGCAGCATGGCACAAGGAAAAGTTACCCACTTACCCCTTATGGTCCATCAGATCTTATAGAGTTCTTCTACAGATATCTTTGATTATTGCCAACCGTATCATAATATCAGCTGACTTTGAATTTGGTTTGGCGCTCATGGATGGACTGAGACTAGCATTACAGAAAGGCATCACCCAAATTCAGATTGAGGGCAATTTAAGGTGATCATTGACATAGTTGAAAGTGTCTTACCACTATCTTGGCAAATCCAGAGAACATCTTTTGCTGGGGAAATTTCCAAGATAGGAGAGGGAATAGGCTGCAAATATTATTTCTAATGTTGTCCTGGTTATGGGGAGATCGTTCGTGGTCATAGATGTTTCCCAGAGTGATTCATAGGATTCTTTTAAACTGCTGGGGTAATGCTTATCATAGATATATTTCTTGTTTTTCTCTTTAGTTCTACTTTCTGTACAGACAGCAATAATGGCACAGCCTTTTATCCCATCTTCATGGAGTTTTCTACTACTGTCAGATGCATAATGTTACTCTCCCCCATTTTCCAAGATTGGGACCAGCTGCATAAAAGATATTAGAAAAGCATGACACTAGTGAACTTCAAGAGTACAGTACATCCAGATAGTAATTATACTTCTTATATCCTTGTTCACTGTTTTGATTTGAAGACTATCCTATAGTGTCAAGAAATATTTCTCTTTCACCCGCTCCCGAGGGGTGTTTTTTTGGGGGGGGGGGGGGGGTATGTTTGTAGAGAATCTGCTGAGTTGCTACATCACTTCTGTGGGCTGGAAGACGATTGCAGGGATCATTATAGTTGGTATATTTTCAAAGCCATTGGTGGTTGTAATGATTTTCTGAAATCTTATTTGTAGCAATGGAGAGGACCTTGATAATTTTTGGCATATACTCTAGTGAGCTGATTATTGTGTGTTTGTGTTTGTACAGGACAGCAGTAAATGAAAGCTTGTTTTGTTTTCAAAATTGTAACTTGTTTTGCTTACAATAGTTTTCCAACAGAACTGTTAGAAATATATGTGGTTGAAGTAAGTAATCTGGAATTGGATAGGACTATATGTAGGGCAAGGAATGATATTGAGGGCAGTCATTGGGAGTCTTACTCTATAGATGGGAAGATGAGGTCAGGAGAACTAATCTTGGTTTTGATCAAAGTTAAGTTTGATAGGCTATCACCAGAAGTCAGTCCAACTTTTAAAAGTTTTTTTTATATTTATATTTTTAATTTCTAGAAACTTTGAAGACAAGCTTTGTGCAAGGTTGCAGATCCTTTTCAGGGTTGGATGGGTGCCATCTAAAAGGGCCTTTTGGTGGAGTGGTGTTGTTTGCCACAGTAGGGTTAGATGCAAATAGTAGGGTGTATCCAATTACTATTGCTATTGTGAAGTCCGAAACCAAGGAAAGTTGGACCTTTTCATCCACTACTTGCATAGTTGCATTCCATTCTTGGCAGCAACTCCCATGAGCAGCCTTGGGCATTCATGGTAAACAAACAGAAGGTAATATTTTTGCTCTACCTTACTGTAGCTAGTTCTTGTAATTAGTTTTAACCAATATTTAAAAAGGCGTGGGCGTGAGGTGGGGTGTTTTTCCTTCAGTAGTGAATAACAAATATTACTTATCACAAAAATAAATAAAAATAAAAAATTATTTTGAACCATTATAATATCATTTTAGTCCAATTTAAATTAATGTGTAATTGGTTGTATCGGTCAAGTCAAGAGACTTTGTGTCAATCAACAAGTCAATAAAACAATATATATACACATAATTTGTCGGTCATTTCTAGAAACCCATTTGGGTACACCGTATATACAGTGTAAAAGGGGTGAAAGATCAGAGCCTTTGCTTTTGCAGAACGTCAACCTAAATGAAGTGCAGCAACAAGAAAATAGTCGGCCCCTTTTCGACAAGCAAAGGGTTGTCTTTTCTCTCTTGTCCAGCATAAGGTTGTATCATCAGCAGCACCTCGTCGAGCACAGCATTACTGGAATCTATGGCCATTGATGTTGTGGGTCGGAGAAGAATGGTGGGTGAAAAACAGTGAGAAGATGCAGATTAAGGCTCGCCGGTCGACATTGATGGTGAAGAACTCAGTCGTAGACTAGCCGTCGCCATTGATCTCTCTTGTATCTTCTCTTTCTCTCTCTATAACCCTCTGTTTATGTCAAACTATCAGGATTGGGGCTGGGAAATACCCCAGCCAAAACAAAGGTTAAAGCAAAACTGTGCTGTTTTGGCTTTTCCCATTGGGCATATGCCCAAACAGAAAAATGTAAAAAAAACGCATATTAGACGCTTGGGGCGTGTGTACTGGCGACGGGGCATACGCCTAGTTGGTGCACGGCCCATTTTTCTCCTAGGGGCACTCCACCCCCTAAAACGCCTAGAAACGCGCCTGGGACGCGTTTTTTAAAACATTGGTTTTAACATATATGCACGAACTTTATTTTACTAGTGAATAATTAGTTTCCTGTACTTAGATTTTAATTGCATTACTACATGGCATAAATGCAGAATTAAGGTATAGTGGATGCCATTGTTGAAGTCATTCCAAAGGCATCACACAGGGATTGTTGTGGTATTTCATATTTGTATAATAATTTTAGGACCAAGTACCCAGGCTTTTTAAGATGTCTCTTCTAGGCAGCTACAAGGGCATATAGTCATTTTGCCTTTTATTGATGTATGAATGGGTTCACAGATAGAACAGTGTATTGATGTAACACTCGTCCCATTAAATTAGTTTAATTGCATCATTAATTGGTTATTTGTCTGATTATAACTCGCATGTGCATTACACGTGAGAGTTAGGATGATATTTATGTTGTATGACATGTAGTTTATTGTCATTTTGCATCATATGCATGATGGATGAGTATAAATGGTTTTTATGCACATTTTCCTTCGTTATTGGGCTTTTTAGGCAAGGTCTGATTGATTGGGCCTTGAGGCCAATTGATCTGGTTTGACAAAATGCACTCTTGGATTCTTTGCCAGGTCCGATTGATTGAACCTTGAGGGCTGATTGATCGGCACTTGCTGATTTTTAAAATTTTTTTTAAAATGCATCAAATGACGCATGTACCCTCCAAACCCGACTTGTACCCTACTTTGCTGCCATTTTGAGACCAAAATAGAGAGAGAGAGAGAGAGAGAGAGAGAGAGAGAGAGAGAGAGAGAGAGAGAGAGAGAGAGAGGGGTGTTTGGATGGAGATAAAATGAGTTTTTAGCTTGCATGTGTGGGATTTTCACTCTTTCACCTCACCTTGATGCTTGGGATCGCATTCTAGGGGTTGGATTTAGATTTCTACACTTGCTTGGTGAGGATTGGAGCTGGATTTGTGAAGTTTGGAGCTTGTTCTTGCATCTTAGGCATGGATTCAACCCTCCCAACGTATTTTCATCACTTTTGGCCCATCATACTTGAGTAGGTGTAATTTTCATAGGATTTAACCTTATGGATGATAATGGGTTAGGATGTAAGCTCATATATGTTGTATAAAATGGATATTTGTTACTTATGATTTTACATGATTTTTTAGTATATTATTATGTATATTTTGTAATGCATGTATTGGAGGGTCTAATTTACATAACCCTATGTTAAGAATATTATGTTTGGAAGTATGTGAGTTGTTATATATGTTATATTTTGATGTATTTTGAAAATACATGCCATATAAATTATTGTTGATCTGTATTTTAAATGTTTTACATAGCCCAACATGTTATATAATTATGAAATAATTATATATTGTTGATTTCTGGATATATTGATATGCATTGAGAATTATATGCATTTTTTATGACATCATTGGCTTAAAATGCATGAAATGTAACTAATTAAATACTTGGTAAAGGGACTTAACGATGTTTTCCATTCCTTTGGTCCTCGGTATTTTCTAGTTCCAAGTAGGAACCCTTCTGTTGTCCTCTTAGAGATGGGTTCAAATCCTCTGTTTCCACGCAAAGACTCCTACGGGAAGTGGTTGGTAATTATGAAATATGTTAAATGAAAATGAGTCGCATCTCATTCATGACACCATATGCTTATTTGGATTTAAAACATGATTTATTTTGATTGTATTATCATGCTTAGGTTATTTTCATTTGAAAATTATATCTATTGAGTTTTATACTCACCCCTATTTTAATATAACATTTTCAGATGATTTTATAGCTGGGGAGACATTACCTTGAGGTGATTTGCATGGATTAGTAAGATTATGATGCTAGTTTAATTACTGGACAATTAATATTAAGGATTTGTAATATTTAGATACTTTTATTCGGCCAATAGGCATTAAACATGTAATAACTTATGCTTTGTAATATTTAATTACTGTAGGTCTTCTTGTATGGTTTATTTAGCATATAATGATACCAATGATGGATGACAGGGAATTTTTTTATGATTATTTTATACAGGTTTTATCATGGTATGTCCTATTTACGTATAGGTTATGCCAAAATTTTTACTAAAATAATAGTTTTCTTACAAGTGTCATCCACGTGTTTTCTAAATGATTTTCTCTAATTAAATTGGTTTTATTATAATTAATCATGGCTTATTATTTTGGGTTGTGACAATTGATGAGGTCTGCACACGTGGTAACACATCTGGAGATTAATAATCAATTAATGAAGGGAATAAATTACAGGTACGGATATGGAGGACAAACGAGAATCTTAGCGATTTGGATCAAAAAGTGTAATTGTGTCGTGTTCTTGGGAATATTAGTTATTGGCACCAATATTCCCTCACTTCTATCTTTTCACTTTGGATGTATTCTCTTCTCTCTTCTTCTATTTTGATCTCTCTCGAAATGGGACTTTGGACCCCTTTTATAGTGAAGTTGTGATGTGACCTTTAGTAAGGGTGTTGATGTGACCTCTCAAAGGTTGCCTGATGTGACGTGTTAAGAGGAACAACTAATGTCCTCAGCATTGCAGGACCTCAATATTGTAGGGTTGACCTACATTCGTAGGTTATCGTCCTGTCACATCGCCTACTCTCATTGTCAGACTTTGGGTTGCCCAGGTATGGTCACAGCGACACCAATGTACTTTTTTAAGCTCGCCCATTCTTGTGTAAGACACAAGTTCTACCTAAATCTATCCCGATTTTGGCTAAAGCATGAGAAAGGGGAAATCGTTCCTCAAGTAAACCTCAAGCTTTCTTTTCCCATGACCTCGCCGTTCTTAATCTCTATCGTCCTTACCATAGCATCGAATTCCCTTTCTTCTGATTGTCGCAATCTCTCGCTCGAGGTATGTATCTTTCACGAATGATCGTATTGATCATGAGTCTATCTCCCCTCAAGGTTTTATCATTGAGGTTTAGTCTCTCGGAGGTATTTTAGCCTATACTTAGGCAATGATCTCTTTTTATTTCAGTGGTGCAACGTCGATGCTCACGTGGTATGCATGTTTGAGGTAATCCTTGGCTTGTAGTGCCAATTACAAGTCGTCTTAGGTCTTGACACGTGTTAAGTGTCTAACCTAAATTTCCTCATGTCTACACCTTTAAAAAAGCTTTGATAACCATAGTTTAATTAATTTTGTTTAGATTAATTGCATAATGTTGTTTCTGAAAAGTATATGACACACCATTGGAGAGTCATTGGTGTTAGTGGATATGCGTTAGAGTACGTTGTGTTTGCATTGGAGTCGTATAAGTTACATGATATTGGCATGTTGTTGCATGTATTAGTTGACAAGAGATCGACGACAATAGTGGACTTCAACTTGGCAGTTTGGCTGTGGGGCTCACGACAAGGGTTTGCTAGCAGCGATGTTGGGAGCATGGTCTTAAAAATCGAATATATCACTGATATATCGCTGTATCGATGGGTATCGAATGTTGATACAGATATGGCTTCCATTATCATTTTAACATTTTATCGTAGAATATCGAATATATCAAGGAGATTGAGCTATGCCATAGCAGTTTTGGATCAAATACCGATGATATCCATCAATATATCGGTGACAAATTAATACACTGTTCTATTCAAAATTCTAATTCTTTTAATGTAAATTTCAAGAGTAAAAGAAGAGGAAGAAGAAGAATAGCTTATCGTCACCATCACCTTCACCTTCACCTTCACCCTCACCCTCACCTTCACCATGTGTTAGGAATTTTTTCCCTAACCCAGTATTCAAAGATACGATAATAAATGTAGAAACGAAAAAATAACAAGAACACACAAGAAACACAGATTTACGTGGTTCGGCAAAACTTTGCCTACGTCTACGGAGTCGCTACAACTTTCACTATGTTTTTCGCAAAAGAAGATACAAAAGAATTAAGAGGATCACCCCCCATTATAACACATATATAGAACTAGGGCTACAGGTTACAAGTGCGAAAATACCAAAATACCTTTATAGTACAATCAAGCTCCACACTACTTAACAATCTCCCACTTAAAGACTGATCCCATCAAATACTCTAATCTCCTTCAATGCCTCCAAAGCATAACAAATGTCATAGCGACTAACTCCCTTGCCTTCAAGCTTGAAGACCAACTAAAGCTGAACACAGCTTTAATTTCTCACTGGTGACTGGTTTGGTCAACATATCCGCCGAGTTTTGACTTCCAGGTATCTTCTCAAGTGACAATACTCCATCATCCAAAAGTGAATGTATGAAATGGTATCTCAACTCCATGTGTTTTGTCCTGGAATGAAATGCCGAATTCTTTGCAAGATGAATAGCACTCTGACTATTATTGTACAAAACACTATTCTCTTGCTCCTTACCCAATTCTTCCAAGAACCTCTGCAACTAAATCATCTCCTTGCTAGCTTCAGTAACTGCAACATATTCAGCTTCTGTAGTGGAGAGAGCCACAATCTTCTGCAGTTGTGAGACCCAACTCACTATTGTACCACCCAAAGTATACACATACCTAGTAGTATTCCTTCTATTATCAACATCACCACCTAAGTTTGAGTCAACATAACCCTACAGTGCCATACCTCCGCGTCTAAAATAAAGTGCCTTGTCTATAGTAGCCCTCAAGTATCTAAAGATCCATTTTACTACCTCCTAATGCTACTTACCTGGATTACTCATGTACTGCTTACAACTCCCACTGTATGTGCTATGTCAAGGCTGGTACAAACCATAGCATACATTAAGCTGCCAATAGCTGAAGCATAAAGAACTTTTTCCATGTATATCTGCTCCTGCTCTGTCTTGGGAGACAACTCTTTAGTTAGTTTAAAGTGACTAGCTAATGGAGTGATGACTGGTTTTGCTCCTTCCATGTTGAACCTGCAAAGAACCTTTTTGACATATTCTGCTTGTGACAACATCCAAGAACCAATTACCCTGTCTCTGCTAATCCTCATCCTAAATCTGTTTTGCAGCACCTAAATCTTTCATTGCAAATTGTTTGGACAACAGCTTCTTCAAGTTATTAATCTCTTGAATGCTTGATCCTACAATAAGCATATCATCTACATACAAAAGTAAAATAATATAGCTATTGTCAAACTTTTTAACATAACAACAATGATCTGCATGACATCTCATGAAACCACACTTCTTGTACCACTGTCTCGGCGCCTGTTTCAAACTATACAAACTTTTTTGAAGCTTGCATACCAAATCCTCTTTACCTGGTGCTATGCCCTGTGGTTGTTGCATGTAGATATCCTCCTCCAAGTCACCATAGAGGAAAGCTGTTTTCACATCTAATTGCTCAAGATGCAAGTCCTTTGTAGCTACAATTCCCAAGACCAATTTGATTGTTGTCAACTTAACAACCAGAGAGAATATCTCAGTATAGTCAATTCCTTCTTTCTGCTAAAATCCCTTCACAACCAATCTAGCTTTGTAGCACTTGCTGCCATCATATTCTTATTTAACCCTATAAACCCATTTGTTATGTAAAGCCTTCTTGCCTTTTGTTAGTTCAGTCAACTCCCATGTCTGATTTGACATTAATGAGTCCATCTCATCAAGCATTGTTGACTCCCACTTAGACGAATTTTCAACCTGCAAAGCCTTATCATAACTCTCTGGTTCACCAACATCATATAGCAACAAATAGTACAAGAAAGGTGAATAATGCTGTGTAGGTCTAGAAACCCTAAAAGACTGTCTCAATGCAATCGAAGTTGTGCCATGTTCTACCTGTGGAAGCTGTGGTTTCTGGATTATTTTGAACTTTATCCTACGCTTTACTCTCAGAAACCTCTTTTAACTCAACATATTCAGTCTTTTCAAAGTGAGTAACTGCAATGACAAACTCTACAACTAACTTGTCCCTATATATTCTTTCTCATTAAATATGACATCTCTACTTCTGATTATTTTTCAATTTTTATCATCCCAAAACCGATAACCAAATTCATCAATGCCATACCCAATAAAAGTACATTTTTTGGATTTTGGATCAAGCTTGTTCCTAGCATTAGAGTCTATATGCACATATAAAACACAACTAAATACTTTCAAGTGTGAAATATTTACCTCTTTTCTACTCCAAGCCTCTTTTGGTAATTTTCCATCCAAAGGAATAGATGGTCTACGGTTGATCAAGTATGCTGAAGTGTTAACTTCATCAGCCTAAAACATTTCAGGCAATCCAACGTGTATCCTCATACTTCTAGCATGCTCATTCAGAGTTCTGTTCATGCATTCTGCAACACCATTCTGTTGCGGTGTCCCTGGAATAGTTTTCTCCGTTCTAATTCCATTAATAGCACAAAATTCTTTGAACTCCCCATCAGTGTACTCCCTACCATTATCAGATCTCAAACACTTTAACTTCAAACCTATCTCATTCTTCACCATGGCCTTCCACTTCTTAAAAGTGTCAAAAACATCCGATTTATTTTTTAAAAAATAAACCCATACCTTTCTTGTTGAATCATCAATAAAGGTAACATAATACAATGAGCCTCTAAGAGATTAAACCGGAGCAGGCCCTACACATTAGTATGAACCAGCTCTAATTTTCCAATCTTTAGTGTCCTACCAGCCTTTGAGAAATTGACCCTTTTCTGTTTTCTAAAAATGCATTCCTCACACAAACCAATATCCACTGATTTTATACATGGCAGCTTTCCCTTTAACAAAAATACCTTCATCCCCTTTTCACTCATATGCCCAAGCCTATGGTGCTGCAGATTCGAATCTACTCTTGCATCAGCCATTGCAATTGAATTCTTAGTGTTTGCTGTCACATAGAGAGTACCAGTTTTATTTCCTCGAGCCACAACTATGGTTCCTTTAGTGATTTTCCATAAACCACCTGCAAAAGCTATTAAATGCCCTTTGTCTTCCAGTTGTCCTACAGAAATCAAATTTCTTTTCAAGCTAGGAACATGTCTCATATTCTACAACATCCACATAGCCCCATTTAGTAATTTGATCCAAACATCTCCTTTTTCCCACAGTATTCAAAGGTTCACCATCAGCTAAATAAACCTTTCCAAAATCACCACTAGTATAGTTCTACGTGATTTCTTTGTATGACATGGAGTGAAAAGATGCCCTGAGTCCAAAACCCATGATTCAATAGGATTGTCAACGCTTAAGATCAAAGCGTCATAAATCTCCTTTGTTGCAGCGTTTATAGATTCCTGCTCACCTTTGGAATTCTTCTTTGGTGCCTGACAATCTCTCTTTAAATGTCCCTTCTTTCCACAGTTCCAGCAACCACCCGATCTCGACTTACTCCTTCTTTTGGATTTTGATGTGCTACGGTCTAAGCTTCTTTCAGATGTTCTCCCCCTAGACTCTTTGTTTAAAGCAGAACCTAATATTTCACTTGATTCTTTCCTACGAATTTCTTCATTCAAAATCAAATCTCGAATATCCCTATACTTTAATTTCGATTATCCACAAGAACTGCTAACAGCCGTAACAGTACCATTCTGACTATCAGGCAAGGATAACAAAAGAATCAAAGCTCTAACCTCATCATTAAAATCAATTGATGTAGAGCTCAACTGAGATGTAACCTGGTTGAACTCGTTCAGATTTTCAGCTACAGACGTGCCTTCTGACATCTTCAGGTTAAATAGTTACCACATCAAATGAACCTTGTTAGTGGTGGAGGGTTTTTGATACATATTCTCTAGGGCTACCATGAAACTTGCTATGGTCATCTCCTTCGCTATGTTGAACGCAACGCTATGAGCCAACAACAATCGAATATCCCCAAACACCTGTCTGTCGAGCTTCCTTCATGTCATCTGGTTTCTTCTGTTGGGAATCGAACTAGAAGGAAAAACAAAGTGCGAAATATAAAAATTTTTCCTAAACGATTCCACAGCCCATGAATCTAACTATGCTATAATACAAAACCAAAACCCTAACTAGAAAAGGGTAGAATCACTTACAGTTTATTTTTCTTCCTCCTTTGCTCCAAGTTTTGATTCTGGACAGCAGTGAAAGTGCAGCCCAAGTGTTCTACCTCCAATAGTATCCACACCTAATAAGAGTTTCATGTCTTTTCTTCTTAATCCTTTTATGTTGCTAGAATAGGAGAAGAGAAGAGAGAGAAAGCCACCAACAAGGTGGACGGCTAGGGCTTGAAGTGAAAAGTGTGATATCTTGTCACATATCACACATGTGACTATATATAGCCACTAATATGGCTGGCCATAGGGGGAATCCAATTCCTAATTAGATTATGTGTAATTTCTCTAAATTGCACATTAACCCCTTTATTTTATATCATATACAAACTTGGCTTTCAAGAACTATTCTTTATTCACTTATATCCTTTCTCTCGTTGACTTTAAAACTCTCTTTGCATGATCAGTGTGTGACCCATTGGGTTCACATCATTAAGTAGTAGGAATAGCACAAAGTGTGCACAATAGAACTCTTTCTATTAAGGGTCTAATTGGAACTTCTTCCAATTCCCTAATTGATTATAACTCACTTATATCAATTAGGACTTCTACTAATCATGAGTAACATCTAGCATATGGCTCATGGTGTGGTCCTTAATGAGGTGAATAGGTATCTTACATAGAACTCTTCTGTTATAGTTTATAGGTTACAATTGCATCTTTCCTTCTACACAATGTCTCCAATTAAACTAATAGGATATGGAAGCCTGTCAAGTCCCTAGTTTAAATACATTATACTCAATCATGAATATCAACTCATTGATGAATTCATGGAAAACTCTTTTCCATATTCATCCTACCATGGCCATTGATTTAATGAGTTATATTATGAATACTATATGAGACATTCTCTCTCTTTTTCCCTGAGAGTGATGGATTCCTTATTGATCACTCATCTGCTTTCATACACATAGCAATGGGGCTAATGAACACCCTTGTAGATCCTTATAAGGATTTACACTTAGTGTTATCAAACTTCTAAGGTTATATGCATAAGACAACTATGGTGTTTCAGGTCTAAGGATTACTTATACCACTATAACAATGAGAAACTGATTGATAGGCAGGTTAAAACTCTACTCAAATGATCTCATATCTTTGGTCACATTCAATGTACTTATTCTTATAATAGGCACCCACATGTTGGTTGTAGTATCTCCACACAAATAGCTTGAGACTAACTATTCTCCTAAAGAGTCAACCTAACAAGTGCTAGTCTTATAGTTCATTACTATCCATCATAGTAAACCTTCAACTAGGAATGCTTTAGGAGTTTAGTATATAGATATATTGATAGTCTCAAAATTACAACTCTTTGTAATTCCATATTCTCAACTCTAACTCCATGGACATATCATGTAAATATAAATGATGTATATAAACATAATAGAATAAGTCCTTTTATTAATTCAATAATAAATGTCATATACATGAATGAAATCAAATGATTATTCTTTATCCCTAAAGTATCATCTCTATGATTGGTTGTAGGGTATACAACTAACATCTTCCCTGAAAGAGGTTTATACAAATTTTTTTGATACAAATAATTTCGATCTGCATCTTCTAGTACCTAAAGTTCTTGCCATCGAACTTTCCGATCTTGACTTTCCCTTCGTCTGTAGCCAGCGCTCCTACTCAAACCCAAAGCTCTGCTACTAGTTGTGAAGAATTTTTTCCTTAACCTAGGATTCACAAGATACGGTAATAAACGCAGAAACGAAAAAATAACAAGAATAGACAAGAAACACAGATTTACGTGGTTCAGCAAAACTTTGCCTACATCCACGAAGTCGCTGCAACTTTCACTATGTTTTTTGCAAACGGAGATACAAAAGAATTAAGATGGCCACCCCCCACTATAACACATATATAGAACTAAGGCTACAGGTTACAAGTGTGAAAATACCAAAATACCCTTACAGTACAATCAGGCTCCACCCCACTTAACACCATGTCTATCACCATCGTCCTTGCCATCAAAGAAGGAGAAAAAAAGAAGAAGAGTAGAAGACAACACATACTTGGTACAATACTGTTGGATCATCATCACAGTGTCGTTGCTGTCGTCTTTACTCTCCGGCGTTACTCTCAAAACCCTATGGAAGCTCTCTTTACCTCTGTGATTGGAGCCCCTCTTTTCTACTTTTTTACTTTTGCTTGCTCAGCCCAGATCATGAAAGATAAAGTGATAAGTGATAACTTTATCACTTTTCACAATTCCACTTTATAACCCCTTTTAAAGGCATGATAATTTAAAAACCCACTTTTTATATGTTTCTGTAAATGTAACCCATAATTCTTTTAAACTTTACCTTCTTCCCCACCCCCTTCTTTTTTTTTCCTAAAAACTTTACCTTCTTACTTTTAGATTTGTAGTCTTTTTATAAGAGCACTACTCTTCCTTATCATTTTGATTTAAAAAAATTAAAACAAAAAAAGTGCTTTACTCATTTTTTATAATTATTGTGTAATTATATATATTTACTCTGCTTGGTATCTTTCAAAATTTAAAATATAATTTCGAGCTAATAGCCTTTGGTCTAATGGCACTTTACATTTAAATATTACAAATATATATTTCAATGTTATGTAACATTTAAATATTGAATTTATATAAATTTTTATTATTTATTTGCTCAGCGCAGTACATTTTTATACGGTACACAACACATGTATTATATACATTTAAATTGCAATCTTTTAATTCTAAATTGTTTATTAGACTCATCAATATTTAAATTGCATATACATTGAAAATACATTCAAACCAACATGTATATAAGTCAATATACCCCCGTGTGAAATAATCCTAACATATGGTTATATATACTAGACCCTAGTACATGCATCCCAAAATATACATGATAATACATCCAAAATCATGAAAATTCATAAATAATGTAAATTATAACTTATATTTAACATATAAGGGTTATACCTTACCCCATTATCATTTCTAATGTTAAAACTCATGAAAATTACACCTACCTCAAGTATGATGCACAAAGTGTAAAGAAAACCCAAGCCTAAGATGATAAAATGAGCTCCCAGCTCCACGAATTACGCTTGATCTACAAACCACACATAGTAGATGATGAATCCAGCGAAACTTTCCCCAGGCATCAAAATGAGGAAAAAGAGTCAAAAGTCCATGCATGCAAGCCAAAAATCTAATTTTTCTCTCTCCAGACGCTCTCTTCTCTCTCTTTTCTCTCTCTCCCTCTCTCTCTAGAACTTTTGAACTCAATGGTTGAAATGAGGGTGAAGGTCAGGCTTGAGGAGTTTAGGGGGTAAGAGGGGCACATGCGTCTTTTTACCCCCTTTTTAAAAAACTAATATGATGTACCTAGATCGATCGAGGTATGAGGCTAGGGCCCGATCGATCAGCCTAGGCAGAGATAACGAGGGGACATTTTACCTACACCCAATCAATCGGCCCATGTTGAAAATACCCAATAACAAATGAGATTGTGTATTTAAGGCTACTCATGCGTATCTAATATGCATATCATGCAAAATGACATTAAACCACATGCATAGTTGTTAAAAGCGCGCTTAGGCGCAAGGCGTAGGCGGGCGCAAGCTTTGGGCTTCGAAACATGCTAGGCGAGGTGATATCCCTTAGGCGCGCTTAAAGCGCGCTTTTTTGGGCTTTTATGTGAGGCGCAAAGCCCTTATAAGGCATGCCTTAGTGACCTACTGGGTTTTTTTATAAAAAAATCGATTTAATATAATTTTTTTAAGTGAGATCTAAATATAACCGTTAGATTGGCGAAAAGTTATGGGAAAAAAAATGAAGAAAAAAACAAGGAATAAAGTGACTTTAAAACAAGAGAGACTCTTGGACAGTACAGTAACCACTTTGAAGCCCTAACCTTCTTCTCGGTTAGGCGAAAGAGCTCTAGCTCCAGCTCCAGCTTCAACGGCAGCTTCCACTTCTAGCTCCAGCTCCAGCTCCGACGGTTCAGGCCTCAAGCTCCGACAGGTATGTAGCTCCTCTTCTTCAGTTCTTCTTCTTCTTCTGCTTCTTCTTCTTCTTCAGTCTTCACTCTGTTTTGATTTTTTCTTTCTTTTTCATTGTCTTCTTCTCTTGTTTTTCTCTTTCTTCTTCATTGTCTTCTACTCTTGTTTTTTTTTTTTTTTTTTTTGGCTTTTCTTCTTCTCCTTCTTCACCCTGTTTCAATTTTTGTGTTTCTTCTTCATCGTCTTCTTCTTCTGTTCTGTTTTTGTTTTTCCTCTTTTCTTCTTCTTCTTCTTCACCGTGTTTCGATTTTTATCTTTCTTCTTCATCTTCTTCTTTTCCTGGTTTTTTTTTTCTTTCTAATTTCTCGTTTGCTATCCCAACTGCGTCTTCTTCTCCTGCTTTTGCTTCTTCTGATTTTTGCTTTACTTCTTTTTTTTGGCCTTGTTTTAGTTTAATTGTGGGCTTTGTATGCTTGTATGATTTGTGGGTAAATCACTTGTGGTTGTAAATTGTGATTTGTGACTTTGTATGCTTTGTGGATCTAGGTTTTCTACTTACTAAGGCTAGTTATTACTTATGGATTCTGGAAGTTCACAACAAAAGGAAAGGGATCTTGGATACAATGTAGGATTCAAACCTACAACCTTTGTGCAATGGCACAACGCTCTAACTAGTTGAACTTATAGGCCATAAGATAAGAGTATTCAATTTTATATGTTTAAATTGATCATTTTTCTTAGCTGCATTTGATAAAATAGTTTTTATTTATTTTCTTTAAATTGTGCGCCTCACTTCCCTAAAGCTCGCGCTTTTTCTTGCGCCTAGGCCCCGGGAGACCTTTGCGCCTTAGGTGCGCCTTGCGCCTTTAATAACTATGACCACATGTCATACATCATATATATCATCTCAAACACCACATGGAATGCACATGCAAGTCATTACCCGATAAAGCAACTAATAATTATACAATTAGTCTAATTTAATGAAGTAGGTGTTACAAGTTCTGTAGAAGAAAACTTCTATGTAGAAAACACAAAGAAATTCACATACCACAATGAGCAATTTTTAAAATGCAAGTAAATGTACGTACTTCTATGCCAGACTTCGATTAACATGTTCAATGGACATTAAAATCATTGGTAAAACTCAGACTTGACAAGATGAAATAAAAAAACCCAACATTATCTCATATCACCACAATTGGAACATAAGGAAAAAAAAAGTTAATATAAGAAAATTAGATAATTTATTGAATAATAAACAATACAATTTAGATCTTCTATATTATTTTAGGGGAAATATCTAAAATCTCCCTCAAAAATTAAATTATATCCAAAAACTCCATTACTTATTTTATCTACCATCTAATCCAACAGAAGCAAAATCATATACATTAACCCTAATCTATTAACTTTTCATCTTCTCCTGTTAATAAAAAAAAATGATAAGACTAAAATACCCCTGTGATGCCAATTTGTTTAATGACTAAAATTACCCATTTTGTTAAATTACCGCTCTTACCCCCTTCCCTTTCTTAGTACGTGCTCACCCTCCTCTCTTCCCCATTCATTTTGCAAAGTACGAGATTAGTTATAACCAAAAATAAAAAATAAAATAAAAAATACAAGTTTGGACAATGGAACTACTCCAAATGGGCTCTCAAGAGTCAAGACAAATTTCTCCGTGTAAGAGCAAATTCCTTCTTGAGTCATTGAGTGCAAGCGTGAGGCGTTTATTGTC
This sequence comes from Liquidambar formosana, assembly GCA_039720395.1. Classification (NCBI taxonomy): domain Eukaryota; kingdom Viridiplantae; phylum Streptophyta; class Magnoliopsida; order Saxifragales; family Altingiaceae; genus Liquidambar; species Liquidambar formosana. The sequence continues at coordinate 6,309,847 of CM077831.1, forward strand.
GAGCTTTCTAGGCATGGTGGCGAGGTTCTCATGGGCGCACTTAAATGCTCGGTTCTAGAAGGGAATAAGCATTTCAAAAGCTCTGAGACAAACGTTGAGGCAATCATGCTTCTATTGCTTGCTCTTCCCAAACTGCTTGAATAAATGGGAGTGTACTCCATGTGTTTGTAGAAAGGTATGAAAAAACAATTAGAAAAATATACGTAGAGGGAGTCTTTTTTTTTTTTTTTTTTTTTGAAATATATATTTTGTACTACTATTTATATTTTTCTTTATCCATTTTAAGCACTTTGACGCATTGCTTACAATAATTAAAAATAAAAGATAAAAAATCACTGTGTAATATATCATGGAGCATTGGAGCTTAAAACGAGTGGCCATTGTGTAATACTATAATATATCATGTTAACATGTTTTGGAACTTAAAATGTTCTATTGCTCAGATATGGGGGAGGAGAAGGATAAGAGAGAGTACCTCGATGGACGTGAGAGGTGGCATAGAGGACATGCCTTGTTTGTTTAATCATAGGCCATGTTTGGTTGGAATGGAATGGGTAGGAATGGAATCCGATTTCATGCTCAAAATAGTCTGGAATGAAATGAGATTGAAATTAACATTGCGGAATAAATATTATTATAATTCACTACTACTGTTTGATTCTATTTCGATTTAATTACTTCATCCAAACATGTTGTTTAGAATGAATTAGAATGGGATTCCATTCCATCCATTCGATTCTAACCAAACAAACATGGCCATAGGGTTTTCTTCAATGTGTAGAGTGGAAAAGGGGTATTTTTTTTTCAGCAGCTGATGGAAAGTTAACAGATATGATTTTGCTTCATTTGGATTTGATGGATAGATAAAATATTTAATGGAGTTTTTAGATATGGTTTTATTTTGGAGTTAATTCATATAATGAATACACATTGTAAAAGAGGAATATCACTAAATTTGTTACTTGAATATCCTTGAGAATTGTCTACAGGTAAACTAGTCAAAACAAATATCAGGCAAAGGAAAATTAATGTAGGACAGGAATGCCATGGATTAACACAATCGTTGTCCTATTCAAATACAATACAATCTCTTCTAAATCTATGTTTCTTAAAATTAATGAAACACGATTCTTAAGCATTAGATGAATAATGTATGATTAATATGTGTATAAATTTAACGGTGTGCGTCCATATATTCCTATCTTCTAATAACATTTGCAATAGTTGTTTATTTTCCCATTTTCAATATATATGTTTATTTTAGCATGTGCGTAATTATTATTATATTTTTTTTTTTCGATCTCCACCCCTACATTATCACTGGCCATAACGAGAATACAAAGAACAATTCAAAATTGAAAAACTTACAAATATATATTTGAAGAAGTATGAGCCCATAGTCAAGACTTGACATGGATTAGGAGATTCACATAAAAACCGTTCACACCCGTGGGACAAAAATAATATATGTGACAGTGTAACGAACATCGTAGCACACAATAAAACTTAACCATGCAAATTTAAGGCTGCAAACAAGCTGAACCGCTCATTATCAGCTTGCGAGAAAGCTCGTTAAGGGCTCAGCTCGAACTCGATCAATTAATAAACGAGCCAAGCTCAAACGTGAATTCTAGTCTCGTTTAGGCTCGTAAAGAAACTCATTAAGTCGGCTCGTTTAGGCTTGTTTAGGGGTTCGATAAGAAGCTCGTTTAAGGGCTTGTAAGTGGAGGCAAAATTGTCCTACTGTACATTTTGGCATGAAATGAAAAAAATACTCATTCATTAGTAGTAGATGCTTGATGCTTTTACTTATCCTATTAGTGTTTTGGCTGTGAAAGAGATACCTCTTTTGCAGGATCTAATGAAAGTATGATAATATGATAACTAATTTTGAAGCATATATGGGTGTTATGATATGCTTCAAGCCTCCAACCAATAACTTTAGTTTTTTTTTAAAGTTTATTGCAGCTCTTTATTTAATAGTACTGAAAACAATTATGGTCTTATGAGATTTTGATTTTGGGTTCTTTATGGTTTATACTTAGATGATGTTTCTTATTGTTGATTTATTAGTTAATGCAGGATGGTGATTTTAAACCACTTATCCCCCAAACAAAAAAAGCAAAAAAAATTTTAAAAAAAAAAAAAAAAAAATCCTAAACAAACCAAGCTCGAGCTCGAATATTTTTTAACAAGCCGAGTTCAAACTTGAAATATAGACTCGTTAAAAAGTTCAGCTCGTTCACTAATGAACAAATTTTTTAATGAATCAAGCCTAAATACCCTAATGCTCGGCTCGACTTGTTTGCAGCCGTACATGCAATGCTCCAAGGAATTAGTCCTATCACAATAGTGTACAAATAAAGAACCAAAGGTCGGCGTCCATTATGAATGATGAATATATCATACACCCCTTTTCCCGTCGAATTTTGAACATGAAACCACATACCGAAAATTCCTACAATTAATTTGTCCTCTTTCATTTGATGGAGAGAAGAATCGAATGATCCCACCTCGATATCACCGGAACGAACATTAAGAAATAAAATAATTACTTTAAGAGAATGATACAATTATTGTATAATAAACATTACGATTAACATTAAAAATTAAACTGCTCGGGTACCCAAAAATGGATAAACCGGTGAAATTGAAAAAACTTTTGACATAGACTATCGAACGGATCATGGTGTATAGAAAACAATAGCCCTTGGATCTGCCTCGCATGACGATAATGAAATCTAACTCGCCTCGTGAACGAAGCGGCGTGAAAACAGAATGTTTCAAATATTTGATACTCATGACCTGAATCAATCAGATATAGATCACAAAGACAAATCATTATAATTCATCGTGTTTAATTATTATTTAAATATTCAAAATTCAATACTCATGTTCAATACTATATATATATATATAGATATGGGGAAATAAGTGACAGGTCCATTTACAAGGAAATATTGAGGCACCAGTTTTCCAATTTTCTTGTATAACCACAAGTCCGAAAACATCCTTTAACCCTTAATGTTTCATGCAGAAGTTATAGTTAGCTTTTTATTGAATGCATTTTTCACCCTCTCAACTATTATGGTAAAGCCCTCTCGACTGTTATAATAAATATTCAAGGTGTTAATGCTTATATTATGTTAGAATATTTTTTTGAACTTTTCCCACGATTAACTCAATTAATTAATGTCTGTCAATAATTTTCCATCTTGATTGTTATGGTAAGTATTTAAGGTATTAATACTAATATTATGTTGGGATATTATTCTGAATTTTATCCCACGATTCACTCAATCAATGACAAAATTTTCGTTTTTAATGTCCACCAACAATTTTTCCTAACAACTGTTGTGGTAAGTGTTATGGTAAGTATTCAAGATATTGATGCTTTTATTTTGCTATGATATTTTTTTGAATTTTCTCCCACGATTCACTCAATTTTTATAGAATTTCCGTGTATAATTACATAACGTATTATGTGAGTAAACAAAAATAGTTACATGTACAAAGTATTTGTATATGTGACTGTTAAACAAATTGATTTAACTATTTGGTTCAATGTAACATAATTAAAAAACACATAGAGGAAGAAATTACCACGATTAATCAAGTTAATTGATGTAATGGTTATGGGAGAAGAATTTGAGCAAAATCTGGGCATGATCCTTTCCACCAATCATGGAATTAAAGTGGGATGTAGCATTTAAGACGTCTTCAAATTATATGTGAGGCGCATATTTGTCCTCAAATAATTATGTGGACTTTTGGCTTTAATTGTTTTTTACTTGGACTTAAGCCTCCATAAGTTAGTAAATTTGGATTTCTCCCCATATATGTATACACACTAAAAGCAAGAGAACTTCATGCATGTCAAAGAACACTAAAGTAGAGAAATTGAAAATCTTGACTACGACCGAATTGAAGGAAAAATCAAATGGCCCACATTGAGAATTAGGGTTGTGTGCAGGTTGGTTTGGAGCGATTTAGAGAAAAATTATCAACTAACCCACTCATAGCGGTTTGCAAATTTTCCAACTTGCCGCCAAACTGTAAATGCTAAAAACCGATGGATTGGTTTTTTTTTTTTTTAGGCAGTTTGTCACTAACGGTTTGGGCGGGTTTGGTGGGTTGTATTATGTCATTTCTAATTGGGGCATTTCTAATATTTTAGGCCTTAACTAATTAGTACATTGTAAATAAATTAATAAATCAAGAAAATATAATTATTGAAGGTGGTTAAGTGAAGCTTGATACATACTTACATAGTATTTTAATTCCAAAGATGAAAATTATGATTTTATGAGAAAAAACACTTGATTAATGTTGATAACATTGGTGATAATTAATGCTATTAAAGGTTGAAGGACCCAAAACCACCTAACATCCTAGTAATGTACTAATAATTAAGATAATTTATTATTATGAAATTAGAGATATTTGATTTTTATAATTTTATATATATATTATTAAAGGCAAGGCAGTGTGGTTTATTGGTGGTTTGACAAAGTTCAACCCACCAACCAAACTAAACCGCTAATTTTATTAGTCAATCCATCCAAATCGCACTGCCTAACCTCTCAAACCGCTTGAGTTAGTGTGAAATGGAGCAGATTGGTTTCCTTTTGGGACACTACTTGCCTCCACCCCAAGGTGGAGGAGTTCCTCTCCACCTCCATTCATTTTCTACCATGTGTCATAAATATTTAAAAAAAATATGAATTCAAAATCACAAACAAATAAATAAGCTAATATGAATACGTGGACACACATTCATGTTAACAAAAAAATGTAACACTCAAATATGAATTTATAAAAATGTACTCACAATTATGTAAACATGGGAATGTATACACACAATCAATTTTCTTTCTTTATTTGGACCAATGGTGAAATATGAGTGGGAGGAGGGAATGAACTCTTCTACCCAAGGGTGGAGGCAAGTATTTTTCTTGGTTTTGCGAATTTGACGGTTTTTTGCACATCCCTATTGAGAATAACATCACTGACAAAGGAAAAAATAAAAACCATAAGATAATCTATTTAAGAGAATAATAGGAAATATGATTTTATTAAATAGACAAAACACGGATCTTACACAATGTCTTCAAAAATTATTGTTCCCGATTCAAAACAATAAAACAACTCTAAACAATTTTCTAAATAATTTAATTAACAATTGTTCACAAATATGCGACTTTAGATTGTTAAAAAAATTATTTAAATACTACACTGTGAACAATTACACAATATTACAAACGATTATACAAATTAAGTAGAATATCAAATTAACAATATGATAAAACAAGATATACATTTATCAAATTAACACATAAAGTAAAAGGAGTAAAGTATAGAAAACATAGCTTGAGAGAATCAGTAAGGCACGTATCTGTTGTCCTAAAGTCACATATGCCTCCTCACATGCGGGTATTGGCGGTCGTACACGGCTTCAAGGTACAACCCAATTCCTCCCTAACAGTCTAATCCATAGTACATGTCTGTGCCAAGAAGGTATCCAAATTGTTCATAGAAAATAGATAAAATACAAATAGAAGAGAGTATAAGAGTTGGAGAAGAATAGAGAGAAGACATAGAGGGAGAAGAGAAGAACATGTATTTTAAATATAAAATAATTATTTCAAAATCCAAAGGATTTTGTGAAAAAAGTTTTCTTCTTATTTCTTTATATTGTGAAAACACCTTATTCCACATTAGAAAAGTGAAAGGTTCTTAGTAGGATTATTTAGTATCCCACTCCTTGTATGTGGTATCATATGGTAGGGTGTAGGGATTCCCCACGTGTGCATGAGATGGAGCCCAATTGAGTGATTTGCGATACAGGGTCCGAAAATTAATAGCCTTCTCATTCAGCAAAAATCACACCAAAGAGCAATTTTCTCTTCTCTCTATTTTCTCTATTTTGCAATTTTTTTTTTCAAGAGTTAGGAGCAGGAGCATTTTGAGTTGCCTGGTTGTTGAATCTTGGGGTAGAGCACTGTGACCTACTACATCAAGTTATATAATTAAAGGGGCAGAACTACTCTTAAGGACAATGCTTCGTACACGCCTCAACCGATAAATGTTTTTATTTCTGCAGTTCTTGTTCTGAAATTTTATTATTCACAATAGCATCTACACTGTTTTCCAACAGAACGTTCAGTGTCAATTCCAAAATAACTATAACATTTGGTTTTATAGGCCCTAGGTATTCTTATACCAAACTTTTCAGTCAAACATAATAAATTTATTAACACCTAAACGGTTAATACGTTAACACAATGGTGATAAACATATTAATGGAAAAGGTAACAATTAATGAAGTAAATAGAATCTCCTTAAAAACTGAAAAATAAATGTCCAAAAATAAAGTTTCGTAATTTTTTCAAAATAAAATCTCTTGAATTTCCAACAAGTCTCACATCCCACATGTTAGGATTATGCCCTAGAGCCAATCATAGAGATGATTGTTTAGGGATTAGGAACAATCATTTGATTTCATTTATGTATGTCACATTTATTATTGATTTAATAAAAGGGCTTATTCTATTATGTTTATATGCATCATTTATATTTACATAATATGTCCATGGAGTTAGAGTTGAGAATATGGAATTACAAAGAGTTGTAATTTTGAGACTATAGATATATCTCTGTACTAAACTCCTTAAGCATTCCTAGTTGAAGGTTCACTATGATGGACAGTAATGAACCATAGGACTAGCACTTGTTAGGTTGACTCTATAGGAGGATAGCTAGTCTCAAGCTATTTGTGTGGAGACACTACAACCAACAAGTGGGTGCCTATTATAAGAATAGGTACACTGAATGTGACCAAAGATATGAGATAAACTGAATGGAGTTTTATCCTGCCTGTCAATCAGTTTCTCATTGTTATAGTGGTACAAGTAATCCTTAGACCTGAGACACCATAGTTGCCTTATGCATGTAGCTTTAGAAGTTTGATAACACTAAGTGCAGATCCTATTCAGGGGTCTGCAAAGGTGTTCATTGGCCCTACTGCTATGTGTATGAAGGCATGTGAGTGATCAACAAGGGATCCATCACTCTCAGGAAAAAGAGAGAGAATGTCTCATATAGCATTCATAATATAACTCATTAAATCCATGGCCATGGTAGGATGAATATGAAAAGAGTTTCATGAGTTCATCAATGAGTTGATATCTATGAATGAGTATAAAGTAATTGAACTAGGGACTTGACAGACTTCCATGTCCTATTAGTTCAATTGGAGACATTGTGTTGAAGGAAGGATGCAATTGTAACCTATAAACTATAACAGAAGGGTTCTTTGTAAATGACTATTCACCTCATTAAGGACCACACCATGAGCCATATGCTAGGTGTTACTCATGGTTAGTAGAAGCCCTAATTGATATAAGTGAGTTATAATCAATTAGGGAATTGGAAGGAGTTCCAATTAGACCCTAAATGGAAAGAGTTCCATTGTGCACACCTCGTGCTATTCCTACTACTTAATGATGTGAACCCAATGGGTCACACACTGATCATGCAAGAAGGGCTTTAAAGTCTATGAGAGAAAGGGTTTTAGTGAATAAAGAATAGTTCTTTATAGGCCTATTTGTATTTGATACAAATAATAGGGGTTAATGTGCAATTAAGTGTAATTACACATAACCCTATTAGGGTTTCTTCCCAATGGCCAGCCCCCTTTAGTGGGCTGCCTATATAAGTCACACTTATGTGTGACATGGCATAAGAGGCTTCCACAATAAACCCTAGCCGTCCAGCCCCTTGGAGGCTCTCTTCTCTCTCTCTCTCTTCTCCACCTCTAGCAACAACAAGGAAGAAGGAAGAAAGGACTTGAAGCTCTAGCTAGGTGTGGATACCGTTGGAGGCAGCACACTTGGGCTGCTCATTCACCGCTGTCCGGATTCAAAGCTTGGAGCAAAAAGGAGAAGACAAAAATTCTGTAAGTGTTCTAACCCTCTTTGTAGTTAGGGTTTGATTTTGTGTTATGCATAGTTAGATTCATGGGATTGGGAATCGTAGGAAAAATTTTTTATATTCCGCACTTCTATTTTTCCCTCTTGTTCGATTCCCAACACCACATTGATTAAAACATCGAGTCAAATATGTCTTTGTATAAAACAGTTTGAAGAAGCATTTGTGGGTATTAAAATAGAGCCCAATCCCGCCCTTATCTTCTGTTTTCTTCCTTTAATTGTTCGGAAGTATCATATCCCACATTGATTAAAATATAAAGTGAAACATGTCTTCGTATACTTATTTGGGACCTCCACTTATTAGCTTAGGTTGTTAGGTTAGAAACTTAACATGGTATCAGAGTATGTTAATCATAAAATTTGACATTACTTCATATACCTGTTTGGGCCCTCCACTTGTAAGCTTAGATTTTTAGGTTGAAAACTTAACATTAATCACACAATGTTGCATACCCATGGAGCTTGGTAAAAACAAAGCCTCACCTAGCCTCCAACTACCTACCATGAAGCTGACCTCAATGGGCAATTATTTTAACCTTTAATCTGAACCGTCCACCACCTCATCCAGGGTGGTCATCAACTTAGCACAGTGCTGAGTTTTGATCAGCACCGAATCCTTACTTTTGGTATAGGATGGTGAAATCTTTGTCATTGGGGTAAGCCATTACTATTAATTTTTGTACTTTATTTTTGTCCCTCAATTGATTTGTCAAATGGTGAGTAGAGTTAGCCATGCTAGTCTTCTGAAATACAACTAGATCTTGTGAATCCAATGACTTAAAAATGAGGTGCAAAAATTAAGTTCATGAATCTTGATATAGATATGCATATATCCCAAAACTTTGAAATCTACCGAAAACAGAGCATATTTTATGAGATCTTAATATGCTCGACCCATGTTCGCATCCGCACCCACACCCACTCCAACCACGTAGTGACTACAGTGGTAAACCAACCATGGCCCATGCCCACAAAACAAAGGATGGATGGAAGTGGATCTGAACGTAGTGTATGAGGAAATAAAGACGGTTTTAAGAAAATTTTGTCACTTTGTCTAAATTGTTAATATTGTTAAAATGACCACTCTGGCAAGGCCGGGGGTGACAACACACACACACACACACACACACACATATATATATATATATATAGTACACGTGCGTTGCACGTGAATATTTTTAAATAATATTAGTTATACAAAATAATAAATACATAAAGATTTTATATTTTTTTCATAAAAGATAAAGTTTAATAATAATATTAATTTATTAAGAGTTTAAGTTAAAATCTAATTTTCATTTGTTATTAAATGATAAGAATGTTTACTATGCGTTTCAATTAAAGGAAAGGTAGATATGTATTTTGTTTTTAAAAATAAGGGTATATTAGTCCTTCAAAAGTTTTTTTGAGATTCAGCCTTTTATAGGTAGTATAGATATATAAATATAGTGTTAGAAAATATGTGATTTTCTTTAAAGTTTAAAAACTTCATACCTCACACATGCGTACACACGCACTGCTCATTTCAATCGAACCGGCCAGCCGTATCGTGATATAGCGTGTGAGAGTGTTATGGCTTGGCGCATGCGTGGCTTTATGGGCTAATTATATGAGTTTATTTCATTTGACCGTTGGATCTTAATTTTTGTAATTTATGAGTGTTTGTTACTAGTCATTATTAGTCATTGGGCTTTTATTTTATGTTATTAATTGGACTATTATAAGAATTATTATGATATGGGAGCGGCTAATGCAACCCCTGGAAAAGTTAAGTTGCCCCCCCATGTTATCCCCACCTCCCAAAAGTATATACCCAGCCCCCAACAAGTCTAAAGTACCCCTTTTCCAAATAAACCTAACCCTCACCCACCCCACTCCCTCCCAACACACAAGACCCTCTCACCCACCCCTCTCACCCCCGACATCTAGAGAAACCCCATGCCCCCATTTCCGACCGGCGAGCAACCCCACTCCCCCCACCCCAACACACGAGACCCTCGACATCTAGAGAACACCCCATGCCCCTATTTCCAACCGGCGAGCACTCCTCCATTTTCGACCGGCGAGAACGCCCCCATTTCCGACCGGTGAGCAACCCCACTCCCCTCCCCACACACGAGACCCCCGACATTTGAAAATTTTTTCTGCATAATTGGTTTTCCTCCATGGCTGAACCTAGGGTTTGGAACCCTAGGTCAATTCTCTCCTACTCCTCTTCTAATTGATGGTTAAGTGTATCCATGGATGCAATAGGTTGCATAGGGTTTGAGTTTGGAGAAGAAGAATAAGGAAACTAGGGTTTTATAAAACTGTTATGAACAGTTTTCATGGTTGCCATGAAAAACCGTCATCTTGTTTTGCCTGCCGAATTCAGAGTTCTTCTCCAAAATTTTCGAGCCATATATGGTTAGAAAGCTCTTTGAATAAGCTTTCCAACCCAACAAACGGTGCGTCAATCCGAGTTCTGTAGTGAAAGTTATGAATTTTTTACTACAGGCTGTCTGGAAAGACAGTTTTGCTCGGGAATGATGCAATAGCCACAACTTTGAGTTATTGATGGAGATCAAAGGCATGGCAATGGTTGCCACCACTTGGGTTATGTTCTAGACATGGTAGGGAAATGTTCCCAAGCATTTAGATGCATCATAATTGGATTAAGATGCTAGAACAGAAGGAAGAAGGAGAAGAACACCATGGAGGCTGAATCTGGGTTTTAGAACCCTAAGGTTCTTGCAATTAATTCTAATTAAAGCTGCTGTATTTATGATGGAAGATCATTGTAGGATCATTATATATCATGTGTATATGATTTTCTTTAAGTTTCAAAAAGGTTTTGATGGAAAAAGATTCAAAAAGTTTGAAAATTTTTCATGAACAGCATAGCAGATTTTCTCTGCAGAAAAGTCATCAATGGAGTTTTGATTAGAACTTGAGTTAGGGAACTCCAAATTGCATGAAACCAATTGCATTAGTTTCCTAAGACATGTAGGATACTGGGAAAATTCGTTTGGTAGCCTAATTCATTCATCTTGCTGGGTTTTAAATCAATTTCTGACAATGGACAGTATGCTGTAAATTTCTGGGCAGCCTACTGTTGTTTTAATTGTTTAGAACAATTGGTGATGATTTGATCATCCAAACCTCTTCTATTAGCTTAGTATTTCATGTAGGGACATGATACAAAAGCTGGTTTCAATGGAGGAGTCGAATTGATAAGGATTTAGAAGCTATTGTGACCTTCAAGGTCTGCAACAATGGCTCCAGCAATGGGTTTTGGAAACCCTGATTGTTCTTGATGATGGCAGCCACTTCCACCACTTCTCACATGTCCAGAGGCTTGTCCCACACCCCTAGGATGTTCTTCCATGACTGGCCATGGCCTCCCACAGTCGTTGGTGGCCATGGCAGCCTAGCCAAGCTCAGGCAGCCCCCTGGTAGTGACGGCTGCATAGAGTTAAGGATGAAACCCTAATTTTGAGTTAATGATGAAACCCTAATTTCATTATGGCATTAATTAAAACCCTAATTGGAATATTAATTACCTTAATTAAGAGTTAATGATTGGTCATTAAATGACCAATCATGGTTATTAATTGTTAGGGCATAATTAATACCATTAATGATATCTAGGGTTAGGGTTTTTGATAACCCTAATTAGTGTAATTAATTAAGGGTAATAAATACCCTATTTGGCATTAATTAAACCCTAATCCCTTTTATTAAATACCGTATGAACCTAGGGTTTTAATGATTGGTCATTAAATGACCAATCATAAGGCATTTAATGATTAGGGCTTGCATTTAGGGTTTAGGGTTATGCATTTAGGGTTTAGGGTTTTAGGAAACCCTAATGCACTAATTCATCATTTAATTGATTTTATTTAATTCCCATGTTAATTATTTAATTAATATTGATTAATTTTATAATGTTTTAAATGGTTTAAAATACAATTGGGGATTAAATTAAAATCTGGAAATTCTTAATTAAATGAAATTGTTTTGTTTAAATAAGGAAACCCTAATATTGGATATTAGAGTTATTTTAGGAAACTTTATATGTTTCTATTAATTTGATTAATTGAAACTAAATGTCTTAAATGTTAAGACTTTATTTAATTCTGGATATTTTTGTTTAAACCTAATAAGATTAGGATGCATTAATGAGATTAATGTAAATCATTCAAGAGAATTATCATAATGCCCATATGTCTTAATGCTTACAGTTTTTCTTTACATTATGCAATGAGATTGTATGTATGTGTTTGGATGATGATTATGGACTATACCCCTTAAACCAATTGTGATTGGCCGTCTTATGAATGGGATGTTATTATTTACAAGAGTTGTAATTTTATTAAGGTGATGTAATTTATTTGGGGCTTGCATGCCACCTTCCCTCTCCCTCTCTCTCTATCATTCTCTTATGTACCCCACATTCCCCTTATGTATCCCTTTCTTTAAATTATGTAAATGTTATGTAATCGAGAGCGCACTAAGGAGCATGGTGGACCCAAAGGAGCATGATAGAGCCCAACAAGCCAATGGTGGAGACCATCAAGCCAAGGGAGCAGATTGAAGGACTTGAAAGCTTAGAGAAGTTTTTCAAGAAAGCATGCATGTTACGAATGGTTTATTTTACGATCACCTACACCCACCTTAGACCTTGGATTCAATCTATTGGCTTGGATTGAATCCTCTCAAAGTCCATAATCATCATAGTGGGAGCTTTAATTTATGAGATAATTGTATTAGCTCCAATACCATAGTTTGGTATATGCTACCTATTCACTTAGGGACTAATATCAAAATATGGTACTTTATATATGTTGATATATAATAACATGCGATGTATGATTTATAATAGCATGAGATGTATGATTATTAATAGCATAATTTATATGTTTAAATTTTGATACATAGGATGCATGTTAATTTGATGAGACCCTTTAAAACCCCTCTTATTTAATATTAAGTTGAAAATGGAGAAGTCATTGGGGAATGAATTCTTCATTGCCTTCCATCATTATAGGATCATCTAACGTCCCTTAATGTGGGTACCTGGCTGCAGACATGTAGGAGCTACCCATGTTAAAGACATTACTTGAAACTATCACATATGAGATATCATGGGGTGCCTAAACTGGTATATACCAAGAAACTAACATGTGAGGTATATATTTGGCGAAACATACCTGTGTGAATGATGGGTTTAACTTAACTAGGGAAGTATTCCAAGAAACTAACATGTGAGGTGTATGTTCCCTAGAGGCAAAATGATTGGAACTTGCTTATGAAGCAATAGACAAAGAGTTGTCTTCTTATTGTGGGTTAGAAGTCAAGAAACTAACATGTGAGGCTTCTAGGTCATAGTGGGACCCCAATCCCCATTAGGAATGAGATTCCCGAATTCCATTAGAGGGTGTATGGAATTTGATAAAATAGTGGGAGGTACCATTTGATTAAAGACCCAATCATTATGGATAAAAATGAAATCTAATTCTTTTTTTATGTAGATTACCTAATTACTCACCTCAAAACCCCTATTTCCTAATATAGGATATTGATAGTTTGACTAAACCCGATTTCTTTGATTGACTTAGGAAATTGAGAATTGTTCTCAATTTCAAAAGATTGTTTATATGCTATTAGACCTTTTATTAAAGGCCCTCCATAAAACATCCTAAGAAGAAAAAGACACTATGCGCAATTGGCATCTTGTTGCCATGCTATATGATAGTATTGATGACTAATGAGCTTCAGAAGGAAAATTAGTCAATGCAAGTGCCTTTGATGTCCTACATCACATACAAAGGTTGTATTATGAGTGAAATAATACTATAAAGTATAGTACTTGTAAAGGACTTCTTCTGGACTAGGATGTAATAAAAGTTGTTTATTAATAATCATTCTTTTGAAAAATGATTAATCACATAGAATAGCTTGAGAAGCTAGATGTGATTTAAAATGGAAGCATAGAGGAAAGCAAGTCTTGAAAAGTCAAATACAAAGAAATGTAATTATTTTGTAGTAAATATAAGGTATTGTAAAGGGAACTTGATAAAGTATCAGTCTTCCTAGAAGAACCAAACTTTTGAAGTTTTGGTTCATGCTCTAAACTAAATTGTTGGTTAGTTTTGCTTCTTGGTTTTTGGATTCTAGTATAATCTAAATCGAAGCAGAAAGTTAAGTAGATAATAAGTTACCTTTAAAAATTTTAATAGAGCAAGAGTTGCTAGATTAATTTTGGGAACTTATTTCTTAACTAAGTCATTTAAGACATTCTAGAAATTTGATTTCCGAATTTAAATGACTAATTAGAGCGAATGCAATGTATTCCGAGAATACAAGAGATGTAGAGACTCTCATTTAAATGTAACGATTATGACTTGGTTATGAGATGACCAAACCCATCTTTTACTTGGTGAAGTGAATGAGTTACATTTATAATTTGACTATACATTGTGATGTATACAGTCATGTAGAGCATGCATTCAATTATAGTAGACTCATCTTAGAATACCATAGCTCAATGGGGAATCTAAGAGAATGAATTGAACCCTATTAAGATATGGTTTGATCCATGATGAGTTTTACTAATGTATCCATCTAGGATATACCTTAAAATTGCTACATATTGATAATTTAGGGTTCACTCCAGTTTTGTCCCAATTATATTAGATATGATATGGAAAGAAACCCAACTTAAAGAAGTTAAGGCTTGGGCTTGTGCTACGTTTGTCTGGAAACATAATGTAGACAATCTGGAAATAAGGTCAAGTAAGTGTTGAATTGTGGTATATCCCAAAAGTGGTTGGGATAATATTTCTATTACTCTAATGAACAAAAGTTGTCCATTAGGATGTTTGCTGGATTTTCTTGAGAAAGAGTTCATTCAAGAAAGATGCAAAAGTAGATAGAATTTATAGAATTGTCTGTAAAGCCACAAACGAACAAAGATCCAACCCTTGTCTCTGTTGAGACAAAAACCCTTAACTACACTACAATCTTTTCATAGATCAAATTGGATATTTCTTAACATAAGAGAGATATTGTATCTCTACTAGAATGTGAAAGAATTGTTCTTTGGTGATAAAAATCACCAAGATAATCCTATTGATTATGACTATACGATGTTTCACATCAACTCGAGAAATGACTAAGAGTCATTAAATCCAATATGGATAGGTAGAGACCTAAAAGGCTTGGCTATTTAAGAATGTTTTCAACATAGGCAAAAAGTTGTCTATAAAGAAACTTGTTTGATAATAGTTATGCTGAAATCCATTTGGATCTTATTATCTATAAACACACATTTTGAATATGAGATATGTCAAAAAGGATATAAAGATGTTATATCAAATGGTGAAAAACCATAAGAGTGTGTAAGTTATAGAAGTCTATTAATAGACTACAAAGTTCTCATAATTAGAACATCTATAAAGTTGAAGTAATCAAATTGTTTGATTTCTCTCATTGTATAGATGGACCATGAGTGTATAAAAGGTTAGTGGGAGTGTGATCATTTTTCTTTATCCTAAGTATAGATGACATCCTAATCATTATGAATGATATATGAATGTTATCTAATGTAAAGTTTTGGTTTTTTGGAGAAAAACTAATTCATGAAAGATTTGGCAAAAGCATCCAACAAGATCTATGGAGATAGATCATATAGATTGCTAAGTATCTCCAAATCATCAAACATAGTTGAAATGTTGAAGGAGTTCAACATGGAGAATTCTAAGGGAGGTCTGATTTACTTCAGATAAGAATTCATTATTCAAGAGCATGTGCCCTAGGATAACACAAGTAAGATTCTTAAAGTGTTAAGAAGCCTTATTTTACACTATGTATTGAACCTGATATCTATTATGTTGTAATTGTTACAAATAGTTATCAATCAATTCAAATTTGGAATATTGGATTGTATATGGAAATTGTAAACTCATAGTAGATGGGTATATGGATTTGGATATAATCCATATGGGGTATATTTTATATTCACTTTAGTTGGTGAAATACTTAATGGAAGAACTGTATGAAAGATACAGTGGATTCCATTATTAAGGGTGAATTAATTGTCGCATTGTCTAGGAGACTATTTGGATCTATAAGTTCATTTAGAAGTTAGAGTTGTTCCTTCCATTGAGTTGCCCGCACCTTATTTTGTGACAACAATGGGTCTATAGCTCAAGTATAGGAATCACGGTCTCATCAAAAGTCCAAACTCATAGAGTGACAATTCCAAGTGATTAGAGGAATCATTGGAAGAAGTAATAGATACATTACAAAAGATATTATCTACAAAAGTTTTTGTAGACCTACTGACTAAAGCTTTAAAACATAATTGGTTATGTCTAAGACCAACATCTTGAGAAGATAGGTATGCGATACATGGTCGATTGGCTTTAGTGCAAGTGGGAGATTGTTAGGATTATGCCCTAGAGCCAATCATAGAGATGATTGTTTAGGGATTAGGAACAATCATTTGATTTCATTTATGTATGTCACATTTATTATTGATTTAATAAAAGGGCTTATTCTATTATGTTTATATGCATCATTTATATTTACATAATATGTCCATGGAGTTAGAGTTGAGAATATGGAATTACAAAGAGTTGTAATTTTGAGACTATAGATATATCTCTGTACTAAACTCCTTAAGCATTCCTAGTTGAAGGTTCACTATGATGGACAGTAATGAACCATAGGACTAGCACTTGTTAGGTTGACTCTATAGGAGGATAGCTAGTCTCAAGCTATTTGTGTGGAGACACTACAACCAACAAGTGGGTGCCTATTATAAGAATAGGTACACTGAATGTGACCAAAGATATGAGATAAACTGAATGGAGTTTTATCCTGCCTGTCAATCAGTTTCTCATTGTTATAGTGGTACAAGTAATCCTTAGACCTGAGACACCATAGTTGCCTTATGCATGTAGCTTTAGAAGTTTGATAACACTAAGTGCAGATCCTATTCAGGGGTCTGCAAAGGTGTTCATTGGCCCTACTGCTATGTGTATGAAGGCATGTGAGTGATCAACAAGGGATCCATCACTCTCAGGAAAAAGAGAGAGAATGTCTCATATAGCATTCATAATATAACTCATTAAATCCATGGCCATGGTAGGATGAATATGAAAAGAGTTTCATGAGTTCATCAATGAGTTGATATCTATGAATGAGTATAAAGTAATTGAACTAGGGACTTGACAGACTTCCATGTCCTATTAGTTCAATTGGAGACATTGTGTTGAAGGAAGGATGCAATTGTAACCTATAAACTATAACAGAAGGGTTCTTTGTAAATGACTATTCACCTCATTAAGGACCACACCATGAGCCATATGCTAGGTGTTACTCATGGTTAGTAGAAGCCCTAATTGATATAAGTGAGTTATAATCAATTAGGGAATTGGAAGGAGTTCCAATTAGACCCTAAATGGAAAGAGTTCCATTGTGCACACCTCGTGCTATTCCTACTACTTAATGATGTGAACCCAATGGGTCACACACTGATCATGCAAGAAGGGCTTTAAAGTCTATGAGAGAAAGGGTTTTAGTGAATAAAGAATAGTTCTTTATAGGCCTATTTGTATTTGATACAAATAATAGGGGTTAATGTGCAATTAAGTGTAATTACACATAACCCTATTAGGGTTTCTTCCCAATGGCCAGCCCCCTTTAGTGGGCTGCCTATATAAGTCACACTTATGTGTGACATGGCATAAGAGGCTTCCACAATAAACCCTAGCCGTCCAGCCCCTTGGAGGCTCTCTTCTCTCTCTCTCTCTTCTCCACCTCTAGCAACAACAAGGAAGAAGGAAGAAAGGACTTGAAGCTCTAGCTAGGTGTGGATACCGTTGGAGGCAGCACACTTGGGCTGCTCATTCACCGCTGTCCGGATTCAAAGCTTGGAGCAAAAAGGAGAAGACAAAAATTCTGTAAGTGTTCTAACCCTCTTTGTAGTTAGGGTTTGATTTTGTGTTATGCATAGTTAGATTCATGGGATTGGGAATCGTAGGAAAAATTTTTTATATTCCGCACTTCTATTTTTCCCTCTTGTTCGATTCCCAACACCACATTGATTAAAACATCGAGTCAAATATGTCTTTGTATAAAACAGTTTGAAGAAGCATTTGTGGGTATTAAAATAGAGCCCAATCCCGCCCTTATCTTCTGTTTTCTTCCTTTAATTGTTCGGAAGTATCATATCCCACATTGATTAAAATATAAAGTGAAACATGTCTTCGTATACTTATTTGGGACCTCCACTTATTAGCTTAGGTTGTTAGGTTAGAAACTTAACATGGTATCAGAGTATGTTAATCATAAAATTTGACATTACTTCATATACCTGTTTGGGCCCTCCACTTGTAAGCTTAGATTTTTAGGTTGAAAACTTAACATTAATCACACAATGTTGCATACCCATGGAGCTTGGTAAAAACAAAGCCTCACCTAGCCTCCAACTACCTACCATGAAGCTGACCTCAATGGGCAATTATTTTAACCTTTAATCTGAACCGTCCACCACCTCATCCAGGGTGGTCATCAACTTAGCACAGTGCTGAGTTTTGATCAGCACCGAATCCTTACTTTTGGTATAGGATGGTGAAATCTTTGTCATTGGGGTAAGCCATTACTATTAATTTTTGTACTTTATTTTTGTCCCTCAATTGATTTGTCAAATGGTGAGTAGAGTTAGCCATGCTAGTCTTCTGAAATACAACTAGATCTTGTGAATCCAATGACTTAAAAATGAGGTGCAAAAATTAAGTTCATGAATCTTGATATAGATATGCATATATCCCAAAACTTTGAAATCTACCGAAAACAGAGCATATTTTATGAGATCTTAATATGCTCGACCCATGTTCGCATCCGCACCCACACCCACTCCAACCACGTAGTGACTACAGTGGTAAACCAACCATGGCCCATGCCCACAAAACAAAGGATGGATGGAAGTGGATCTGAACGTAGTGTATGAGGAAATAAAGACGGTTTTAAGAAAATTTTGTCACTTTGTCTAAATTGTTAATATTGTTAAAATGACCACTCTGGCAAGGCCGGGGGTGACAACACACACACACACACACACACACACACATATATATATATATATAGTACACGTGCGTTGCACGTGAATATTTTTAAATAATATTAGTTATACAAAATAATAAATACATAAAGATTTTATATTTTTTTCATAAAAGATAAAGTTTAATAATAATATTAATTTATTAAGAGTTTAAGTTAAAATCTAATTTTCATTTGTTATTAAATGATAAGAATGTTTACTATGCGTTTCAATTAAAGGAAAGGTAGATATGTATTTTGTTTTTAAAAATAAGGGTATATTAGTCCTTCAAAAGTTTTTTTGAGATTCAGCCTTTTATAGGTAGTATAGATATATAAATATAGTGTTAGAAAATATGTGATTTTCTTTAAAGTTTAAAAACTTCATACCTCACACATGCGTACACACGCACTGCTCATTTCAATCGAACCGGCCAGCCGTATCGTGATATAGCGTGTGAGAGTGTTATGGCTTGGCGCATGCGTGGCTTTATGGGCTAATTATATGAGTTTATTTCATTTGACCGTTGGATCTTAATTTTTGTAATTTATGAGTGTTTGTTACTAGTCATTATTAGTCATTGGGCTTTTATTTTATGTTATTAATTGGACTATTATAAGAATTATTATGATATGGGAGCGGCTAATGCAACCCCTGGAAAAGTTAAGTTGCCCCCCCATGTTATCCCCACCTCCCAAAAGTATATACCCAGCCCCCAACAAGTCTAAAGTACCCCTTTTCCAAATAAACCTAACCCTCACCCACCCCACTCCCTCCCAACACACAAGACCCTCTCACCCACCCCTCTCACCCCCGACATCTAGAGAAACCCCATGCCCCCATTTCCGACCGGCGAGCAACCCCACTCCCCCCACCCCAACACACGAGACCCTCGACATCTAGAGAACACCCCATGCCCCTATTTCCAACCGGCGAGCACTCCTCCATTTTCGACCGGCGAGAACGCCCCCATTTCCGACCGGTGAGCAACCCCACTCCCCTCCCCACACACGAGACCCCCGACATTTGGAAGAACTTCCCACGCTTGGAATAACCCACCCCACCCACCATAGCAGTGACGACCGGCGAGTTCTCCTCGGCGACGGCAACGGTGACAGCGAGCACCTGTTCTTTCTTCCCTCTCAAACCTCTCAGTCATAACCCTCTCTCCCAACCCCTTTCCCCACACACCATGACTGTAAGTTGAAGGGGTTCTCCTACCCCACCCCCCATATCAGTGACCACGGGCGATGGAGAAGACGAGGAAGACAACCCTCTCTCACTAGAAGGTGCGTATTCTATATAAAATGTGTATACACTGTGTGTGTAGAGATTTATAGTTGATATTCTGCCATTGTTGTCTCTGTTGCACCTGCAATCTATTCTTATTCATGTTTGAATCCATTGAAAGCTTTCAAATTTTCGCGGGTATGTTCAGATATGTAAATCCGAACGTATAGGCTATGTTTGGTCAATGAGGACCGAACATCAGGGCTATGCTTGGATCCCATAAACCGAACAAAGGAATTATTTTGAAAAATCAACATCTAAGATAAAGAAGAAAAGGGAGGAATTGACCATAGGTTACAAGTTTGAGTTTCTACTTTTTTTTATTAGGAATTACAGGTTACAAGTTTGAGTTTCTACTTTTTTTTTTTTTTTTTTATCAAATGTATGGACTTGTGGGTAGTTTGTACATCATAAGAATTAGTCTAAATCTGATGACTTGAAATACTTCTCGTTTGAAAAAAATAAAAAAAAAATAAAGATAATTGACCATTTTTTTTAATAATTTTCCGAGCAAATCAAGAGAACATAATCAATTATGTATCGACGGCTGAGCTGTTTTTTTGGATGGTTGAAGGCAAGGTCGTTGATTTCTTTCAATAGTAGATAAGAAGTTCATGTTGATTTCTACTAGACTAGTTCAATTTGATTTGTCAATCCAACCCTTCACAAAAATGAATTAAAAAAAAAAAATTATGATTTGTCCATCCAACCCTTCGCCAAAAAATGAAAAGAAAAAAAAAAAGTCACCTCAAAAAAATTAATAAATAAATAAAGGGACTTCTTGGAGCTTAGTTGCTATTAAGGTTTCCTTTTTCCTTTTTATATTATTATTGTTGTTGTTATTGTTGTGGTATTGAAAAGGGAAAAAGGGTGTTGGGTTGTTGACTTTAAAGTTTAGAGCATTTACAATGGATTAGTTATCCAACTCTCTTAACTATTTCAGTTAGTCAAAGTACCTTTTTTTTTCTCCACAGTACTAGTTGTATGTCTAACTATTTTAGTTATCTTCATTTTGGCTAATTACATTTAGTTAGCAAACATTCGTTAGCTAAATTATTTTTAGTTAAAAAGAAGAGACATTTGACCTCTTTTTACGTATCATTCCCTTTTTATCTCTCCACCAAATGATTAAAAAATGAAAGATTATTATTACAAATTTTGAAATAGTTAAAAAATAACTAATACTTTTGGAGTACTCACTTGGATAGCTAGCTAATTATTTTTAAAAATATCATTTTGCTAGCTAAAGTAGAAAAAAATAGCTAATACCCTTAGAGATGCTCTTAAGCGAGACATATTGTAGACCAACGGTATAAGTCCATGAGCTACCTTTGAACCTTTCTCCCTGTTAAACTCAAATTATCAGAAACACTCATCCAACACCAATTAAGTATTAAGAGGCTAGTTTAAAATAAAGGATGCCGACAGCTTCTCCTTTGAAATACCAGTTTGTTGTCAACAAAATTCTTATCGTAATGTTATGTTATATATGCCTTATTGGTACCCTAATGTAAAATTAAGGTTCATATTTGTAATTTCAATCATAATTCTTTCGCTCTAGGATTGAAGTAAGATTTGTGATTTTAGCCTTAAAGGGTGGACCGAGTGGTCTAAGAGCCTCATTCCTAAATATATAAGAAGTATTGGGTTCAACTTTCACCACTCTTCCTCAAGATTATTTCATAGACTTATATCTTGTAATTGGAAGGTGCATGTAGGACAAAAAGAATGTATGTATCCGAAGGGATTAGTCAAATGTGTAAACATTTCGAGGAACCTCTTAATATCAAAATAAAAAATAAAACCTTTATTTTTTTTTACTCCTAATTCATCAATCCTACTTTTTCCCCCACCCTCCCTCACTACCAGACTAGCCCTAATGTTTACCTTCAAAATTCAGGATAGCGGCCTAAGGGTTGGTGGTTGTTTTGGATTGTCTTTTTATTTGTTCTTTTTTTCCTTTTTTGTTCCCTAGTTTGTAATCTTTTTTTAGCCAAGAAAACAAAAAAAGAAGCATACCAACCGTTTACTTTCTAACAATTTGTATTAATAAAAAATTATTTTTTATAATTGTTATACAGCCTGTGACATTTCTACAACATTCTTACCCTTAGAGGTGGTTAGTAGACATGGCAGCCCACCTCGTCGAGGTTTAATAAAAAGAATGAGGTCTAAAACACGTTCACTCAGCTAGTTTAATTTGGTTTGGGTGTAGCCATATGAGATCGATTGAGATTGTTCCTTCCCACCCTGCATCTTTATTATTGTTAATAAAAAAAGAATCATTATATTCATTTTTAACTATATATATTTCTTGAGTTGTCGACTTAACAACCCTTATTATGCTTTAAGGATTATGGTAAACTATGTATAATTAGGTATAGGTCTAGCTTCTAAGTCCTACCCACTTAACCCATCTTAAAATAGAGATGAGTGATTAAAAAAAACCCTAGGTGATTTCAACTTTATCACTCAAAAAATATATATATTTTTTCTTCCAAAATATATTCAATATTTAATGTATACCTGTACGGGGGCTTTACCCTACTATGGATGAATAGTGATTGAGCAAAGCTAAGACTTCACCATACGATAGACTTGTAAACAGTAAACGCAATGTCAAAGGATCCGGCCAAAACCTCTCCGACGATCTAGTTAATCACCATTAGAAAGAGCAAGAGAGGATGTTTTATAGGCTAGGGTTACTGTGCATATCTGAATTGTATTGCATCATGTTCTATTTATGGGTCTGTACGGACTGACTTGGGTTAGGTCAAATCTAACTAGGGTTGGCCCGTTAATCGTCTAACCATAGTTAAATGGTTAACTTGAATTAGATGTAACTGCCTAACTAGGGTTCCACTACCCATTCATGAACTACCTTTGGTTTTTTTTTTTTTTTTTTTTTTGGGTAGAGATGATACTTGTATGCTCGAGAGACAATATTTTAAATATAAATCATTAGCATTCAAATTACCAAACATGATTTAACATGGAGATTTGTTTAGTTTAGAAAATTAGACCTTTAGTTTGTAATTTCTATCAAAACCGTCCATACTTTATGCTTTTGTAGGAGATTTGTTTATGTCCTATTTCTTTTTACAGTCAAAATTGTTTCTAACGCCTGTCAAAATTGGTGCTGGAAACACGATTCTTACGCCATTTTGACTTAGATTTTATTTTATTTTATTTCAGGTATTTGGCACTTTTTGAGAAGTATCCTGTGTTAACAAAAAGCAGTGACATCTGGTTATTTGACTTTTATTAGAGATTTGACTTGCCAGGTAGATTTTCTATAGTTGCCATCAACAAAATTTGTTGAAATATTTATTTATGTTTTCCTTGTTCTATAGTTCTACCAACAAAATTCGTTGAATTATTTGTTTTATTTTTCCTTGTTTCTTGTTGTAGGTTTATTTACAACAGTTTCCAAGTCACTTGTGAATTGTCAACTTGTTAAAGTGGTCATAAGATAATGTTTTTGGCTTAATGTATTTAGTGGTCTACTTCAAATAATATTAGAAATAATTAAAGTAGGGAGAATTCAATTAAATTCATTAATGCATTTGCGAGCTAGGATATTTTTTTCCTACCCCGAGAGAAAGAGAGAGAGAGAGAGGTGGTTCTCAATCTCGGCCTAGCTCACAGATAGCATGATGAGTCAAAGGTTTAGCCATGTCCTTTAGTTGGAGAAGTTTTTGTTAAGTTAAGAACTATGGTATAATTGAGTAGCATTGCATTTGTGAGTTAAAAGGTTGAAATGCAGTATTTATTTCAATGATTGATTATGTTTCCCAAATCAATACATTTCAGTCTTCCTGTAAATAGTAATTTACTTTACTTAATGAATATTGCAAAGAAAACTGTTGAAAATGTACATCTCTAATAAGACACTAATTGTTTACAACTGTTTATGATCTATATATATATACATTTTATATCAATTGTTTGTAATTTAATTCGTTTATTGTCTTTTATTCAGATATAGATGCAATGGAAGGTGGTCGGGAGAGACCAACTGCATTCACTAGGTGACGGCAACGTGCGGCGACTGAACAAAACCCAGCTAGAGCCAGACGACGTCACCGGGGTGGGATTAAGCCTGAGGTAGCACCCCCTCCTCCACATATTGCCCCAGCAATAGCCCCACCAGCAGATGTCCCAGCTGGTCACGTGCCTAATGCAGAAGGTGCACATGTTGTTGATGCACTTGAAGATGCTCCTGCTGCTGCTGTTTGGGATGGGATTGGACCACTTCTTGGAGGTCCAGTAGATGAGTCGCTTCTAATTAGTTTTAGGACACACGTCGCAGCATAGATTTGGGTTAACAGAGATGTATGTCAAGTCACAATAGCATCTCATTTATATGTCTGTTATTGTATTTTATTTTTTGAGTAGTCTCATTTATATGTATTACATTCATATCATGTTTGACATTATTAAAGTGTTCAACTTTTCTAATGCAGTATCGAGGTGTCATGCGACCACACTGTCTTGCAAAAATCCTGGAGCCTCCTCCTGTTTTGACATAGATTATTGAGAGGACGCGACTCACTCCACTTGTCAGTGTTCTTTTCGATGGAGCCATAAAGCCTTGGTGACAGCTTTTGTGGAGCGATGGCAGCCGGAGACGAACACTTTCCATGTACCTTTTGGTGAGATGACCATTACCCTGGACGATGTCGCCACCATCTTAGGGATTCCTGTGATTAGTAAAGTTGTCTCCTACCCCAAATTAGATGATGCAGTTGCACGGGACCTACTTGTGAGCGCTTTAGGAGTTGAGGATAGTGATGCTAGTCTTGCATTACGAGATGTCCGGGGACAGTCTGTGAAGTTGTTATGGCTGAAGACAAAATTTTCTAACCTTGGTGATGCGCCTACTGTTGAAAAAACTACCTATGCTGCGAGGGCGTACCTGCTTTACCTTCTTGGCTCTACTTTATTCATAGACAAGAGCGGGGGCAGGGTGTCTATTGACCTTCTCCACGTATTACAGGATTTGGATACAGTGCATAAGTATGGTTGGGGTGTTGCTGCATTGGCTACCTTGTATCGACACTTGGGTATGGCCAGTAAGAGTGATTGTAAACAGATTGCTGGCTATTTGACCCTTCTAGAGGCATGGGTGTATGAGCATTTCCCAATGTTTCAACCACCCCGCAAAGTTGGATATGTTGATGTGGATCCATGTGTGCAGCATTGGGTTCCTCTCAAGGATCAGGGGAGCTCTTTATCACATTTATATATACTGAGGGAGGCACTTGATGACCTGCAGTCCGAGTCGGTATGATATTTATTGATATTTTAGATTGTTGTAATTTCATATCTAATATATTTAAACTCTTCTTTATAATCATTAATTACATACTTTATTTCTTATTTCAGGTTGTTTGGGATCCTTATAGCTCCATTAGGGCTCATCATCCTCTTGAGGAGTTCGCGTACTACGCTGGGTTTCTGTATTGTGTCGATATTGTTGAACCCTACCAGCCTGATAGGGTTCTCAAGCAGTTTGGATGTGTCCAGCCTATTCCGCGTGCCCCAGTACAACCAACATCATCTACCTGTGGTTCATCCGTGTAATCCTACAGTCTATTATTCAATTTTGTTGGTAATCAATTAGAGAGGTGGAGGAACCACTTGTTGGCAGCAGATGCACGCAGTTCCCTCGTGACTTTTCCAGGAGAAACCGTTGTAGGTTATATGGATTGGTTTAGGGGTGTGTCACATACTCGTGTGCAAAACCTAGGTCATCGGGCCTTCCTACTTCCAGTTGTGGAGCCACCTATCCAGCCAGTACGCAGAGATCCTCAAGAGGTTGTCCTTCCATTGACAACCTTGTTTTTTATTTTGATATATATATATATATATATAAATTTTTTTAACATGAAATTTTATTGCCCAATTATACCCTAAGTTTAATTTCACTTTCTCATTATTCCACAGTGCATTGATCATGCATTGAAGATTGGGCTGCCAGTGTTAGACTTGGATCGTGCAGATGCTTGTAGAGATCCTACTGTGCTATATGGGACGATTTGTGCAATAGTACGAGTTCTACAGGGTCGAGCTGATGCTGTTGAGGAAGGATACACACCGGATATTGATTTAATGTACTCTCGGGCAAATAGGAGGCATTGTAGTGGTGGGAGCTCCACTTGATTTGGGTTGTGGGCAAACATAATTTTTTGGACTTGGATGATGTCATTTTTTGGACTTGGATTATGTAACTTTTTGGAATTGGATTATATGTAGTTCTAGAATTGAATTATATATGGTAGTGGGCAGATAAGGATAGGTTGTATATATTGTTGGTTATTTTGGACTTGAATTATATGGGTTTTTAGAATTGTATTATATGTGGTGGTGGGTAAATGAGGATAGGTTGCATATATTGTAGGTTATTTTGGACTTGAATTATATGGGTTTCTGGAATTGTATTATATGTGGCGGTGGAAATGTGTTTTTTGCAGGTTATTTTTAAAGTCGAGAACTTGGTATGTTCCATTTTTAGGCGGGATCATGTCGAAATTTACAAAAAATGGTCAAAAGTTTTTGGACGCTGAGAACTTGGTATAAGATAAATATGTACGCACGAATTTCATGTCTAAAAATAAATAGACCAAAAAAGTGGACAAAGGATAATTTTATTATTTTGTAGTAGCGGAATACAATCTCTGTGTAAACTTTGTTTGCAAAGTAATGTAATCCTCTGATTCTTCTCTCCTTGAAACTTTGACTCGAGGGCTTGAACAGCTTGTTCTCGATTCAATGGGCGAAATCTCCTTCGATGTAGGTGAAATGGATCTCTTGTGTGAGTCTCTAGGCTTTGAGCGTATTATAGACTATGAACTTTGGTGTGAGTTCTTCGTCTTAAGTCTTTGGTGTAGAAGTTCTATGGAGCTTTTGAGGCTTTAATCCAATAGAGCTTCAACGCTTGAATGTTGGTCACGTCAGAGCTTTTGAGGCTTCGGTCTGACAGAGCTTTGTTTCTTGAATCTCCTTTTTCTTGACCCTTGGGGGCTACCTCTATTTATAGTGGTAGGGTGAAGAGTATTCAGATAAGAATTGACTTCTTAATAATTATCCCTTATTTATCTTTTATAAAAGGATAAATATTAATTATTTGATAGCCATCCTAACCAGAACACGTGGCAACATTTGATTGGAAGAATTACTTGTCTTCCTTTTATTTAGTCTCACTTGACAAGTGGCAATATTTGATTTGGCCATCTGTATAGCAATTTTAAAACACATGGCAACTTGTAATTTGCCAACGCTATGTAATAAAAGACACATGGCACACATTTATTTGCCATAAATATATCCCACTCAACTTATAAGAAGACACATGGCCAAATTTAATTTGCCATGATTTAGTTGACTTTAAGACACATGTTCACTTGTGAGTGGTTGCAAATTTTCTCGTTCTACAAAATAATGAAGTTTAAAGTAACATAATATCAAGAAATTGAGTACAGGAGAAATAACTTGCATCAGGGGTTAAATTCAAACCCCTTTTTGTCACACTTTTTGGTTTTTTCTTCCTTCATGTAATTTGGATTCTCCTCCTACAATTAGTGGGCGCTCAAGTTAGGTGGCGAAAGTTCATTCTACCCTCGACTTGGTTGAGCTTCTACTACTCTCACTTGGAATATTCAAATCAAGCATTGGCATTTCCATCTAAAAAAAAAATTGTTAGGTCACCTTAATAAATAAAAATAAAAATAAAAAATTTTAGGCCACCCTAAGAGGTCCACTATTAAATGTTAGGTCACATATAAAAAAGCTGACATACTCACTTACAGCATCTTCAAGGGTACTAGCAAGTCACGCAAGTCCTGCCTCAAAAAGGGTAGGTTGTAAACAGGGTAGGTAGTATCAATGTAAGTGGTTCTGTGTCACCCTTTAAAGGCGTGAATTGATATTCAGGAATATCTTTAATTATTGGAATATAATTAGTCACTTATTGAACAAAAATGATGTATAAATTGGATGGTTTCAAGGAGGATATGTTTGGTGATTTCAAAATGATATCTTCGGTACTACGACACCGAACATAATGCTCTTGTTCGGTTGTATGAACCCGAACATCTACGTAAGGTTTGGCGATATAGCATCAAACGGTGTTATTATGGAAATTCAAAATGAGATGTTCGATGGTATGACTCCGAACATAATGCTCATGTTCGACTTTAGGAGACCGAATATGTATGTAAAGTTTGGTTATTTGGCACCGAATATACTATTACGGTAATTCAAAATGATATGTTTGGTGGTATGAATCCAAACATAAAGCTTTTGTTCGATTTTAGAAAACCGAACATGTAAGTAACGTTTGGTCACATAGCACCGAACAGTAGTATTACCGGAAATTCAAAATGAGATGTTCGGTGGAATGACTCTGAACAGAAAGCTTTTGTTCAACTTTAAACAACCGAACATATAAGTAATATTTGGTCATATGGCACCGAACAGTAATATTACCGGTAATTCAAAATGATATGTTCGGTTTTATGAGTCCGAACATAAAGCCCTTATTCGACTTTTGAAAACTGAACATTTAAGTAACGTTTCGTTATATGGCACCGAACGGCATTACGGTAATTCAAAAGGATACGTTCGGTCATATTAATCCGAACATAGTGAACTAGTTTGGTGACATAAAACCGAACATTAGTATATTGTTTGGGTACTTAATGCCGAATAGGCACAAATCTGTAATGAAGAAAACAAAATTGATTTGTCATAATTTTAACACAAAATCCATAAGTCGTTTTTGCCATTATCATCCCAAATTACTTCATTACACCAAAACAACGATCTATTAATCCAAAAAAATTTAACAATCTTTTGTCTATTAAGGGACCAAGAAAACAAGATAGATGATATTATAAATGGGCTAGTCAATGTCTATAGTATCACAAGTGTTAGTAGTCGCAACACCACAACCAATTACATTAAGGAAATTTTGAATTCTATCAATGTAAGGAGAATCCCAGTCTGCTGCCACAACATCGCGATGAAGTCGCCAAGTGGTAGCCACAGGAAGCACGGGATGACCCTCTTTCATGAACACCTGCATGTTTGTTACACCTGTTGTCAATAGGAATAAAACTAAAAAGCATAAAGAAAAATAAATAAATAAAATTTTTAAGATCAGACCTGAATAAAATGGTTTCCATTTACAAACCCAATCGCAATTTCTTTACGCGCATGTAGAGGCATGGGATTCAATCTAAGTGGTAAAAGGGTAAGGCATTGCTGCATTGAGAGATGGTACAAGACCGCATTATAACGGGATGCAATAAGATGTCCCATATCAGGCATTGTCATCCAATGCTCATACCTTGCAAAACCACCCTCAAAGTGTGCTAATCCAGATCTGATCTCATTTACCCTATGCACTGACCCATAAACCCGAGTATACAGTTGGTGGTTGTTGTTGGCCCCAAGGGTTCAATCCCTAATTGTTTTGATGATTAACAAAGCTTAGATGTTTTGATTTGTATCTAATGACAAGTGAAGTTCTTGATGAGACAGGTACTACAATGTACACTTCACAATATGGCTCAAATGGAATCACAAAGCAGGCTATACAGCTCATGTCACAAGAACAATCATATGGAACCTCAAAGCCATATCTTTCAACTTAGATTTATGAATGGTTTAGGACCTTTGTGTAAGATTGATCCATCATGTGCTCACTTAGGTTTCCAAGGTCTTTATAAAGTGGTAAAACTATTTTAAAAGACACAAAAGGTTTTTAGTCATAAACTGTCAAGTTAGTGGACTTCTTTTGTAAAATCTATTTTTCCTATAAACAGTAACTTTCAGACGTAAACAGTAACTTTCAGACGACTAAATGCTCTTTTCAGTCGACCAAAAGCTTTTAGACGACCAAAGTGCCATCTCATACGACCAAGAAATTCCAGGCTTATTCTTCAAGTCTTTCACCCTTCTGGAATTTTCAGTCGACCAAAATCTCGTTTTCAGATTACCAAAATGCCATTTCAGTTAACCAAAAGATCTTTTTAGACGACCAACTTGTCTGAGGCATTTCATCTGGAAAATGTCCTTCTGGAATTTTCAGTCGACCAAAATCTTGTTTTCAGAAGACCAAAATGCCATTTCAGTCGACCAAAAGGTCTTTTCAGTCGACCAACTTGTCTAAGGCATTTCTTTATGTCCTCTGGAATTTTTAGTCGACCAAAACCTACTTTCAGTCGACCAAGTCTTTCGGGAAAAAGATAACGGCTAGTTTTTAAACAGCTATTTGAAGCATTTAATGCTTCCCAACTACTTTTCCTAGCATGTAATGCTATGGAACGATCATATTGGACCAAAGGGCTATAAAAGCAACACTTGAACTCATTTGTGAACAAAGGGATTGTGAAAAAACTACACCATTCATTGTCATCTTCATCAAAACCCTAGAAATTTCAAGTGAGCATTCATTATGATCAATCTTTAGTTGAGTGAGCTTGTAAATTAGTGTTTATCTACTCTTGAGGAGAGTTTATTGTACACAAACAATCATCAAATCATCTTGTATTAAAGGGTTGTGGAAACCCTAACTTTGAAGCTCTTGAAGAGGGCTTTGTGCAAGTGTTTGGGGAAGAACACTTGTGGCTGTGTAAAGGTTTGGTCTTCACCTTGGAAGAAGATTGAGATAGTAGATTTGAATCCTCAAGCGAGCTCTTGAGGCGAGGACATAGGCGAGGAGCCAAACCTCGTTAAAATCGTTTGCATTCTCTCTTTCTCTATATCTCATTATAATTGCATATTTGTGATATTATTTATTCTTGCAATAATCTGATTTTTATTTGCTAATTAGAATTTTATTTGGCTATAAACCCTATTCACCCCCCTCTAGGGTTGTATACTTGGGACTACAATTGGTATCAGAGCCTAACCTCTTGTATTTGACATATTTGTCTTACGAGGTACGATATGGCCAACAATAGTGGTAGTGGATTTACCGAAGGACAATCGGCAAATAGACCACCTCTCTTTAATGGAGATGCCTCCCTATATGATTTCCGGAAAATTAGAATGCAAATTTTTATTCAATCCACTAGTTATGAGTTATGGAATATAACCACCAATGGACCTTTAGTTCCTTCCAAAAATGTGGATGGAGTGGCTATTCCTAAAGAACCTAAGGAATATATTAGTGCTGACCATAAAGCCTTAGAACTAAATTCCAAGGCCATAAGCTTGATATATTGTGTCTTAACTAATGATGAGTTTAGCAAAATCTCTAGGTGCAAAAGTGCCAAAGAGATTTGGGATACCTTGGAGGTTACCTATGAAGGAACTACCCAAGTTAAAGAGGCTAAGATGAACATGCTTGTATGTGAATATGAAATGTTCAAAATGAAAAAGGATGAATCTATTAGAAATATGTTTGTTAGATTTAATGCTATTATTAATCCTTTAAATTCTCTTGGAAAGATCTACACTAACTGCGAATTAGTGAGAAAAATTCTTAGGATTTTACCTAAGCAATGGGATGTCCTCACCACCACTCTACTTCAATCAAAGGAGCTATCAACAATGACTTTGAGTGATCTTGACGACAATCTAGTCACACAAGAACTCGCATTCAAAGCTCGTAAAATTGATGAAGGCAAGACTTCCAAAAGCATTGCTCTCAAAGCTTCAAATGATGAGGAAGAGCATCAAAGTGAAGAATGTGAGAATGATGATGATGAGGACATGGCATTCATCTCCTACAAACTCAAGAAGTTCTTTTCTAGAAGAAACAATCAAGGGAGAAGAAGCAATAAGGGTGATTTTTCTAAAAGAGCTCAAAATAGAGGAGAATCATCTAATAGAGAACCTCAAGTGTGCTTTGAATGCAAGAAACCTGGACACATCAAGATGTATTGTCCCCAACTCAACAACAATACCAACATTAACAATAGGGCCAATAGGAAGTTCAAGAAGAAAGCTTTCACCGTCACTTGGGATGATGAAGCAAATAGTGATGAAGATGAAGAGGATACATCTTGTGATCAAGAAGTTGCAAACTTTTGTCTCATGGCAAAAGAGGATGAGGTAATAGATTCTAACTCAAATGATATTGATGATCCTCCTACTTATAATGAATTGCAAAATGCTCTTGAAGATACCTTTGTTGAACTAAAGAAAATTGCTCATAAAAACATTGATTTGAAAAAGACCATTACTTCTCTTATAGAAGAAATAAATGTTTTGAGAAGTGAGAACATTAGTTTAAAAAACAAAGTAGAGCAAGTTTCTATTGAGCCACCTCCTTCTATCGTACAATCTACTCTTGAAAGTGAAAATTCTTCATTGAAAGAGAAGATTGAAGATTTAACAAATACCTTAGAAGTTCACCTATGGAAGGGATAACTTAGATAAGATATTGATAAGTCAAAGATGGTGCTTTGACAAGGCCGGAATTGGTTACCAAGAACACATTAAACAAAAGTCTTATATCAATTTCTTTCCAAAAGCTTCTAACACACCCAAAATCTCATGTACTTATTGTAACAAGGAAAGACATAATTATTATTCTTGTAACATGAGAAGGAGACCTAAAGGTTATCCTAAGAAGGTGTGGGTGGTTAAGGGAACTTCCCCTCCTATGGCTAACACTTTTGGACCCAAGAAAGTATGGGTACCAAAAAAAGTTACTTGAAGTTGTTGTGTAGGTACGCTTGAAGCCTTCAAGCAATGAAAAGTGGTTTCTTGATAGTGGATGCTCAAGGCACATGACCGGAGATAAGTCAAAGTTCATCTCCTTGAAGACCAAGGATGGCGTCTTCGTGACATTTGGAGACAATGCCAAAGGAAAGATAATTGGCATTGGCATGGTGGGTAAGAATTCATCTCTTTGCATTGAAAATGTTTTATTAGTTGATGGTTTAAAGCACAATCTTCTTAGCATTAGTCAATTATGTGATAAAGGCTATAGAGTTACTTTTAAATCAAATAAGTGTATAATTGAAGATGATTATAAGACCTTATTTGTTGCATATAGGATTGGTAACATCTATGCTATAGAGTTTAAAGAAATCGCATTACAAAATGTACATTACTTCTCCGCTTTAAATAAAAATCATTGGTTGTGGCATAGGAGACTTGGCCATGCAAGTATAGATTTAATTTCAAAACTTTCAAGGCATGATCTTGTGAGAGGTTTACCAAAAGCTAAGTTTACAAAAGATAGAGTTTGTAGCTCATGCCAATTTGGCAAACAAACCAAGTCTTCTTTTAAACCAAAAGCTCATATTTCCACAACAAGACCTTTGCAACTTATTCATATGGACTTATTTGGACCTATTGCTATTGCAAATCTTGGGGGAAAGAATTATGCATTTGTTATTGTTGATGACTACTCTAGATATACATGGGTGTTCTTCCTTGCACATAAAGATAAGACTCATGTTACATTTGTGACATATTGTAGAAAAGTCCAAAATAAGAAAGGCTACACCATTACATATGTTAGAAGTGATAGGGGGAGTGAATGTGTCAATAAGGATATTGAACAATATTGTGATGAGAATGGCTTTAGTCACAATTTCTCCGCTCCAAGAACTCCTCAACAAAATGGTGTGGTTGAAAGAAAGAATAGAACACTTGAAGAAATGTCTAGAACAATGCTTAATGAACATTCTTTACCTAAATATTTTTGGGCCGAGGCCATTAATACCTCATGCTATGTAATGAATAGAGTGCTATTAAGATCTAAAATTGGTAAGACTCCATATGAATTGTAGAATAATAAGAAACCTAACATAGATTACTTTAGAGTCTTTGGTTGTAAATGCTTTATATTGAATGATAGAGATAAACTTTCCAAATTTGATTCTAAATCTGATGAAGGCATATTTCTTGGCTATTCTACTAGAAGTAAGGCATATGGAGTTTTCAATAAAAGAACTTTAACCGTACAAGAATCTATGCATGTTGTTTTTTATGAGTCTAACCCCCTTGCCATAAGGAGAAATGTGGATGATGATGATAATGCTATAGATTTACAAGAACAAGTTGAGAACTTGAAACTCAACGACAATCATGAACCAAAAGACAAAGATACGGAAAAGGTTGAAGATAAAGTCATTAAAGCAAAGAAACTGGAAGAAGAAGAAATTGAAGAAGCTCCAATCCATCCGGACGTCACCAAGACTTGGAAATTTGTGAGGAATCATCCTAAATATCAAATCTTAGGTGAACCCTCACGTAGGATAAGAACTCGGTCTTCCATGAGAAATATTTGTGACCATCTTGCATTTTTATCTCAAATTGAACCTAAGACTATATATGAAGCCGAAAGTGATGAATCTTGGATACTAGCTATGCAAGAGGAGCTTAACTAATTTAATAGGAATAAGGTTTGGACCTTGGTTCCTAGACCTCATGACCATGGTGTAATAGGCACTAAGTGGGTCTATAGAAACAAGAAAGATGAGTCGGGTACCATTGTAAGAAACAAGGCACGATTAGTTGCCCAAGGTTTCAATCAACAAGAAGGCATTGATTATGATGAGACTTATGCACCGATTGCTAGACTTAAAGCTATTAGGATGTTACTTGCATTTGCATGCCATAAAGATTTTAAACTCTTTCAAATGGATGTCAAGAGTGCTTTCTTAAATGGTTTTATCAAGAAGGAAGTTTATGTTGAACAACCTCCCGGATTTGAAAGTCATGAATTTCCAAACCATGTGTTTAAATTAACAAAAGCTTTATATGGTTTGAAACAAGCACCTAAAGCTTGGTATGAAAGACTTAGTGGGTTCTTACTTAAAAATGGTTTTAAAAGAGGAAAACTTGGCACCACTCTTTTTATTAAAATCATTAATGAGGACATGCTTATAATTCAAATATATGTTGATGATATTATATTTGGTTCTACTAATGAAAGTTTATGTGAGGATTTTGCTAAAGTCATGCAAGAAGAGTTTGAAATGAGCATGATGGGTGAGCTCAACTTCTTCCTTGGATTACAAATCAAGCAAACAAAGGAAGGGACTTTCCTAAATCAATCCAAATATGTTAAAGACCTCCTTAAGAAGTATGGATTGGAAAACGGAAGAAACTTTGGCACACCTATGAGCCCCTCCATCAAACTTGAAAAGGATGAGAAAAGTAAATTCGTGGATCAAAAGAAATACCGAAGTATGATCGGTAGTTTACTTTATCTCACCGCTAGTAGACCGGGTATCATGTATAGCGTATGTTTATGTGCTAGATTTCAATCATGTCCTAAAGAATCTCACATGCTTGCCGTTAAACGCATATTTAAATATCTTAGTGGCACTATAAATCTTGCCATATGATATCCTAAATTCACATCATTTGACATGCTTAGCTACTCCAATGCGGACTTTGCCGGATGCAAAGAAGATCGCAAAAGCACAAGTGGGACTTGTCATTTTCTTGGACATTCCCTAGTTTCTTGGTTTAGCAAGAAACAAACTTCGGTTGCTCTTTCTACAGTCGAAGCTGAATATTTGGCAGCCGGAAGTTGTGCACAAGTGTTGTATATGAAACAACAACTTGAGGACTTTGGACTTCATTATAATCATATACCCATAAAATGTGATAATACAAGTGCGATCAATCTAACTAAGAACCCCATACAGCATTCACGCACTAAACACATTGAAATTATACATCATTTCATAAGAGATCATGTTCAAAGAAGAGACGTGGAAATTGACTTCATTGGTACCGAGCACCAATTGGCGAACACTTTCAAAAAACCTCTTCAAGAAGATAGGTTTAATTTCATAAAACGTGAATTGGGTATGTGTTTGAGTGATGATCTCTCTATTTGAGGCTTATAAGTCATGATATATGCATTTTGAACCTTCATGTAATCTGAAAAAAAAATTTCTGCATTTTTGTGCATTCAGTCATTCGAAAAGACATTTTAGACGTCTGAAAGTGCATTTTGGATGACTGAAATATATTTCAGTCGTCTGAAAGGGAAGAAGGGTTTCAAAGAACCTCCCTCAGACCATCCTCTGCTCCACCTACAGACCAACCAGCTCCCTAACTCTTTTTGCTAATGACAAAGGGGGAGAGAGATTTGAATGGATGTTTTGTTGCTGAATATTGGATGTTTATTGCTGAATATTGGAAATATTTCTTGAAATGAGGACAATGTAGTTTGTGGATATCAGATATTTTGATCTAATGATAATTGAGGGATATTTTGTGATATATGACCATTTTAGTGTCCATTATGCATATTTGAGAAATCTATCATCAATCACTCGCACTTGGTGAAATCTACTCATGTATTTTTAGCAAAATGATATATTCAATATATGCATGTGTTTAGGGGGAGCTTTACTGCTCTTTTATTCCTTTGCAAAACATCATTGGTTTGTCATCATCAAAAAAGGGGAGATTGTTGGCCCCAAAGGTTCAATCCCTAATTGTTTTGATGATTAACAAAGCTTAGATGTTTTGATTTGTATCTAATGACAAGTGAAGTTCTTGATGAGACAGGTACTACAATGTACACTTCACAAAATGGCTCAAATGGAATCATAAAGCAGGCTATACAGCTCATGTCACAAGAACAATCATATGGAACCTCAAAGCCATATCTTTCAACTTAGATTTATGAATGGTTTAGGACCTTTGTGTAAGATTGATCCATCATGTGCCCACTTAGATTTCCAAGGTCTTTATAAAGTGGTAAAACTATTTTAAAAGACACAAAAGGTTTTTGGTTATAAACTGTCAAGTTAGTGGACTTCTTTTGTAAAATCTGTTTTTCCTGTAAATAGTAACTTTCAGACATAAACAGTAACTTTCAGATGACCAAATGCTCTTTTCAGTCGACCAAAAGTTTTTAGACGACCAAAGTGCCATCTCAGACGACCAAGAAATTCTAGGCTTGTTCTTCAAGTCTTTCACCCTTCTAGAATTTTCAGTCGACTATAATCTCGTTTTCAGATGACCAAAATGCCATTTCAGTCGACCAAAAGATCTTTTTAGACGACTAACTTGTCTGAGGCATTTCATCTGGAAAATGTCCTTCTGGAATTTTTAGTCAACCAAAATCTTGTTTTCAGACTACCAAAATGCCATTTCAGTCAACCAAAAGGTGTTTTCAGTCGACCAACTTGTCTGAGGCATTTTTTTGTGTCCTCTGGAATTTTTAGTCGACCAAAACCTACTTTCAATTGACCAAGTCTTTCGGGAAAAACATAACGGCTAGTTTTTAAACAGCCATTTGAAGCATTTAATGCTTCCCAACTACTTTTCCTGGCATATAATGCTATGGAACGGTCATATTGGACCCAAGGGCTATAAAAGCAACACTTAAACTCATTTGTGAACAAAGGGATTGAGAGAAAACTACACCATTCATTGTCATCTTCATCAAAACCCTAGAAATCTCAAGTGAGCATTCATTATGATCAATCTTTAGTTGAGTGAGCTTGTAAATCAGTGTTTATCTATTCTTGAGGAGAGTTTATTGTACACAAACAATCATCAAATCATCTTGTATTAAAGGGTTGTGGAAACCCTAACTTTGAAGCTCTTGAAGAGGGCTTTGTGCAAGTGTTTGGGGAAGAACACTTGTGGCTGTGTAAAGGTTTGGTCTTCACTATGGAAGAAGATTGAGATAGTGGATTTGAATCCTCAAGCGAGCTCTTGAGGCGAGGATGTAGGCGGGGAGCCGAACCTCTTTAAAATCATTTGCATTCTCTCTTTCCCTATATCTCCTTATAATGGCATATTTGTGATATTATTTATTCTTGCAATAATCTGATTTTTATTTGCTAATTAGAATTTTATTTGGCTATAAACCCTATTCACCCCCCTCTAGGGTTGTATACTTGGGACTACAGTTATAGAGTAACTCATCAACTAGATCTTCTCTCACAACCATCCATCCATCTTCTCCCTTTCCCATCAAGGCAGCAATAGCCCTAAAACCACAATTTCCATCAGCTTGGACATCCTTGGTTTTGAATATATATTCTCTTATTCGAGCTGGAAATTCATCAATGTGTGATATTGGCTTTGCAGCTTAGGTAAGATAAACCTGAAAACATTATATCACCCAATTCATTAGGAAAATAACCCATCAATATGCCAATAAAAGTAATATGACAATAAAAGTAGATATTCTACCATCTATAACTACATTATTTTACCTTTTTCTTTTGGTTGTCGTTGTGGCACAAAATGACCTGATGAGTTACTCGGCTCCACATTGAATCCAGTTGAGCAACTATTATATCGAGACTGTATGTACTCAAAGACAGACGGGTCACGACGTGTGGATGTGTCAACCTTCACCTTTGGTCGGCCTCGTGTACAGTTATATGGTTCGGTGGGTTCTAGAAGATGTGTACAATGTGGAGCTATTATCTCCCTCAACTTCTTTAGCATCTGCAGTTGTGATTCTGTATCTTCGTCTTCGAATATCTGGAGAAACAAATCTAAATATGGTTGACACATCAATTTTAGATTTTATTTCTTAGTAGCAGGCAAGATATCAAGTTTTCTCCAAAATTGATCAATGCAATCAAGTGGAATAGGTCGACCTTCCTTTTTGTATTCTGCAATCTCATGTGCATAAGGTAAACCATGGGACCAACGGTTAGTACAACCACATGCTGAAGCATCAACCCCAATTGCTCTAGCATGCCGCATCTGCACAAGGATATTTTCCAATGCAATTATAGATACCATGCCCCGAATCTCCTTTAATTCTGCACATGCAAACTTGTGTTTAGCAACTATTGAGCTCTTCTCAAACAATGCATTGATTTTGGTGTACTGTAACTCAATCAAACTGTGCACCTCGCCCCATGATAACTCAAAGTTCAAGGTACTACACCCTAGTTGCCTCT
Organism: Liquidambar formosana; assembly: GCA_039720395.1. Lineage (NCBI taxonomy): Eukaryota > Viridiplantae > Streptophyta > Magnoliopsida > Saxifragales > Altingiaceae > Liquidambar > Liquidambar formosana. The sequence goes on from CM077831.1 coordinate 6,349,083, forward strand.
TTAACCTTGCATGTGCATTTTCCACCCTGGTCAATAAAATAAAATTTGTTAATATCAACATCTTATTGCTAAATTATAAATGTAACACATAGTGTTTTCATAATTGCTTAGAAGCTACACCTGTTTGACGTCCGATTCCCAAAATGCATACATGTGTCTGTCCAAGCCGAGACAGACCTATCCTTGTAAGGGGTCAACCAACTACTTGACACATACTGTAGGGCCTCAGGATAGGTATTGAAGTTCTTATGCAATATGTCCACTTAAGTTAAGTACTCAGATTCAGCGGCAGACAAGCCAACTGTTTCCCATTGGGAGTTAAACTTCTCCCACTGATCTCCCGACTCAAAATACTTCTTACAATTACTTAGAACATTCTTTGAAATGTGCCATCTACACAATAAATGCCTAGCATTGGGGAAAACCTTCTCAATAGCATTCATCAAGCTCAACTCTCTGTCCGTGATAATAACACCAGGTAAAATGTTTTGATCCTCAATAAGACTATGCAATCTATTCAATACCCATGTGTAGTTATCTTCCCATTCATACTGAATGTATACGAAGGCCACAGAGAATGTCAAGTTAGTTAATGTGACTCCAACAATCTCAAAGAGGGGAAGACAATATTCATTAGTCTTGTATGTGCAATCCATTATCAACACATGTGGAAAGGCACGAAACAACTCCACACTACGAGGGTGTGCCCAAAATAAATCCAAAATGGCATCACTATCATCAGAACTCCTATGCCATTCAATGTATTTATGCTCAGCTAACTTACCCAACAAATATTGCATCTGTGATCTCCCAGCCTTCTCTTTTACCCTATTCTTTAGACGTGCATTGTAGATTGTCCTCAAGGCGCTTGTATTGAGTATATCCTTTCGCTTCAAAGTAACTAGAATGTCTTTAGGCCGGCTCATTTTCATGGACATGTCAAGCACTAATGAGTTCTCCTGCTCTGATAATCTCCCAATATAGGATTGCCCCTCGAGATACTTTGCAACTTCATGATTATGTATTCCACATAAAACCTTCAACATCCATTCATCATCATCTGGCATCTTCTCACCCTTTAAGGCAAAGGAGCATCCACACTTCTTCGTACCAGTTTCCTTTCTTCGCTTCTTCTCATGTTCAGTCTCAACGTCTTTTTTCCTGTTTGTATAATAGCCACCTCGCTCACAACCAAGCGTTAGTCTTGCTGTCCTGCCTTTGCTTATAACATCAAATTTTGGTTATCACAATAAAAAACTGATTTTGTCTTCCTACTTTTCGAGCCCAATTGCATAATGCTTCTCTACTCTTGAAGACCTACACATGAAAATAAATTCATTTATATTCTTAACTTCATTAATTATATTTATTCCATTAAGTAAATGAAAATTTTCATAAGTTTTATTTACCTCATAATTTGTGAATTCATTACTATAATCCATAACACATGCCAACTCGTGGATGCTAGATTTTGAGAAAGCCTGAGACAAGAATAAACATGGTAAAATAAAAGTAATAATCCGATGCTTAAAAAAAACAAAAAAACTATTTTGGAACTATTCGGTTAATTCATACCAAACACTGACAACATGTTTGGTTGTCTAAAACCGAACATATCTGTTTTAAACGGTCAGATGAAACCGAACATAATATTTATGATTGGTTGTTTAAAACTGAACAGCATTACTAGAAACTGAATAATCTATGCACTGTTCGGTTTTCTAAAACCAAACAAAATAGTTATGCTTGGTTGTGTAAAACCAAACATTACTATAATGCTTGGTTGTGTAAAACCGAATATTACGGATTACCAGAGTCGAAACATGCGCGACTGTATTAAAAAAAAAAAAAGACCATTTTTGCATACTTTGAAGCCAAAATACATACTTCCTTGCTGCCAACACCATTCCAACTGACTTCTTCCTCCTCCATTGCTCATAAAAAACGTAAAAACTACTACAAATGGGTTATGGATTTTTGTTTAAGGGTTGTTGTGAGAGAGTGAGGGATGAAGATGATATATTGGTTAGGGGTGGTTATGAGAGAGTGAGAGATGAGGATGAGAGTTGCTGGAAGAGCGCCTGAGAATGTTGTCGGACAAAGTTGCTAGAGAATGTCGCCAGAGAGGGTGCCGGATAGTGGAACAGGAGGGTGAGGGGTTTTGGCACGCAAATGTGAGGATTCAGATAAGATGAGGGGTGGGGTGGGTTAAACACCTGATGCCCATTTTGGTCATTTTGAAGCATCATTTTCTCATTAAAAGATTGGGGGGGAGGGGGCAACTTAACCTTTCCAGGGGTTGCATTAGCCGTTCCCTTATGATACTTATTTTGGGCCTTTATTAGCCCAAACCAATTTCAACATTTTACTATTATAAATAGTGGGCTTCTCTACATGAACAAATGATAGATTTACATTATCTTCTTAATCCTTTTCCACTATATTGCTCTAAGAGTTTTATTGAACGAGTTATCTTATATATTGTATTTACTGGCAACTGGCAACTGATCGTGGACGGGTTCACCATACTCTTCTTGTAGACGTACCCATAGAAAAGGAAGCTGCGAGCTTTAGGGTTGTATCTTGAGATCTTATCGTTAGTCAGTACCTGTAAGTAGGGTGGCGATAGTTCCTTTAAAACAGCGTGATCTCACGTGCCTTCCCAATGGTCAGCTCTTTTTATTCTCTTTTATTTTAATTAAATATATTTAATTTCTTGTTTTGATTTTTGTTAATTCAAATTGTGAATATTATTTTATTTATCCATGTTCAATTTCATTGTAATTGTGATTTTTAATTTGGGTTGTAAATTATATCCTTGTACAATTTTAATAAATGTTTAGTGTCGTATTCCACAAAATCCATAAATTTCCCCAACAATCTAAAGGAACTATGGTTTTCTAATTCAAGTGGATTTTGTTCAATATACTTACTTTTGAATTATAACACGTAGATTTAGATAGATTCATAAGTTGATGTGTGATCATTGTATCTTGTTGAAAATTCTTTTTGTGACTTTTGTATTTAAATAAATTATTATATATGTGCATATGTATGCATGGTTAGATTCCTACGAGTCCATAAAAGTTGAGGCTTGGAACGTATGAGTTTTATATATTTTAGAGTTTTTCAAGTTGAAATTTCCATGTCTATTGATTGCTGTGTGTCTATCCATTCAATATTATATTATATTATATATATATATATAGATCACACGTATGGATTATAGATAGGTGTTTGGATTTAAACGAAATATATTTTTGTTTGTGATATAGTTGATCCTCGTAAATAGATGCCCTAATATGTTTATGATAAGTAATGGTTTTTAAGTTGTTTTATATGCATGAAGAGTACAAAGGTCTAAGAATTATATTGATAGAAGTTATTTGGAAAGGAGAAATAAATTGCTTTTATTTTCTAATAAATATTTCCTCTGTTCCTGTATCTTAAATTCCAGCACGTGATGAATTGGGATATTCCATACTCTGGGACTATATTGGTAGGATAAAATGATTACTCATGAGCTCCATTCCTATATCACTAATTTTGGTATTATCAAATCAAAGTAATCAAATGTTAATTCCCATCCATCTTGTTATGTTTATTTATTTTGCTATCATCCAATTTTGAGAACTAATTAAAACATATGATCTAAGATCTACGATCCATATCGTTCTTATAATCTTTATGATTTAATTGGGTCAATAGCCTTGCACCTAATGAATGCATACCTATACTTCTATTGTAAGAAATTCATAATCTGGTATATATGAGTACGAATATTTTTCTTGTTGCATGCTCACCTTTAATTTTTGTTGACTTAGGTTTATTAATATTAAATCCATTTCAAGGTTCTAGTTTAAGATGGCTATGAATGGGTATATGATTTTATGTATAGTTGTTATATACGCTTTAACCGTAGATTTTATTACTATATCCATTACAAATAGTTGGTTTTAGACTTTGTATCTTCATACCAGGTGAAGTTATTGTAGCATATTTAATGCATGCATGTTAACCTGTTATCTCCATCGATTAGTAATGTGCCTCATATATGACTCATTTACTACAATATGACTAAATATTACATATTAAATATTGTCTTATACATACATGTAACATATGTATGGATTTTAGGCGTTTGCAGTTTACATGAATTTTCATAATGTATGTGTTGGTACTTGATCGATGTAATACATGGTATTGATTCCACATATAAAGAGCCCGAATATAGGACCAAGAATTTTGTTTGGCCTATATGGTGCTTTATTTCCTCAATGTTGATGACTTAATTATGTGATGAGCTTGTGCAACTACAACCATAATTATAACAAGTTCGGTAACTTCTTCAAAATGTAGATTTACTTTATTATTTTCCTTGCACTTGAGATATTTTCATGTGTCTTGGAAATATATATATATATATACACATCTGTTCCAATCAACTTCAACTGACTTAGTGTTATATTAGCTACGCAAATCTCGGCCATTCATTTCTTTTAAGTGAAGAACCACATTTGGATCTCTCACTGGATTGACCCGTTAACAAACACGCCTTTGGCTCTATAACAAACACAACCCCTTATTTAGAAGCCACAACGGCAGTGAGTTAGATTTGAACGGGATGCCTATGGTTGCCCCCCTCGCCCCCTTTTGTTTTTTTCCTCTTTCTTTAAACTCAATAATCAAACTTGGATATGGTTTTTACCAAAAAAACCACCCACCCTTCTTTTTTTCCCCTTTTCTTTTGGTATCCATTTTGCCCGACCATGTCAGGGTTTGCAAAGAAATTAAAAAAATAAAAAAAAATGAAGCCAGAAACCCAAATGGATGACTGCCCTCTGGTTTGCCAGCGGTGTGCTTCACCACATTCATCGAAATGTCGCCGAATGTGAGAAGGAAAGGGTTGTGGAAAAGGAAGGAGGTCAGATCTGAACAGGGCTAACCACGAAGCCGCACCTGTTCGCCGATAATGTGAAGGGAGAGCATGAAGGTGAGGGAGAGCGTGAGGTGAGTCACCGGACTAGTAAGGCTGTGACGGAGAGCACTTCGCTGACGGTGAGCTTCTTCGCAGCTATGAAAGGCAAAGGAAGAGAAGAGGGCTTTGTGTTTGGTTTTTCAGATCTCCAATGGTTATAAAAGGGAGGGTGTGTATGTTAGCGGGTCAATCCAGGTGAGAGATTTAGAAGTGGTTCTTTTTTATCACAGCTGTTGGATGCCACTTAAAAGAAATGAATGGCCGAGATTTGCACAACTAAAATAACATTGAGTTAGCTAAAGCTGATTAGAACAAAACTATATATATATATAGATAGTACTGTTACTTGAGGATCTATTGCTTTGGGTACCAAAGTTTTATTAAGTGCTCATGGTTTTAAATAATTGACTCTGCATATTTATATTCGATTTTACACAATAGTAAGACGTGACTTTAATTGGTTTTTGGTATTTTGATAAAATGTTAATTTTTCCTTTACAAAATATGATGGTTAATTTTTATTAAATAGATATTATTTTGTAATATCAACATATGCCTTTTAGCCATTGGAGCTGTTGTTAGTAGTTAGCAACTATTGGTTTGAGTAGTGCCTGATGTGTATTTTATTGCACTTTATTGTTGGAGCCGTTGGGAGCTATAGTGGCTGGTGCTAATAATGTGCTAATACTCTTAAAGTGGCGTTTACATTACAGTGATTTCTTTAGCATGGGTGCCAACAGTCACATGTCACAAGATATATTAATACCAATTATTATATGGTATTATAATTCTCAAATCTTTTAATTTATTGTTGATTTTCCCCTTAGCGGTTTAACTGTTTGATTTTCTTTTTATTGTTATTTTATAAGTTATCACATGACCGTTTTATTTAATATTAATTCACGTCATCTTTGCTTTACTTCGAATAAGTTACCAAGTTTTCTAATAGCTTCATGAAGAAAACATTTATTGAAAGTCCTTAGTGGTCAATAGATATGTGGTCTTGAAGTGCGATTTTCAAGTGTATATATATATATATAGATAAATGTATTGACAATATTAATTAAATATAAAATTTTGAGTAAGACTTTGAACCAATTGATCTATAAGCTTATGAGGCTATCATAATGTTTTGATATTATCTTATTTACTTGAGTTTTTGAATTTACAATTATTTAATTCCTAAAATTGTTGAAATTGATGAGTTTAGTCTGCAACATATGTTGTGGGTTTTGATTTTAATTGTGAGATACATGAAATGCATATGATGCATTTTACACTTTAAAAATACATATATATCTAGCATGATCTATGAGAAGAATATGATTTGCATGTGTAGTGTTAAATAAATTATGTTGTTGGATCATATGATTGTTAATTAGGAATTTCTTGGTATAAAATAGGTTATGGAAAAGTCTCATCTAATCTAAACTCATGTGTTAAAATAATTACCTAATGAATATGATTTTTATTGAGGCAGAAGACATTGTCAATTATCTTAAAATCTAGCTATGCTCTATATGAGATTTACCAATTTAACTAATATTTTCTTTATTAGAAATTATTCGTGTATAAATTTCTAATTACATGTGTTAAGATTATGCCCTAAAGCCAATCATAGAGATGATTGTTTAGGAATTAGGAACAATCATTTGATTGCATTTATGTATGTCACATTTATTATTGATTTAATAAAAGGGTTTATTCTATTATGTTTATATGCATTATTTATATTTATATGCATCATTTATATTTAGATAATATGTTCACGAAGTTAGAGTTGAGAATATGGAATTACAAAGAGTTGTAATTATGAGACTGTGAATATATCTCTGTACTAAACTCCTAAAACATTCCTAGTTAAAAGTTCATTATGGTGGACAGTAATGAACCATAGGACTAGCACTTGTTAGGTTAACTTTATAGGAGGATAACTAGTCTTAAGCTATTTGTGTGGAGACACTACAACCAACAAGTGGGTGCCTATTATAAGAGTAGGTACACTGAATGTGACCAAAGATATGAGATAAATTGAATGGAGTTTTAACCTACCTATCAATCAGTTTCTCATTGTTATAGTGGTACAAGTAATCCTTAAACTTGAGACACTATAGTTATTTTATGCATATAGCTTTAGAAGTTTGATAACATTAAGTGCAGATCCTTCTAGGGGTCTGCAAAGGTGTTCATTCGCCTTACTGCTATGTGTGTGAAGGCATATAAGTAATCAACAAGGAATCCATCACTCTCAGGAAAGAGAGAGAGAATGTTTCATATATCATTTAGTGATATAACTCATTAAATCCATGGGCCCATGGTATAATGAATATAGAAAGGAGTTTCCATAAGTTCATTATTGAGTTGATATTCATGATTGAGTATAAAGTAATTGAACCGAACACTTGACAAACTTCTATGTCCTATTGGTTCAATTGGAGACATTGTGTGAATGGAAGGATGTAATTGTAACCTATAAACTACAACAGAAGGGTTCTTTGTAACATAACTATTCATCTCATTAAGGACCACACCATGAGCCATATGCTAGGTGTTACTCATAGTTAGTAGAAGCCCTAATTGATATAAAAGAGTTATAATCAATTAGGGAATTAGAAGGAGTTCCAATCGTACCCTAAATAGAAAGAATTCCATTGTGCACACCTTGTGCTATACCTACTACTTGATGATGTGAACCCAATGGGTCACACACTAATCATGCTAAGAGAACTTTAAAGTCTATGAGAGAAAGGGTATAAGTGAATAAAAGAATAGTTCTTAAGGGGCAAGTTTGTATGGGATATAAACTAGGGAGGTTATTGTGTAATTAGGAGTAATTACATAAAACCCATTAGGGTTTGAAGACCCCCCTTGGTCGGCCCTAATGGAGGTTATAAATAGCTTCTTATGATGTGTGACATCATCATAAGTTCACCACAATTTGAGGATCCCCAAGGGCTGGTCGAAATTCACTAGCCTCTCTCTCTTTCTCTTCTCTTCTCCACCTCTAGCAACAACAAGGAAGAATAAAGGAAAGACTTGAAGCTCTAGCTAGGTGTGGATACCATTGGAGGCAGTATACTTGGACTGCTCATTCTCTACTGTCCTTATTCAAGTTTGGAGCATAAAGGACAAGACTTTTGAAACTGTAAGTGTTCTTACCCTCTTCTAGTTAGGGTTTTTGTTTGTGTTTAAGCATAATTGGATTCATGGGTTAAGGAATCGATTAGGAAAAGTTTTGTTTATCAATTCATTCCGCATTTGTTTTCCTTCTAGTTCGATTCCCAACAACATACTCTTTGATTGGAACCATATGTTGTATGGGTTCCTATATATGAATGTGTGTGTGTGTGTGTGTGTGTGTATATATATATATATATTCCATAGAACTTGATTTAAAATTAAATTATTATTCTCATGTGGAGCTCTGTTAAAGTATGCGGCATATTATGAAATCTTTTGAATGTGGGGGTTTATTATCGAGGAATGGTTATTGTGGTATGTTATATAGTTTATGTGAGGTTTATATTTTTAAAGATTTAAAAGGCCAAGATTGTGATTTTATAAGATAATAATTCAGAGATAACTTGATACTTGAATCATTGAACATTTTATGAAAGTAATTGTGGACATGGATATAGAAATATTTGTCTTATTTAGATCATGATAATATTAATTGAGTGATTATGTTATCTTGTGATTTTCATAATGTATGTACATAACAATCATAGATGATTCTCCAGAAAAATTTATCATATTCTGTTTATTTAGAATCTGCTATGCTATCATGAATATAATTTGTTTTTTAGATAAGATAAAACATACATTGTTCATGAAATGATTTTAAGAAATTATAGAGATTCAATTTTTATTTATTTGTGAATTCATTAAGAGGAAAAATATTCATAAGTGTGGGGGTTCACTATATTGGCATGTTTATATCATTTAAAGTTTGACTAATATCTATGTGAAGTATTATGTGATCCAAGAAACAAAATGATAATGCCAATATGTTGATGAGATGCACAATATGGTATGTGAAATGTGGCTAATCAACCAACTAGAAGCTTGTGTAGAAATGTATTTATTTATCTATCGAGGGGGATGGGGCTTAAGCCCATAGGGAGTCACTAACAGAGGTAACCCAACCTTTGTGATTGGAGATCTCATGAAGGAAGTTCAATGGGTAGAAACAATCCGTAGAGCGTGACTCATTATAAACACTTTTTATATGGAGAGTTTATGTGGAGAGTGTCTCCTCCCCATCCTTATGGTGAGAGTGTTGTTGACGTAACAGTAAGGAAGAGTTTTACTCTGAATAAACCCGAGGTAGGAACACTCCTATAGGGTATAGTCGTAGTACCCTTGGAGGACTTACCAATGCGAGAGCTGCCGTGAGGCCACGACTATGGGTTTAGGCTGACCTTCGAAACTCTCGTGAAAATCAAAATATATCACATGACCATAAATTGTGCTAACCCGCCTAAAACCACGTCCCATATCAATACTATGTGTGTGACTTGTTGAAGTTTGGTTCAAAGGGTCAAGTTCAAGCTTTGCAACTATGACTCCTCAAATGGAAACAGTTAACACTAAATGAGGTTTAAGTTCAAAAGACACCTACACCCATTGCATAGTATATAGTTGTCCTATATATGTTTTATTTATATATTTATATATATTTAATTTGTTTAATTATTTATTTGTCAAAATTTTAAATCTTGTGGAGGATTGTTAGAAAATATGTGAGATTTTCTTTAAAGTTTAAAAACTTTAGACCACACACATGCGTACACACGCACCACCTACTTCAATCGAACCGGCTGGCCGTATCGTAATGTGGAGTGTGAGAGTGTTATGACTTGGCGCACACATGGTTTTATGGACTAATTATATGAGTTTATTTCATTTGACCATTGGATCTTAATTTCTTTAATTTATGAGTGTCCGTTACTAGCTGTTGGGCTTTTATTTCATGTTATTAATTGGGCTGTTATAAGAATTATTATGATATTTATTTTCGGCCTTTATTAGCCCAAACCAATTTTAGCATTTTACTATTGTAAATAGTGGGCTTCTCTACATGAACAAATGATAAATTAACATTATCTTCTCAATCCTTTTCACTATATTTCTCTAAGAGTTTTATTGATCGAGTTATCTTATATATTGTATTTATGGGCAACTGATCATGGACGGGTTCACCATACTCTTCTTGTGGATGTACCCATGGAAAAGGATGCTGCGAGCTTTGGGGTTGTATCTTAGAGGTCCTATCGTCCATCAGCACCTCTACATAGGGAGGTGATAGTTCCTTTAGGACAGCGTGATCTCACGTGCCTTCACACAGGCCAACTCTTCTTACTCTATTTTATTTTAATTAAATATATTTAATTTCTTGTGTTGATTTTTGTTAATTCAAATTGTGAAATATTATTTTATTTATCCATGTTCAATTTCATTGTAATTGTGATTTTTAATTTGGGTTGTAAATTATATTCTTGTACAATTTTAATAAATGTTTAGTGTTGTATTCCACAAAATCCACGAATTTCCCCAAATACATATATATATATATATATATATATATATATATATATATATATATATATATATATATATATATATATATATATATATATGTATATTAAAAGAGAGGATTAAAATGTAGAAAATTATTCCTAAGTTTGGGGTAGGTTTTAGTTTGGTATCCCCAAGTTTAGAAGGCGCCAATTAGGTACCCATATATTTTGTTGACTCAAAATAGATAACACTATTAACGGTCAATTGCGAAATGACGTTACTGCCCTTAACTTTAACGACATCGTTTTATCAAAAATCTAGTACTCGAGAATATTCAGCTTATTCTCAAGCTGCATGAGTATTGAGATCTGATGAGGAATCTACGTAGGAAGTGAGAGAGATATGATAAAAGGTGAGTTTTAGATCTGGGTCAAAAATCATAATGAGAACTTTGGATCCTAGTAGGGGCAAAATAGGACATTCATGTACAAAAAATGGGCAAAGTTGACATATTTTAGGAAATATTGGTCACATAGTTGAATTACCGTTTGTTGACCAAATAGTGGGTTATAGTAGGCCCCAAATTAGAACACATTTGAAATTTTGGGTACCTAATCAACGCTTTTAAACTTGGGGTACCAAACTAAAACCTACTCCAAACTTGGGGATAGTTTTTTGCATTTTACCAAAAAAAAAAAAAAAAAAAAAGAAAAAGAAAAAAAAAAGATTTATAATACCAAAGAAGGTAAAGTTTAATTTATTCTCTTATTTTTATTGCAAGTTACTTATATTTTTTGGGTAAATTAAAAGGAACCCCTTTGTGATGCTCGCATCATTTAATTAGGTTAATCTCACCTTTAATGCATGATTTGCACGTATATTACTTGATTTATCGGGTGTTGTCACGCATAGGCATTACATGTGTATGATTTTGATGTATTTGCGATTTCACATTTTTAGACCACCGAAAAATTGACTAAGTGTTGGGGAAAATAAAAGAAAAAGAATTTTCGTAAATCTTCGTTTTTAAAGATAATTTTTGGCAGTAATGGAAGTTTACATTATTATAGGACATCTGTGATTATATAGGATTTTATTATCATGTTTCAATTGGATTCCTCACACGTTTGTTTTTTAAAATTCCGTCAGGAGACAGATTTTGTACTAAAACATGAAAATGAGATTTTGATATACTTAGAATTTGATTTTTCTGATATTTTATTTGAATTCAAATGGGGGGTTATTTGCTTATTTTCATTAAATAACTTAAAGTAAATGGACATTTGCATAAATGTTTTTAATGAAAAGAAGGCTGTAATAAGTGCTGATGAAGAATTGCTTGATTGTCTATCTATTTTCAGTTGTCTGTGTATTTCAGACGACTAAAAGTGTATTTCAGATGAATGAAACATGTTTCAGCCATCTGAAAGAAAATTTTCAATCGGAAAATGTAATGTTTCAGCCGTCTGAAAGACAATTTTCAACTGGCTAAAAGATTACATTTAAGCTGTTTAAAAAATCTAGAGAAGGAGAATTTCTTCATTTAGTTTTAGCTGGCTGAAAGTTATTTTCAACCGTCTGAAACCTTTGACTGGCAGTTTTTTTTATAAAAAAAATAGAACAAATGATGCATGTACCCTTCTCTTCCTTTTAAAACACCTTAATTCGACCCATATTCATTCATTTTCAGCATTTTCACTTCAAAACCCTTAGATAGAGAAAGAGAAAGAGGAGAGAGAATGTAGGTATGGTTGAGAAAAAATGTGGGATTTGGCTTGCATGCAAGGAGTTTAGCTTTCTCACCTCATCTTGAGGGATTTGAACACATTCTAGGGGCTGGGTTTTGTGAGCGCCGCCGTATCTTAAACCACGCCGACTTGGGAGTACACCACTAACCACGAATGATTAGGGCGGAGAGAGAGTCGCCACCCGATTTGGCTTCGGGAACCAATTGACCCCTAGCAAGAAGCCCACTCGTCATTACCAAAATAATCAAGGTTTGGAGTTAAGGTACGTTGTCGGGAAGGTGTTAGGCGCCTGACAACATCTGGCTGAATCCGGCCTCCACACGCATTTCATTGGCATTAATTAATGAGAAGATATTAATTGAATTCAACCCTATTCATGCAACAAATATTGTTGGGAATCGAACAAGAGGGAAAAATAGAAGTGCGGAATATAAAAATTTTTCCTACGATTCCACAGCCCATGAATCTAACTATGCATAACATAAAATCAAACCCTAACTACAAAGAGGGTTAGAACACTTACAGAATTTTTGTCTTCTCCTTTTTGCTCCAAGCTTTGATTCCGAACAGCGGTGAATGAGCAACCCAAGTGTGCTGCCTCCAACGGTATCCACACCTAGCTAGAGCTTTAAGTCCTTTCCTTCTTTCCCATGTTGTTATTAGAGTAGGAAAAGAGAGGAGAGAGAGAGAGGGAGGCTGGAAATTCTGGCCAACCCTTGGTGTCTTCTAAAAAGTGATGATGTCACACATCATAGTGTGACTTAAATAGTCCACACTAAAGGGGCCGGCCCTAGGGGGGAAACACTTTTAGGGTTTTGTGCAATTTCCCTAAATTGCACAATAACCCCTATTGTTTATATCAAATACAAACATGGCCTCAAAGAACTATTCTTTATGCACTCATACCCTTTCTCTCATAGACTTAAAAGCTCATCTTGCATGATCAGTGTGTGACCCATTGGGTTCACATCATCAAGTAGTAGGAATAGCACGAGGTGTGCATAATGGAACTCTTTCCATTTAGGGTCAAATTGGAACTCCTTCTAATTCCCTAATTGATTATAACTCACTTATATCAATTAGGGCTTCTACTAACCATGAGTAACACCTAGCATATGGCTCATGGTGTGGTCCTTAATGAGGTGAATAGTCATTTACAAAGAACCCTTCTGTTATAGTTTATAGGTTACAATTGCATCCTTCCTTCAACACAATGTCTCCAATTAAACTAATAGGACATGGAAGTCTGTCAAGTCCCTAGTTCAATTACTTTATACTCATTCATAGATATCAACTCATTGATGAACTCATGAAACTCTTTTCATATTCATCCTACCATGGCCATGGATTTAATGAGTTATATTATGAATGCTATATGAGACATTCTCTCTCTTTTTCCTGAGAGTGATGGATCCCTTGTTGATCACTCACATGCCTTCATACACATAGCAGTAGGGCCAATGAACACCTTTGCAAACCCCTGAATAGGATTTGCACTTAGTATTATCAAACTTCTAAAGCTACATGCATAAGACAATTATGGTCTCTCAGGTCTAAGGATTACTTGTACCACTATAACAATGAGAAACTGATTGACAGGCAGGATAAAACTCCATTCAGTTTATCTCATATCTTTGGTCACATTCAGTGTACCTATTCTCGTAATAGGCACCCACTTGTTGGTTGTAGTGTCTCCACACAAATAGCTTGAGACTAGCTATCCTCCTATAGAGTCAACCTAACAAGTGCTAGTCCTATGGTTCATTATTGTCCATCATAGTGAACCTTCAACTAGGAATGCTTTAGGAGTTTAGTACAGAGATATATCTACAGTCTCAAAATTACAACTCTTTGTAATTCCATATTGTCAACTCTAACTCCATGGACATATTATGTAAATATAAATGATGCATATAAACATAATAGAATAAGCCCTTTTATTAAATCAATAAAAAATGTGACATACATAAATGAAATCAAATGATTGTTCCTAATCCCTAAACAATCATCTCTATGATTGGCTCTAGGGCATAATCCTAACAATCTCCCACTTGCACTGAAGCCAATCGACCATGTATCGCATACTTATCTTCTTAAGATGTTGGTCTTAGGCATAACCAATTATGTTTTAAAGCTTTAGTCAGTAGGTCTACAAAAACTTATGTAGATAATATCTTCTATAATGTATCTATTACCTCTTCCAATGATTCCTCTAATCACTTGGAATTGCCGCTCTATGTGTTTGGACTTTTGATGAGACCGTGATTCCTATACTTGAGATATAGACCCATTGTTGTCACAAAACAAGGTGTGGGCAACTCAATGAAAGGAACAACTCCAAGTTCTTAATGAACTTATAGATCCAAACAGTCTCCTAGACAATGCGACAATTAATTCACCCTTAATAATGGAATCCACTGTATCTTTCATACAGTTCTTCCATTACGTATTTCACCAACTAAAGTGAATATAAAATATACCCCATATGGATTATATCCAAATCCATATACCCATCTACTATGAGTTTACAATTTCCATATACAATCCAATATTCCAAATTTGAATTGACTGATAACTATTTGTAACAATTACAACATAATAGATATCAGGTTCAATACATAGTGTAGAACAAGGCTTCTTAACACTTTAAGAACCTTACTTGTGTTATCCTAGGGCACATGCCCTTGAATAATGAATTCTTATCTGAAGTAAATCAGACCTCCCTTAGAATTCTCCATGTTGAACTCCTTCAACATTTCAACTATGTTTGATGATTTGGAGATACTTAGCAATCTATATGATCTATCTCTATAGATCTTGTTGGATGCTTCTGCCAAATCTTTCATGAATTAGTTTTTCTCCAAAAACCAAAACGATTAGGATGTCATTCATATATCATTCATAATGATTAGGATGTCATCTATACTTATGATAAAGAAAAACGATCGCACTCCCACTAACCTTTTATACACTCATGGTCCATCTATACAATGAGAGAAATCAAACAATTTGATTACTTCAACTTTATAGATGTTCTAATTATGAGAACCTTGTAGTCTATTAATAGACTTCTATAACTTACACACTTTTATGGTTTTTCACCATTTGATATAACATCTTTATATCCTTTTTGACATATCTCATATTCAAAATGTGTGTTTATAGATAACAAGATCCAAATGGATTTCAGCATAACTAGTATCAAACAAGTTTCTTTATAGACAACTTTTTGCCTATGTTGAAAACATTCTTAAATAGCCAAGCCTTTTAGGTCTCTACCTGTCCATATTGGATTTAATGACTCTTAGTCATTTCTCAAGTTGATGTCAAACATCGCCTAATCATAATCAATAGGATTATCTTGGTGATCTTTATCACCAAAGAACAATTCTTTCACATTCTAATGGAGATACAATATCTCTCTTATGTTAAAGAAATATCCAATTTGATCTATGAAAAGAATGTGGTGTAATTAAAGGTTTTGCCTCAATAGGGGCAAGGGTTGGATCTTTGTTGGTTTGTGGCTTTACAAACAATTCTGTAAATTCTATCTACTTTTGCATCTTTCTTGAATGAACTCTTTCTCAAGAAAATCCAACAATCATCCTAATGGACAACTTTTGTTCATTAGAGTAATAGAAATACTATCCCAACCACT
The DNA here is from genome assembly GCA_039720395.1 of Liquidambar formosana. Taxonomy (NCBI): domain Eukaryota; kingdom Viridiplantae; phylum Streptophyta; class Magnoliopsida; order Saxifragales; family Altingiaceae; genus Liquidambar; species Liquidambar formosana. Next base: position 6,364,987 of record CM077831.1, read on the forward strand.
TTTAGGATATACCACAATTCAACACTTACTTAACCTTATTTCCAGATTGTCTACATTATGTTTCCAGACAAACGTAGCACAAGCCCAAGCCTTAACTTCTTTAAGTTGGGTTTCTTCCCATATCATATCTGATATAATTGGGACAAAACTAGAGTGAACCCTAAATTATTAATATGTAGCAATTTTAAGGTATATCCTAGATGGATACATTAGTAAAACTCATTATGGATCAAACCATATCTTAATAGGGTTCAATTTGTTCTCTTAGATTCACCATTGAGCTATGGTATTCTAAGATGAGTCTACTATAATTGAATGCATGCTCTACATGATTGTATACATCACAATGTATAGTCAAATTATAAATGTAACTCATTCACTTCACCAAGTAAAAGATGGGTTTGGTCATCTCATAACCAAGTCATAATCATTACATTTAAATGAGAGTATCTACATCTCTTGTATTCTCGGAATACGTTGCATTCGCTCTAATTAGTCATTTAAATTCGGAAATCAAATTTCTAGAATGTCTTAAATAACTTAGTTAAGAAATAAGTTCCCAAAATTAATCTAGCAACTCTTGCTCTATTAAAATTTTTAAAGGTAACTTATTATCTACTTAACTTTCTGCTTCGATTTAGATTACACTAGAATCCAAAAACCAAGAAACAGAACTAACCAATAATTTAGTTTAGAGCATGAACCAAAACTTCAAAAGTTTGGTTCTTCTAGGAAGACTGATACTTTATTAAGTTCCCTTTACAATACCTTATGTTTACTACAAAATAATTATATTTCTTTGTCTTTGACTTTTCAAGACTTGCTTTCCTCTATGCTTCCATTTTAAATCACATCTAGCTTCTCAAGCTATTCTATGTGATTAATCATTTTTCAAAAGAATGATTATTAATAAACAACTTTTATTACATCCTAGTCCAAAAGAAGTCCTTTACAAGTACTATACTTTATAGTATTATTTTACTCACAATACAACCTTTGTATGTGATGTAGGATATCAAAGGCACTTGCATTGACTAATTTTGCTTCTGAAGCTCATTAGTCATCAATACTATCATATAGCATGGCAACAAGATGCCAATTGCGCATAATGTCTTTTTCTTCTTAGGATGTTTTATGGAGGGCCTTTAATAAAAGGCCTAATAGCATATAAACAATCTTTTGAAATTGAGAACAATTCTCAATTTCCTAAGTCAATCAAAGAAGTCAGGTTTAGTAAAACTATCAATATCCTATATATTAGGAAATAGGGGTTTTGAGGTGAGTAATTAGGTGATCTACATAAACAGAGAATTAGATTTCATTTTTATCCATAATGATTGGGTCTTTAATCATATGGTACCTCCCACTATTTTATCAAATTCCATACACCCTCTAATGGAATTCGGGAATCTCATTCCTAATGGGGATTGGGGTCCCACTGTGACCTAGAAGCCTCACATGTTAGTTTCTTGGCTTCTAACCCACAATAAGAAGACAACTCTTTGTCTATTGCTTCATAAGCAAGTTCCAATCATTTTGCCTCTAGGGAACATACACCTCACATGTTAGTTTCTTGGAATACTTCCCTAGTTAAGTTAAACCCATCATTCACACAGGTATGTTTCGCCAAATATATACCTCACATGTTAGTTTCTTGGTATATACCAGTTTAGGCACCCCATGATATCTCATATGTGATAGTTTCAAGTAATGTCTTTAACATGGGTAGCTCCTACATGTCTGCAGCCAGGTACCCACATTAAGGGACGTTGGATGATCCTATAATGATGGAAGGCAATAAAGAATTCATTCCCCAATGACTTCTCCATTTTCAACTTAATATTTAATAAGAGGGGTTTTAAAGGGTCTTATCAAATTAACATGCATCCTATGTATCAAAATTTAAACATATAAATTATGCTATTTATAATCATACATCTCATGCTATTATAAATCATACATCGCATGCTATTATATATTAACATATATAAAGTACCATATTTTGATATTAGTCCCTAAGTGAATAGGTAACATATACCAAACTATGGTGTTGGAGCTAATACAATTATCTCATAAATTAAAGCTCCCACTATGATGATTATGGACTTTAAGAAGATTCAATCCAAGCCAATAGATTGAATCCTAAGTCTATGGTGGGTGTATTGATCGTAAAATAAACCATTCGTAACATGCATGCTTTCTTGAAAAACTTCTCTAAGCTTTCAAGTCCTTCAATCTGTTCCCTTGGCTTGATGGTCTCCACCATTGGCATGTTGGTCTCCACTATTGGCTTGTTAGTCTCCACCATTGGCTTGTTGGGCTCCATCATACTCCTTTGGGTCCACCATGCTCCTTAGTGCGCCCTCGATTACATAACATTTACATAATATACAGAAAGGGATACATAAGGGGAATGTGGGGTACATAAGAGAATGATAGAGAGAGGGAAGGTGGCATGCAAGCCCCAAATAATAAATTACATCACCATAATAAAATTACAACTCTTGAAAAATTATTACAACCCATTCATAAGACGGCAATCACAATTGGTTTAAGGGGTATAGGCCATAATCATCATCCAAACACATACATACAATCTCATTGCATAATGTAAAGAAAAACTGTAAGCATTAAAACATATGGGCATTATGGTAATTCTCTTGAATGATTTACATTAATCTCATTAATGCATCCTAATCTTATTAGGTTTAAACAAAAATATCCAGGATTAAACAAAATCTTAATATTTAAGACATTTAGTTTCAATTAATCAAATTAATAGAAACATATAAAGTTTCCTAAAATAACTCTAATATCCAATATTAGGGTTTCCTTATTTAAACAAAACAATTTCATTTAATTAAGAATTTCTAGATTTTAATTTAATCCCCAATTGTATTTTAAACCATTTGAAAGATTATAAAATTAATCAATGTTAATTAAATAATTAACATGGGAATTAAATAAAATCAATTAAATGATGAATTAGTGTATTAGGGTTTCCTAAAACCCTAAACCCTAAATGCAATCCCTAATCATTAAATGCCTTATGATTGGTCATTTAATAACCAATCATTAAAACCCTAGGTTCATACGGTATTTAATAAAAGGGATTAGGGTTTAATTAATGCCAAATAGGGTATTTATTACCCTTAATTAATTACACTAATTAGGGTTATCAAAACCCTAACCCTAGACATCATTAATGGTATTAATTATGCCCTAACAATTAATAACCATGATTGGTCATTTAATGACCAATCATTAACTCTTAATTAAGGTAATTAATATTCCAATTAGGGTTTTAATTAATGCCATAATGAAATTAGGGTTTCATCATTAACTCAAAATTAGGGTTTCATCCTTAACTCTATGCAACCGTCACTACCAGGGGGTTGCCTGAGCTTGGCTCGGCTGCCATGGCCACCAACGACTGTGGGAGGCCATGGCCAATCATGGGAGAACATCCTAGGGGTGTGGGACAAGCCTCTGGACTCGTGAGAAGTGGTGGAAGTGGCTGCCATCATCAAGAACAATCAGGGTTTCCAAAACCCATTGCTGGAGCCATTGTTGCAGACCTTGAAGGTCACAATAGCTTCTAAATCCTTATCAATTCGACTCCTCCATTGAAACCAGCTATTGTATCATGTCCCTACATGAAATACTAAGCTAATAGAAGAGGTTTGGATGATCAAATCATCACCAATTGTTCTAAACAATTAAAACAACAGTAGGCTGCCCAGAATTTGACAGCACACTGTCCATGGTCAGAAATGGATTTAAAACCCAGCAAGATGAATGAATTAGGCTTCCAAACGAATTTTTCCAGTATCCTACATGTCTTAGGAAACTAATGCAATTGGTTTCATGCAATTTTGAGTTCCCTAACTCAAGTTCTAATCAAAACTCCGTTGATGACTTTTCTGCAGAAAAATTCTGCTATGCTGTTCATGAAAAAATTTTCAAACTTTTTGAATCTTTTTCCATCAAAACCTTTTTGAAACTTAAAGAAAATCATATACACATGATATATAATGATCCTATAATGATTTTCCATCATAAATACAGCAGCTTTAGTTAGAATTAATTGCAAGAACCTTAGGGTTCTAAAACCCAGATTCAGCCTCCATGGTGTTCTTCTCCTTCTTCCTTCTGTTCTAGCATCTTAATCCAATTATGATGCATATAAATGCTTGGGAACCTTTCCCTACCATGTCTAGAACATAACCCAAGTGGTGGCAACCATTGCCATGCCTTTGATCTCCATCAATAACTCAAAATTGTGGCTATTGCATCATTCCCGAGCAAAACTGTCTTTCCAGACAGCCTGTAGTAAAAAATTCATAACTTTCACTACAGAGCTCGGATTGATGCACCGTTTGTTGGGTTGGAAAGCTTATTCGAAGAGCTTTCTAACCATATATGGCTCAAAAATTTTGGAGAAGAACTCTGAATTCGGCATGCAAAACAAGATGACGGTTTTTCATGGCTACCATGAAAACTGTTCATAACAGTTTTATAAAACCCTAGTTTCCTTATTCTTCTTCTTCAAACTCAAACCCTATGCAACCAATTGCATCCATGGCTACACTTAACCATCAATTAGAAGAGGAGTAGAAGAGAATTGACCTAGGGTTCCAAACCCTAGGTTCAGCCATGGAGGAAAACCAATTATGCAGAAAAAATTTTCAGATTTTTGAATCATTCAACTACACCATAATTACAAGCCCATATGTATTTTGTATTATGCATAATCATGGCTCTGATACCATTGTTGGGAATCGAACAAGAGGGAAAAATAGAAGTGCGGAATATAAAAATTTTTCCTACGATTCTACAGCCCATGAATCTAACTATGCATAACACAAAATCAAACCCTAACTACAAAGAGGGTTAGAACACTGACAGAATTTTTGTCTTCTCCTTTTTGCTCCAAGCTTTGATTCCGGACAGCGGTGAATGAGCAGCCCAAGTGTGCTGCCTCCAACGGTATCCACACCTAGCTAGAGCTTCAAGTCCTTTCCTTCTTTCCCATGTTGTTGCTAGAGTAGGAGAAGAAAGGAGAGAGAGAGAGGGAGGCTGGAAATTCTGGCCAGCCCTTGGTGTCTTCTAAAAAGTGATGATGTCACACATCATAGTGTGACTTAAATAGTCCACACTAAAGGGGCCGGCCCTAGGGGGGAAACCCTTTTAGGGTTTTGTGCAATTTCCCTAAATTGCACAATAACCCCTATTGTTTATATCAAATACAAACATGGCCTCAAAGAACTATTCTTTATGCACTCATACCCTTTCTCTCATAGACTTAAAAGCTCATCTTGCATGATCAGTGTGTGACCCATTGGGTTCACATCATCAAGTAGTAGGAATAGCACGAGGTATGCACAATGGAACTCTTTCCATTTAGGGTCTAACTGGAACTTCTTCCAATTCCCTTATTGATTATAACTCACTTATATCAATTAGGGCTTCTACTAACCATGAGTAACACCTAGCATATGGCTCATGGTGTGGTCCTTAATGAGGTGAATAGTCATTTACAAAGAACCCTTCTGTTATAGTTTATAGGTTACAATTGCATCCTTCCTTCAACACAATGTCTCCAATTAAACTAATAGGACATGGAAGTCTGTCAAGTCCCTAGTTCAATTACTTTATACTCATTCATAGATATCAACTCATTGATGAACTCATGAAACTCTTTTCATATTCATCCTACCATGGCCATGGATTTAATGAGTTATATTATGAATGCTATATGAGACATTCTCTCTCTTTTTCCTGAGAGTGATGGATCCCTTGTTGATCACTCACATGCCTTCATACACATAGCAGTAGGGCCAATGAACACCTTTGCAAACCCCTGAATAGGATTTGCACTTAGTATTATCAAACTTCTAAAGCTACATGCATAAGACAATTATGGTCTCTCAGGTCTAAGGATTACTTGTACCACTATAACAATGAGAAACTGATTGACAGGCAGGATAAAACTCCATTCAGTTTATCTCATATCTTTGGTCACATTCAGTGTACCTATTCTCGTAATAGGCACCCACTTGTTGGTTGTAGTGTCTCCACACAAATAGCTTGAGACTAGCTATCCTCCTATAGAGTCAACCTAACAAGTGCTAGTCCTATGGTTCATTATTATCCATCATAGTGAACCTTCAACTAGGAATGCTTTAGGAGTTTAGTACAGAGATATATCTACAGTCTCAAAATTACAACTCTTTGTAATTCCATATTCTCAACTCTAACTCCATGGACATATTATGTAAATATAAATGATGCATATAAACATAATAGAATAAGCCCTTTTATTAAATCAATAATAAATGTGACATACATAAATGAAATCAAATGATTGTTCCTAATCCCTAAACAATCATCTCTATGATTGGCTTTAGGGCATAATCCTAACAAATATATCAAGCGAATATGGCACACAGGATGAAATCATGCAAATAAAATATGCAAACAAATAACTATACAAAAGATAATATTGATTAATAGAATAAGCAATAGCTATATAAAAAAGAGAAAGAAAGAAGGATTTACCACGCCTGCAACAAAATGGGTTAGCATAGCATCTTAAACATGCGTACGCACAAACATAAGGTGCGTACACACCTTTGATTTATACGTATGCGCATTCCATGGCAAATTCGAAAATAACAGAAACATACTAAAATTGCCCATACTATCTCACTCTATACTATAGAATCCTAAATTGCCTAGGGATGTGCCCTATCATGCCACAATTCCACCCTAAATCTAATCATGGATTTTATGCACTTAACATTATGCCAATTAATGTACAAGAACATATTTAAATGACATTAAGCATGCTCACACATAATACAAAGCACAAATCTAGTCATGAACCATTTAATGGAAAGCACTTAAATAAGTCCTTAATCATAGCATTTAATGAAACTATGTATATACTTGAGCATATACTTGAGAAAATAATTAATGATTATTCTAAAATTAAAGAAATGAATGCAAAAGAAGATGTTACCCTCAGGTTTGGGTGAATTCTGATAAATATGCCGATAAGTTCTCTTTTCTAAGCCTTTGTAATCGCAGCCGCCGCCTTTGGATTTTGAGTTGGTGGTTCTAGGGTGTGTCTAAGAAAAAATCATGGTTGCCAAAAAAAAAAAAGAAAAAAGATCCCCTCATCAATGGGAAAGCAATCCTTTTATAGGCAATGTTTTAGGGTTTGGGGGTAGGTGGTATAGACACCCCATTTTCATCCCCTAACATTTGACCTTAGGAGGATTATCACATGTAGAAAATTACATTATTTTGGCACCAAATCTTTTTAGTTAAGCTCTATACATCCCAAAGAATCTATGGTATCTTCCAAGGTTCAATTTGGTTAAGTCTTGATAACTAATAAGAACTTTTGCGACTTTGAGGGCATTTATGTCATTTCACTTACATAATTCTTATTTGACATCCAATTCTCACCAAATTCATCCCAAGATGATGCTAATGACCTTAGGATGTCATTTATAGGCTTGGTTTAAAATTTGGTTAAGTTTGGAGACGATTTGCTTAAGAATGGTCCAAAGTAGGCTCAGTTTGACTCCGTTCGTCGACCTTTCTTATAATTGCTTCTTAATTTGATCCAATTGAGTCCAATTAATACTTCATTAATGAATTGGGTCTTAATTAAGGTGTATTAATGCTTGTAATTATTTTTGGGAGAGTTTGATTGCAACTAGGACTCCATTAGGGTTCAAACCCTAATGTTTTCCTGGTTAGTCTTAATTGATCTCTATGAGTCATATGGGCTTAACCCTTGATTAATTGACCAAGTATGGCTCAATTAGGATTTTCTTAATCAGATTTTAAGTAGAAAATTGAGCCATGGTTGTTTTAAGTCCAAAATCAATGAATTTGGACTTGAAATTTGCCAAACACATAGTATAAAAGGGAAAAAGTGAACAAAAATACACTAAATGGGCTACTACTGGCTGTATGGCCACCAAGGGTGCCCAGTTGGCCTTTGACGAAGTTAAATGCACAAAAGAAGGTAAAAAAAGGCACCAAAAAGGCTACTGGTGGCCATATGGCCACCAAGAGAGGTCAAACGGCCACCAAGGGAAGGCCAAACGGCTATCTAAGGTGCCCAAATGACCACCAAGGGTGCTTGTTGGCCACTGATGCATTTTTTTACCCTAGTTTGAGCCTAATAGACTCCTTCTCTTGCTAGAATTCGAATTTCCTCAAGATTTTTGAAGTATTTTAGATAGGAACCAGCTCTTAGGAGTGTTTTAGAGCCCTTAGATAATCACTAGCTAGATCCAATCTTGGCTATTCATTCCACCCACCTTTCACTATAAATAAGGGTCCTCCCTTCCTTCATTCTGTACTAAGTCTTAGTAGAGTATTCCTAAGCAAATAAAGAGCTTGAGTTCTTGAGTGTGGGGTGAACATCTCTATTAGTATCCCTTCACTTGAGACTCATTCTAAAAAAGATCTTGGCTCAATAGTTAGTGGGGAACATTCCTATTAGTATCCTCTAACTCACAACCCATTCTAGAGCTTGAAGACGCAGAAGCTCTGCCCAACTTGTGACTCCCTCCCTTGAAGCCATTATAAAGCTTGGAAAGCACTAAAGCTCTACCCAATTTTCAACTCAAAAACCCTTAGGTTGCAAACAGAACTCTACATCAGTGTTAGGTATAATTCCTAAACTCCATTGCCATGATGTAGTTGTTTATGTGATAATGCATGCTCCCATGAGTTTTATTATTTATAGGAATTTATTAGGGTTTTAATCCAAAATTAAACAAATTTTTAGACTAAAGTTGTTTCTTTCAAAGTGAGTTGTTTTTCAAAATAAAGAGCTTGATTATGGATTGGATTCTAATAGAGTCCTACGAGGAGTGAAACTCTTTCTCCTAACATATTTGTTCGAACTACGTGGACTTTAATCTTTGTCAGAAGTACGTAGGCCGCTCACTTGAGCCCAAGTCCAACTTAGCTTAGCTTTTATCTCTCAATTTTCTTAATTTTTCAGTTATCCATGGTTGAAATTAATTAAGCCCAATTAATAAATGAGACTGATTTATCGGGCGAAATGGGAGCCTATGGGCCATGGCTCAGAACCTTCTCATTTCGTAACCTAGCCCCCAAATCCTTGTTTTTGGTTCAAGTCAAATTTTTTTTTATAAAACAAATCTTTTAGTGGTTTCCTTGTACCCTAAAAATGAGGTGGCGACTCCTTTGCTTTTGAAACCCTTTTAAAAGTATAACAGAAACTCGATTCCCCCCCTAAGTTGATTTTCGGCGTCCACAGTTTGGCGACTCCACTAAGGATATTGAGGTCTAAATCAAATTTGTTTATTGGGTTTAATCAATTTTATTGTTAGTCAATCGATCACTATGACTCTTTTGCATTGCATACTTGCATTGATGTATCCTTACCAATGATCAGCTACACTGGACCTTTTATGGTGTAGCTATCAACTCCAATTGCCTTGTACCGAACGGTTCGCCGTTCAGGTATATCATATGTGTAGGTCGTATCGCTGAACCCACGCGAATTCCATAATTTACATGTGGTTAGGTATAAAACCTCTCTAGCAATTTGGGAACCTTTCAACCACCCAAATTCATGTAAAAGAGGGACACATATTTGGCTCACTTTGTTATACTATCAAATCTATGCTGTTGTGCTGTTCATTTTTATACATGTTATGTGATTGAGTGAACAAGGTATAACCCAATCAAATGACCCTAGTATGATCACCTACCCAATGCCCCACAAGGCATGATATGGATGGGTTATCTAACTAGGGCCATATTGAGCTGGACTTTATACACTTCAAAATAGTCATGCGACTTCAGTTGAAAGCCTGTTGCGCAAAACCTGAAGTCCATTCTCTTTCATACAAGGGGACTAGCTTGGATTCGAGACCACGCAGGAAGACTATTGAGGGTGAACGGATCAGTTGAAACTATGTTAGAAATGAACCTAGCAGCACCCGTATTAGCTTCTTCTAAGGAAGTGGCCCCACCTGAGGATGTTCATAAGCTTTTACATGAGATGATGATCATGTTACAACAAGTGTCTTTGAAATCTGATGAGCCATTGAGGATGGCCCACGAAGTAGTTCAGGCCCAAGTAACCCCAACTCAGCCCATTCCACCAAATACCCAACCTATCCCACCAAATGCCCAACCCATTCCACAAAACACCCAACCCATCCCACAAAACGCCCAACCTATCCCACCAAATGCCCAACCCATTCCACAAAACACCCAACCCATTCCACAAAATATCCAACCTATTCCACCAAATGCCCAACCCATTCCACAAAATACCCCACCCAATCCGCAAAGCACTCAGCCCATTTCGAGCACCCAAGGTTACCCTATCATCATCGATGATAGGCCCAATTCAACCATAATGAATACCAATTCACCAATCTCAGAAGACTAAAAATTGTTAGCATCCAAGGTCGAAACCATGGAAAGAGCCCTCAAGATTATCTGAAAGTTTGACGACATGATTGACATTCATACCTTGTCGCTATTTCCAAAAGCCCGCATCCCATCTCAATTTAAAATGCCTGAGCTAGAAAAGTTTAATGGAACGGATTTTCTGAAAACCCATCTCATAATGTACACTCAGGCTATGGATCCTAGGGGGGCTACTGATGAATTGCTATCCCAGATGTTCCATGAGTCACTTTTTGGATCCGCAATCCGTTGGTTTTTAGCACTGGAAGAATCAAGAACTCGGTCTTGGGAAGATATCTGCACCGAACTCTCTAATCACTACAAGTATAACACTGAGGTAGATGTGACCCGTAGGGACTTGGAAACTACTAAGTAGGGGCAGAATGAAACTTTCCCGGCCTTCATTACCCATTGGAGGCGAAAGGCATCACAGATGACAAATAAGCCAAATAAAAAAAAAAATAGTGGTAGAGAATTTGCTGCCCATCTATCATAAACACTTGTTTGCCCATTACTTTCCAAATTTCAAGGCTTTGGTAGGGGCTAGAACTCAAGTTGAGGATGCCTTTAATGATGGAATTCTAAAAAGTGAAGAACAATCATTCAGGAACCGCCGACCCGCCACTAATGGGAAAGTAGCAGCCGATATTAACAATATCAATCCCCAACAACCTTTTTAGCACACTAATAGTCCTCGCCAATTCACAGACCTACATATGCCACTAGACTGAGCCTTTGAAAAGTTGAAGGCCCATTTACCTTAAACCCTTGGACCCCATGCCTCCCCAAAACCCTTTGCCTAAATGGTACAATGAAAATGAGTACTGTAACTTCCATCAATCTAAAGGGCACCGAACCGACCATTGTATCCGACTCAAGCATGAAATCCCAGACCTCTTGGATAACAAAGTCATAAACCCTCCAAAGCCTGTTAGCCGTCCCAATGTCACCAGAAATCCTTTGCCAACCCATACAGTCCCCCTGCCTAATATCAATATGCCAAACTTCGAGTTAAAAATCCCACCTCGACCCATCATCAGTTGTCTACCACTACCAAAATCCCTTACTGAAATATTATTCATATGCCAAGAAAAAGGGTTTATTCACCCTTCTCAATTCCAAACTGAAAGTCCTCCTTTGGGACCCTACCTCGATCAGTTTTGCCTTTTCCATCAAACCACCAGACATAATACTGAGAAGTATCCCAAGCTAAAAATGAAAATCAATCGGCTGATTGATTCTTGACTATTGCTTATGCCACCAATGCCTAAGATTGAAATCATCAAGTTTCCAAAACAGTCAATGGAACCAGGCATGGAAGAAATTGATGTTATTGAATGGGAAGATCTCATGGGTAGTGAAGAGATCCTTGATATTTGGGCCAGTGATGATGAGGTTGACCATTTGACTCGAGGTGGTCATCATTTCAAACCACCTGTATTGGAGTAAGATAATCCATCAGCCGAAATGGAGAAAACCTCTCAAGGGAATGTCATACAGAAGAAGATGAAGTGTTGAAACAACTCAAGAGGACTCAAGCTAATATTTCCATTTAGGGCTCGCTCATGGCTTCCTACAAACATTGCCAGGCCATTCTTCAATTATTGAACTAGGTTTAAGTCCCTATTGACACCATACTAGAAGGCTTTATGGGGTTGGTAGCTTCGATCAAGAAGGATTGCTCCATCGCTTTCAGTGAATTAGATTTGCCAGATTACGGAACCAATCATCTACATATCCCACACATCACTGTTGATATATTGGGAAAAAGGGTACCCACAGTACTTATAGACAATAGTTCTGCTTTGAATGTTTGTCCTCTCTGAACTGCAACCTATCTGGGATTGGAACCCACAAATTTCACCTTTTTTGGTCAATCAGTAAGAGCCTATGACAACACAAGGAGGGAGGTAATCGGAATAGTGACACTACCACTGATCATTGGGCCTGCCCAATACAATGTCAAGTTTTAAGTCCTAGATGTACCAGCCTGTTTCAACCTGCTGCTTGGTAGACCCTAGATCCATCCCAATGGGGCTATTCTTTCTTCTCTCTACCAAAAGGTCAAGCTCCCTTACCAAGGGTCGATTGTTACTTTACATGGCGACCGAAAGCTTATTCCCCAAAAAGGGCCAAGGGTCCAATTTGAGAAATCCAGCACAAGCCGAGCGACATTCCACTGTCTGGGTTTGATTACATCCAGTGTATTATTGGTGCTCCATATTACAAAGAGAAAATCCCTTTAGACTTCTCTCTATATGGCAATCTAAAAGTAGGCGAAATAATGAAAATAATGGGATTTTTCCCTAAAATGGGCCTTGGAAAGAAGCATCGGGGCATACCAAAAGCAATCAAACATTCCACTAATGTCAACTCCTTCAGGCTCGGCTATAAGCCCACGAAGATGGACTTTGCAGAAAAGACTCAGCAGAGAGCCATAAAGAATAAAGCTAAGGCACAAGGGCGCACCCTGATTACTCCATTGAAACCATACAAGCCCACCCTGAATGGATGCTTCATCAAAGAAGGAGAGGACTTCCCTTATTGTGGTTTCTCTGAGCCAATGATCCTTAAGTTGACTAAGATAAGAGTGCCGGGCTTTGAAATTTTCTTTAACACTGAATGGTACCCGATTATTGCGAAATGGATAGAAAAAGATGCTGTTAAAGAAGATTGGGTCGATAAGGTAGATCCTAAAGTAATGAAGTTTGCATTTCAGGACCTAGTTCTAATAATGGACTATGCAGAAGGAGCACCCCTATATGGAAGTATAGTTAAGGTTATGCCCTAGAGCCAATCATGGAGATTATTATTTAGGGATTAGGAACAATCATTTGATTTCATTTATGCATGTCACATTTATTATTGATTTAATAAAAGGGCTTATTCTATTATGTTCATATGCATCATTTATATTTACATAATATGTCCATGGAGTTAGAGTTGAGAATATGGAATTACAAAGGGTTGTAATTTTGAGACTGTAAATATATCTCTGTACTAAAATCCTAAATCATTCCTAGTTGAAGGTTCACTATGATGGACAGTAATGAACCATAGGACTAGCACTTGTTAGGTTGACTCTATAAAAGGATAGCTAGTCTCAAGCTATTTGTGTTGAGACACTACTACCAACAAGTGAGTGCCTATTATAAGAACAGGTAGACTGAATGTGACTAAAGATATGAGATGTTTTAACCTGCCTTTCAATCAGTTTCTCATTGTTATAGTGGTACAAGTAATCCTTAAACCTGAGACACCATAGTTGCCTTATACATGTAGCTTTAGAAGTTTGATAACACTAAGTGCAGATCCTTATAGGGGTCTGTAAGGGTGTTCATTAGCCCTACTGCTATGTGTGTGAAGGCATGTGAGTGATCAACAAGGAATCCATCACTCTTTGGAAAAATGGAGTGAATGTCTCATATAGCATTCATTAAATATAACTCATTAAATCCATGGGCCTGTCACACCCCATTTTTGCCACCTTAGCTAGGGTTTGTCATTTCATGTGTCTTTTTATTTCCTTTTTGAGTCTAGTCTTTTGCATTGAGTTTCTAGAGTCTTGAGGATGATGTGTATGAATTTTGGTTCGATTTGGAGTTGATCTTGAGGGTTAATAAGAACTTTTGTGACTTGAGGGGCATAATCGTTTTTTAGGTCACAAACTTTCCATTTGACCTTGAAATGATCTCCAAGTTGCCAATTGGAGTTCATATGGATGAATTTGAGGTATTTTTGGGTTCAATTCGATAAATTGATGGTTTGGGATTCGAATGGCTCAATATGGCTCAGGTTAGTTAAGAGACCTATTTCGGGTTAGCTCGAATTGGCTCATGATTTTCACTCTATGACTACTCATTTGACCTTGATTAGTCTTAATTTCATCCCCAAATGTGTTTAAGGAGGTTGAATTTCGAATTAAAAAGCATTCGGTGCAACCCTATGTGCATACCTAAGCTAAGCGACGGTGGGGCATAGCGGTTAACCGCCTTTGTAGGACCTAACCATGCAGCCATGGCTAGGGTTTCTTACCCTTAAGTGACTCAAATTACATTCCCCTTCGAAACACGGATGTTTTGGCTTTCGTTTCGTCAAAATCGGAGTTGATTTGAGCCCTGAAACACATTTGGAAGTCGAAAGGGTCAAAAATGGGCATAAGCTGACAGGGCCTCGGGTGACCATCCAGGCCTGGGCGGCTAGCCGCCTGGGCCCAGGAGGCTAGCCGCCCAGTCCCAGGTGGTCACTCGAGCCACTTTCCTTTTTTGAGTGCTGAAGCAGATCCCTTCCTATTTCTTCGGACTTGTCCGCCTCCAGCCGCCATTTAACCCTATTTTCAGCCCTATTTGACCTACTTGAGCCCCAAGGGAGCCTCTAAGAGCCCTTGGATCAATACCTAGGATTTTAATCCCAACCATTGAGGGTTTTCCCTCAAACCCTATAAATACCCCCTTATACTTCAGCAATGGGGGAGGCAATTTCTGGAGAAGAAGGCACATAGAGGCTATGACAACCATCCTTAGGGTAGTTTAACCTAAATTTTGAGTCAGAAAGTGAGAGAGAGAGCTTGAAGGAAGATTGGAGTTTGGCTTGAAGGCTTGAAAGAAGGAATTCCCAGCAGTGTGTAAGAAAGGGAAGACTCTCTACAGCAGCAACCATAGGTATACCCTCTCTTCTCCTTTTCTCTCTTTTTGAATTAGGGTTTTTTGCATAGAATAACATTATTTCATGTTCAAGCTTATGTTTTTATTATGTGTTGATGCTTCTAATGCTTGAAATACATGACTAGAATAATATTTATGGCTAGATTTGAATGATATAATGTTATTTCATGTGATTTTACAAGTAGTTGTGTTTTTAGGGTTTTTAAAGTTTTTTTTAGGGTTTTGCATCGAATAGTTATAATTTCATGTTAAAATATTTGTTTTTATCATGTTTTGTTGCTTCCATTAGCTAGTATTCATGTTTAGGATGATGTTTATGGGCTGTTTAGTATGCTAGAGTGTTATTCCATGGGATTTACTGCATATTTGGGATTCTAGGGTTTCTTTAGTGCTGAAATTGGTTTTTTGCATGAAATAACTCTTTAGCATATTAAAGCTTGTGTTTTTATCATTTTTTGTTGCTTTCATTAGCTAATATGCATGTTTAAGATGATGTTTATGGGCTGTTTAGTATGCTAGAGTGTTATTCCATGTGATTTACTGCATTTTTGGGATTCTAGGGTTTCTCTTGTGCTGAAATTGAGTTTATGCTTAGAATAGCATTATTTTATATGAAAGCCTATGTCTTTATCATGTGTAGATCATTCTATTGGTTAATATGCATGGATTGAATGCTGTTCATATTCTGTTTTGCATAGTTTAGTGTCATTTCATGTGACTTTATGCACAAGTGTGATTCTAGGGTTTTATTCATCTTTGTGTTAGGAAAGTTGCATATAGCTTAGGATTTTTCTTTGTTTTTTTTCATAGTTGCTGCATATGTGTTTAACTATGATATTTTTGCATTCATATTAGTTGATTTTAGGTTTTATTTTTGCATGTCATTGCATATAGGACTGAATTAGGGTTTAGTTAGCTTATGATTCATGTTGTTTGCATGATTTATGGTTGATTTTAAGCCTTATTTCAATTCTGTCCAGATTTGTCCATTGTTCTTATTGCCATAGTTTGAGCATGTGTTAGCTTATGTTTAAGCATGATAACTGCTTGATTAGGAACTAGTTTGGTTGGTTGGTATTTTTGGTATGTTTTGCATGGAAATTGCAGGTGCTTGACAGGTACAACAGGTGCAACTACCCCACCAATGTGGGGTGGCTATTTTGGCTATTGCGAGACGAAATCTTGTAAATAAAGTAATTACCCTATGCAATAGGATGGTTATTTTGACAGGTTGCTTTTGCTAAAAGGTAAGTTGGGTATGAAGGTGCCCTAATTCACCTTTCTTTCCTTTCCTTGAAACTTTCCCTTTCTCCCTCCTAGGGTTATTACCTAATAGAGGGGTATGGTAATTCCTATAGTTTCCATTCATAAGAAATGCCTTTTGAATCAAAGTTTCTATCTTTATCAAATTCCATATTCTCTAAAGATCTTTTGAGAATCATTTATCTTTGGAAACTCTTTTATCTATGAAAGGAAACTTAGGGTTTACCATAGGCTTCTATTAAGTTATAACCTAATCCCCTTTCGAACTACGTGGACTTTGATCCATGTATTCCCATACATGGTACGTAGGTGCTCTTCGTGAGGTTCAAGTCCACCCTAGGATACTAAGTATCCTAGGTTTTCTTTCCTCTCTTTCTTTTTTTTGTTTTTTTCTTTGATTTATTTGCTTATATGGATGAATGAATGGATGGTATGCATGCTGCCTTGTGATGATAATTGCTATTTCTTAAGTGTTTGAGACATTGATTTAGCCCAATTAAATTAAGAGACCGTTTAGGGCGATATGGGTGCCTATAGGCTTTGCCTAGAACCTTCCCATATCGTAACTTAGCCTCCGAATCCACCATCTTTGATTTCCAAAAGACCTTTTGCCTTACCATTTTTAAACATGGAGTCATTCTTTTGTTTTCTTAAAACAAAACTGTTTTTTTAGCGTTTTCCTTGTTTCCTTTAAAAAATAAAGTAGCGACTCATTTCCTTTTTCAAACCCCCATGTGGCCCCTCCTAATCGTTTTTCGGGGTTCACAGGGCCCATGGTAGAATGAATATGGAAAGGAGTTTCCATAAGTTCATCATTGAGTTGATATTGATGAATGAATATAAAGCAATTGAACTAGGGACTTAACAGACTTTCATGTCCTATTAGTCCAATTGGAGACATTGTGTTAATGGAAGGATGTAATTGTAACTTATAAACTATAACAAAAGGGTTCTTTGTTAGAAATCTATTCATCTCATTAAGGACCACACCATGAGTCATATGTTAGGTGTTACTCATGGTTAGTAGAAGCCCCAATTGATATAAATGAGTTATAATCAATTAGGGAATTGAAAGGAGTTTCAATTAAACCCTTTAATGGAAAGAGTTCCATTGTGCACACCTTGTGCTGTTCCTACTACTTGATGATGTGAATCCAATGGGTCACACACTGATCATGCTAAGAGAGTTTGAAAGTCTATAAGAGAAAGAGCATAAGTGAATAAAATAATTGTTGTTACGGGGCTAGTTTGTATTTGATATAAACTAGAGGGATTATTGTGTAATTAAGGAGTAATTACATAAAACCAATTAGGGTTAGAAGATCCCTCATGGCCGGCCCTATGTGGAGGCTATATATAGCCTCATGTCATGTGATGACATCATTACAATCATTCTCCCCAAGGGCTGGCCGAATTTCATAAGAGGCTCTCTCTCTCTCTTCTCCACCTCTAGAAACAATAAGGAAGAAGAAGGAAAGGACTTCAAGCTCAAGCTAGGTGTGGATACCGTTGGAGGCAGTACACTTGGACTACTCATTCTTCGTTGTCAGAATCAAAGCTTAGAGCATAAAAGAGAAGACTTTGTGAAACTGTAAGTATCCTAACTCTCTTTGTAGTTATGGTTTTTGTTTTGTATTAAGCATAATTAGATTCATGGGCTGTAGAATCGACTAGGAAAAGTTTTGTTTATCAATTATATTCCACCTTTGTAGTTTTCCTCTCTAGTTCGATTCCCAACAGTGGTATCAGAGCCATGATTATGCTTAATACAAACTGCATATGGGCTGGTTGTTATGGTAAATTGATTGGTTTAATGAACTAGGGTTCATATTTATACATTAGCTTAGTGTTCTCTCTCATGGCCGAACCTAGGGTTATTGAATCCTAGGTTGTTTTCTCTTCTACTCCTATTCTAAAATAATTTTTAGAGTTGCTGGTTATTTAAGAGTTGAATAGGGATTGAGTTTGGAGAAGAAGAACAGTTTTCATGGTAGCTATAAACAAATTTCATCTTGTTTTGCATGCCGAAATCAGAGTTCTTCTCCAAAATTTTCGAGCCATATATGGTTAGAAAGCTCTTCGAATCCCTTTCCAACCCAATAAACAGTGCATTGATCCGAGTTCTATAGTGAAAGTTATGAATATTTTACTACTGGCTATCAGGGAAGACAGTTTTGCTCGGGAATGATGCAACAGCCACAACTGGTAGTTTTTGATGGAGATCAAAGGCATGGCAATGGTTGCCACCACTTGGGTTATGTTCTAGAGATGGTAGGGAAGGGTTCCCAAGCATTCGGATGCATCATAATTGGATTAAGATTCTAGAACAGAAGGAAGAAGGAGAAAACCACCATGTTCGAATCTGGGTTTTAGAACAGGGTTCTTGCTACTGTTATGATCAAAAACTTCTGTAAAATTGATGTAAATTCATTGTAGGATCATTGTACATAATGTATCTATGATTTTCTTTAAGTATCAAAAGAGTCTTGATGCATAAAAGAATCAAAAGGTTTGATTTCTTGAAGAACACAGTAGGCTGTTTTTCTGCAGAAAAGTCATCAATGGAGTTTCATTCATAACTTAAGCTAGGGAACTCCAAATTGCATGAAACCACTTGCATTAGTTTCTAAAGACATGTAGGATACTAGGAAAAATAATTTGGTAGCCTAACAATGTCATCTTGCTGGGTGTTAGAGCGATTTGTGAACTGTTACAGTAGGCTGATTTGTCTAGGAAGATTATTGGTAAAAGAATTGTTTAGATCAATTGGGGATGGTTTGATCATACAATCCTCTTCTATTATCTTAGTAATTCATGTAGAGACATGATACAAAAGCTGGATTGAATGGAAGATTCGATTTAATGGTGTTTTAATCGCAATTGTGACCTTGGAGGTCCTTGCATGGTGGCGCTAGGGTTCTCGAAACCCTAATTTGTTTTGAACAAAACAACCCTATGGACCATCCCACACATGTCCAAAGGGCTTGGCCCACACCCTAGCAAGAGTCCCCATGGCTATCCATGGCCTGCCATTGTTGTTGGTGGCCATGGCAGCCTTGCTTAGCCAAGACAGCCCCATGGCCAAGCCGTGGCAACCCCCTGGCCAAGCCGTGGCAGCCCCGCCAAGCCATGGCAGTCTTGCAAGCCTAGTCAAGCCGTGGCAGCATGGCCAAGCCATGTTAGCCCCAAGGTGTTAGCGGCAACCTTAGGGTTTTCTTAAGAAACCCTAATTCCCATTAATGATGAAACCCTAATTCATTTATGGCATTAATTAAAACCCTAATTAGGCTATTAATTACCTTAATTTAAGGGTTAATGATTGGTCATTAAATGACCAATCATGGTTATTAATTATTAGGGTATAATTAAGTGCATTTGTGATGTATAGGGTTTAGGGTTTAAGAAACCCTAATTCGTATTAATTAAACCCTAATTCTATTAATGCATTAATTAATGACTAAACCTAGTAATTAATGTGTCTAACCTAGGGTTAATTGATTGGTCATTAATGACCAATCACGATCATTAAAGGTTTAGTCATTAATCATTGGCATTTAATAGGTTTAAGGTTTAGGGTTTTAGAAACCCTAAAAGAATAGGGAGAGAATTTCACTATGTCAGCTGTCAGGCTTGCTAGGTGAGCTCTAATATGGGCATAATCATAACGATTTGCTGCCCAGAAGGACACATAAGTAGGAGAGTAATTTTTTAGGGTAGGCCATTCTATGGTTTCCTCAGCAAGAGATGGGCGACATAGGTTGAGGTATTCACAACACCAGACCTATCAAGATATGAAAGAATAGTCAAAAAGAAAAGAAAATATAAGAAAGAGTAAAAGGAAATAAAAGGGAAGTACTATTACCTCCCAAACAAAAGGCATCCCTCCAAAGTCCTTTGTGACACCACAGGACATGTCAGACATTGTCCGGTACATGGTAGTCAAAGCAGCTCCTCCCCAATTGAATTTTCTGATCTTGCTAACATCTTCAATGCTTACAAGAAGGCCCAAAGGGGCTAGGTCACCCGTACCGACAAAGAATGTTCATGAAATCATGTAAAGAAGGAATGCCCTTGTGATACAATTGGGGCTCGCACCCGCGCTCTCCTTTTGCTTTGCAAATTTGTTAAATAGCCAGGTGCGGCGCACCGCTTTCTTAATTACCTCAACTTCCATTCCAAGATAGGCTAGGAGGTAATCCTCATCTGTGGATGCATCCTCATAGAATTCCAAGCTCTTGCCCATAATGCTCAAGCCTATGATCATGGTGAAGTCCTTGGGGGTTAAAGTCATCTCCCCAAAACTGAAGTGGAATGTGTTGGTGGTGTCCCACCATAATTCAGACAAAGCAAGCATGGCTTGCCTATCACATTGGTTGTTCCACAAGGAATCTAGAAACGGGCCAAAACCGGCCTTCTCAACATGGTTCTTGGCTATGGGTTGGAAGTTTTCCATGTTCCGCCACCATTTAATAAGTCCTTTCATAGAGGACCTAGTGCACATGTCCTGAAAGTTGGGCTATAATCGTTGAAAATGCCTTAAGAGCTAGTTAAGAGAACATGGAAATAATAAGCTTACACTAGCAATTGATTTCAAATTGTCTTCTAAAAATGTCAAAAAAGTTGTTTTTATTCATAAAATGAATTGCTAGTGAATGTTCATGAGTTTACTTGTTCATATGCCTTAATTTGGCAAGGATTGAACACTTTTTTATCATTTGGGCATTTTATCAAACATTTGGTGGGTGACACTTTCCAAGCATTGAAACAAAAGAATTTTGTATGGTCAATCCTTGCTAAATCATAACATATTACTCACTCATGTGTTTACTTGTTGATATACATTGATTTGGTAAAGATTGAACACCTTTATTTCACTTAGGCATTTTATCAAACACTTGGTGGGTGGTATTTTTCAAGCTTCCAAATAAAAAGGATTTGCATGTTCAATCCTTGCCAAATCAAGGGATATCACTCAAAAACACAAGGGATATTCAAAAGAAGTAGATGGGAATGCAATTTCATCAATAGAATCCAAAGATTTAAAAGAAAAGTGTTAAGTTGGGTAAACTTACTTCTTGTTGAGAATAGAGAAATGAAAGATGCTTGTCGAGTTCAAGCAACACCCTATCTTGTGGAGCATCATAGAATGGTGCCTTGTACTTGCTTTTGACCCCATAGAATGGATACTTGGTACTTGAGTCCTTGCTAGATGACATTCTTGATGATGGAGTTGGGTTTGTGAAAAATGGGTTTGATTTGGTTTGATTTCAAAAGATGATGTGAATTGGGTGTTTTGATTGCTAAATGGGCTTGATTTGTTGTTATTTGTTGTGCATAAGATGTTTGGGTGAGTGTTTTTTGATATGGGAATGAGAGAATGAGAATTTGAGAAGATGGAATGAAAGTTTAAAGAGAGAACCTCTCTTATTTTCGGGTTGGGAGAATGTGAGAATGAGTAGGCAAACAAGGGTTTAAAAACCCAGATTTTTTTTTAATAATGGTCTCGGGTAACAGTCCCCTGGACGGTTAGCCGTATTGGCTTGGATGGCTGACTGTCCAAAGCCAGATGGTCACCCAATGCGGCCTAGCCCATTTTGCCCATTTGCCCTGTCTCGCGTGCTCGCGACCTCTAATCTTCTCCAAATTGACTTAATGATCACTTTTTGAGTTATGGGTTGAATATATTCCCCAAGTTTATCAAGTTTTAATGAAATTTTTGAATCTTGGGTTGAGTGTATTTACCCACATAATGAGGATTTGTTATGGCTATGGTAAATAGCTTTCTCGTGAAATGAGCTTGGCTTTGGATTGAATGACTTTCAAGTCTTGAAATTCAATTCTCTATATGATGATGATGATATCATACCATGTGATAAAGATAATTTCACATGAATTGACAATTCATGAGTTATGCTACTTATGAAATAACTTGCTATCTTTATGAAATTAGCTTGAAATGCACTTTGTTTTTCAATCAATTGACTTTCAATTCAATATCATATCATGTGATAAAGATAATTTCACATGAAATGATGACAAATGAACTTGATTTTGAATTGATTGACTTTCAAATTCAATATCATATCCTGTGATTGTGAATCACGGGTTTCGATCGGGGGGAGGAAACCCTTCTTTTAAAAAGACTTGTAGATATTTAAATTAATAAAAATCTGGTTTTTAAAAGGTTCACAAAAACATAACAAACAAGGAGTCGCCACCTCATTTTTTAAGGAAAAAAGGAAAACCATGAAAATAGTTTTAAAAAGAAACCTTTAAAAAACCAAACACATGACTCTGATCAAGGAAAAGCAAGTCTTATAAAATAAGAGAGGATTCAGAGACTAAGTTACAATGTGAGAAGGTTCTAAGAAACATCCTATAGGCACCCACATCGCCCCAAAATGGGTCTCTGAATTTATATGGGCTATTTCAATCACTTCCTAATTAGTCACCATGCATATGTAAAGAATCATCCACAAACAATCACATTCATTCAGGAACATCCATAAAGCAATAAACATCTACAAAGCATGTAAACATCCATGAATGAATATGCGAGATATGGAAAGCATGTAAAGAGATAGAGAACAAGATAACAAATTCATCCTACTCCTCTAGCAATCATATGTGATAGATAAATGGATAAGCATGGGTCCATCCTACTCTTCTAGCATATATGTGATGGACAAAAGAATAAAAAGAAAAAGAAAACCTAGGATACTTAGTATCCTAGGGCAGACTTAAACATCAAATGAGCGCCTACGTACCTTACATACAAAGATGTAAGTATCAAAGTTTACGTAGTTCGATTGAGACGGGGTTACTCCCTTTTACAATGAACTCTAAACCCTATGTTTCCATTAAAAGAAAAGAAGAATTTTAAAAGAAAAAGAATTTCCAAAAAAAGAATTTGAGAAAAGATAGAATTTGAGAAGAGATAGAACTCTTGTTCAAAAAGAAGCTTAAGAAAAGTAGAATTCTAAAAGAGATAGAACTCTAATTCAAAAAAGAGTTTAAGAAAAGTAGAATTCTAAAAGAGATAGAACTCTAATTCAAAAAGGATTTTAGGAAAAATAGAATTCTAAAAGAGATAGAACTCTTATTTAAAAATGATTTTAGGAAAAATAGAATTCTAAAAGAGATAAAACTCTTATTTAAAAATGATTTTAAAAAGAATAGAAAATATGGAAACTTAAGAATTACAGTCCAAAGTAATGAAAATAACCCAAGAGAGGGAGAAGAGAACAAAACAAAATAAAACAAAACTCACCATGAACCACTTACCATATGGTAAACAATCCCAAAACATCGAGAAATCAGCAGTTAATCACCCTGTGTATTCTATAGGGCAATTATTAAGCTCAAACCAACCATATTCATGCTCAAATCATCATTAGAAAGACTAATTCAAATCTGGACAGAATACTAAATATGCATATAATGACCTAATACTCATGCAAAGAACAAAAATTAAAAGAGAAATAAAATCCTAATATGCTCCTATATGCTCTAAACACCCTAACATGCATAAAACTACCAAAATCATGCCAAATATGAATTATTATGATGAAAATATCATATAAAAATCCAAAACATGAAAATAAAACAATAACTAAAGCCTTAGATAAACACTTTATGTAAACATGTGAATTAATCATTCTTACGGCGAGCTTTCTTAATAACTATCCTAAGATAATTCTACGTAGAAATCACTCCATATGAATCATTTCTTCACATATCCTACATGAAATATACGTCTAAGAATGCAAATAAACTCATGGCGCACTTAAACACATTCCAAAAAGCACCTATGCACAGCCTCACCCTCTAAGGACGATAATTATCTTCTAAAAGGATAATCATCCATACACCTATGAAGATGAAGCTTACACAGCAAGTGTCCTATACAAAAGATGCTTAAAATCATGCATATAATTGAACCATGAAGAGAAAACAAACCAAACAAACCATCAAAATTTCAGTGCAAAGTGCACCCCCTATCCTAGAGATAAACTAATCTAACAGCAAGCAATTCACAATTCCTACTCCACTAGCATGCTTTTACATCATATTTGAATCAAATACACTCTAAAATATAGAGTATATATGATTCCTAATTCAATACTAAGCCATATCTATGCAGAGAGTGGAGTAGAAGAAGAAGAAATCGAAAAAAGAGAATAAGGTACTTACAACAAAGCAAAGGTCTTCGCTGCGTTCTTCCTTCTTGTTGGACTTGATTGCCTTCTAATTCCTCTTCAAAATTGCAGTAGAAAGTCTCCTCCAAGTGATATGGGTGTGTGCAAATTTGTTCTCCCTAGCTCTCTTATGAATATGAAGTGTAAAAGTTCCCTATGCTAATGGATGAGCCGTTATTTATAGCCAACCAACCATATAAACCAATGGTTGAGATGAATTCACCATAAAACCAATCTAAGGCTGTAATTAAATCCCATAAATGTTGAACAACTCAAAACCACATCCCAATAGGTTTAGAAAACCTTTGGAAGGCAGAAATTCGGAGTGGAAGAGTCCTATTCCGTCAAAAACTCAAAATTGGACAAATAAAGCGGAGTGCCTCGGGTGACCGGTTGGCCAACCAGTTGAACCGGTTGGGGTGAACCGGTCACCCGAGAGGAAAATCAGGTTTCCCCAATTTTGACCCGGTACGAACTCCTAACTTCAAACGGACACAAATTCTTCATTTTAACCGATTTGAGTGATTCAAAAGCCAAAATTTCAAGGATTCAATGTAAATTAAGTCTAGAATATTTTTGGACCAAAACTCCCTAACCATGGTCAGGTGGCTGGGTTTTCATAAGGTGGTTAACTGAAAAATGGTTAATTAGCCATAAGGTAATATGGTGAATCAATCCAAAACCTAACAATAAATTAAATTGGCTCTTAAATTAGACTCATTTCATCATTCTAAGATCAATGGGACACTCCGAAACAAATTTGGAGGTCAATTGGAAAATATACAAAGTAAAAGATGAAATTGCCCTTCAAGTCGTAAATATTCTAATTAACTATCCAAAATTGTCTGGAATTGAACCAAATTTGACACACATATCCAAAATGATTCTAGAAACTAAATGCAAGTGATGGGACTCAACAAAGAGACAAAAATATGAATACAATGATGACCTATTCTCCTAAAGCTTAAAAGGGCAAAAGTATCCTTTAAGGCTTAGGGACTCCTAAATGCTTCTAAACTTAAACAAATGCTATCATGAACTTATGGGGGGTGAAAATGGGGTTTCTACAGTGATAAGGATAATTTCACATGAAATGACAAGAAATAAGCTTGATTTTGAATTGATTAACTTTCAATTCAATCCCATATCATGTGATAAAGATAATTTCACATGAAATGACAGGATATATGCTCGATTTTGAATTGATTGACTTTCAAATCGATTTCATATCGTGTGATAAAGATAATTTTACATGGAATGACATGAAATAAGCTTGATTTTCAATCAATTGACTTTCAATTCAATATCATGTGATAAAGATAATTTCACATGAAATGACAGAAAATATACTTGGTTTTGAATTAATTAACTTTCAATTCGATTCCATATTCTGTGATAATGATAATTTCACATGAAATGATGATTCATGAGTTATGATATAACTCACTAACTTGCTATTTCCAATGAAATTGGCATAAAATGAACTTGTCTTTGAATGGATTGACTCAAAAAATCATATGATAATGATAATTTCACATGAAATGATGATTCATGAGTTATGAAATAACTCACTATCTTTGCTATTTCCAATGAAATTCGTATGAAATGCACTTGATTTTGGATTGAGCGACATTCAATTCAATTCTGTATCATGTGATAACGATAATTTCACATGAAATGATGACTTATGAGTTTTACTTGTTATAAAATAACTTGTTTTGAGAATTTCCAATGAAATTGGTAGGATACCTTGTGATACACTAGTGAAACTAGCTTTGCATCATGAGAAGACCATGTGGATATCACTAATGCAATTAGTGCATGGTGAAGACATTTGGATGAGCACACTACTGAATGTTGGCATGCAATCAATCATTTGCTTCAATGAAATCAGCACGTGCTTGGATATGATGAAGTCTATCCTTATGGTTCCATTTGAGTTTGTTAGTGTTAATGAAATTAATCCATCAGACAAAAATGGGTTGTTCTTTAATCATTGGCTCACAAGTGAAACTTGTTCACCAATGAGGGGCTTTTGTCATGCCCCATTTTTGTCACCTTAACTAAGATATATCATTTTATGTAAGATTTTGAGTTCTTTTTGAGTCTAGTCTTTTGCATTAAGTTTCTATGGCATTCAATATCATTTGTATGAATTTTGAAGTGATTTGGAGTTCATTTCAATAGTCAATAAGAACTTTTGCGACTTTAAGGGCATAATCGTCTTTTAAGTCGTATATTTTCCATTTGACTTTGAAATGAGTCCCGAGTCATTCCCTTGAGTTCATATGGTTATATAGAGTCTATATATAGGTTCAATTTCATGAATTAATGGTTTATGATCAATTCGACTCATAACGGTTCAGTTTGGCTAAAATACCCTTTTTTGGTTTGCTCAAATTGACTAACAAGACCCACTCAATTTTCTCTCATTTAACCTCAATTGGGCTTTATTTAAATCCTAGACATGTTTAAAAAGGTTGAATTTTGATTCAAGAAGCATTTGGCTTAACCTTCTGTGCAAACCCAAGCTTTGTGACGATGGTGCACCATGGTTAACTGCCTTTGTAAAACCTAACCATGCACCCATAGTTAAGGATTTTTGTCCTAAAATGCCTAAAAATGTGTTCCCCTTCAAAACATGGTCGTTTTGGCTTTTATTTCGTCAAAATCAAACTTAATTTGACCCTTATAGGACTTCTAAAGCAATTAGGAGTCAAAACCAGAGCAGACTGAAGAGGATCCTCGGGTAACCGTCCAGGCCTAGTTGGTCACCCGAGGGGTGTGTCTTCGATTGGGTTTCTGACTCCTTTTGCCCTCCTGTGATGGATTCCTCCACCCTTGCAAGTTGTTTTCTCCTAGGATTGTGTAAGTTTAAGTTGTTTGAGCACCAAGAGAGTCTCTAATAGCCCTAGGATCATTATCTAATGAATTAATCTTAGCCATTGGTTTAAGAGGTCAGTTCTCTATATAGAGAACAGGATATTCAGCACATAAGGAAGAGGATTTTTTGCGTTTTATACTTAGAGAGAAACGGAGCTACGAGTTTAGAGAGCTAGAAGGACATCAAAAGGAGGCTCTTCAACCCTAAGCAAGCAAGAGAACAAGGACTTTGAAGCCAAAGGAGGTTCTACAAGAGGTAAACACCCCTTTCCATTGCTGAATATAGGTCTTCTTCTTCTCCTTCTCCTTCTTCTTCTATGATAGCTTTAGTGCATGTAGTAGTTCCTCATAATAGGTTAATTCAATGTTTTTATGATGTGATATGAATGATTTTGGGATGATTTATGGTTCTAAATGCCTGAAAAACTTTAGTTTACTAAGGTTTTAAAGGTATTATCTTTTCTCTCTTCTTAAATCATGCATAGTTCATATATCTTAGCTGCTGTGATAATTTTCATGAGTTGACGCTCCTGTTAGTTAATATATATAACATGAATGATATTCATGATAGTTTGAGCATATGTTAGAGTCGTTTCATAGGTTTTAATGCATAGTTGTGAAATTAGGGTTTCAGTAACCCTAAATTCACACAAGTTTCATACAGCATGTTTAGGATAGTTTTTTGAGTTGTTGCTCATCATGGTTGTTTTATATATGCTGCATATAGTTGAATCATACTAGGTTTGCATTTATATAGTAGATTTTGTAGGGTTTTTGGAGAGATTATCCTTTTCTAAGGATAATTATCCTTTTTGTTAAGTAAGGTTTTGCATGAGAGCTTTCAGTGACGTGTTTAAGTATGAAATCACTTTTATTGCGTTCTAATACATATATTTTATGTAGGATATGATGATTGCACCTCCCCATAATGAATTTTTTACGTGAAATTATCTTAGCATAGTTTTGCTTAAGAAAGCTCACCGTAGGAAGGCCTGTTTTCATATTTTACATAAAATGTCATCATTTTGGTTAGAATAGACTTTGCTATCATGTTTATTGATATTATTGGGTTTCTCATGATTGTTAGTATGTTTTTCATAGGTTTTTATGCATGATAGCTAGGTCATTGCATGTAGGATTGAGTTGGGGTTCTTAATTATTCATTATTCTTGTTATTTGCATGATTAATGGATGATTTTAGGTCTTGATATGATTTTGTCCAGATTAGTATTCTGTTATTTTTGCATGATTTTGAGCACTTGTAAGAGTGCAAACAGGTGCAATAGTTGCCTTAATGCAAATAAGGTTGTTATTGCTTAATCTTGCTATTGCTTGGAGAAAATTGCACAAGGTAAGTAGGGTATGAAGTGCCCTAATTCACTTTTTCTTCACTTTTCTTTCTTCTCTCTTCTCCCTCCTAGGTTATTTTCTAATAGAGGGATATGGCGAATCTTAGGGTTTCTTTCCACCCCTTTTTCAAAAGTTTATATCTTCTATTGAATTTTGATTGAGAATCATTTGTCTTTGAAAATCTCTATGGAAGGAAACATAAGGTTTACCATAACTCTCTATTAGGATTTAACCTTATTCACTTCGAACTACGTGGACTTTGATCCATGTATTTCCATGCATGGTACATAGGCGCTCACTTTGAGGTTCAAGTCCGCCCTAGGATACTAAGTATCCTGGGTTTTCTTTTTTTTTATCTATTTATCCATCACATATAATTGCTAAAAGAGTAGGATGGATTTGTGATTGATTTGCATGCTGTATTTTATTAATTGATATCGATTTGCATGTGATTAAGTTATTAAGTTAGCCCAATCAAATTAAGAGACCAACTCGGGCGATGTGGGTGCCTATAGGCTTTACCTAGAACCTTCCCACGTCGTAACTTAGCCCTTGAATCCAATTTTCTGGTTTTAAAGACTTTGCCTTTCCTTTCAAAATAGAGTCATGAGGTTTTTGAAGTAAAACATTTTATGGTTTTCCTCTTTTTCTTAAAAAATGAAGTGGCGACTACTTTTTGTTTATTGTCTTTCACCAATATTTTGCCAAACCCTTATGGGCCGTTTTTCGGGGGTTCACACCCACACGATTCTAAACACAAAAACCAACCCATGACCAATAAAAATAAATAATAAATAAATAAAGACACGACAACAAACAACAAATAAAACATGCAACCAAACCAAAAAACACATCGATTCAAACCTACTCTAACTCAGAAACCAAACAAAAGGTGAACAAACACTCCGTCCAAGTGCTGGGTCTAGTCCTATGCATCCAGACAGATCCAAGAACAAAAAACAAAAACACAGGAGCATGAAACTCGCAATAAAACACCAAAAACAAATCAAGACCACACCCATTTAAAAAATCTTGTACCCACTGTACACATACAAGGCTAAACCCAACCCCAAACATCATGACAGATAATCAGGCACGCACCAAAAACAATGGCAAACACCTACAAACGCAACAACCACAACAAACAGAAACCATTACCTATTCAAACCCACGAAAAACCCCCACTGCCAAACATCCCCCATTATCAAAACCCAAACAAAAATCACCCCTATATATTTAACAGGTTTCACGAACCTAAGACTAAACAAAAACACAAAGAAATCATCCACAAATCCAAAAGAAAATTGCAGAAAATTAAAACTTCGACTTACCGAAGTCGGATGCGCAAAACCCAAAAATCCTCGATCAAATCCTTCAAAGAATCCTTCCAATTGCAAACACCAACCCCAAATGTCATCTGAAAGCCTCCTATAATGATTCCCAATGCTTGGCAGATCAGAAAATGCAAGAAAGAGTTGGAAAATATGGTGCAATGGCCTACCAACCCGTGCAATGCTTCAACTTTGAATCATGACAGTTCACGCCTATCTGGTAGGCGTGAACCCATGCCTGCCATGCCAGCATAACCTTTAATGAGAATCCAAAATGCCTATTTTGCCCATGCTTTCTATAAGCACTTGTCTTAGCCCTTTAAGGCGCGCCAAGCCGCGTTTAGGCTAGCTCATCCATGACCATTGGTCCGCAAAGACCTTAAACTATGGAAAGGTCTGCAAAGACCCTAAACTAAGAAAATGACCAAATTGCCCCTTGTCCAATCCAAGTATGCATTCAGGCCCCTTGTGGCATGCCAAACCATGCCTGACTTAACCTGCGTATTCCATCATCCGTCGTTGTCCCGACAAAACGCACCATACAGTCCTTGTCAGGGTTCTCCCAAGGAGAACCTGACAAAGAGGGGCAGCTGTAGACACCCAAATTTTGCCAGGCCGCCTCAAGACAAAATCAGTCAACTAGTCAATAGTACAATTAGGTCAGACACACTCCATACCTAACTTTGTTCGCCTTATCCTACCCACTAGGGCAAGGCTTCTCCCCAATTTAACCTCCGACATCTGAAGCCCAAGAACCAGGAACGGGCACGATGCCCGAAAACCCTTAATCGAACTCCTAACACAGCACTAGGTGGTTTAATCTCCAACAATCTTTGATCCAACGATCAATTCAATCGTAGGATCTTCAATTAAATATCCCTAGAGTGGTCTAGGATCATTTAATTGAGGATCAGAGGGCAAAAACCCTCCGATCCCCAATTTACCCCAAATCAAACCCCTAACACAACACTAGGTGGTTCGATCCCCAACAATCTTTGATCCGACAGTCAATTCAACCGTAAGATCTTCAATTCCATATCCCTAGAGCGGTTTAGGACCATTTAATTGGGAATCAGAGGACACAAACCTCCTGATCCCTAATTTACCCCGAATCGAACCCCTAACACAGCACTAGGTGGTTCGATTCCCAACAATCTTTGATCCAACGATCAATTCAACCGTAGGATCTTCAATTCAATATCCCTAGAGTGGTCTAGGATCATTTAATTGAGGATCAAAGGGCATAAACCCTCTGATCCCCAATTTATCCCGAATTGAACCCCTAACACAGCACTAGGTGGTTCGATCCCCAGCAATCTTTGATCCAACGGTCAATTCAACCGTTAGATCTTCAATTCAATATCCCTAGAGCGGTCTAGGACCATTTAATTGGGAATCAAAGGGCACAAACCCCCCAATCCCCAATTTACCCTGAATCGAACCCCTAACACAGCACTAGGTGATTCGATTCCCAACAATCTTTGATCCAACGGTCAATTCAATCGTAGGATCGTCAATTCAATATCCTTAGAGTGGCCTATGATCATTTAATTGGCAATCAGAGGGTACAAACCCTTCGATCCCCAATTTACCCCGAATCGAACCCCTAACACAGCACTAGGTGGTTCGATTCCCAACAATATTTGATCTAACGGTCAATTCAACCGTAAGAGCTTCAATTCAATATCCTTAAAATGGTCTAGGATCATTTAATTGGGAATCAGAGGACACAAACCCTCCGATCCCCAATTTACCCCGAATCGAACCCCTAACACAGCACTAGGTGGTTCGATCTCCAACAATCTTTGATCCGATGGTCAATTCAACTGTAGGGTCTTCAATTCAACATCCCCAGAGCGGTCTAGGACCATTTAATTGGGAATCAGAGGACACAAACCCCCTGATCCCAATTTACCCCGAATCGAAACCCTAACATAGCACTAGGTGGTTCGATCTCCAACAATCTTTGATCTGATAATCAATTCAATCGTAAAATCTTCAATTCAATATCCCTAGAGTGGTTTAGGACCATTTAATTGGGAATCAGAAGGCACGAGCCCTCCGATCCCCAATGTACCCAAAATCAAACCCCTAAATCAGAGTTAGGCGATTCGATTCCCAATAATCTTTGATCCAACGGTCAAATCAACCGTAAGATCTTCAATTCAATATCCCTAGAGCGGTCTAGGACCATTTAATTGGGAATCAAAAGGCACGAGCCCTCCGATCCCCAAATTGCCCAAAATCAAACCCTTGATACAACTTTAGGTGGTTCAATCCCTCACCATTTCTCGTCCAATGGTCAAATCAACTGTTGGATATTCAATTCAACCCCCCTCGATCAATACAGGACAATTTGATCGAAGATCAGGCCTTATTCGGCTCACGATCAACAAAACCGTAATAGCAGAGCCTTACTCGCATCATGCTCGCATCCGGGCCATTCAATCCCACCTTAGAGGGTGCACACTCCACTTTTTGGTCCCAAACCAAGTTTAGGAACCCAAAGTTTCAATCCCCATTCAAGATCAATGGTCGGATTTCACCCAATCATCAATCGAATGCGATCACAAGATCGTACGGCCCCACAGTAGGGTGGACCACCACCATAAGCCCACCTCAGCGGTCCCACAGCTTCTAGAAGCACACACTGCCCAAGAAACACATGAGTGATGATGAGAAATCAACACAAATGTGAGATAAATGTGCCCGTGCTGGCCAAACCAGCATGGGCAAATCTTGCTTTCGGCCCTACAGTATCCTGCCCCCCTACAGCCGCAATCCAACTGCCTAGATGAGACATAAACCCACGCTGGCCTAGCCAGCGTGGCCACACCTACCATGCCAGCGTGGATGGGCAGTTTGCCCTTTTGCCACATTTTAACCATCTTGCCCTCATTAAATAAGGTAATTCCTTCATCAAACAAAGCTCAAATGCCCTCCATGTCCCATGTGACCAAAATGCCCTTCCAAATGACCATTTTACCCCTAAAAGTCTATGTTTTCCTATAAATAGCCCACATTTTATTCATTAAGGATCCAATCTTTGAGAATCCTAATCCCTAACCCAATTCCATCCTTCACACACACAATTAGAAGGCCATAATCCATCCCATCTTTAAACCAAGAACTCCCAACCCATATACTAACCATTCCATCCAAAGAAAACCATCCTAAACACCAATCCATTCAACCCAAATCCAATCCAATTCCATCCACCACAAAAAGAAACCTACCACACATCCTCTCAAAAACCCTTTCACACAAATTTAGGGGCTGTTCTTAAAGAAAAATCAAAAGGTAGAACTTCCCAATTAGCTTTGGGATAGCATAGGAGGGACACAAATTCTGCTGCAGTTTTACTACAGAACGACTGTCAATTTCGTATCTGCTGGTTGACAATTTCACTTCTGCTGACTGGTAACTCCACTGTTACCACACTTTCCTTCCCTAATTCACTCCACCACTTCCACCGCCACTCCACCACCTTCTAAAGCATACTTGGAACCTTCAAAGGAGCATCTCAAAGGGAGATTTTCAAGCCTAGGAAAGGATCACTCAAGCCTAAACTTGGTCAATGCTAAATTGATATCACCTACACTAGGTGAGCTTCTCTTTTAAAATTCATTCCTCAGCTTTTAGTTTAATTTCCTATTAAGCTCATTATTAATTGCATCCTCAATAGGTGATTATCGCCCTCCCTACCTTTGCCCGAGTACGTACATGGGCCTCCTAACACGTGTCGTGGAGGGATCAAAGTCCTGTATGGTAGATAAAAGGCTGGGAGACCCTAAACCACCCCAATGCTTGCAAACCACTCTAATAGGTTGCTAGCACACATTTTTATCTTCTTTTATTGCATGTGAGCTTGCATTTGTAATGTGTGAAATGGAAATTTAAGCATATCGAAAGGTTGAAATGATGTTTAAACAAAATCAAATTTGGCAAGGTTAGGTTCATGCATGCATGCATATTGTTTATACTAACCTTTCTTGTTTCCATGTTGGTAATCATAATTAACTTAAACATAAAATAATCCCCTTTGCTACGGAGCTTATCGGACTTAATTAAATATCCCCATGTGTGAACCACGGGTTTCGATCCAGGGGAGGAAGGAAGGAGAACCCTTCTTTTAAAAAGACTTGTAGAGATTTAAATTAATAAAAATCTGGTTTTTAAAAGGTTCACAAAAACATAACAAATAAGGAGTCGCCACCTCATTTTTAGGAAAAGAGGAAAACCATAAAAACAGTTTTTTTAAAGAAAACCTTTGAAAACAAACCTCATGACTCCGATCAAGGAAAAGCAGGTCTATCAAAACAAGAGAAGATTCGGAGACTAAGTTACGATGTGGGAAGGTTCTAGGAAACATCCTATAGGCACCCACATCGCCCCAAAATGGGTCTCTGAATTTATATGGGCTATTTCAATCACTTCCTAATTAGTCACCATGCATATGCAAAGAATCATCCATAAATAATCCACATTCATCCATGAACATCCATAAAACATATAAACATCCATAAAGCATGTAAACATCCATGAACAAATATGAGAGATATGAAAAGCAAGTAAGAGATAGAGAGAATGAACAAACAAACCCATCCTATCCACTAGCAAATATGTGATGGATAAATGAGCAAGCAAACAAATCCATCCTATCCACTAACAAATATGTGATGGATAAATGTATAAGCATGGGTCCATCCTACTCCACTAGCATATATGTAATGGACAAATAGGTAGAGAGAAAGAGAAAGAAAGAAAAAGAAAACCTAGGATACTTAGTATCCTAGGGCGGACTTGAACATCAAATGAGCGCCTACGTACCTTACAAACAAAGATATAAGGATCAAAGTCCACGTAGTTCGATTGAGAAGGGGTTACTCCCTTTACAATGAACTATAAACCCTAAGTTTCCATTAAAAGAAAAAGAAGAGTTTGAAAAAGAAGAAGAATTTCCAAAAAAGGAATTTGAGAGAAGATAAAATTTGAAAAGAGATAAAACTCTTATCCAAAAAGAAGTTTGAGAAAAGTAGAATTCTAAAAGAGATAGAACTCTAATTCAAAAAGGAGTTTAAGAAAAGTAGAATTCTAAAAGAGATAGAACTCTAATTAAAACAGAAGTTTAAGAAAAGTAGAATTCTAAAAGAGATAGAACTCTAATTAAAACAGAATTTTGAGAGAGTTGGAAACTTAGGACTTCTAATTCAAAGTAAAGACAATAACCCGAGGGGGAGAAGAGAACAATCATACACAACTTACCATGAACCACTTACCATATGCAAATTATCCCGAAACATCGAGAAAACACCAATTAATCACCCCATGTATTCTATAGGGCAATTATTAAGCTCAAACCATTCATATTCATACTCAAATCATCATTAGAAGACCTAATTCAAATCTGGACAGAATACTAAATATGCATATAATGACCTAACACTCATGCAAATCATCCCGAAGCATCGAGAAATCACCAATTAATCACCCTATGTATTCTATAAGGCAATTATTAAGCTCAAATCATTCATATTCATGCTCAAATCATCATTAGAAGACCTAAATCAAATCTGGATAGAATACTAAACATGCATACAATGACCTAAAACTCATGCAAATAACAAGAATCAAAAGAAAAACTCACTCCTATATGCTCCTATATGCTCCTATATGCTCTAAACACCCTAACATGCACAAAAACTATCAAAAACATGCTAAATAGGCATTACCATGATAAAAATATCATATGACAATCCTAAACATGAAAATAAAATCTACCATGATGCCTTAGGTAAGTACTTTATGTAAGAATGCGAAATAATCATCCTTACGGCGAGCTTTCTTAAGTAAAACTATCCGGAGATAATTTTACGTAGAAATCACTCCGTATGAATGGTTTCTTCACATATCCTACGTAAAATATATACCTAAGAATGCAATGAAACTCACAGCGCACTTAAACACACTCTAGAAAGCACCCATGCACAACCTCACCCTCTAAGGACGATAATTATCCTCGAAAAGGATAATCATCCATACACCTATGAAGACGAGGCTTACACAGCAAGTGTCCTATACAAAAGATGCTTAAAATCATGCATATAATTGAACCATGAAGAGAAAACGGCCTAAACACATCAATTGATTTTTCATGCAAAACGTACCTCTATCCTTAAGAGAGAAACTATCCTAACAGCAAGCAATTCACAATCCTAATCCACTAACATGCATTCTCATCATCTTTGAATCATATACACTCTAAAATATAGAGTCTATATGATTCCTAAATCAATTCTAAACCATAACTATGCAGAGAATGGAGTAGAAGAAGAAGGAATAGTAAAAGAAAGCAAAGGAGACTTACAATGAAGTAAGGGTCTTCGTTGCGTTCTTCCTTCTCTTTGGCTTGGTTCCCTTCTAGTTCTCCTTTGAAATTGCAGTAGAAAGCCTCCTCCAAGTGATATGAGTGTGTTCAAACTCGTGGTCCCTCTCTCTGTTATGAATATGAAGTGTCAAATAAGCCAAAAAGTCCCTTATGCTGATGAATGAGCCTCTATTTATAACCAACCAACCATATGAACCAATGGTTGGGATTAATTCACCATAAAATCAATCTAGGGCTGTAATTAAATCCCATGAATGTTAAACAACTCAAAACCACCTCCCAATAGGCTTAGAAGTCCTTTAGAAGGCTGAAATTTGGAGTGGTAGAGTCCCATTTCGTCAAAAATGCAAAGAGAGAAAAATCAGGACGAAATGCTCCGGTGACCGGTTGGCCCCAACCGGTCCAACCGGTTGGTGAACCGGTCCAACCGGTTGGGCCCAACCGGTCACCCGAGGAGAATCCAAAAATTTTGGAATTCTGACTCGGTACGAACTCCTAACTTCAAACTGACACAAAATCTTCATTTTAACTCCGATTTGAGTGATTCAAAAGCCAAAATTTCAAGGATTCAATGTAGAATAAGCCTAGAATATTCTTGAACCAAGAACCCCTGACCATGGTCAAGTGGCTGGGTTTTCATGAGGCGATTACCCGAAAAATGGTCAATTAGCCATAGGGTAATGTGGTGAACCAATCCAAAACCTATCAATAAATTCAATTGGCTCTTCAATTAGGCTCATTTCATCATTCTAAGGCCAATGGAACACTCCAGAGCAAATTTGGAAGTCAATTGGAAAATATACGAAGTAAAAGACGAAATTGCCCTTCAAGTCGCAAAAGTTCTAATTAGCTATCCAAACCTATCTGGAATTGAACCAAATTTGACATACATATCTAAAATGATTTAGAAACTAAATGCAAGTGATGGGACTCAACAAAGAGACAAAAATATGCATGCAATGATGACCTATCCTCCTAAGGCTTAAAAGGGCAAAATTGTCCTTTAAGGCTTAGGGACTCCTAGATGCTTCTAAACCTAACCAAATGATATCATGATCTCATGGGGGTGAAAATGGGGTGTCTACACCATGCTTGGATAAACGGACAAATACAAGGACTTGGACAAATTCATTCAAAATGATTGTTCTCATTTTTCATTTTTCTTTATTTAGAGGCTATGGCTTTTCGCTACCCTCTGGGTTGTGGTCATTGCGACTCTTTGCCCCATCGCTTGTATATTTTCTTTTTATTTATTTATCGCTTTATTTACTGCTTTATTTAGAGGCTATGGCTTTTCGCTACCCTCCGGATTGTGGTCGTTGCGACTCTTTGCCCCAATGTTTAAGCACTTTTCATTTTGTGGTCACTTGACCCTTTTATTTTATGTACATTTACTTGTGCTTTTCAAAGCAATAAACATCGCATACATGAATTCCAAACGTTGCCAAGGTTGATTATGTTTATATATCTTTTGACATTTCGATGTGTTTATCTTGATATTTCATGCTATGTGATATTTTAATTTTATTCCCATGTGAATAAGGTCCAACTACAGACTTGAGATAATCTATCATGCTATGGATAAAAAGTTTACGACATCGGATGCTTAAAAACTAATCCATAGCATAATAGCTTATCACCATCAAATGGACTTAAATCAATTGACCCGCCAGATTCCAATGAATCAGTTTACCCCTAATCCAGGAACTCCTGCGTGTCCTTATGTCACGTAGTAAAATCTCAATCCTTAAGAGATTTAATGGATTGCATTTTTATTCAATTAATTCAAGTGCGCACCAAGATTGGATTCAAATTCCTCCTAAACCATCTTTAAGCTCCAAAAGCTCCAAGTACTTTTTCAAAAAGTCTTTTAAAATTGAAAGTGATTCTTTACATCTCAAATTCTTGCTGAAAGATTTATACCTGTGTGGGACCATCTTCCCACCAATCATTTTTTACAGCTTTACCATCTTTATCAAATAAATATTTTGATTCAAAAAGAACCTCTTGCCATCAAGCAAACTGTTAACACGCGCATCATTTTTTTTTTTAATTGACGAGTTCATTCCAAAAATGACTCGGACAATTCTTTTCATAAAAAAGGCGCGTACTCTCTTTCCACAAACATCATCTTAATCAAGTCAATTTTCCAAAACCATCATTCCATGCAAGACCCCCTTTCTAGTATGGATTGAGAGACGCAAAGTTTCACTTTCACTTTATTTAAACAAGGCTTCTTTACACCTCAAAAGGGTTCTTTTCTCAATTAAATGCACTTTTCTTCCTTCAAAAGGAACCCCTGTCTTCAAAAAGGCAACCTTTTCTCTTTAAAAGGGAACATCCCCTTTACTTCAAAAGATTTCAAAAAGCATCCTTTTCTTTACCCATTCCATTGACTTCAAAAGTCTCAAGCTTTCTCCGGATCCCAAAAAAAAGTTCGCACTTGATTTAAATCTTTAAAAATGGATTCACATCATTTCCATTTCCATCCTTTCATAAAGGACTAATTTTACCACTGCAAGATAAGGATGCTTTAGAGTTAATCAATTTGACCTAAGATACCCAAGAGAATGAAGGCGAATTTGTGGTGCTTTCAAATAATTTTCATTCACAACCTTAGGGCATACTTTTCCAAACATCAACACTTTCCAAAGCCTTTTTTCCAATGCCTTTAAGGATCTCTCTTTCAAAATGACAGAATTCACCACCCTTCAAAAGGGTATTCTATGTCAAATCATTAGTATAGGAAGTTAACAATACCAAATGGGATTTTAATCAGAAACATCGTTGAAATCAGGAACCGTTGGATTCCAACGGGCAATGTGGGGTGCCTTACACCTTCCATACTCGTAACCAAACCCCCTTACTCTCAATCTTTAGTCTCACAGACCACTAGGAGTCATTCAATTTTTCCAGTAGACCCTCAGATGGGCCTATTGATGATAAGTCATCAAATGGACTTATTTTGGGATCTCAGATGACCCCACATTTTGATTAACCATAGGATGCCCAGTCACGTCCTCAAACCCCTTATTGGTGGCGACTCCATAGCCTTGATTATTCTAGATATGCTTGCATGCCTAGGCCGGTCGAGGTGCCCTTGAAATGAACTCAACACACACCCAACATAGAATGGATGACCCGGGGTCGTCCCAACTTTAGGGAAAATCCCTTTTCCCTTTTTTTTGGGGTAGCGACATGGTGATATTAATTATTAAATTTATAAGCTGTTTGGTGACACATTATAATTTTTAATTGTTAAATGATTAAATATTAAGGAGTTTCTTGTAATTTACCATTATTATTATTATTGTTAGGCATTTGCCCAAAAATATCCTTTAGTTTGCAAAAAATCATCTAATTCTAACCAATTTGTTGGTAAATGCCCAACTAACTTTTGAGATTATGTTTTGGACAACTATACCCCTATGTCCTTAACCAAGGTACCAGCTCTATCTCTAGAGAAAAACTTCTATGTAACTATGACACAGCCACGTGGTGTCACGGGTCAATGAGAATTAAGCAAAGTGGGATTATCAGTGTACTATTCGACCCTACAATCCCACTTTACTTAGTTCCTATTGGCCCATGACACAATGTCGCATGTGGCCGTGTTAAAGTTACATGGAAAATTCACTCCTATCTTTATCGGTCTGACAGTCTTGCTCCCCTTCTCTCTCTTTCCTCCCATCCTCTGTTATCTCCCTCAATCACCCTTTTGGCCGATCTTTTTCTTCTTCTTCCTTTCCTTCTTTCTCTCCCTTCTTCACTCTTCGGCGCCCCTCTCCCTCCCTTTTTCCCTTCTATTTTTCTTCCCCTTCCCTCTCATCCACTTATAAACAAAAAAGGAACTCCATAGTTCTTTCTTTTTGGGCTTCACCTGCAATTAAAAAAAAATTAAGAAAAAATAGAGGCAAGAGAAAAAGAAGAAGAGAAGGGAGACGTGGGTTTATTAGAGAAACTTACCTGTGTAGGAGTTTTTGTTTGTTGATATATTTTTTTTTTTTTTTAAATTTAATTTAAGAAGATTAGGTTTGTTTTTGGTTATTAATAAATTATGAGAAAAAGAGGTGAAATGGTAGTGATTCTTAGTTAATTGTTAAGCCATTAATTAAACAAAAAAAAAAAATTCTTCTTCTTAGCTGAACTATTGGATAGCAATTTAAGTTCATTTATGGGTGATTTTAAAAGGGGTTTTAGAAGATGTGATAGGGATGGGTTCGTGTTGCTAATGAAGTTCACCGGAGAATGAGGAAACAAACCAAAATCTGTGAGCAAGTGCCGAGGAATCAAGGAGAGAATAGAGAAGGACTAGAGAAAAAAAGAAACAAATGTTGTAAAACCAAGAATTTAAAACAAGTTATGAGGAGAATAAATTTATCATTCATCTTCTTTCATTTCCCTTTGAATATGTGAATATTACACAAGGATCAGCAAAACTCTTTAAGACACACTATCTCTCGGTCTCCTCCCTTCATTCTCTCTAAATTCTTCTTCTCTTTTTTCTCTCCCTCCCCTTTTATCTTTGTTTGCATTTGGTCCACTAGATGGGATTACCTAACCCACTTATAAAGTGGTGTTCCCATTCATTAAGAAGTGGAAGGGGGTGTGGACATCCACTCAATGTTTAATATTTATAACATTCCCCCTTGGATGTCCACCATGCTAAGATAATATGCCTCGTTAAAACCTTGCTAGAAAAACCAATGGGGAAAAAACTAGTGAAGGAAAAAGAGTACAACATTCTTGTGAATCTTAGAGTGGTGTTGGATGCACTAAAGAAAAACTGCCTCATTAAAACCTTACCAGGAAACCAGTGGGACAAAACCTAGTCGAAGGAAAAAGAGTACAGCGTGCATATGTCCAAAAATAAATTCTACCCTTATAAGAAGATAGGTATCGATTTAATTGATTGCAAACTCAACGCATTCCAATGTTGTGCACTATCGTCTTGAATGTTGGTATTGATAGTACTTTAGTGAATAAATCTACAAGATTATTTCTTGAACGTGTCTGCTGGACATCAATATCACTGCTCTTCTGGAGTTCATATTTATGTGCTTGATATGATCACCATTGATATAACTTCCTCTAATTTGTACAGAGGCAGCATAAAACATGTTTAATGCTATTCCAATGTTGTCGAGTTGGAGCAGAGCTGAATCCTGCTAACGAATTGACTAAAAATGATGTATCAAGGTTAGTGCATTGTGCAAAATATAACAAATCACCTATTGCACTAAGATATGGTACTTTAGGACCAAGTAGCATTCATTATCTTCTTCGAGGTGAAATTGATATTTCTTAATATCAAGAGATCAAACTATCATGGAAGAACTTAATGGATGTGATTTATCCATATTAAGATATTTCAATACCTTTTCTGTATGATAAGGATTCTGTTTGATTTATGCTCAAACTAGAGGCTGAGACAATATTTTATTCTCCCTTCTTTAAATAGTTAGCAGCTTTTATAAACTCTTCAAGAGTCTTAATTAAATCAATATCATCAACATAAATTGTAATGATGACTAATCCCCATTCTAATTTCTTTAAGGGTATAAAGAATTGTTAACATATCCTTCTTTAACTAAGTACTCACTAAGACGATTTTGTCACATTCTTCCAGATTGTTTTAATTCATATACGGATTGTCTTAGTTTAATTGAGTACATTTTTCATGATATTTGCTTCAGGCAATTTATATCCTTCATGGACCCGGCCTTCATAAATATATATATATCTGCACTTAAATGTAATGACATCCATTACAAGTGGATATGTTTTTTCATAATCAATCCCAGGTCTCTATAGAAAACCTTGTGCTACTAAACGAGCTTTATATCTGACGATCTCATTTTTATCATTACGCTTTTTTACAAACACCCATTTATAATCCTATGGGTTTCACTTTATTGGGTATTAGGACTTCAGGTCCAAAAGCTTGGCATTTTATTAGCGAATCTAATTCCATTAAGATTGTTTCTTTCCACTTTGACCAATCAGGTCTACTACAACATTCGTTTGCAATGTGTAGCTTAAGATTGTCATCATCTTTGAAATTTCAATAGCTACTACGAAATAAAATACATAATTAATAATCACTTTCATATGATTCCATAATTCTCTTATGCATGCATATTTTACGAAAATTTCTTCATTTCCATAGGCTTCTTTATTGTTTTTAGTCTTTTCAAGGACTTCTTCCTCTTCAGGAATTATATGAGAAATTATGAGAATATTTATTTCTTGTTCAATAGTCCCTTCTAAAGTGCTTTTCTATAAAATTGAACATATGCCCCTTTTCACAAATTTCTTTTCTCATTTTGAATACCCATTTATATCTAACAGGCTCTAGACTATAGGTCCAAATACTTCACATTTTGCAAGTGAGTTTAACTGTGCTTAAATTACTTCTTTCCACATTGGCCAATGATTTCTACGTCAATTCTCTTCGACAGTTTCTGTTTCAATTTCATTATTACTTCTAGTAATGTCAAGAATAACTTTTAAAGAAAATATGTTGTTAGACAACAATTTTGTTTCTATCTAATATTTCTCCTGAACTTATATAATTTATCGAGATCTCATTATTTTTAGTTACCTATTCCTCTTTATGGAATAACTTCTTCAGGAGATTTCACTACAGGAAATAATTCTTCAGGAGGTTTTTCTCTAAGAGATTCATTGTCCATTACCAATTGGATGGATCAATTATTTTTATTGCTTATTCTACGGGTATGGCCTCTTCAGGAGCACCAATTTCTTTTCCTTTCTGGGATTTTTATTCTTATCACCGACAAGTTTTCCATGCTTCAAGTATATCTTAGATTCATTTGCTGCTATTTTAACCTGTTGTCCTACAAGGACTTGCAAGTGATTAATTGTTTGAACTTCTAGTTTATATTAATTTGTTATATATTGAAAATTCACGCCGTTCTTCTGTTAGTGTAGTTCCTCCCCCTAATGGCGGGAATTCTATCAAAATATATTCAAAACTTGCTATAAAAATAATACCTTTTGAGTTTATTTGTGTGAATTCTTACTAGATTTCCTTCTCTTAATGGCAGGAAAAATGAACAATATGTAAAACTTGCTATAAAAACATCACTATGTGAGTTTAGGTGTGTGAATTCTTTACCTTACTGTGATATTGTCATTCGTTGTGCATTATATTTTTTTGGGGCTCAAACCATTTGGGCTTCCTGTTCTTGTTGGTGTGAGAATAACAGGCTGATAATCTTTCTACCCAATAACACTTGTCGGGCCTATCCAAACAAACTCGCACTAGTGCCCAAAACTTGGTACGTCCAAACCATGGCACGCCCAACCCATCAGTCCAAGACCCTTATCTGCTGACTGACATAATTAGTGTGATTAGGGGACTGCAGTATCGAGGTGTGATTAATTGTCAACAAAGCAACAATATTTTGTCAAAAAGGAAATATTATTGCCAGACAGTTGCAGATCTTGAGAGGATTAATTAATCCTTAATAGCATCGGATTCCCAATAGTGCATTGGTTATTGTAAGTGTTCAAACACTCTTCACCAACCCTTCAAACATCATAAAATTGACCTCTTCTAAATCTCTCTCTTACAAACTCATAACCTCTTTTTCAGCTTCACAAAATCTTCCTGACTTAAATGCATTGCCAGAAACACAACTAGAAGTCTGGCATCCAACGTTTTCAAACATCCAGAATCAACCTCCTACAGTTGAAGATTCTGTTATATACAATTTTGCAAATGCAACAGTGATAGCTGAAGGACTCATTACTCCTCATAATGAAAGAATATTGGGTGAGCAATTTGACATGGACATAATAAGAGACTCTATGGCTTTAAGCATGCAAACTCCTACGGTTACCTCTATCATGGCACGGTCTTTCATTGCCAGAACAGTGGAAGTCCAGGGTCTATGTGACCAACTCACCTACCTTCAAGGGTTGCTTAATGAGGCCTATCGAAGGATGAGAGTCTTGAGAAAAGAGAACAGAGAATTACAAAGGATATTAGACTCTTATTCTAATAGTCTCCAGCCAAGGGTTGAGGCATTAGAAAAGCTTAGGGGCAAATCATTGAACAATATGAAAGAATTCTAAACGGCCTGCAGAGTCAACCTCCAGTTGATCCTTCTAGTTCAACCTGAAATGCTACTATTGAGTAGCAAAAATCTATAACCTGCTATATCTTGTATAAAATGTCTTTAATCAAATCATGGTTATTATATTTTTATTTGCATCAGGAATGCTAGCATATGGATCAGAACAAGTTATCCCTTTATCATTTTCTTAATAAAACTTGAATAGATGTAGAAAACATAATATAATGCACACAAATATAT
Source organism: Liquidambar formosana (assembly GCA_039720395.1). Taxonomy (NCBI): domain Eukaryota; kingdom Viridiplantae; phylum Streptophyta; class Magnoliopsida; order Saxifragales; family Altingiaceae; genus Liquidambar; species Liquidambar formosana. The sequence goes on from CM077831.1 coordinate 6,409,888, forward strand.
ATCAGGAAAATCATTGCATCTGAAATACATAATCAAATGAACTCTTTCTAAGAAAATAGAGTAAACAGAAATACATGGTATGATTTCTCTTTGAAAACTACACTTCTATTCTTTCATTTATTTATTTGGACAAAAATTATCGATCATAAAGAGCGAGAATCAACATTATTATCAGGAGCAGATTTAGGAGAAATATCAGCAATGGAGACGTGGTTATAATCGGAATCCTTTCATGAAAACAAAAATCTAGTATCCATTCGAATAGTGGGATGAGGAATATATAGTATAAAAGAAACATGAGAAACGGAAAAAGACGCCATAAATGAATCAAGAAATTCATTATTGTAGAGACGAGGATTTTTAAAGAAGAACAACTGTGATTTTATAGAGGAAACCTCAACGGTTATGAACAGTAGCCCGAACGACTAGAAATAGTGATCTCAATGATTATATATAAAGTGGTGTTAGTACTAACTGTGTGGAAATATCTCTGAACCGAGGATCCAGCTCGGGGCAGAAAGCTTAAACCGGAAACGATGACACGTGGCAAAGGCAATTCAGCCAGGCCAACTACAACGCACGTGATCCATCTCCCACGATCCAGTTCGGGCCAAAGAGTTAAACCACAATATTCGACACGTGGTTAATGCAACGCGGTAGGACCTGTTGCAAACCACGTGATCTCCCAGCTCGGGACTATACCCTCAGCTCGGGACACCTGTCCTATGACTCACACTACAATCCAGATCCCACTACAGTCCAAAACTGTCACAGCAGCTGTAATTCCTGACACAACGGTTACTAGGAATCATGGTTCCACCCCAACCACAATTAACAAACCATAGTCAGGCGATTATTGGTAAACCATGATCAGATCTGACCTAACCAAGGCAGTTACCTGACCTCACATGGTCAGTCCGTACAGGTGGGTATAAAAAGAATACGATACAGCCAAATGTGGTAAGCTACAGTACCCTAATTCTCTGAGATTCACCTTCTTCCTTACCTCATTCTCCCCAAATAGTTTCTGACTTGAGCTTTGGAGAGGGCACGGCCAAAACCCACCTTGGCCTACCCTCTGACCCTTTTCCAAGCTTGTGATTACAGGTCCAAGCGAGAGAGCAAGCTCCATCATCAACACGTAGTTCGGGGAGCAATTTTTACCCCGTACACTAACGTTTTTAAAAGCGTTGTTACTTATAAAATATTCAATATATAAGAAAAATATGTTAATTGGTATGGACATATCTATTACCAATAAGATGGTGAATTATCCCATAGGATCCTCAAAGAAAATAGCAACATGAGTAATGTCTACACTATATGGAATATCAAGACAATTTATAGGATCCACTAAATTATTATAACAAAAAATCGTTTCAATATATATATATATATTTATGGATGCTTGGTATAAATTTATAAAACGTCAATTCATATAAAAATACATACGTGACTAGTGTTTATCTAAAACACTTATTTTGTAGGTTTATTCTATAAACCTTTACTTATTTCTTCAGTGTCATTCCACTTCTGGTTGTTTAATATTGTATTACTCCACTTCTGATGGTTTGATATTTCATTGCTCCACTTGTAGTGGTTTAGTATGACATTAGTTCACTTCTAGTGGTTTGGTATTCCATTATTCTACTTCTGGTGGTTTGGTATGTCATTAATTCACTTTTGGTGGTTTGTACATACTAAAAGCTGACACAGTGAAGTTACCAGTCAATCTGAGAGAAGTTGACTGATGATAGAGGTGAAGTTGACAGTCAATTCGAAGTAAAACAAGAGCAGATTTTTGTGTGTTCTTCTATGCTAACTAAAGCAAAAGTTAAGGTGCACTAATTAATTTTCAACAAAATTTTGCCAATATCTAAAGAAATTGCATAACACATAATAGAGAAATATATTAATCAATTTAATTTGGTCATCATTGACCGTCACTTTATTCAATTAAATTGAGACATTATTCATTATTTCTAAAACTTCAGGTTTTGAAATTTGTCTCTTACTTCAAGAAGAGAAATATGACTAATAACTCCTTTCTTTTTAATAGAAAACTTCAGGTTTTTATATTTATCTCTTGCTTCACGGAGAGAATATATGAACAACTTTTCTCATATAAAATTTTGGGGATTCAAATTTGTTTCTTACTTCAGGAAGATAACATGTAAATAATAACTTTTCCTATAGAACTTCAAGTTTCCAAATCTTTCTCTTACTTCAGAAAGAGAAAATGAATCATCACTCCTTTTATTTATTTATAAAACTTCGGGTTTTATTTTTAAATCTTCTCTTACTTCAAGAAGAAAAGATGGATTCCTCCATTCAAGATATATAATTTAGAGTAAAACCCAATCTTTTTATCACTATGAAAATTAGCACCTTGATAAATAAAATTTATTACTATGAAAAATTAGTATGCTACTAATTCATCAACATAAGTGGTTTATCAAAAATATGGTTAGTATAGAATTTGATGAATATATATGTGTGTGTTAACTGTAGACACCCCATTTTCACTCCCATGAGATCATGATAGCATTTGGTTAGGTTTAGAAGCATTTAGGAGTCCCTAAGCTTTAAAGGATACTTTTGCCCTTTTAAGCCTTAAGAGAATAGGTCATCATTGCATGAATATTTTTGTCTCTTTGTTGAGTCCCATCACTTGCATTTAGTTTCTAGGATCATTTTGGATATGTGTGTCAAATTTGGTTCAATTCCAGATAGGTTTGGATAGCTAATTAAAACTTTTGCGACTTAAAGGGCAATTTCGTCTTTTATTTCGTATATTTTCCAATTGACTTCCAATTTTGTTCCCATTGACCTTAGAATGATGAAATGAGTCTAATTGAAGTGCCAATTTAATTTATTGATAGGTTTTGGATTGGTTCACCACATTACCCTATGGTTAATTGACATTTTTTTCGGGTAATCGCCTCATGAAAACCCAGCCACCTGACCGTGATCAAGGATTTTTGGTTCAGGAATATTCTAGGCTTATTCTACATTGAATCCTTGAAATTTTGGCTTTTGAATCACTCAAATCGGAGTTAAAATGAAGAATTTAAGTCCGTTTGAAGTTCGGAGTCCAAACCAAGTCAGGAATCCTTAAAACCGAGGAAACCTGAGTTCACTCTCGGATGACCGGTTCACCCAACCGGTCCAACCGGTTCACCCAACCGGTCACCCGAGAGCCCCGTCCTGATTTGTCTCTCTTTGCATTTTTTACAGAATAGGACTCTTTTACTCCGAATTTCTGCCTACCAAAGGACTTCTAAGCCCATTGGGAGGTGGTTTTGAGTTGTTTAACATTCATGGGATTTAATTACAGCCCTAGATTGGTTTTATGGTGAATTAATCCCGACCATTGGTTCATATGGTTGGTTGGTTATAAATAGAGGCTCATTCATCAGCATAAATGACTTTTGGCTTATTTGACACTTCATATTCATAAGAGAGAGAGGGACCACGAGTTTGCACACACCCATATCACTTGGAGGAGGCTTTCTACTGCAATTTTGAAGAGGAATTAGAAGGGAACCAAGCCAAAGAGAAGAAAAAACGCAGTGAAGACCTTTGCTTTGTTGTAAGTCTCCTTTGCATCCTTTTACGATTCCTTCTTCTTCTACTCCATTCTCTGCATAGTTATGGCTTAGTATTGAATTAGGAATCATATATACTCTATATTTTAGAGTGTATATGATTCAAATATGATGAGAATGCATGTTAGTGGATTAGGATTGTGAATTGTTTGCTGTTAGGATAGTTTCACTCTTAAGGATAGAAGTACGTTTTGCATAAAAAATCAATTAATGTGTTTAGGCTATTTTCTCTTCATGGTTCAATTATATGCATGATTTTAAGCATCTTTTGTATAGGACACTTGCTGTGTAGACCTCATCTTCATAAGTGTATGGATGATTATTCTTTTCGAGGATAATTATCATCCTTAGAGGGTGAGGTTGTGCATGGGTGCTTTCTGGAGTGTGTTTAAGTGCGCTGTGAGTTTATTTGCATTCTTAGGTATATATTTTACGTAGGATATGTTAAGAAATCATTCATACGGAGTGGTTTCCACGTAAAATTATCTCCAGATAGTTTTACTCAAGAAAGCTCGCTGTAAGGATGATTATTTCACATTCTTACATAAAATACTTACCTAAGGTATCATGTTAGATTTTCTTTTCATGTTTAGAATTGTCATATGATATTTTCATCATGATAGTTCATATTTAGCATGTTTTTGATAGTTTTGTGCATGTTAGGGTGTTTAGAGCATATAGGAGCATATTAGGATTTAGTTTCTCTTTTGATTTTTGTTATTTGCATGAGTTTTAGGTCATTATATGCATGTTTAGTATTCTGTCCAGATTTGAATTAGGTCTTCTAATGATGATTTGAGCATGAATATGGTTGATTTGAGCTTAATAATTGCCCTATAGAATACATAAGGTGATTAATTGGTGTTTTCTCGATGTTTCGAGATAATTTGCATATGGTAAGTGGTTCATGGTAAGTCTTGTGTGAGTTGTTCTCTTCTCCCCCTTGGGTTATTGTCTTTACTTTGAATTAGAAGTCTTAAGTTTCCAACTCTCTTAAAATTCTGTTTTACTTGGAGTTCTATTCTCTTTTGAATTCAAATCACTTTAGAAGTCTATTTGAGTTAGAATTCTATTCTTTCTCAAATACCTATTTTTTCTCAAACTATTTTTGGAAACTCCTAAGTTTTAAAACCTTTCTTAAGTTGGAAACTTAGGGTTTATAGTTCATTGTAAAGGGAGTAACCCCTTCTCAATCAAACTACGTGGACTTTGATCCTTACATCTTTGCATGTAAGGTACGTAAGCGCTCATTTGACGTTCAAATCCGCCATAGGATACTAAGTATCCTAGGTTTCTTTTTCTTTCTTTTTCTTTCTGTTTACTCATTGGTCCATCACATATATGCTAGAAGAGTATGATGGACCCATGCTTATATATTTATCCATCACATATTTGTTAATGGATAGGATGGATTTGTTTGCTCATTCATTTATCCATTACATATTTGCTAGTGGATAGGATGGACTTGTTTGCTCATTCTCTCTATCTCTTACTTGCTTTCCATATCTCTCATACTTGTTCATGGATGTTTACATGCTTTATGGATGTTTATTGCTTTATGGATGTTCATGGATGAATATGATTGGTTTATGGATGATTCTTTGCATATGCATGGTGACTAATTAGGAAGTGATTGAAATAACCCATATAAATTCAGAGACCCATTTTGGGGCGATGTGGATGCCTATAGGATGTTTCCTAGAACCTTCCCACATCGTAACTTAGTCTCCGAATCCTCTCTTGTTTTGATTAGACCTGCTTTTCCTTGATCGGAGTCATATGGTTTGTTTTCAAAGGTTTCCTTTTAAAACTATTTTCAAAGGTTTTCCTTTTTTTCCTTAAAAAATGAGGTGGCGACTCCTTGTTTGTTTTGTTTTTGTGAACCTTTTAAAAACCAGATTTTTATTAATTTAAATCTCTACAAGTTTTTTTAAAAGCAGGGTTCTTCCTTCCTCTTCCCGGATCGAAACCCGTGGTTCACAGTCTGGCGACTCCACTGGGGACTAGTGGACTAGACTCAAGGAATTTATATGGGCTAATTTAATTACTTAAATTAAAATCAATCACTTGCATACGCTTGAATGTGTGTTTACTTTATTGCATTGTGTGCGCAATTGCATTTGAATGATAGGTCGATGTATCCTTGCCTTTTCTGATTGGCTTAGCCTTGACCTCGGTTCCCTTCATTCTCGGGTGTCATGTTTGCGAAGCTATCAACTCCTCTTGCCACGTATCCTTGGGTTTTTACCCTTGGGTATATTAAATAAATCAACACGTACCACTTGACTCACGCAGCATCTCTCATGCCACACGCGATAGGTATATAGTTGATTCAAGCAAGTAGGGGACACTATCCTACCCTTTTTAGTGCATATAGTGGACTGTTTAGGACACATGGACTCGCCTAGCTTAAAGTCACCATGCTTGTGAAATGAATGCAGGTACAGAGTGGATGTGTGTTTGAATGTATGTGTGTATGGAATGAATGTATGTGTGGCATGAATGTGCATTGTGGGAATGAATGTGAATGGAATGAATGGCAATGCAATTCATGTCATGGTTCTTTGAGAAGATGATACAAAGCCCTCAATACAGTGATCCGGTTTCTTGCTCTTGAATGCGGTTGGAGATATGACTGAATGCTATATGGGTGGTTAATTTTAAGGGGTAACATGACTTTAAAATCAATCGACCTACATCCCTTTAGTATGACCTTCTTACCTAAAGCCCATTGGGCTCATAAGGATGAGAGGCCCAACTAAAGGAATGTTATTGGACCATTACCCGCCTGTTTAAATCAATTGTGGAGACTAAAGGCGCTTTGTGTCACTTTGTAACTAAGTATGGGTTATTTGGATGTAATAGAGTGCTGGCTTGGACTCGTGACTCTTCAGGCCGTTTGATCAAAGGAAGTACCGAACAAGACCTCGCCATGGATGATACTTTTGCATTGAATAACCCGGCTACACCTGAGGGGACATCTGTTTCTGGGACTCCTGCGGATCCACAAAGAATTGAGAGGTTATTGAATGATATACTTGGGAAGTTGGACGAGGTGTCAGTGAAGTCTGAAACTGCGATAAGAATAGCACAAGAGATCAACAACCGAACCCCTGTCCTCATCCACAATATTCCTACAGATCAGGCCATACCCGACACTCAAGTCCCCATTGTCCATAATCAATCCAACCCATCTGCCCAAGTTGGGGGCCAAGCCCAAAATCCACCGCCTCCACATACTCAATCATTGCCTCAAAATCCACCACCTTCACATACTCAACCTCCACTACAAAATATCCCCATTTATACCCAATCATCCACTTTCATCCCCACCACTGAAAACCCTCCTGTGAGTGATGACCAAAAGATGATGGCTGCAAGGATGTTGGCTTTGGAGAAAACTTTGAAGGGTATTCGCCGTGCTGATGATTTTGTGGATATCCACACTCTTTCTCTCTTCCATTAAGCGAGATTGCCGACTTCGTTCAAGATGCCAGAGTTACAGAAGTTTAATGGAACGAGTTGCCCTAAGACTCACTTGAAAATGTATGTCCGAGCAATGCAACCTCATGGTGCTTCCAAGGAGTTGATGGCTCAATTATTCCATGAATCACTTAGCACTTCCTCGCTGCATTGGTTTCTGAGTTTGGATAAGTCAAAGACTAGAACATGGGAAGACGTGTGCAAGGAATTCACCGATCACTACAAGTACAACACGGAGGTTGATGTGACAAGGAGAGACTTGGAGACTACCAAACAAGCGGCAAATGAATCTTTCTCTTCTTACATCACTAGGTGGAGAAAGAAAGCTTCTAAAATGTTCGATAGGCCTAATGAAGAAGAACAGATACGAATGGTAGTCAAGAACCTATTGCCTATATATCACAAGCACTTGTTCACTCATCACTTTCCCACTTTCAAAGCTCTGATCAGTTCTGGGACGCAAGTTGAAGATGCAATAACCGATGGCACTATCAAGGTTGAAGACCCCTCGAGGTTTCGTCAGATAGGGAATAATGGAAAAGAACCTGCTGAAGTGAATGCAATCGCTCCACAACAGCCATGGAACATTGGCAATAATTCTACTCCTCGTCAATTCTCTAATTTGTATGCACCATTGGACAAAGTTTGCATGGATGATTCTTTGCATATGCATGGTGACTAATTAGGAAGTAATTGAAATAGCCCATATAAATTCAGAGACCCATTTTGGGGCGATGTGGGTGCCTATAGGATGTTTCCTAGAACCTTCCCACATCGTAACTTAGTCTCTGAATCCTCTCTTGTTTTGATTAGACCTGCTTTTCCTTAATCAGAGTCATGTGGTTTGTTTTCAAAGGTTTCCTTTTAAAACTATTTTCAAAGGTTTTCCTTTTTTCCTTAAAAAATGAGGTGACGACTCCTTGTTTGTTTTGTTTTTGTGAACCTTTTAAAAACCAGATTTTTATTAATTTAAATCTCTAGAAGTCTTTTTAAAAGCAGGGTTCTTCCTTCTTCTTCCTGGATCGAAACCTGTGGTTCACATTAACTTACCACAACCAAATTGGTTAAGAGTATGCCAACTTACCACAATCAAATTGGTCAAGAAAGGAGATGGTGGTAGTATGATATTACTCACAAAATCCTTGAGCAATTCATGCTGATAACATGTTGTAAAACCAATAATTTAGAACAAGTTATCAGGAGAATAAATTTCTCATTCATCTTCTTTCATTTCCATTTGAATATGTGAACATTACATAAGGATTAACAAAACTCTTTGAGACACACTGTCTCTCAGTCACCTCCTTTTATTCTCTCCAAATTCTTCTTCTCTTCTTTCTCCCCTTCTGCTTTTATCTTTGTTTGCATTCAGTCCACTGGATTGTCACGACCCAAATTAATTAAGCCGTGATCAATAGTAATAAAACAAACTTTATTTTAATAAATCCTTTGATAAAACATGGATGACACGTGTCAAAATCTCAACTATTTTGAAAATTTTCTCCTTTTTTGGAGATAACGCATCCATAGATAGGACATACCATCATAAAACCTGTTATGAAAATCCATTCATAAAATTTTTCCTGTCATCCATGAAAGTGGTATCATCCCATGCATCGCATTCTGCGAATACACAACCTTAATTAAAATAAAATTAAATCCTAGAATTATATTATAAGTTCGTAGACCATTGGCCTAAAATAAAACTGAATTAATACATATTTTTTCTATGGAAATACATCAATAATTAACATAAGCAAATTCCAGTTAAGAGCATCCTCGTGTAAAATCATAACTCCGCCTGAAAATAATCTCTTAAAAACATTGAAATAGATAGGCGTGAGTTCGACAACTCAGTAGATACATCAATTAACCATGGAAATTAACCATAAAATCCATACATCTATATTCCATAGAATGTATAAAATAAGTCAAGTTCATTAATAAACATAATTTCTAATTTATGTTATCAAATACTCAAAGTTCTATTTCAAGATTTATTCCATAAATTATTTATATACATATTCTAAGCCCAAGAATACCAAATACTATGATAATATATACCATATTATCATGTCAATTGTTTAAACCTATGTAAATTGCACCTACCTCCATGAAACGTGTAGAAAAATGTAATCTTGATGTGAGAAAATGCAATATTCATGTTACGGGAATGTAGATCCAAGCCTAAGATGCACATGCAAGCTCCAAATCCAAGCTCTAACTCCATCTCTCACCACCGTCCCCTCTCTTTCTCTCTCCTATTCTCCCATCTCTCTTCCTCTCTCTCCCAAACACTCTAAAGACCAAAAAATGAATGTATGGGTCGGGGTTTATATAGAAAAGGGGGGCAAAAAGGTCATTTTAACCCTTTATTAAAACTATTCGCCAGCACTTTTAGACGGTTGAAAAATATTTTTAGCCGGCTGAAAGTGCCCAACACAAAACAATCCTCTCTGGAATTTTCAATCGGTTGACATGAACTTTCAACCGGCTGAAACATGTTTCAGCCATCTGAAATACACAGACAACTGAAAATAGACAGTTAGTCAAGCAACTCTCCATCAGCACAGACATCAGCCTTATTTTCATCCAAAACATTTAAGTAATCTTTTACTTTAAGTTTTTTAATGAAAATAAGCAAATAACCCCCCATTTGAATTCAAATAAAATATCAGAAAAATCAAATTCCCAATATATCAAAATCTCATTTCCAAGTTTTAGTATAAAATCCATCTCCCAACAGATTTTCTTAAAACAAACATGTATGGAACCTAATCCAAACATGCTAATAAATTTCTATAAAATCACCAATGTCTTATAATATTATAAACTCCCATTACCGCAAAAAATTATCCTTAAAAACAAGAATTTACGAAAATTCACTTTTCCTCAACACTTAACCAAATTTCAGTAACTTAAACCCTTAAGTTGCAAATAAGGCTAAATACACCCGAAAGATGCTCGATGCACAAAAACAAGCATCAAAACACATACATCATCATTATATACATTACTCAATCATGAAGTCATCCAACCAATCATAGGATTAACTATGTTAACCATAAATTAAACCCTTAATACCCTATTTAAAAATTACGAGTGTTACATGGATGGAATTACCTAACCCACTTATGAAGTGGTGTACCCATTCATCAAGAAGTAGGAGGGGGTGTGGACATCCACTCAATGTTTAATATTTATAACAACAAAGAAGAATAGGGTAACTCGTATATAATATTGCATATAATGACAGTCAATTGTCATGGTAGAAGCATCCATGCATTGAAAAGATGGGGACTATTGGAAAATGTGTAGCTGATTGGGAAAACTGGTTGGTTAGGGACTTAGGGATATAGTTATCCAAAAAAATAATTTTAAAGCTGGTTGGGCATTATTAGAAAATTGAGTGAAGTTTGAGGTTTTTGGCGTTGGTAGGATTTTCCTGAACAAATGCCCTTATTATTATTATTATTATTATTATTATTATGATTATTTAAAGAAACCTCAAACGCAGATAGATGCCGCAAGAGTGTAAAATGTATGCACCACAAAAAAAAAGTGTGAAATGTCACGTAACGTGGCACAATTTGATAGAGTGGCAGAGATCTGAGCCAGAGAAGATCAGTGCCTAACTTCGTTATGTCAAAATGATAGTGGTGAAACACCACCGTAGGGCAGTGGAGCGCACATGTGAAAGGGACATGCGGAAACTGGGTTGCGCTGGCTTTCATGGAAAAACTTACCACCAGGAGGAGGGAGAGGAGGGAGAGGAGGGCCAGAGAGCTTCTCTGAGGTCCCAAACTGATTAGACTCCTTAACTCCTCCATTCAACACTGCCCACCAGTCACCAGGTCTGTCTCTCTCTCTCTCAATCGTTGAGCTTTGCTTTTCCAGATTTCCCTATTTGGGATTTGAACTGGGAAATGGAAAGGGTGTTGGTATTATACCCACCACCTCCACCATTACCATCATGCTTTGATTTCACTTATGTGGTTTCTCTGTATTTTCTTTCTTACCTCTGAATGCACACTAAGATTTTCTGATTGATGTGCTTTTAAGAATTTTTCTTCTTCTTCATTTCGAACCGCATTTCTACAAAATCAAATATATGTGGGTCAATGTTAACACACAACATAATTAGGATCTATGCTTATTTTTCTCACTCTCCAAACAGAATCTGTTTGGGGAAGATATGGTTACATATTTATTGATCGGAATGAATTTTGCCAAATACGACTCTTCCAGAGAGAACCCCATACGAATATACGACATACCTGATAGAAAACCAGGCGACTAAGCGAGGTCGACGGCTGCAACGTTATGAAGGTGGCGAATCGATGCCGACGGGAAGCGACGCTGACAGGAAGTGAAGCCGGCGGCAGGGAGCTTTGATCTCAACTTCCCACAAGCAATGTTGCAGAGGTTTTTTGTTAGAAAATATGTGATTTTCTTTGAAACTTCAAAACTTTGGACCATACATGTGTGCGCAAGTACATAGCCCACCTCGATCCGGACGGGCAGGCTGTGTCATGATTTGGCTTGTGAGAGATTTGACGTGGCTCACACGTAGCTTTATGGGCTGATTTTATGAGTTTTATATTTTGGACCTTTATTAGGCCAAACTAATTTTAGTCATATTTTATTATAAATAGTGGTCTTATCCGGGGGCGGACCGGAGTTATCTCCAATGGGGTACTGTGCTATGATTCTGTCAAGTGGGAATTGGGAGCTAGCTCTGGAAAGCATTTTTTTTTCAAACATTACTTTTTGGTAATCATTTTCCAATTTAATACCAAAAAAAGGATATTGTTGTCAACTTATTACAAATTGACTGTAAATATGCTTTAAAATGATTACTATTTTCCTCTTTTTGGCATTATGTTGAGAAATGGTCATCAAATGGTAATATCTCTCCAAAAATAAAAAAGGAAAAAACTTGGTTGAGCCAGTGGGGGCACGTGCCCCCAAAGACCCTCGGCTCCACCACCAGTCGTCTTATCTACATGGATGATAGAGATATTCACATTATCTTCTCTATAATTTTATAAGAGCTTTATCTAGGTATTTTTATATATTGTTTTTGTGGGTAAATGATTGTGGACGGGTTCACCATACTCTTCTTGTGGACGTACCGATAGAAGAGGGAGCTGCAAGCTTTGGGGTTGTATCTTGGAGGTCTTATTGTCCGTCAACACCTATGCGTAGGGAGGCGATAGTTCCTCTAGGACAGCGTGATCTCACGCGCCTTCCCACAGGCCAGCTCTTCTTACTTTCTTTATTTTATTTTGATTAAATATTTCTTGGTCTGATTTTGTTAATTCAAATTGTGATTATTATAAGATTTATTCGTCATCAGTTTCATTGTAATTGTGATTTTTAGTTTGTGTTGTAAATTATATTTTTGTTCAATCTTAATAAATGTTTTGTATTGAATTTCACAAAATCCACAAATTTCCCCAACATTTTCCACAAGTCTGATGACTCTGATCCCAAGTCATAAACCAGTTGCTCATCCCAATTGACAGATCTGGTTTTTTCTCTCTATCTCTCCTTCTTCTCACTTCAGTAATGAAAAAAAGAGAGGTTCTTTTTGTTTATTTGTTTCGATTCACTTCAATAATGAATAAAATAGGTTCTTTTTGTTTCATTTTTTCCAATTTAAAGGTTCTTTTTGCTTCAATCATCCAAAAATCAGAGGTTGATGGTTGCAACATTTGAAGAAATTTGCAGAGAATCTCTGCGGAAATTAGAGATTATGCTGTCTCAAAACCACTGTTCTTGTCTCGATCTGTTTCATAGTGTTTCATACGAAGCACGACGACACAAACCAAAACTCTTCAAAACCCGATGAATCATCGAAACTTCATTTTCTAGTGCAGTTTTGTCTTGATACCTCGAGAAACCGAAACGTTTCGTGCATTTCGAGTGAAACAAAACGAAATTTCATACCTTGGGTTTTGGTGTTTATTCTCTTTATTCTGGATCTTTTGTATTTCATTGCAATCTCTGTGGTTTTGATGGAAAGAGGCTAGACTGTCTAGGATTTTTGTTTTTTGTTTTTTTTTTTTTTGGGGGGGGGGGGGGGGGGGGAAGAATTGGGTTATACAAATGTTATTAATAATTCGAATTCAGATAGCACCCTAACGGTTAATATTAAGAATTTCTTGGGGCGAGGTTGTGGGTTAACCACTAGGTCCTATCTGATTTTTGTTTTTGTTTTTGCCTTTTTTGTTTTTTGTTTTTTTTGTTTTTTTTGTTTTTTTTTTTTGTGAAAGAATTGGGTTATACAAATGTTATTAATAATTCAAAATCAAATAGGACCCTAACGGTTAATATTAAGAATTTCTTGGGGCGAGGTTGTGGGTTAACCACTAGGTCCTATCTGATTTTTGTTTTTGTTTTTGCCTTTTTTGTTTTTTGTTTTTTTTGTTTTTTTTGTTTTTTTTTTTTTTTTTTGTGAAAGAATTGGGTTATACAAATGTTATTAATAATTCAAAATCAAATAGGACCCTAACGGTTAATATTAAGAATTTCTTGGGGCGAGGCTGTGGGTTAACCGCTAGGTCCTATCTGATTTTTGTTTTTGTTTTTGCCTTTTTTGTTTTTTGTTTTTTTTGTTTTTTTGTTTTTTTTTTTTGTGAAAGAATTGGGTTATACAAATGTTATTAATAATTCAAAATCAAATAGGACCCTAACGGTTAATATTAAGAATTTCTTGGGGCGAGGCTGTGGGTTAACCGCTAGGTCCTATCTGATTTCTAATTATTGATAACATTTGTTTAACCCAACTCTTTCAAAAAAATAAATAAATAAAAGAAACAAAAATAGAAATCCTAGACAATCTCTTTCCACCAAAACCACAAAAATTGCAATGAAATGCAAAATATTCAGAAGAAAGAGAAGAAACACCTAAACCCATTTCCATCTATATATGTATCCATATTTTCCTCAATATGCAAAACCCTAACATGATGCAACCCTAACACAGTAGCTAAAGAGCATAAAAAACATAATCCCTCCATTACACGTTGCAATTTCTATGGTTTTGATGGAAAGAGACTTGACTGTCTAGGATTTTTATTTATTTTTTTATTTTGAAAGAATTAGGTTATACAAATGTTATTAATAATTCGAAATTAGATAGGACCCTAATAGTTAATATTAAGAACGCATGACATAGTTTATTGCTGTAATTGACCCATCTTACTAGTCCAATTTCTAATGATTGCAAGTTGACCAACCTAGAAATGATGGGAAATTAGTTTCTGTATATCATATATATATATATATATATATATATATATATATATATACCTCCTTATTACGAGGTTAACCTCATGCAACTTTGTGTGAGGTCATCCCTAAAAACTCTACATGTGACTTGTATTTTGTGAAACCAACCGTTGGATTAGATAGCCTTCTCATGTAGGCAATGCATGCCAAAAATCAAGTTGGACTAAATAACCATACAAGTCATTATTTTCATTTTGGACCCACTCATATGTATGTATGTATAGGGATTTCTTGACACATGCCCAAAGGTTAGTGCACGAGTTTATATGCATTTAAAGAATCAATAATGAAAATGTGAAAAATGTGAGAATGCATACAAAATGATGCAAATTGCATAGAAAAACATGAAGATGCATAGAAAATTGTGCAAATACATTTTTCTATGCAATGATTACTTCATTAAATACATTTTAATGTGGCACACCTTAAGAAAACCCTTAAGGGCAATCGTTAAGAAAACTCATATATATATATAATATATGTATGAAAGACAGCTCATTATAGTGTGTGCCCTTAGCGAAGGTTCTCAACCTATGACAAGAAGTTTTATGCTGTAGTGCAGACATTAAAGCTTTGAACTGAATAAAGAATTCATCCTTCATTTCGATCATGAAGTCTTAGGTACATTAATTGCTAGCTGGGTTGAATTTCCACAAGTTTATACCTTCATGCTGAAACATTAATATGGAATCAAAAACAAAGTGGTGGATGCCCTTAGTCGCCGAGTTCTATTACTTTCAATGATGAAAGTAGAAATCACTGGTTTTGAAATACTCAAGGACAATTATGAATTTTTCCCAGATTTTGGAGATATTTATCATTCCTTAAGAGATAAACAGACCCTGAAGTTGATGGTTTTATTCTTTCAAACGGGTACTTGATTATGGGCAACAAACTGCTTTTAAGTATGGGAAACACATGTGGGTGGTCTATCGGGCCATTTTGGGTGTGAAAAGACCATTGTTTTAAAAAACGCATTCTAAGTGCACCTGGGGTGTGTCTTGGAGTGTTTTGGGGGTAATACGCCTCAAGACGTAAAAAATTGGGCCGTGCACCAATGGGGCGTATGCCCTAGGCACGAGATGCACACCTTGGACCCAAAAGTCATGTTTTTTTGCACCCTACGTAGGAAACGTACACCTAACAAGATTCAATCTCTACTAAATACTAAACACCAAAACACTGCTTGTAAACAAAGGGGAGGAAGAAACTACAGCAACGAGAAAAGAGAAGAAGATGTCCACTTCAAATTGCAAACAAAAAAAAAATCAGAAAACAGAAAGAGGAGGAGAAGAGAGAAGACCCTCCAGAGAGAGATAGAGAGAGAGAGAGAGAGAAGAAGAAGAAGAGAATGGAGGAGAAGAGAGAAAAGACACACTTGAAGTCAACAAAGACGGTAGAGATATGAGGGTCACCAACAATATCAGGGTCGACAATGGTCGGCGAGATGAGGGTGATGACCGTCATCACACCTAAAGACCAACATAAAGCCTTCTCTTCTCTTTCTAAAAGGCAAAAGGTCCTTTTAGTCTAAAGGAGTACTAATCCCCTTTTTTGCTTTAGTTAACACGTGTTAGTGTTGTGACCAAAAAAAAATTTCCCCCCTTTTACGCACTGGGTTCCTTTTATTCGCTGAGTATCTCTTTAGTTTGTTCCTTATTTTTATAACCAACTCATTATTTACAGAGTACATTATATATAAAAATTATATATTTTTATGTATAAGATATAAAATTATATTTTAATGTTTTTTTATGATTAAAAAAAAGCTCGAAAAACCTACGTAGCTATGCCCCATGCCTCGGGCTCACATCTCACCCCATGGGAAGAGAAACACCCTGCCTCATGCCCACTCCTTTTAAAACATTGGACAAGACTATAGTGGAGGTAGAACGTACTTTTATTTGGCCTAGTTTGAAAAGAGATGTTGCCAAGATCATGAGCCAATGCCACACATCAATTGGCAAAGCAAAAGAAGCAGAATACTGGCCTTCACACTCCACTACCTATGCCGACTGCTAATGACAAGATGTGAGTAATGACTTCGTGCTAGGTGTTCCACGTACCTTCAAGAAACATGATTCTATTCGTGTGGTCGTGGACTGTTTCTCTAAAATGGCTCACTTCATTCGCTGTTCTAAAACCTCTTATATGTCCCATGTAGCGAAGCTATTCTTTAATGATATTGTCAATTTGTATAGTCTTCCCAAAACCATTGTGTCTGCCAATGGCAAGATGTGAGTATTGACTTCGTGCTAGGTCTTCCACGTAGCTTTAGGAAACATGATTCTATTCTTGTGGTTGTAGACCATTTCTCTAAAATGGCTCACTTCATTCCCTATTCTAAAACCTCTTAAGTGTCCATGTAGCAAAGCTATTCTTTAATGATATTGTCAATTTGTATGGTCTTCCCAAAACCATTGTGTCTGATAGGGATGTAAAATTCATGAGCTACTTTTGGAAAACCCTCTGGCACAAAATTAAAATCCTCCACCACCTATCATCCCCAAACAAATGCTTTAACTGAAGTTGTCAATAGAAGTTTAGGCAACCTTTTAAGAAGTTTGGTAGGTGAAAACAATTGGAATTGGGATGCCATTCTCGTCTTAGCCTAATTTGCATACAACACCTCAGTCAATAGGTCTATAAGCATGAGTCCATTTGAGATTGTGCATGGTTATAAACCTAGAAAGCCTTTAGATCTCCTCCCTATGTCTCCTCATGTTAGGATCTTTGAGTTAGCTAGGGCGTTTGCTCGCCATATTCAAGATTTACATCATGAGATTAGCAAGTGAATTCAAGCAAGCAATGAAAAATATCAAATACAAACTAACTCACGTAAGCTCTATATGGAACTTAATGTTGGAGACTACGTTAAAAATGATACGACTAAGTACTATACAAGTTAGACCTGAGCGGTTTCCTTCTAGAGCTGCCCAGAAGTTGTAAGCCCATAGTGCTTGTCCATTTAAAGTGTTAGCACAGGTTGGACCAAACACATATTATTGACCTACCATCTAACTATGGGATTAACTCTACTCTTAATATAAAGGATCTTGTTGCTTATAAGGTCCCGTTGTTATCCTTATAAGCATTTTCTCAACCCTCTCCAGCCCCAATTGCTGATATTATTCCTGCTCCACCACCCCTTGAATTTTATGAGCACAAAAAGAATATATTGATGCTATTTTGAGTGAGCAGATAATTTCTACTAGGATAGAGGACTTCAGTGTTTCTTGGTTCATTGGAGAGGTCACCTCGAGTCAGATTGTACATGGGTTACTAGGTATGAGCTACAATGGATCGATCTTGATTTGTGGGAGTCTTACCAGAGCCAATCAAAGTTGCACTCGATGGAGTTGAGTTTTTCCCACCCTAGGAGAGTTGGTGCGGACATTAGTCCACCTATTTTTCATGTTTACACGCGCCGATGTTGTCAGATGGCCCTATAGCTTAATGATTCAAGCCTAATCTAAAAGACCTCAGACATAAGCCAAGATAGATCAGCCCTTGCTTGGGAGCCAAGTTTTTTTTGTTACTATTTTTATTAGATCTTAGACCTTAGTTTATTTATCTTGTTGGTTACATTAATTTAGGCTCAAGTATTTCCATTTTAGGAATGTAGCCTCTATATAAAAGCATTAGCTTATTTTGAAGGAGAGTTTTGAGTGAATTGAGAACTTATTTTTACTTACTGTTTGGTGTCAGCTTCATCTTATTCTCTTTTCTTCTCTTTTTCTCAATTCCTGGCTTTATTTTTGTGTTGTGAATTGGAGTGCATTTCCTACGTCACTCTCTTAACAAACACATCCCTCATACACATAATCTCACTCTGTCGATTAATCTTCCCCATAGTCTCTATTTGCATTGTGAATTCCTTCTTGATCACCACTCCATCTTTAGCCTTTTCACCACCATCGTTGTCCCTTCCTCTAAGACAGCCTTGTCAGTGTCCTCACAGTGAAGTTTTGAACGCATCCTCTCTCTCTCTGTCTCTTAATGTTGGCATCATCACGGGCATCAGCATCATAAATGTCGTCAATGCTGGCAGGAACTCCAGTGAGGCCATGGGCATGTGGTGTATGAGGGTTTCAAGTTCTATGACTTAATATATACATGGGCATATGGGTTGCTTTAAGAATTGTTGTTTTCTCCCACTATCTCCATTTATGAAACATCATTTCTTCTTGAATTGGGGTTTTGTCACATTGGTTAGTCGAAGAATTGGGAGACCCTTATGCTTCTTCTCGGAAATGAAATATTTTTATTTTTATTTTTTAATAGATTTTTATTTTAGAATCTGTGACCACTAATTCGTGAGAGAAAGAAACCATGCGTAGATAGTATTATTAGGTGAGAGAGAGAAGGTCAGAGAGAGAGAGATGTAGTTAGAATTTCAGAATGTTGTAAGGAGAGAGAGGATGAGAGAGAGAATAATGGGTAGATAAGTTCTCTTTCAGGGCTCAAGGCACTTGTAATCAATAAGAAAGAGAGAGAGAGAGAGAGAGAGAGTAGGTTAGAGAGGGAACCAATCAGGCACTATGTGACATCCCTAATCCCTATACATCACAACCATGTCAGCACTTTGCCATGTGGTCAGCTGTATATCTTTCGCAAAACATTAAGCACAAAATTCAATAGAATGCTTAGAATATTTTTATCTTTGCATAGCTGAAATTTAGTAAAAAGCACCTTAAGCACCTCGCCATGTGGTCAATCATAAACAACTACATACTTGAAGTGCCACCTCGTGCTTGTGCTTGACACCTCATAAATGAAGTGTCAACTCGTGCTTGAAGCCTCAGAAGCGCCACCTTATGCTTGAAGCCTTATACTTAAAGTGCTATCTCATGAAGTGCCACCTCGTGCTTAACAACTCATACTTGGAAGTATCACCTCGTGCTTACAATACCTCTAGTGTGTGCTCCTTGTTCATAACTAGTGTACATCTTCTCCAAGACTAGTGTGTGCTCCTTGTTCATAACTAGTGTACATCTTGACACTTGACGCCTACCTGGGTATGTGACAAGACTAGGGAAGTGTTTATAATATCTTAGGACTTGATGTTGGTTTGGACAGTTGAGACGTCGCACTCATTACCTTAACTGCACTAGTGAAATGACTTGAGAGATTTTGGCTTGGTGGTTAGAGTGAGGGCTAACTAGGGCAGTTATAAACATTACCAAGGATGGAGCCAAACGCAATGAGGGTGGGCAGGTGCCCACCTGAAATTTTTTTTTTTTTTTTTTTTTGAATTTTTATCCCCTCAACTTTTATGAAATTGGAAAACCGCCTCACCTGAATTTTTTTTAAAATCCCTTTAATTTTTTCTTTCATACCCCTTTTCTTTTTCTTTTTCTTTTTTTTCTCTCCATATAAAAGCCCCAATCCCTCCTAGACACCTAGGCTTTTGATAAGGACAAATTGATCCGCTTTGCCCAGTTTTATCCAACTGAATTTGTTGGAAGAAAGCCTTTCAATATTTGGGAATCAATTGGATACTTATAATTTTTATATGCGTTCCAATAGTGATTTTCATATTTGAAGGGAATTAGTGATCTTGCTACAAAATTGGTTGAGACAAAAAAACACTATGTATATCCAGAAGTATACTTGCTCCTGACATTAGCATTGATCCTACCAGTTGCGATTGCCATTGTGGAAATAGCATTTTCTACAATGAAAATTATAAAGAATTGTTTGCATAACAAAATGAGAGATCAATTTATGAATGATAGCTTAGTTGTATTGAAAGAGTGGTATTTGATATTGTTTATATTGAAGCTATCATTCAATGCTTTCAAAAGATGGCGTCTCATTGAGGACAATTGTAGATGTATTGAATTGAAATAAGCTTTATCAATGGATTTTACATTTTTGGAATTTTTTCTTTCTCAAAATTACAAGATTAAGGAAAAAAAATGATTAAAGGTTCTTTGATTTTTTGAATTATGATAGAGGACTAATTACTAACCAAAATTCGCCTCACCTCATTTAAACTCCTGGCTCCGTCCCTGAACATTACCTTCTCCTTTGGTCTTTTGTAAGGAAATAGGGATCAAGTAACTTGGCTACACATGTCCAGAATCAGTATACATGCCAAAACCCAATTCATTCACCAAATTAGAAGGTGTTAAACTCCTATTGGACCTTGAAACCAACGAATAATATTGAGAAAATTAGGGAGAAGTTCACTATAAAGGATGTATGGAGGCATAAATTCATAGTAAAATCTTTTGCAGCCATAAGTCCACTTTTAAGTGAAACAATAGTATTTTTGAGTCAGTCTTAAGTGCATGAAGTCAATTATACCCTCAAGTTGTTAGTTTTTCTTTCAAACTTTAAAAATAGCATAACTTTCGATTTACAAATCGGTTTTTGAAAAAAATTATATTGTTGAAGCCTACTCATCGAGACCTTTGAGACAAGACCCATGACAAACATGAAATTATGTAAACAAACAAAACAGTTACACGGACAACATGTAATCCATGTAACTGTTTTTGTGTAGGTTCAATTACTCACACCAAATAGCTAGATATATTAAATGTAACCTATTAAATCAATAAAATTTATGTATTTGAAGCTACAAATAGTTAAATTAAAAATTTTGGCATCTAAATTTAAATATTTATGACTATATGTTATTGTTTTGAAAGTTAAAAAAATATCTCTTTTTACGCCTTTGGATTCCTTGGAAGGGAGACTTCTAGAACCTATTCTGCCACACCTAGCCTGTTTAAGTTCCCACCTTCACCACTTTCCTCATTTTGTCAACTTCTTTCCATGAGATCTAGTCCCATTTTCTCTTGAACTCATCCATGAAAGAAGATTTCACTTTACGGTCTGGTATGTGGTAGTTAATCTGTTATGTGGTATTGTGGCGACAAGATTGCAATTTTCTAGCCGAGAAACCAACATTTTTCCAACGAAGAAGGTGCTCAATCGTTGACGAGATGAGGGTTGATGGCATGGTGGTTCGTCATCATTACTCGTCCCAGATCTGGTGTGATGTTGCTGCTTGGACAATGAAACGGGAGCCAAGAGAGAGAAAAGGAGAGAGAGAGAGAGAGAGAGCAAGCTTCGTCAAATAAAGTTTCTTTCATATTGTTGGCTTTTTAAGGGTAATTTTGTCCATGGCAGATTCTTATAAACTTGAGGCTGCCTAAGTTCTTTTAATGGACTTACGGGTTCACAATTGCAATAATATGGACTTGCGGCCAAAGTCCCCAATAATATTTCACACCTGTCTAGAACATGTGTCAATCCTTCCTTGCTAAACCTACAAATCTCTAGCTTTATGATGACATGTGTCCATTTCAATACAAGTGTCAATCTCTTGCCCAAACCCTTGGCTTACATGTATTGGACTAGATTTTTGTCCAATCAACGTGAAACACATGTGAGACACATGTGGCAACGACATCAATCCTTGCTATTAGCCTTTTACTATAAATTGCTTTCATTCTTTAAAATGGAGAGGAGGGAAAAACTATTACAAGATCCTTGAAAATAACTCTCTAGTCATAGTACTTACAAAACCTTACCATACTACCTTATTTCTAAGAACCAACTATCAAACTACATTACATATACTGAGTCAGAAGTTTGAAATATGGCTCAGAACTTAAGTACTTGCTATTATCACTCTTTATAGGCATTTTCCACAGTTGCCTCACTCTTTCCCTCAAAAAGCAACTCTCTAATATCGTTCCAAGAATTACAAGACTTAGTATTCCAAAAAGACTATATTACTATTGTTTTACATTCACTTCTTGACAAGTACACCTCTGCACTGACAATCCTAATCATCATTGTCAGTACTAACTGACATTCGTCAGCATCATAATAGCAAGAACCCTACCTCTCCACACCTAACAAAAGAAAGAAAGAAAGACAAAACACAAAAATTACATGTGGCATCACAACAGGCAACCATGCCTCCGTTATATGTATATTATATAGATTATATAGATGGGTTACTGGTTGTATTTGTATGGTGTTTTATTTCTTTCTGCACTTCCTATTCGATGACCTCCTATATTGCCCAGTTGTTACTACTTATTCACGGTCATCATTTCTCATACATCAAATTAGGTAATGGGTATGATTTTTAGTAGAAGTGACGTTTGTTTTTCTTCATTTAATTTCTAGCAATAAAGAATAAGAACATTACAGGAGTTCACAAAGGACAGTACTGCCCATCACAAGTTGTTGGAAGCCCAATCAAAGAGGTAATTCACTCTATATCTATTTAATCATGGATTTTCATTTTTGTAAGTATGTTTTAATCATTACTCATATATGTGAAGCATGGGACCTCTTTTTTTCTTTTCTGTTTTTTTCCTGTATTAATTTTAATTTAACACTTATAATTGTGCTTTTTTGGTGAGGAGATCATTTATTCTATAACATTTCATTTTAAATGTATTGGCTAGCAGAAAAGGGACAATTAAGTTTATAAACTAGGGTTTGGGTTAGGTATGAGAGGGAGAGAAGAATATGATCAGGATAGGTTTAGGGTTTATTCAATTACCCTTCACCTTGTAAGATATTGTTTATATATGAGAAAGAAAAGTCAAAGTACAAAACTACCCTTGAGGAAATAAAAGAATAACAAAACTATAAAAATAATAACTCTAACACTCCCCCCCAAGCTGGACCATACAAATCAAACATGCCTAGCTTGGAAGATAAATGCTGGAATGATGTATGAACAAGAAGATTTGTGAGAATATCACCAAGCTGATCGCCCGAACGAACATATGGAGTAATAAGCTCCTTCCTGAGCAACTAGTCCCGAATGAAGTGACAATCCACTTCAATATGCTTGGTACGTTCATGAAAGACAGGATTATTAGCAATATAAATAGCAGCCTAATTATCAAAATACATCGACAGAAACATCAATACCAATGTCACGAAAGAGAGCTTGAACCCACAACATTTTAGAAACTGTATGAGCTATATCTCAATACTCAGGTTTAGCACTAGAACGAGTAGCAACATTATGCTTTTTACTCCTCCAAGTAACCAAATTCCCACAAATAAAGGTACAATAACTGAACATGGACTGCCGATCAGAACGAGAACCAGCCCAGTCGACATCACTAAAGCTAGTGAGAAGTAAAGGGTTTGTACAATAAGCCCCTACCAGGGTATACCCTTCAAATAACGGAGAATATGACACAACATCAAAATGAGGTTGTTGTGGAGCATGCATGTCCTGACTAACTACGCTAACAACACAAGTAATGTCAGGATGAGTAACAATAAGATAATTTAACTTTCCAACCAACCTATGATATCTACCAACATCAACAAACATATCACCTTGTTTACTATCAAGTTTTGCAGTAGATTCCATAGGTTTATCCATAGGACGTGAGCCTAAGAGACCTGTTTTAGACAAAAGGTCAATGACATACTACCGTTGTGAAAGGTAAATACCTCAAGAAGACCGAGGAACTTCAATCTCAAGAAAATACCGAAGGGCACCTAGTCCTTAGTATGGAACTACTAGCCTAATAACTCTTCAAATCGGCAATACTAGCTGAATCACTCCCAAAAATAATAATGTCATCAACATAAACAATCAAAACAATGGTGCCAATAGAGGAACAATGAACAAAGAATTAATTATTAGAGGTATAACACTAGAACCCATACTTTAGAACAACAACACTGAATCAATTGAACCAAGCTCGAGGAGACTGTTTCAAACCCCACAAGGCCTTCTTGAGTCGACATACAAGATGCACTTTCCCAGCAACAACATATCCTGGTGATTGATCTATATACACTTCCTCCTGAAGATCACCATGAAGGAATGCATTCTTGATATCAAGCTAATACAAAGGCCAAGATCGATTAACAACCACTGAGAGCAAGATACGAATAGAGTTTAGGCGAGCAACAAGAGAAAAGGTCAAAAGGTCTCCCAATAGTCAACACCATAAGTTTATGTATAACCTTTGGCAACCAATCGCACTTTAAGGTGTTCAATAGAACCATCAAAAAGATATTTAATAGTATAAACCCAACGACAACTCACTGTCTATTTTCCTAGAGGAAGGGGAGTTGGTTCTTGTGAAGGGCACTCATTTCTTCATCTATAGCTTCTTTCTAGTTAGAAAAAGATAGCGCTTGCTAATAGGATGAGGGAACATAAATAGAAGATAAAGGACAAACAAAAGACTACAAATAAGGTGAAAGATGATTATAAGATAAAAAATTAGCAATAGGATATTGTGTACGAGTCCTTTTACCTTGGCATAGAGGAATAGGTAAATCATTGGAACTCGAGGAAGAAGGAAGAAAAATAGGATCCTCAAATTGAGAAGCTGTAGGAATAGGGTCATAAGAAACAACATGCCTTTCTTGAGATTGTTGGTAGACCTGCAATGGAAGGTTAGAAGGTGCTAATGGAAGGTTAGAAGGTGCTAAGGAAACCAGAGAAGTGATCACAGGAGGAGACATAGGCATCGGAAGAGTAGGAGATGGAAAACAATGATCCCCCTCACAACAAGACATAAAGTCGAAAAATACTCAACTTGTGAGGAAAAGAATGAGGTAGACTAAAAAAAATGTGACATCAGTACTCACAAAATATCTACAAGAATCAAGACTGTAACAACAATAGCCTTTCTAAGTACAGGAGTACCCACATAAGACATTTTCAAGCCCGGGGAAATAATTTATCCTGACCCAAATCAAGCACATGAACAAAAGCAACATAATTGAACACCCGAGGAGTGAGGGAGAAAGAAGGATGATCTAGATATACAAGAGAAAGAGGGGACTTACGATTTAAAACAGTAGTAGACATTCTATTGATGAGATAATAGGCAATTAAAATGGCATCGCCACACAAATTTTTATCATATTGAACATTGAGGTGCAAGCAACATCAAATAAATGGTGGTGTTTCTGCTCAGCCACACCATTTTGCTAGAAAGTGTGAGAACAACTAGTCTAGTAAATAATGCCTCTATTAATGCAAAACAAATTCATAATAGTTTGGCTATACTCTAATGCATTATCAGATCGAAAAATCTTAATATACTTATTAAATTGAACAAGAATTTCATTATAAAATTGAAGAACAATGGGAGAAAATTTGGACCGTTCTTTCATTAGAAACAATCATGTCATTCGGGAATAATCATCAACAAAAATAAAAAATAAAATAACGAAAACCACTCAAAGTGGCAATTCGAGAAGGACGCTAAATATCCGTATGGACCAAAGCAAATGACTCTGACGATCATGGTTACTACTAGGAAAATAAATACAGTGGTGCTTTCCTAGCTAACATGCTCACACTCGAACTTAGACAAAAGACTTAATAAAGGAATAACTGTCTTTAGTTTGGCCAAAGATAGATGACCTGAGCAGAAGTGCCACTGAAGATGAGAAACTACAGCAGACAAAGCAGATGAACTGAGAGACAGGGATTCAATGGGATCCAAAAAGTATAGATTGTCGTTCTCATGCCCTGAACCAATCTTCTTGGTTTTGAGGTCTTGAAAAACACAAGAAGTAGGAATGCAAAGAATGTCACCCTATAAGGCTTTTATCAACTGACTAATAGAGTAAATTAAAAGAAAATTTAGGAACATAAATACTAAAAGATAAAAGAGAGAGTGTTGTTGGGATGGAGAACACCTTGTCCATGAATAGGCTGAGGAGCCATCAGCTCACACAACATTATGGTTAATAGGTGTTAAATCATAGAAACAAGGTGATAAACCAGATATATTTTTGTTAGCACAAGAATCAATGATCCATGAAGAGGGAGAAGCTGCTACACATGCAATATTACCTGAATAAGCTACGGTAGCAATAGAGGAGGAAGAAGGCTATATAGAACATGATTTAAAGTCTCATCCAAGATGGACAAGATCCGGTAAACTTGGTCTCATTCAAGGGCGAAACGATATCTATGAACAAATCAAGTATATAGCGGGGTTTTTTATTATTATTTAAATGAAGTCTTAACGATTTCCCGTTGATCAAAACATATACTTGATCATTGATATGTTATGTTCCTTTGTGTTATTTGGGGTTATTTTAGGTATTTAAAACCTAATTATATTGTATTTTCAAGTTATTATAGCGCGCTAGGGCTATTTTGATATTTTTTACCATATTATGTGTCACAAGTTATTTTCTTATTTAATGATTCCATTATGATTGTCCTATTTTTTCTAATTTTTCTATAAATTTTTTGAATTTTTTGAAACATTTTTTAATGCGTAAAGTTACATCTCACCTGAAACGCAAAAAGATGGACGAGATCGGGATGACCGAGACTGAAATGCAACGACAATCGAGACCGAGACTTTGAACCATGGTATAGAACGAAGTGCATTGCACAAGTGTTGGACTAGAAGCTCGCCAAGTTGAATATTGAACATCTTACGAGAACAAGAACTAGAAGAAGCAAATCCAATAGACGTGGGCTGTGACTGTACCATAGCCTGAGACTGTGCTACACCATTATTGAGTTGATTCACATAATTCGGCTTATCATATTTCTGAAAGCAATAAGGTTCAGTGTGATTTGTACCCCCACAATAATTACACCTCTTGTCACCATGTCTACTAGCACGGCCACTGCCATGAGAACCACCACAAAAATTACGGCCTCGATGGCCACCTTGGAATTTGGAAACCACCACAAAATCCTCCATGCCCTCTATTGTTAGAGACCAAGGCAGTAGTCTTTGAAGAAGGAACAGTGGAACCAGTCAAGGTAGAATGATGTCCTAGGGAAGAACGCAATAGCCAGGAATAGGCAGTAGCAGCTGTAGGCGAGGTCTCGCTTGCAAGGATTTGATCGTTAAATCCACAAAGATCAGGGTCCAAACCAGATAACAAGCTAGCAATCGTAAATTCTTCCATTGCTGCTTCTGCATATCTAAATCAATGGTAAAAAGCCTATGCTGCAATAATTGATCCCACAAATTCTTAAGCGTGCTATAATACTCAGCTAAAGGTTTCCCAAACTGGTAGTGAAAATTCTCATAGATCTCATAGACACGAGAAACATTACTTTGATGAGAAAATGAATCTGTAATTGAGTCTCAAATTTTATTGGAGGAGTCACAAAATTCAACTGTGGTAGCAATATGGGGTTCCATATTATGCCATAGTAATCCCATAACAATAGAGTCCTTACACATCCAATCTTCATAAGTTAGATCACTAGCACTAGGAGGATTGGCAGACAAATACTTCTACTTTCGTTGTCCACATAAATAAACTCTGATAGCATGTGCCCAAGCCAAGTAATTCAAACCATTCAACTTTTTTGAAGTGATAGATTCAGGCGAATCATTATTAACATTAAAAACTGAGAGTTTTTCTTCAGTCTTAGTGTTGGATTTCTCTTCTGCCACCTCAAAAACAAGGTTCAAAAAACAAAACCAGATCTGAAACTAAACCAATAGACCTTTAACCAGTCAAAGAAGCAATACCAGACTTGAGAAATAGAAAACCTCCCCAAACACTTGAGAAAGCCACAATAATATCAACAAGCTAATGGAAGGGCACACAAACAGCCCTCTTTACATAGCAAGATGAATCAAAGCAAGGCTACAGCCACCATACCAAAGCAGCTAGAGCAGAAAAACATCATAACGGAGGCCACAACTTCAAGAAATACACAGTCGACCCTTCAAACCACATAAAAAACCAAGCAACTTTGATCCAAACATCAAAACAACACCAAATCCACTCAAGAATTACCTAGTCAGCACCCATAGAGACTACCCCAAGCATCAAATTCGATCCAAAGTCCCGAAAACTAGAGTTTTAAAAATCGCACCAAAATATAGAAAAAATAGAAGAAAAATTCGAAAACTGTACTAAACGACCTTGGATTGCGATGAAACTTCACGAGAAATTTTCCTTAGGTGAGTTGACCAGATTGGGGAGATCAACTCACCTTGCTACGTCTGATGCTAACATTAACATCTACATTGATGATGTCAGCAAATCAGTTCCAATGGTCTCTTGCTTGCTCCTCTTCTATTATTCAGATTTGTCACGCAAGGATCAATTAGGATGCTCTGATACCAAGTTATGTTTATAAACTAGGGTTTGGGTTAGATATGAGAGAGAGAAAGAGAGAAGAAGGTGATCAAGAATGGTTTAGGGTTTATTCAATTACCCTTCACCTTCTAACATATTGTTTATATATAAGAAAGATAAATCAAAGTACAAAACTACCCTTGAGGAAATAAAAGAATAACAAAACTGTAAAAATAATAACTCTAATAGGGACTAATGTTTCCGCGTCTTTGGATGGCTTTGAAATTAAATATGGGATTTCTTAATGTGTGCCGTAAGAGCTCATGTTAAGATACCCATTTAATGAACCGATAATTGCAAGGGATGATCGACATTCAACAAAGGGAATGCTAAGTGTTATTGACAATGGGTCTTGAGGAATTTAGAGCGCTTAAATGAGGATCCTATTACCACCTGGACTTAGATGAGGCGAAGGTTGAAAGAGAAGTACCTTCTGCCTTACCATAGGAAGCATTTGCTTGAGTAGTGGCTTAATTTGAGGCAAGGGTTGATGAGTGTAGAGGACTATACTGCTTGCTTTGAGGGACTCATGGGGAGGTGTGAGATAGAGGAAAACCCTTGGCAATCATTGCTAAATACATTTATGGGTTGATGTTAGAAATCAAAAGGGAGGTCAATGACACAATGGATGATGCTTACAACATGGCTCAAGACTTAGAGAGATAACTTAAAGTTCCCAACCTTAGGTGTATTACTTCTCAGGGAGTTGCGTCAATCTTAGCTAACCCCTTTTTAGCCATGTGGACAGCCCCCGTCCCATGCATTTGCTTCTTTGGGTAGCGATAACCCTAATCAATGGTCTAGTATTGTAAAGCATAAGGAACTGATAGGGTCTAGCAATCATTAGAATGGGTCAATATTGAGTGCTTTCACTGTCTTAGTAACTTGAACGGGTAGCCCAATTGGTATAGGGCTTGCTTGGGATGAGTTGTAAACTCAAACATCTTGGGTTTGACTCCTCTTGGTGTTATTGCCTGGGCTTAACTGATAACAACTTTGGCTTTTAGGTTGGAAACTTACATGGTATTAGAACATGTTGTTCTTGGGCTTGTTTTGTCGTTTTGTTTGTGAGCCCGTCTTAGTCCCACATCATCTAAATATTGAATTTGACATGGCTTCATATACCTGTTTGGGCCTTCCACCTAATATCTTAAGCTTTTAGGTCGGAAACTTTAACATGTTAGGCCTACACGAAGTTTCACATCAACTAAATATTGAGTTTTATATGACTTTATCTACCTGTTTGAACCCTCCACCTAACAGCTTAGGCTATTAGGTTGGAAACTTAACACACAAGATGAAAATTTCTCAGTTTTTGTGTTTTGCCTGGTAACTTGATCTAAGCATATTTTCATCTGGGACATAATGGTTTAACTTTGATGATATTTTTGCAGATGGATTCTTTGGCATGTAAGCCAAATGGTAAAGCTGAAAATCACCAAATGGAGGACCTACAAGCTCATCCTTTATTATTAAAGCCTACAACCACAGAAATGCAAGGGGATGAATTTTGGCCACTTTCAGGAAAACCGTATTTTCATATTATTCTTACAAGATCACATGTTAAGCCCCTGTATCAAATGGTAATCTTTGACTTTGGTGACTGACGGTTCAAATTATTCAGCCAGATTGTATGATTTCCATCCAATCAGTATCATCTTTAATCCTTTGCAAGACAAAAGTAATAATTTGTTTGACAAGCACATTATTTGGTCACTATGGACAAAACCTATTTTTTATTATATAAATACCCACCCACATGCGAAGACAAACATTAGCCTTCAGCAGTAGAGGGCAATTGTTCTTTTGTATGCCCACTATTAGTAGGAGGGCTCCTTTAATAAAAAATCAGATCATCTTAAGCTTATCTGTTCAAGTTTTATTTGATTATATTAGGTGATTCCTGCCAAAATACATTCAGTCCTTCCTTCTGCTACGATCCCTGTGGTTCTCACTTATCGAGACAAGAACTGGGAGGCAGTTTATCATGGAGAACACCGGAGCCACAAAAGGTTTAATCACAGCTGGAAAACATTTGTCAACGACAACAATCTGAAAACTGGAGACGCATGTGTATTTGAACTCATGGAGTGTAACAGTAGGAATCTCAAGTTTAGAGTCCAAGTTCTCAGAGGTGACATCCCATCTAAATTGCTAGATAAGGTAAATGGTGAGAGTGTTAATTCTCCTATTGTTATTGAATAGGATATCTCAAATAAATAACTATTCCCATGATTTTTCATTTTCCTGTACAATATTAACTGGTGGGGAACTGATATGAATTAATTTTATGGAACTCCACCAGAACTTGATAATGGTTTCACAGATATATGTGCCTAGTTTTTTATTTTTCTCCAGTTGTTCATGTATAATGCATACTGTGCATGACTATATTCTTCTTATGTGTGCATCTATGTGCATGTACTGTCATATTATGCTTTGTATTACTAATTACTATTAAAAACATGGAAGGACTGTGTATGTGTGTATCTCAAAATCAAGCCTTCTAAATTACATGATCATTGGGTAAATATCCGAAACCTCCTGTGAGGTTTCTGAAATAGTACAAACCTCTGTGGAGGTTTTCTAAATATCGCTTACCTCCCCTTTCTGTTGATTGGCCTGCAAGTGAAACTCTTAACTAAAGGTGTGTGTGGAGCTATACACTCCTTGTGTGCAAAATGGTATTTATCATTTTATCAAGAGCTAGGGATTTTGGAGTAAAACAAAGGTATTTCAGATTTAATTGATGGGGTGGGCCATAATAAGTAGACAGATTACATTACTATTTCACTGTCATAAAACTTGTTAATTTTGGTTTCTCAAATCTCAAGCAAGGGGTGAACTGGTATATAAATCCCTTGAAGTCTTACCCTTTCTCCAAGGGAGCTGAGTGATCCTGTGTGTTGCCAATCCTCCCAAGAGGTGTGATCTGGGTCATGTGGCAGTTCAAGATTCATTTGCTACCTGAATTGTCGTAACTCTCAAATTAGGATTATTTATTAAATGAGACTCTCCAGGCCGTAAATGAGATAAGTTTCGATGTCCAACCACTTCCATGTCGAATGGGATTAGTGGAGTCTATATAATCCAATTTTCAAAATCATTCAATGTCAAGTCTAACTCAAATTTCAATCTCTACAATCTTTCAAGAATAATCTCTCTCTCTCTCTCTCTCTCTCTCAAATTAGAGGAGAATATATATCTATCTATATATTTGTATGTATGTAGCACTAAGTGACCCAAATAAGAGTTTCAAAGTGGCCCTCGACTCCAATTAACAAACAACTAGGCCAGTCCCCATTCTATCGTATACTGAGTAAAGCAACGTAACCCGTACTCATACTCAAACCATGCTCTAGGTTTATCCTGACATTATAACTTTAGGGGAAGTCATTGATATTTTGATAACCTCCCAAGGTCTTTGGTGTTTTCTCTAAACACCTTTTATAGAAATGAAACACCAAATAACTTTGTTTGAAGCTATATGTATATGTGTGTATATAATTCTTGTGTCTTCTCATTGGGTGCTCCTTCGAATGACACCTTTATCCACAAGTGTTTTTGTGGATAGGAGGGGTTCTTGCTATTGTGATGTTGATGTACATTAGCTATTACTGACAATGCTGAGTAGGACTGTTGGTATTGAGGTGTACTCGTCAAGAGGTGAATGTAAGTGGCTGTTTGGAAAACCCCGAAAACCTGGCTAGCTGAGATAAGTGTGGCAGTTCTTATTTCACTCTGTTTGGTAAAGTCTCTTTTTCCTGCTAATCACTTCAGTTTATTTCTGAAAACAATGCATAAACATAGTTTTTTTAATGTGAGTTGGTTTTT
The DNA here is from genome assembly GCA_039720395.1 of Liquidambar formosana. NCBI lineage: Eukaryota > Viridiplantae > Streptophyta > Magnoliopsida > Saxifragales > Altingiaceae > Liquidambar > Liquidambar formosana. The sequence goes on from CM077831.1 coordinate 6,442,206, forward strand.
TTTAAAAACCAGATAACACTTACGGACTGGACCTAGTCTGATCCAGTTTTTAAAGTTCCTAAACAAGCCCTTAAAACAACAGTAATATAGCCATTCTGAAATAGTAAGTCTTATAATTCATTGGAATGATAATAGAGAGTTGGATTTGAGAAAAAGAGTGAGGCAACTATGAAGAATGTCTATAAGGTGACACTAGCAAGTACTTAGGGTTTGTTTGGGAAATTTAAAAACTAGATCAAGACTAGGTATAGTCCATAATTGTTATCTGGTTTTTAATAAACCAACTCACCGTTGGTTTGAAAAAAATTGTGTTTATGCCTTGTTTTCAGAAAAAAATTGAACTGATTAGTTGGAAAAAGATACCAAACAGTGTGATATCAGAATTGGCCAGATTTTTCTTCAACTGGTAAGTTTTTCAGGTTTGCCAAACAGCCCCTTAAGTTCTGATCCATATTTCAAAGTTCAGACTTCTAACTTAGTATCTACTAATGTAGTTTCATAGTTGGTTTATGAAAATAACGTAATAGGGTAAGGTTTTGTAAGTGCTAGGACTTAGAGTTGTTTTCAATGATCTTGTAATAGATTTTTTTTTACTTATGGAGAATGAAGAGAAGACTAAGCAAGGATTAATATGGTTGTACATGTGTCTCCGTTGTTTTCAATCGATTGGACCAAAATCTAGTCCAATACATGTAAGCTAAGTGTTTGAGCGAGATATTAACACTTGTACTAAAATGGACACATGTCACCATAGAACTGGAGCCTTGTTAGTTTAGTAAGGAAGTCTTGACACATGTCCTAGATGAGAAGATATTCAGTGGAAGCTTGCCACCACGTCACCATGAGCCAAGTGGTGACAAGCTCCACTCATTGATCAACAACAAAGCAAGACATAGGATGTTAGGCCATGTCATTAAACCCACAGAAAAGGATGATGACGTTAAGGTTAATGGCGTCCGCCATGAGTGGCAAAACTCAAAATATGAATTCAAAATTTTTAAACAAAATCCTAGGTACAAACAAATCTAATTCCAAATCTGATCCAATGTCTCTCTCTCTCTCTCTCTCTCTCTCTCTCTCTCTCTCTCTCTCTCTTAAAAACTGGAGCTGTGTCTCTGTTCGGCATTGACCACCATTGTCAACAACTCTACAGCCCCTTCTCTCTCTGTTTCTCCCCCTTTGTCTCTCTCTGTCTCCCCCTTCCCTCCCTACTCTTCTTCATTTCGTACATTTTTTTTTTCTTCCAATGCCACTATTGCAAACATAGACGACCTTTTCGTATGTATAGATAGTGTTTGATAAAATACCTAAATGAAAAGGTAAGGTGTTTACTCTTCTCCAGTTCGCATGTACTTATATTAGGTTTGACAGTGCATATCTTTGCATCTAGCATAGTCATTATCTTAAAGCTTTACATCAAACACAATCAATGCATTTGAACTGGTTGTCAATGCCTCTAATGGTAGCTTCCAAAAAAAAAATAAATAAATAAACATGAAGAAAATGAAGAGGAGAGAGAGAAGGCCATGAGACACATATTGTCATTGGCAATGGTGGTTTACATTGGACTGGGACACAACTCCGGTTTGAGGAAGAAAGAGAGAGAAGAAAAGAGAAAGAGTGGACCAGATTTGTATTACCTGGATTTCTGTTCAAAATTTTCAAATCCCAGATTTGAATTATCCGGCTGATGAAGGAAAGCTGAGCTTGGCGTAGTCTTTAATTTAACAGCGTCATCCTTTGCTGCAGATTTGATGACGTGGCTTGACATCTGATGCCTTGCCTTGTTGTCACTCAATGAGTGGAGCTTGTCACCACGTGGCACATGTTGATGTGGTGGCAAGTTTCCACTGGATATCTTCTCGTCCTAGATAGGTGTGAAATATTATTGGAGGGTTTAACACCTCCCAAATGGTGGGCGAATTGGGTTTTGACACATGCTGATTCTTGATTCTAGACATGTATAGCCAAGTTACTTGCTCCCCATTTGATGTGAACAATACAGCTAATGACAGATTTTAACAAACAAAGAAGCTGTAGATTTCAGGACAGTAACCACAACAGAAGTATTTCACCAAAATGATAGTAACGAAGGCTTAACAATGCACACAGCAATACAAATTACAACAAAAACAGTAACCAATATTCACTCGATCAGCTCACAGATTAGGTTTTCTTCCAAATAAGAAAAAGTAGCTGGTTTGTACACTTCTCTGGCTGCTGTACAGCAAGAAGACATTGGCTGAATCAAGGCCTCTTGCGCGAAACGCAATAAGAGGTATTGGAAGGGACCGTGGAATCAATTCCTTGAAAGAAGACTCCCAATGCTTCGAATCTGAAGATCAGCAACCCATCAGCCCAGAACACCTCCGGTAGTACGAACAATGGCTGTTTGTTAGCCTCTCACGCGGACACACAGCGATAGAGGAACCTATCAGCGCCATAGCATTGACTCCTCAAAAGCCACACCTCCAAATCTTCAAATCTCAGCCAAATGGAGCACAAGAGCACAACAAGAGAGAATTTTGGAGCAAAACTGCGGTAGAACACAGCCCTCTTGCCTTTTATAAGCTGTTGGCCTGAAGATTCTTGGAGAAGCTTTGACAAAGTCAAAATTTGCACTTAACCCCATGAAGATTACGCATATTCACCTAACACCCCAAAAGTATGACTTCTACTACCAAAACAAATGGTTCAAGCAACTTTAAATAAAATAAAATAAAATGAAAAATCCAAAACTTCACAAACATCAAGCCCAAAATGACGAAAATACCGTTAAATAGTTGTTTTTTTTTTTTTTTTTTCCTTGGTGGGCATTCATCACCATTTCCCTACAGAGGATCAAGGCAAAAGGTAAGGTCTACAATTGCCTAGTTAGCCCTCACTCTAACCACCAAGCCAAAATCTCCCAAATTATTCTACTAGTGCAGACGTGCAATTAAGGCAATACAATGGGGTGTTTTAATTGCCTAAATCAACGTCAAGTCCTAAGCTACTTTAAGGACTTTCTTAGTCCTGTCATAGACTTGGACAGGCATCAAGCATTAGGCTGTATACTAGTTATGGACAAAAAGCACACACTAACCTTCAAAGGGGTAACCTCTCTTAGACAGGACTTCCTTGGTGCATTCTAAGTACCTTATCATGTCAATTGATGAAATGGGCATACTTGGGTTTTATGTGCATCTCAAGTGTTATCCTCAAATGGGATGGAAGAGATCTTAACCATTGGTTATAGATATGACCATTGTAGGAAGTGCTTTTATAAAAGAATAATGAATGGGAGTAATGCTCCATTATTAAAGGTAACTTGCTGTATCACTTTAGAAATATCTCTTTTATACATCATATTGCCCTTAGGAATATCTTCTTGAGACGTCTTGTGGCTTTAGGAATATCTTCTTAAGGCGTTTTATAAGTCAAGAATGTCTCCTTAAGATGTCTTATCGCCTTAGGAATATCTCCTTAAGGCATCTTGTTAGGTAGGAATATCTCCTTAAGATGTCTGATTGCCTTGGGAATGTCTCCTTAAGATGTTGTATTGTCCACGAATATCTCCTTAAGGCGTCTAGTCGCTCTAGGAATATCTCCTTAAAGTGTATGGTCACTTTAAGAATATCTCCTCAACACGTTTTGTTGTTTTGTAATGCCTTAAACATACATGTTGTAGTGATGGGGACATGGAACTAGCTCACAACTCTACTGCTTGAAGACCAAGAATTACCATATTTACTTAATTTTAATTTTATTTATAGAATTTATAAATTGTTGCCTTTTTAATTTTCATAAATTTAGGACCAAGTAATTACCATGATTGATGTTCTTGGGGTTTATATAAAGACTATATATCTCTTTAATAAATCAACCATGGATTAATAAAGAATTGAGTTTTTTTTTTTAAGGTGTGGTGTCGACTCCATACCCCCCAAGATGCCAATTCGGTTCAACTTCTTCCCAACTTCCTTCAAGCTTATTTCTTGTTTCTTTTATTTCCTTTTCTCTACTTCTTTTAGTGTTTTGTGATTTCATGTAGTTGTCTTGCATCAAATTTGGTATCAGAGCAAACTCCAATCCCATGCGTCACACAAGCAAATCTCTAACTTTTCTTCGCATCTCGCCATCTCTCTGTCGCAATAAAGTCGAACCCTAAACCCACTCTTTTTTGTCAACCAACACCATTGCGCCAACTCCACCCAATCAACCTCACCCCAATAAACTCACCCAGTTGACTCACACAAGGTTCGATTCCCATCCACATCAAACCATCCACCTTTACCATCACTATCACAAAGCACCCACCATTCCGCCATACCCATCTTCAACCCACAAACTTCCAATCGCACCATTCAACCCATACCCTCCACGTGGACCCTAATTGCAACAACCTCACGACACCTTCATTGCACCATGATCTCCATCTCACACCATCGACCCCAGAAACCACTGCCAACCTCAAAAACCACCATCGTAACCTTCAGCGTCGATCCCTCTAACATTTGCCATAGCAATCATCATCAACTCTCGAGAAGCAAACCCTTCTCTGTCTCAATCTTCATGGAAGTAACTGTCATGGGGGTAATTGCATCCATCTCTGTTGAATCTTCAAGCCAAGTGTTATCGTCGACCTCCACTGTTGACTCCATCACTAGCAAGCCACTATTGCTTGCATTAGCCAAACCTCGTTGAAGTCACAAGTCCATATCGTGAAGCAAGGAAGAGACTAACCATTTATACATTGCCTCTTGGTTTTAATAAAGTGGAATAAGGATTATTTGGATACGTGTGTTTTCTGTTCAGACTTGGAACTAAGATATCCTAAACTTGGATAAGAGTTTTCTGATTGTGGATTAAAGTTGTTATGTTCTTGATTTGGGCTATTTTGTCAATGGGCTGCACATAGAACCCAGAGCCACTCGGTTCAAACTCGACGGGGTTGAATTTCTCCCACCCCTGGAGAGTTGATGGGGATATGAACCTAGTCCATAGCTCTATTGCTTGAAGACCAAGATTTACCATATTTACTTAATTTTATTTATGGAATTTATAAAGGGTGGGTCTAAATCCACTCCCTTTATGCGTTATTTTCACACATCTTTCCTCATTTTTACTCATAGGGGGTGTGGATTTAGCAAAAAAGGCTATGGATTTAGACCCACCTTTTATAAATTGTTGCCTTTTTAGTTTCTATAAATTTAGGACCAAGTAATTACCATAAGTGATGTTCTTGGGGTCTATATAAAGACTCCATATCTCTTAAATAAATCAGCTATGGATTAATAAAGAATTGAGTTTTCTTTTTCTTTTTTTTTGTGTAGTGCCGACTTGATGTAGGACAAAGGCCTCAAATCTCACAATTCACAATATTAGCCAACACTCAATGATTAAGTAAGAAAGAAGTAGAAAAAGGAGCTAAAAGAAGCAAGAAGAAGCTGGGAGAGGGTTTGGAATCGGCACCAAACCTAAAACCTGAACCCTAGGAATCGGCACCTAGGAGGTGTTTGGAATCGACACCAAACAAGGTTTTCAAAACCCACAATTTTAATTCATGAAAAGATGATCAAAACACTCAAAAGTTCAGAGTTTTTTATAGACCCTAGTACAGCAATAAAAGTCAAATAAAATAACATAAAAATTAAAAATTAAAAAAAAAAAAAAAACAGGCTCCGCCACTCTTCTAGCCTTAGGGTATGCTGCCTGTCTACGGCTCTGCTACTCCTCAATTTTAGCCTTAGGGCTTTAGGGTATGCAGCTTTGTTGAATTTTGTTGCCCTTTTTTTGTGGAGCCCCTGTTTTGGACTTTGCATATACTGTCTGCATCATTCTTCCGGGGTGGGAGAAACTCGACCTCAAGTTTGGATGGAAGTAGAGGTATTGAACGCGACTTTTCCAGTGAAATAAATGTTTAGAATAAATCAGCCGCTTCAAAACTTGGTAAAAAATAACAGCTCCACAATGTGCAATATGGCAAAACTGGGATATGGCATGTAGCAGATATGGATCTCGGAACGACTCAAAGTTATCAACATCGATAAAATCGATCTTCTTTGTTTCAAGTAAAAAGTCTGGGGAAGTAATAGAATTCACTGTAGGAGTAGCTTTTAGAGGAGAAGCCACTTCAATCACACTCTCCAAAGATACTGAAATTGCCATATCTGAGGATGTCTCTTCTAACTTGCTCATATCAACCACAAGTTCATGCGATGCACTAGGAGATTGCTGTTTAGTAACACCAGCTATTTCCTCACAAATAGAAGCAATGATTGGAGCATAATCATCTAAAACAAATACAAATCCTAAGGATTTCGCTGCTTCCATGAGGTAGGGCTTCAATTTATCAACACAATTTGCGATGACCTTTTTGCCCAACTACCAAGATAGAGATTCAACATGCATGTCCTTTCTTACACTATCCAAGAGAAGCCACAGAAGCTCCTTTGAAATGCCATCACTTTCCTTTAAAACCATGGTCAAGATTATTTCCATGTTGGCCAATGTAGCATTAGGACAATGGAATTTAGCAACTGTTAGAAAATGCTAGAATATTTCAATAATCAATGCATCACACTCAAGATTCAACATCTTTAGACATAACCTGATCTTTGCAACATTCTCAAGAATGGAAAGAGATTTAAAATAGCAAATATTCTCAGGAGACAATGCGCTAAATGTTGTGACTATAAGTTGAAAAACTTCCTTCATTTGCTCATCATTGTAAGGGGGAGTTGGTGCAATGATTCTCAAAATCTCACAGATGCACAATGCAACTAAAGCTCTCACGTTAGTATCCAGATGTTTCAAAAGCTTAGGAGCTATCAGTGCACTCATTGCAGGTTGAAGTGCATCTTGCATTGACTGAGATGAGGTTTGCCATACTTTTGATAAGTTGTATGCAAGTCCATCAAGTAGACAGAGAAGTTCACCAATAGAATATATAGGAAATATAAGCCTTTTTCCCATATTCATAAGTCGCCTTTCGAGTAATTGTTTAGAAGAAATCATTTTTTTTATTTAAAAAAAAAATTCAAAATTAATTTTCTTTTTTTTTTGCTAATTTTTCTAATCAAGCACACTAGAATCAATTGATACAATTTTAAATAAGCAAAATTAAACTAACTAGAGAATAAGGAAATTGGAATACTGGATTAGAATAACCTAGTTCGAATGAGGATAACCCTGTTCATGATTTTGACCACTAGAATAGTCTATCCTCAGTTGGAATAGCCCGAATTGAATTAAGGATAATTCTATCCGAAATCAGAATAAGATACTCTTGAATTGGCATTTCTTGGATTAGAATAATCTGACTCGATAAGAGAATAACCCTATCCGAAATTTTGATCCCCCGGAAATCGGTTACTCCTATAACCAAGGCCAAATTTCTCAACCCATATAACATCAGGGCCTTCTAATGCTTCTCGAAGCATCAACGAGTGAAGATGAGAGAGAGAGAGAGAAGGCAGGGGCGGAGTCTTCACGGTAGGTCATCGGCGGCAAACGATCTCACCGAAAAAGGGTCGCTGACAAGGAGGGCTTTGCTGGAAAGAGTCACCGGCAGGGGTTCTTCTTTATGGCAAACTATCGCCAGTAAGGGGGGTCTCAACGGCAAAGATTCACCGGCAAAATCCTACAGCAAGGAGGGGTCGATGATGGCGAGGTTCCGACGGCAGGGGAGGCGTCGATAGAATTGGTTTGTATATAAATGAATAAAGAAATAAGAAAAGAAATGATGAAAAAGATAAGAAAAGAAGAATGAGAAAAATAGAGTGAACCATAGGGTTCCTTTTCTACTAGCATATTATTTATACTTCCTATATGCTACAATTACAAGAATACCCTTCAACTAAGTAGAAGTAATAAAGCATGAATAAAACACATAAAACATGACCAATATTCAACACTCTCCCTCAAGTTGGTGCAAAGATATCCTTCATGCCCAACTTGGCTAGCACATCATGAAACGCTTTGCTAGGTACTCCTTTGGTCCAAATATTAGCAAGCTGATCTTCAGTTCCCATATATGGAGTGCAAATCTCTCCAGAACTCAATTTCTCTTTGATAAAATGCCTGTGAACTTCAATATGCTTAGTTCGATCATGTTGAACTAGGTTATATGCAATATTGATAGCTGCCTTGTTATCACAATACAACCGCATAGGAACTTTGCATTCAAAACCTAATTCCTGTAGCAATATCTTTAACCAAAGTAACTCACACACCCCATGAGCCATGGATCTAAACTCAGCTTCTGCACTGAATCTAGCAACTACAGATTGTTTCTTACTCCGCCAAGTTACAAGATTTTCACCTACAAAAGTACAGTAACCGGAGGTGGATCTTCTATCAGTGATAAAGCCTACCCAATCTGCATCTGTATACGACTCTATTCTCGAATGATCATGTTTTGAGAACAATATCCCTTTTCTGGGAGCAGATTTCAAGTAGCGAAGGATCTGATAAACAACTTCCAAATTAGACTCACGAGGAAAATGCATGAATTGACTCACCACACTAACAGCATATGCAATATCTGGGCGAGTGTGAGACAAGTAAATCAAATTACCAACTAATCGTTGATATCTCCCCCTGTCAACCATAGCTCCCTCTATATCTTCACCCAGTCTCTGATTTTGTTCTATAGGAATATCACATGCTTTGCATCCAAGCATCCCTGTCTCTTTAAGAAGATCAAGAACATATTTCTTTTGGGAAATAAAAATACCTTTCTGAGATCTAGCAACTTCAATACCCAGAAAGTATTTTCAATTCCCAAAGTCCTTGATTTCAAACTCCTTGGCTAAGTCATGTTTCAATTTTTGTAGCTCCTCCACATCATCACCAGTTATCACAATATCATCAACATATACAATAAGGGTTGTGATCTTACCCTGAGTGGAATGACGAATGAATAAAGTGTGATTACCATGACTCTGCTTATATCCACACTTCAGCGTAACTCGAGTAAACCTTTCAAACCATGCTCTCGGAGATTGTTTCCACCTATATAAAGCTTTCTTTAACTTGCATACCTTACCAATCGTCAATGGATTCTCAAATCCAAAGGGAACATCCATATACACCTCTTCTTCCAAATCTCCATGAAGGAATGCATTCTTTACATCCAGTTGTTGGAGTGATCAACCCAAATTAGCAGTTAAGGATAACAAGACTCAAATGGAATTCATTTTTGCAACCAGAACAAATGTTTCTTGATAATCTATCCCATATGTCTGTGTATAGCCCTTTGCCACCAATCTTGCCTTGTATCTATCCACAAAACCATCTGCCCTATACTTCAGAGTGAACACCCACTTGCACCCTACTGTCTTCTTATCCTCTGGTAACTTCACCAAATCCCAAGTATGGTTCTTTTGAAGAACTCTCATGTCTTCATTCATTACTTCCCTCCATTTTTGGTCACTAAGTGCATCCTGTAAATCTTTTGAAACAGAAACTGAGGATAACTGAGAAGCAAAAGCACGATAGGATGGTGAGAGTTTTTCATATGAAACAAAGTTAGACAAAGGATGTTGAGTACAAGATCTAACTCCTTTACGAAAGGCAATAAGAACATCTATATTATCAATGGGAGTATCAAAAGCATTAAGGAGAGGATTAGAAACCCTATCACTAAACTTACCTGAGTCAGAAGAAGCCAGTTGACAAGTAGGAAGAAGAAGAGCCTTATCCTTCTGTCTCCTCGAGTATACTTGAATTTCCTTGATTGGTTTCCCTTGGTTCGTATTGATACAAGTAGGAGCAATTGTATCCATTGTAGGAAGCACTAAAAGAAAAGGAGACTGAGATTGAGACCAGGACTGCTCTTCACTAGTATTCTCCCCTCGAAGAGAAGTCTGAGGAGGAGAGAAATAAGCAGAAGACTCAAGAAAGGTGACATCCATAGAAACAAACCTTTTCCCAGATGGAGGGTGGTAACACTTATAACCTTTTTGGGTAGGAAAATACCCTAAAAACACACATCTGAAGGCACAAAGATCTAACTTACTCCTATCTCTACTTGGAATATGGACAAAACAGACACACCCAAAAACCCGGGGAGGAATTAAAAAAGGAGTTGAGGTAGGTGAGGAGTGAGGCAACACATCAATAGGTTTATGGAAGTTGAGAAGGCATTCTATTGATGAGATACGTAGCAGTGAGAACGGCATCCCCCCAGTGAGACTTAGGAACATGAGTGGAGAACATCAATGCCCTAGCCACTTCTAGGAGGTGACGATTCTTTCGCTCAGCAACCCCATTCTGTTAAGGAGTATCAGTACAGGAAGTTTGATGAACTATCCTATGCTCTTGGAAATATGAACCAAGGCCCCCATGAATATACTCACCATCATTGTCAGACCGAACAACCTTAATAGGATGATTAAATTGAGTCAACACCATTTTATGAAAATTTTGGAAACAAACAAAGACATCACTTTTCTGTTTCAACAAGTACACCCAAGTAGTACGGGACAAATCATCAATAAAAGAAATAAACAATCGATACCCAGATAAAGTAACAATATGAGAAGGCCCCAAACATCAGTATGAACAATAGCAAAAGGCTCAGAACTTTTATTATTACTGGACGGAAATGACACCCGATGGTGTTTAGCAAGTTCACACGTCTCACAATGAAATTTAAAGACTACCGAGAAAACAAAGAAGGAAACATCCTTTGCAATAACAGAAAAGAAGGATGCCCCAAACGCTTGTGTCAGAGCCAAATTCTCTCCACTGGGTCAATAAGATTCTCTGAATGATGGGCTTGTTGTAGGTGTTGCGGTTCTTCAAAATGATGATTCAGAAGATAAAGGCCTCCACTCTCCCTACCACTACTAATCGTCTTCCTCGTGACTAGGTCCTAAAAGACACAATGAGAAGGTAAAAAGGTCACACAACAATTAAGATCTTTAGTTATGCGACTAATGGAAAGTAAATTAGTAAAAAATTTTGGAACATGGAGAACAACAGAAGAAAGTGACAAAGTAGGTGTAACAGGGACGGAACCTTTGCCTACATAGAAGGTAAGGAACCATCAGTTACTCTAACTTTTTCCCTGCCTGAACAAGTTTGATAAGAAGTAAACAATGTAGGAGCACTAGTCATATGATCAGAAGCTCCTGAATCAATAATCCAATGTTTGGAAGACAAAGTACAGAATGCACCTATGGAAGTAGCAAGGTTACCTGAATGAGCAAAGGAAGTGGAAGCTGTTAGGATTATGCCCTAGAGCCAATCATAGAGATGATTGTTTAGGGATTAGGAACAATCATTTGATTTCATTTATGTATGTCACATTTATTATTGATTTAATAAAAGGGCTTATTCTATTATGTTTATGCATCATTTATATTTACATAATATGTCCATGGAGTTAGAGTTGAGAATATGGAATTACAAAGAGTTGTAATTTTGAGACTATAGATATATCTCTGTACTAAACTCCTAAAGCATTCCTAGTTGAAGGTTCACTATGATGGACAATAATGAACCATAGGACTAGCACTTGTTAGGCTGACTCTATAGGAGGATAGCTAGTCTCAAGCTATTTGTGTGGAGACACCACAACCAACAAGTGGGTGCCTATTGCGAGAATAGGTACACTGAATGTGACCAAAGATATGAGATAAACTGAATGGAGTTTTATCCTGCCTGTCAATCAGTTTCTCATTGTTATAGTGGTACAAGTAATCCTTAGACCTGAGACACCATAGTTGCCTTATGCATGTAGCTTTAGAAGTTTGATAACACTAAGTGCAGATCCTATTCAGGGGTCTGCAAAGGTGTTCATTGGCCCTACTGCTATGTGTGTGAAGGCATGTGAGTGATCAACAAGGGATCCATCACTCTCAGGAAAAAGAGAGAGAATGTCTCATATAGCATTCATAATATAACTCATTAAATCCATGGCCATGGTAGGATGAATATGAAAAGAGTTTCATGAGTTCATCTATGAGTTGATATCTATGAATGAGTATAAAGTAATTGAACTAGGGACTTGACAGACTTCCATGTCCTATTAGTTCAATTGGAGACATTGTGTTGAAGGAAGGATGCAATTGTAACCTATAAACTATAACAGAAGGGTTCTTTGTAAATGACTATTCACCTCATTAAGGACCACACCATGAGCCATATGCTAGGTGTTACTCATGGTTAGTAGAAGCCCTAATTGATATAAGTGAGTTATAATCAATTAGGGAATTGGAAGGAGTTCCAATTAGACCCTAAATGGAAAGAGTTCCATTGTGCACACCTCGTGCTATTCCTACTACTTAATGATGTGAACCCAATGGGTCACACACTGATCATGCAAGAAGGGCTTTAAAGTCTATGAGAGAAAGGGTTTTAGTGAATAAAGAATAGTTCTTTATAGGCCTATTTGTATTTGATACAAATAATAGGGGTTAATGTGCAATTAAATGTAATTACACATAACCCTATTAGGGTTTCTTCCCCATGGCCAACCCCCTTTAGTGGGCTGCCTATATAAGTCACACTTATGTATGACATGGCATAATAGGCTTGCACAATAAACCCTAGCCGTCCAGCCCTTTGGAGGCTCTCTTCTCTCTCTCTCTCTTCTCCACCTCTAGCAACAACAAGGAAGAAGAAAGAAAAGGCTTGAAGCTCTAGCTAGGTGTGGATACCGTTGGAGGCAGCACACTTGGGCTGCTCATTCACCGCTGTCCGGAGTAGAAGCTTGGAGCAAAACGGAGAAGAAAAAAAATCCTGTAAGTGTTCTAACCCTCTTCGTAGTTAGGGTTTGATTTTGTGTTATGCATAGTTAGATTCATGGGATTGGGAATCATGGGAAAAATTTTTTTATATTCCGCACTTCTATTTTTCCCTCTTGTTCGATTCCCAACAGAAGCACTGGGGTTGGATGTATCCATCTGTGACATAAGACGCCAGAATTGCTCAACTTCTTCCTGAGTTAGACTAAATGTGTCAGATAGTGGAGCTTGAGAACCAGATGAGGAAGTAACTATAGCCACAGAATCAGCAGCTGTAGTATGATGAGCTCGAGGTCTATTGGCATTCCTAAAGCGACCTCCTCTACCTCTAGAAGGACCCTGACCTGTGAGTCTCCAGCAAGTTTCCCTAGTATGCCCAGGTTGATTACAATGGTCACAGAACAATTTATCTTTCTCATCTAATCTAGAATCACCTGGTCTATTCCAGTCCCGTGGCTTCTAAACTCCACGACTCTCTCTAAGAAGTACCAACCATAGCAAATCTCTCTTGTGCTGTAGTACTCATCATAACACCTCGTTTACTCTCCTCTTGCTTCACATAGGCAAAAACCTCCCGAAGAGAGGGAAGTGTCTCCTTACCAAGAATCTGAATACGCATCTGATCATACTCATCTCTAAGACCAGCCAAAAACCTCATAATACACTCCTGCTCCACAAGTTGATGAAACTTCGAGGCATCTGCAGGACATACTTCCTAAAAATTTTGATAATGATCAAATTCTTGCCAAAGCCCATGTAGTGTGTGGAAATAAGTAGTCAAAGACTTATCATCCTGATGTGTATCATGGATCTTGCCTCTTAACTCAAAGAGTTGTGCAAGATTGCCCTTTTGGGAGTACATTTGCTCCACCGCATCCCATATCTCCTTTGTGGTTCGCATCAATAGATATCCATTACCAATTTCCTATGTCATCGAATTCAATAACCAAGACATAACAATAGAGTTCTCAGCATCCCACTTCTCATAAGAAGGATCATCCCATGGTGGTTATACAGTCTTTCCAGTGACATACCCCATCTTTCCTTTCCCAGTAAGGAAAAGTCTCGCTGACCGCATGCCCAGGCCAAATAATTAGTCCCATCTAACTTCGAAGTTGTGATTTGAAGAGTAGGGTTCTCAACATTCGTGCCAATTTGACCCATAACCTCCTTAGGTTGGGTTTGGTTGACTACACTAGACTCAGACATGCTAGAATAATCTCAGGCACAACCCAAACACGCTCCTAAACCACCAAACAGCACAAACACAGCACCAACAATGAAGTAGTAGGGGTCTAGATCAATTATCAAAGCATAAAATAAGAAATAAAGCTGTAGAACACATCACCACTAACTGGACAGCACAAAAACAGGGGTGCTGACCCACTTTTTGAAAACAAAACACATCTTAAACCCTTATACGAGGTTGCAAACCCCAATGGTAGACTTTTAGGGTCAATTTTGTAGCCCTCGTCCAACCCCAAGTGATAGATTGCATTCAAAGTGCCCCCAAAAACAGATCTGAAAATACACCTTATTTTTTACAAAAATCAAAGAAAAATCAAAAAACCATACCAAATCAACTCCGATTGGCATGAAACTTCATGGACATATTCTCCTTGAAGAGGCGACGAAGATGGGCAGATCAGCTTTGTGCTGACATCAGCGTCCGTACGACTGACATCAGCATCCGTACGGTTGACATCAGCGGGTTTTTTTTTTTTTTTTTTTTTCGTAGAGATTGATGCCTAGGATCGATGAAAGATGCTTTGATACCCAGTTGGTTTGTATATAAATGAATGAAGAAATAAGAAAAGAAGAGAAGAAGAATGAGAAAAATAGAGTGAACCATAGGGTTCCTTCTCTACTAGCATATTATTTATACTTCCTATATGCTACAATTACAAGAATACCCTTCAACTAAGTAGAAGTAATAAAGCATGAATAAAACACATAAAACATAACCAATATTCAACAGATAGCAGTTGTCGCCGGGAAAGGATCTTGCCGGAAAAACTCCCAACCCTTTTTTTTTTTTTTTTTTTTTTTTTTTTATCGCGATGGTTGAGGATGGCAGGGAAGCTCAATGGCAAGTCATCGCTAGCAAAGTGGGGTCGCTTCTGACGATGGTGGCCAACTATGGTTTAACGGTGGTGAGGCAGCTCGCCAATTCCTTCCTCTGTTTTTTTTTTTTGTTTTTTTTTTTTTTTTTTTTCTATCTGGTGGTCTGCGATTTGGGTTTTTGAGGGTTGGAATTGCAAGTTGCT
This sequence comes from Liquidambar formosana, assembly GCA_039720395.1. Lineage (NCBI taxonomy): Eukaryota > Viridiplantae > Streptophyta > Magnoliopsida > Saxifragales > Altingiaceae > Liquidambar > Liquidambar formosana. The sequence continues at coordinate 6,457,210 of CM077831.1, forward strand.
ATGGGTTTGGGGATTGGATCAGGTGGGTGGTCTTGGTGTGGGTTGATGGGGAAGGTAAGGGTTGTTTGTGATTTACGACGATTCTATGGGTTTGTGCTTTGTGCTGGTGCAGTGGCAAAAAAGGGGCTTTAATGGAGATGGTGGTTTGGGTTTGATGTGATGAAATAGTTCTTGGGTGATGGAAGGTTCGCGGCTGATTTGACTTTGTGTGGTTGAGACGATGGTGACCGACGATGATCTAGGGTTGGTGTTGTATGACTCTTTTTGATCTGGGCTGGTTGTTGCACGATGATGGAGGTAATGTGGGTTTTGGAAATGGGTAGGTGTTTACGGTGGTGGGGTGAGGGACTAGATTGAAGGTAGGGTGTGATTTGGGTATGGAGTTTTCACAGTGAGGGTGGCAGTGAGTACGTGGTTTTGTTGTTGATAGTGGGTGTGAGGTGCTCAACTGTGTACGATAGTGGCTGTTGGATGGCCTGTAGATGGCAGTGGGGTTGTGGCTGAGGCGTATTTCACAGAGAGAAGCAAACTTTGCAGACAACTTTACGGAGTCACGGAATCGAAATTTGCTCTGATACCAAGTTGATGCAGGACAAAGGCCTCAAATCTCACAATTCACAATATTAACCAGCACTCAATGATTAAGCAGGAAAGAAGTAGAAAAATGAGCTAAAAGAAGCTGGAAATAAGCAAGAAGAAGCTAGGGAGGGTACGGAATCGGCACCAAACCTAGAAGCTGGACCATAAGAGTCGGCACCTAGGGCCTAGGGGGTGTTTGGAATCAACACCAAACAAGGTTTTCAAAACCACAATTTTAATTCATGATAAGAGGATCAAAACACTCAAAGTTCAGAGTCTTTTAAAGACTCCAGTACAGCAATAAAAGTCAAATAAAAAAAAAAGTAGGGTCTACCACTCTTCTAGCCTTAGGGTATGCTGCCTGTCTGCGGCTCTGCTGCTCCTCAATTCCAGCCTTAGGGTTTTAGGGTATGTAGCTTTGTTGAATTTTGCTACCCTTGTTTTGTGGAGCCCCTGTTTTGGACTTTGCACGTGCTGTCCGCATCACGACTCCATTACCCCCCCCCCCCCCAAGTGCCAATTCTTAGGGGTTCAACTTCTTCTCAGCTTCTTTCAAGCTTCTTGTTTCTTTTCTTTTCTTTTCTTTTCTTCTCTTTTATTTTCTCTACTTAGTGTTTTGTGATTGTGTGGTTGTCCTGCATCATGTAGGCTCCAGACAGTTTGTTCTTCAGCAACTTGTTCGAAGACTAGCAGCTTATTCAAAGTCCAACAACGCATGAGGTGTTAAGCACAAAGTGGGACTTCAAGTAGGAGGTGTCAAGGATAAGGTGACACTTCATGCATGTAGTTGTGTATGTCCGGTCACATGGCAAGGTGCTCAACGTGCTTGTCACTAACTTTTAACCATGAAAAGATAAAAATATTCTAGAAATTCTGTGAAATTTCATGACGTGCTTAATGTGTTGCAAAAGATATATAACTAACCACATAACAAAGTGCTGACATGGTTGTAATGTATCAACAGTTTTAAACTAGCTTTTGGAGTGCACATGAGCAAAGCCAAGCTGAGTTCTGGCCGGTTCAAGCTCAGCTCATTTGAAACTTGGATCAAGCTAAAGCTCAACTCAAGTTCGGCTAGTTTGCTCTAGCTTCATTCTTTTTTGTCTAGCCTAGCCCCTGCTTATTCATAGGTGTACCCAAGCTTGTTTACTAGCATAATCCTACATTCATTAGTGTTTTAGGGTCACCAATTAAAACTGGTGAGTACGAAATGGTACAGAAGACAAATGCTTATTAGCTTCTTCATCAACCTCACTGGCAATATTTGTCTATGTATCCTGTCAAGCTTTTTCGTTGGAATTATTTTTGCCTCATTGTACAATCTCCATTGTGACAACTCCTCAAACCCTAGACCTAAGCTTTCCCCCAACCACCACCTCCATACCCAATAAAGACAGTATTCAAGTTCCTCAAAGTGTCAAGGACTTGAACCCAAGTCTGGGGTTTCACTACCTCCAAAATTTACTACAAAACCTGATTGCATCTTTGGTTTATAAGGTTAAGTTACTTTGATATTAGAGAAGCACAAACGCAGACATGCAACATGGTTATGACTTATGAGATGACATGGACATCTTGACATGTTAAATATCATAATCTAGAAAATGACATGGAGGTGGCATGATATTAAAAAAAAAAAATTATTGCTTATGTAGATTGTGTTATAGCATTAAATTCATCATTCAAAATACATCCTTTGTATCAGTTTTGGAGACCCTAGTTGAGTTGTTCATTGAGAAGGTAGGACAAAAAAGAAAAGTAAGAATAAGGAGGAGGAGGTAACAAGAGAGGTACCATGTTATAGATGAAGACAAAGGTGTTGTGTACTCGTGTCAAAGGCGGGGTCAGAGGAGTATCGTATCCGACGATGTGACGGTACCCCCAAGGAAGTGCTTCTTATGAGGTTCATGACTACCTGAACTATTTCTAAACTTAATTGAACAAAGTCTGGTGTTGCTTAAGCGTGGGTTGTTAATTTGTTATGCAATTGAATAGGCTAATTGTTGACCAAGTTGGAACGAGCTTGTTAATGAGTCAAGCACGATCTTGTCACAGGTATATCTCTACAAATCAAACTCATTGTTTCTTTATTTAATGTAATCTGATGTTCTCATCTTCCCACCCCCCCCCCCCCCAACCCAAATAAATTATAAAACGCACTCACAAGGAAAAGAGAACAGAAGAAAAAAATGTAGTTGTGAACTGATGCTACCTCCTTTTCCGTCTTTGGTTCATTATGACATTTGGATGTTTGAGTGAAGCATAGAAACTGGTTCTTTCGGCAACTGTTGTATTGCTTTTATAACTCAACCTTGAGAACTGTGACCTGTTTCACTAGTTTTCATGAAGCGAGTATATTTGGTATTAACAACACTTGCACGTACAAATGAACAGAACATTTGAGCATTTATTTCTTGTATTTGACTTCCCCTGTTTCTATAAGCTTAGCAGCATGTTCACAATGGATGATGGGTGGCTGATTTACATGATAACCAAGTATGATATCTGCAAGACTAAATGGAAGTTTCGTCAACGTGGATCATCAGTTGTGAGAAGATCAAATCTTGTAGCCTCTTAAAATTTTAGTTGTCAGGAGGGGGGTGTTGGTGCTACAAATATATGGGTTTTTAAGAAAGAGAGGACAATACTTGATGAGTACTGTGGATTAAGTTACAGAACTCCATGATACATTTTGGAGGATATAGTCCTTAATCAAGCAACCAAGTTCGCTGTCAGTTTGATATAGATTGAAACCCTTTGCTTCAAAAGAATATGTTGTCAATAAGGGTTTGATTGTATTTTTGGCTGCATCTTTGGCTTATGACGTGTTGTTTTGCTGCATGTTGGCTAAGTATAAATTATTTTCTTTGGGCTTTGTGTTCCAACCCGCTGATTCCAGCATATGAAGTAAGATCATTCACTTTTGACCAACTTGAGCCGAGCTTATCTTGGTATTCTTCATGTATTTATTGGGTTAATCCTTTCAATCCATATGGGACAGGTAAGTTTTATAAACCATACACTTGGATTTTTAAGTTTACCTTGGTTTCTGTATGTATGCGCACACATGGCTTTTTTGTTTCTTGTTTTCGTGGTAGACAATCTACTTCGTTGAAAATACTACTCAACTATTAATGGTACTAAAGTGAGACGATGGGCATTCGATCTGTCCAGGTAGAATTCATGTGATGAAGTCCTGTGCTATTGGCCTATGCATGCTGTGCTGAAAAGAGTAATTAACATAATTTATGTATGTATAGTCTTTTTATTACTTGGTGCACCTGATATTAACTAATATAAGATGCATTCCAAAATTTTACCTAATGATTTATATTTTACAAATTTAACCGTTGGGCTAGGTTATATAGCTTTTTCATGTAGGTGATTCATGCTGAAAATCAAGTTGATTCAATATTGATTGCTATTGGATATAAAACTTACTTTTTTTAATCATTAACAATTGCTTATTATGGACATTTTGGATGAAGTAGCTCATAATTTCGGATGAACGTGATTTTTGGCATGGATCACCTGTATATGAAGCAAATCTAATCTAATGGTTGCTTTCACAAAATACAAATAATTATGTAAAGTTTTAGAGTGCACCTAAAATAGGAATATATATATATATATAGGATGGTAGTCAGGTAAGGATGTGTTGATACAAATTATATTAGTATCCGAATTTGGGGTTGTACCCCGTGCATTAGTGGGTTTTAGGGTACATTAGGCCAATGCATAGGGTACAACCCTCCAATGCATTTGTTGATATAACTTCAACATGTCCCTACCTGACTAAGATTATATATATAGAGAGGATGATGATTAGGTGAGCACATACTGATTTAACTTATATCAATATCCGTATTGGGGGTTGTATATCATGCATTATGCATTATGCATTATGCATTAGTAGGTTACAAGGTGTATATCTATATATATATATATTTGGCTTTTTAAGATTTTTTAAATTTATATTCCTGGTTGCAGAGGAATAAGTATCTCCATTGTGTCTCATTCTATCAACTGTCATTTTTTCTTCCTCTTTTTTTGTTTTATTTTATTTTATTTTTTTGATACACTGAATAACATACAATTCAACACTCTATTCCAGAGGATAATCGCCCGATTTGCCCGAACCACCCTCAAAAAAATAAAAAATAACTCCCACCAAAAATCTCCCAATTTTTCCCTCAGAAAGGGTGAGATGGCAGCTAGGCTGTAAGGCCGGTGGTCTTTGAACTGGTTTCGATATTTTGTTCTCACTGAAATTCTAAAATGTTACCAAAAGATTTTGGAAAATTAAGTTGCCATGAAGAAAGAAAGAAATGTTAGCTAAGAGGATTGTGTCCGGTTTCGGTTCCTTTCAAAGTGGTCATATGCGAGCCTGGTCCGTAGGAAAAGCAACGTACTAGCAAGTAGGCCCAAGAGAGAAATACATCCCCACCAAACAAATGTCTGAAAATAGCAGTTCCTACCCATGCACACCGATGCTTCCCCCATGAAGGCCTCTTGGTTAGAGCTTCCTGCATTGGCATCATAGACTAGGGCTGCGAGAAGGCCATAGAGGAGGGAGCCAATGGGGATGTTGGTGATGAGGATGTTGTGGTTGACGCCGGCGCTGTTTGGCCCAAATAGCTCTGATGTGACTGACACAGCTGCCGAAAATACAAACCCGGAGCTAAGCCCGATCAAGCCTGTTCCAGCACGCAACACTGCCTCGGTGCCTGATGCAGCTAGCAAAAAGAAGGCAATTGGTGTTGGCACAAGTGCAACCGCCAGCCACCCTGTCCTCGCAAAGTACACCTTGCTGCATTAGTAAAAATGTAATTATTTTCCAGTTAATTAAAAGAGTTGGTGCATTAGGGTTTGGTACAAATAGTTGCTCCTATATACTTACTCACGGAGGAAGTCTGGGGCAGCCGAAAGCAAACGACCAAAGAAGGAGCACGATGAATAGAGCGTAACCATTGCATTAGTCTGCGAGCTGTAACCAAGTGATTGCGAAATCTGCCCTAGGTTGTTACTATAAACCAGCCCAATTGTTCCCCCACAGAAATATGCCACGTAGTATAGCCAGAAATCCCACCGTCGCACAAGCATCCGAGCTGGGTGTTCCTCACCCAGCACCATTAACCGATCCTTCTCCCACACGTTCTCACAACATCCAACCTTCTCCCTGCTGCTCACACAGTATGGAATAATGCCACCGCTCAAGATGCCGTTGTTGGCGCTTGTAGCCTCATGACTTCCAATGAGTTCTTTATGAAGCTCGAGATCATCGACGTCGACCAGATTGAAAGTCGAGCCTTGAAGATGGAAGCTTGAGTGAATGGTTCGACGTGCCCAATCCCGAGCATAGACAATGCCTGGCATAGACAAGGGGAGAACTAGTAGAAGAATGGCCCCGCCAAGGAGGATACGAGCTGTTGATGCATGAGAAGACGCTGAGTTGAGGAGGAGGAGATATAAGCCGGTGCCGACGGCTAAGAGATTGAGAAGGAGAAAAATGAGGGAATCACGGCGAACCGCATCAGTGGGAAGGCTCAGGCTGTGTGGAGGGGGCTGGCGGAGGACTGGGACGAGTGCAACAGCCGACGTGAAAAGAGGAACAAGGGCATTTAGGAAGAGATATAGGTTGTCATCGTTGGGGTTTATTGCGTTGGCAATGAGGGTGTAAAGCGCTGCGCTCACACCGTTGAAACTGATGGTGAGTGACAATGCGAGTGCCCGATTGGTTGGGAAATTTCGAATGCACAACACGTAACATACGGTGTTGAACCAGCAGATGCTACACCCAGCCAGCAAACAAAGAGGAAATACCTGCCAAACAATTCAGAGGAAACAAAGAAATATGTGATGAAAATCCGTATAGTGGAAATAGGGATCCCTCTATATATATTTCAATCAAGAAAAACACTACTCAGAGAGATATACTAGCTAGTAGCGTGACAAGCTCAGGATAGTGAATGGACTGGTATACAGTGGAACCAAACAGTTCATTAATGAATAGTGGACGGGAATGGAAGGTGGTTTTGGCAGAGATTTTCAAGTACAGTCTTGTCTTGGGGCACGTACGGATTCAATCCAATTATCGAGGACAAAATTTGTAGGCAACACCTAACTTTCTTTCCCTTTTGTTTTTTTTTCTTCCCAGCTGATCAGTCATACAAGCAACTGTTAAACATGAAAGGGGGTTAAGATTGGGGTAGCTACCCTTCCACTTCCCACCTCTACCCCCACCGGCAAACACACTCACATGTAATCATTCCCATATTTTTAAGTGGAGTGCTAAATTGCCAATTCTTCCCCCACCTACCTTTTTCAGTATATATATATATATATATATATATAGTATAGCCCTATACCCTATCCCCCAGGATTGGACCCCCCACAACCAAAAAATACCAATCCTATCAATGGTTATTTTTATTTTTTATAGAATAAAAAAGGGGCTCCTTCCCGTATACACCAAAGTATTGGGCCAGCCATTTAATGAATCTCCCAAAGGTTGTAAAACTCTTACTATGATTTTAGGGCATCTGATTTCAATGGGATTCGAAAGATGGCAACAGAATCTGAGAATGCTTTAAAAATAAAAATGTGTGTGTGTATATATATATATTAGATATAATAAGCATACGGTATACAAATGGTGAAGTCAGATTTCAATCATTCATGACAGAGTGTTGAACATTTTAATGCAGTTGATCCATCTAATGGGCACGTACTGCCGGTGGATCAGATCCTTTATAACACGGGCATGGCTGCTACCAAAAAAAATGACAGAGACATGGCTTGATAAATATATAAGAATATATGTTAGGTGTGATTCCAGAGAGGACTTTTTTGTTTTTTTTTTTTTGTTTTTTTTTTAATTTTTAATTAGGAGTTCCAGATATTCTAACTAATTTCTCTAGACACATGCATCAAATAATTATAGAACAAAATTCATAAAAAATAACCTTAAAAAAAAGTAATGAGAATTGAACTCAAGACCTCTTACTTAATAAGAGACTCTTGGACCAACCTATCCATCCTTTAAAGCCTAACTTATATGTACTGCCCTAACTGTACTTATACCCCTGAAACTAGAAAGCCTAACCGTACATGTACTAACTTTATATGTAATGTCCTAACCGTACATGTACCCCTTATCTAAAGGGGTGACATAGACTTTATACCAATCCTAGAAAAAATAAATAAATGAAACAGAGACTTTAATGTGCAAGAGGCTATTACGTTAAGTAACAAGCTACATGGAGGCTTGGTATGTGTCTTGTGGGTCCACACTCATGATGATGATGATGACTGTGTATGTGTGTGTTTTCAGTTTTAACAACGTATGTGTAACAAACTAATAATCCTTCCCCCACCCCCAAAAAAATAATAAATAAATGAAAACTAATTAATCATCACCTTAATTCCTAAGTAAGAAACAAAAAAGAAAGCAACATTTATCTTGGGGTTGTGGTAAAGGAAAGAGAAATTCACTAATTAATGAATTTCACCAGTTTTCCCCATGTAATAAGGAAACTAAAGAAAGAGTGAAAACTAATAAAGAAAACAGAAGCACCCACTCTTTAAAAAGTAGAGATTAGAAACATTTCAAACATCAATAAAACCTAACCTCTTGAATCCATCATATTATCACAAAAGATTTAGGAATCAAAACAACCATTTTGTGCCTGATTTTCTCACAGTTTCCATGACCGGCAAATAAACTCCCATTTTAATAATGAGCTGAGAGAAAAATAAAAATAAAAATTAAAGGAACAAGAAAGAGAGAGGGAGAGAGAGTGACCAGGACATAAGGCAAGGAGATGAGTTTCTGAATAACGAGCCATTGTAGACCATAACCAAAGAGACCCATGAAGGCAGCCATGAACATGACGACCCACAAAGGGAAATAGAGGAGCGAAACACCGGAACACCAGCCAAAGGCCTTTCCCATATCGGAGGCGACGGAGAGGTAGTTGAGCTGAACCTGTGATATCCCAAGTACCGATTTGAGATCCGATGAGTAGGAGGAGAAGTCGAAGTTCGTCCCGGTAAACGCTTGAATCCATGTCGTCGCCACCAATATCATCCATTTTCTAGACTGCCCCACCATACTTAAAAAAATTCCTTTTTTATCTTCTAGCTAGGAGAACTAACAGAGAAAGAGAAATGGAGAGAATCTCCATCGAACGAGATTGTCGTCCTCATATTTCTGTGGTTGGAGGCCGGTGTACCACATTTCTGTGCGTAATTGGCTGTTGTTTATTAGTTATGCGTATATGTCACAAAACAAAAATGGGAGAGGGAGTTAGTGAGAGTGAGATTGGATCTCACCCGCCGGGTCGCCAACCTATGATATATGTACGGGTTTGCCTGAGGACCGGAGGGTGTGATATTTTTTAAATTAGTTTCCTAATTATATGTGGATAAAACTACTACCTCCAATTCTAAATTTAAATGACCCATCACATTCTACTTTATACTTTTTCTCCCTTTACATTCTATTCCGTGAATCATAGAATTATGTTATTATTTGTATTTTTTAATTATCAAGTATGCAATTAACCTCTCTAATGGGTTGTCCTCACGGGAAATCAATCACTGCACCAAAATTTCTCCACACACCAAAATTTCTTCTTAAAAAAAACCCTCATTAGCAATTATCCACATATTATTTATCAAACTCTTGTTACTACTGACTATGAGCTAGCGTGTCCTACCTGTGTACTATTGTTGTATGATGCTCTTAATTAATTGTAAGAAAGAAAACTACTCCCCTTTGAGGAATGCCCAATCCCAGAATGGTGTGTCCCAAGCAAGAATGGTTCCTCCTTTGTCTTTTTTTATTAGAAACAATGATTTACAATGGACCAAACACTACCAAACTTATTGTTTTCTTTTTCTATTTGTTACAAGCTTAGACACCCATTTGCCAATTTTTCCATCATTGTCTAATCATATACACTAGCGCTATGTTTGGATAAGGAATTTTTAGGTGAAATTTGCTTTTGAGATGGAATTTGTAAAATTTTTATAAGAATTTTGTCCATCTCATATTTATAAAAATTTTACAAATTCCATCTCAAAAGCAAATTCTACCTACAAATTCCTTATCCAAACATAGCATAGCAGTCGGGCGCAAGCACTGCATGTGCAACACAATAGTAATTAATATTAATTAAAGAATTAAATTGAATTAATTGACAAAAAAATAAATAAATAAAAACTCAGGACACTTACCTAAAACCAAAACTAAGAACATACAAAATGAGATTAGATTTAATCCCAACGTTAAATTTGTTTCAAGTGATAATTTTGATATATGACTGAATAATTGACTTGCATGTATTTATAAATTAATATAGAGTTGTTAAAACCTGAATAATTCTGTGTCTAAGTAGGTTATCATTTCCATTTGATATATAACTTAATATATTGCATGCGCATGGGATGTGCACTTTTCTCGGAAATGCATGAGGATGGGAGAAGAGCTCCTTGGCATGTTCTCCGTCTCCTTTTATATTTAGTTTTACATTTTTTGTAAGTTTAGTTTAGTTTTGTTGCTGATCACAAATAATTGGACTTCTCCTTTTGCAATGGCTAATTTTATAGAGTGTACTTATTATTAATTATTATGTAGGTTGTTAGGAGGAGTGCGGAAGGAGCTAGCTGAATAGGCAAAAAGGCAAATAGTAATCGTAACAAACCTTCTTCATTGTGAAATTACATAAATGCATCGTAGGTAGGTAGCGCAGCGCAGTACTTCAAACGTAACCAATTAAGTCAAAACCACGTTACTAATTTCAACCAAAAATCAAATTCCATGCATCGGGTTTCTCATCTTCCCGTCTTCCACTCCTTTATCTAATCCAACTATCGCCACTCCAATTAAGAGTCCATATCGATCTGTACTCAACTCCGCTTGCTCCATATATATATATATATATATATATATATATATATATTTTCCGATACATTCAGTCACCAAATAGTCTCACCTTTGACCCAATTTCAACAAATCTTCATTCTAATTTATAATTTCGAATTTTGAATTTGGTAACGCACTTCCATTACTTTTCTTGTTCGTGAGAAATTGCAGATTTTTTTAATCTACAAAAATCTACGGACAACTAGGAAAAATTAAATTTCGGACAATTAGAAAAGAACAAACAAATTTGAGGTTTTCAAAAGAGGGCCAATCTTCTTCCACTTTAACTAATCTTCAATTTCTAATTAAATTGATGGACTGCTCCGCGTTTTCCATCAAACTAACTGCAAAGCCTTTAAGCACCTCTTTCAAAATACTCTAACTTTCCTTGACATTTAAAAAATGGCAAACTATAAATTAGTGTCACGAACTTTGCCACGCATTTCAATGTGGTACATAAATTATTAATTTGTTCAATTTAATGCACAATCTATTAATAAGTATTTCAATATAAGCCAATGTAAGACAGCCATTTAATTCCTTAAACAAGATCCCCAATTGTTCTCATGTGAGCTCATCTGGCGTCAACATGACGTCCCTTGTCACAACCCGGAAAATAGGCCAAGACGTGTTCATAATAAAATATAAGTTAAATAGAAATCAAGGATGTTTTATAATTAAAATCACAATTTAAAGAAGTATTTTTAAGAAAATCCGGCATGGTCCCGTCTAAAAATAGGGCATTAACCAACCACATTCAAATCTATATATATATCTATATATATATATATGACGGAGGAATTGCTCCGTGTTGCTGCCACGTGGCAAGCTATGATTTTTTTATTTTTCAAATCACATGGTGAAACAGTGACCAGTTAGAGGAAAAAGCAAAAATTTTATTTCAATAATCACTTTCTAACCTAATACCAACAAAATGATATATTTGTCAACTTGTTAGAAATTAACTATATACTTACATCAAAATAACTATCAATTTTCTTTGTTTCATATTAAGTTGAGAAATAGTGACTAAAAAGTAATTTTCCCAAAAAGAAAGTTACTTTTGGTGACTTTTGGAGAAATTACTTTTTAGTCATCAATTTTCACCTTAATACCAGATAAAGAATATTATCTGCCAACTTGCTACAAATTAACTGTATATGTGTTTCAAAAGAACTATTAATTTTATATCTTTGGTATTAAGTTGAGAAGTGATCACCAAAAGGTAAATTCTCTAACTTTTTTTTTTTTTTTTTTTTAAGGTTTTCACTGTTCTTTTTCACGCGGTATAGATAGGTTGGCACTTGGTGTACATTACATATCTCTTTATTTTTATGTGGAATAATCGGAAAACCTACACTGTACAATGTTCAATCCAAACTTAGTAAATTATACTATATTTATTTGTTTTTTTTATGTCTATTCATCTCCTCTCCCAAAAATTGAACGTATAAAACTATAATAAGTTATAATCAGAAAAAGAGACAAATAAATGCAATGATGATTAAAAAAGAAAACGCGACACGTTAGAATATGTATTAACATATCAAAACCCTCTTTGTTTTTATGTGAGAGAATCGAAAAACCTACATTGTACAATGTTCAACCCAAACTTAATGGACCGTACCATATTTCTTCGTTTTCTTTATGCCTATTTATCTCCTCTCCCAAAAATTGGACATATAAAACTATAAATAGTTATAATGAGAAAGACAAATAGAGGCAATGATGATTATTAAAAAAAAAAAACGCGATATGTCATAATACATAAAATATTTTTGATTGATCTGGTTCTAGATTGATCTCTCTATTTTTACTGATACTGCAGCTTTGGTGGGTTAAGGCAGGATTAGCCACAGTGTCACCGTAGCAGTGTAAAAATAGTCAGTATCTAGAATTTCAGTCTCTTAAATTCGAATATGAATAGATTTTTCCAAAGTAACTCTACTAGGTCTAATGCCTCAACCAGTGAACAAAGTACTAGTAGTTCTGTTTCTGATTTTTCTCCAAATACCACCATAGTTAATAGTAAACAAGAAGTATATGAGGATATGGAAAAAGATTTTGATAATTGGGAAATACCCAAGGTACATCCCACAACAATATATAAAAGAGGAACATTTAATTTTAAAACTGATTATGCCATAAAAACCGTTGAACAAACAATTCCATTCTCTTCTGATCATGAAACAATTCCATTATTATCAAAACAAACTATTTTAAAACATTTAACAAAAAATTAGAAGTATATACATTTTGGATGTATACAAATAGCCCTTAAACCATTAACAAGAGATGGCCTAAAAGTCTCATCATTAATATGTCTAAGAGATACTAGACATAAACAATTTACCGATTCCATTTTAGGATTAATAGAATCTATTTTATGTAATGGTCCGGTATATTTTGATTGTTATCTTAACTTCACAGTATGGTTACTGTGAACCCCGGAAATTGGGCCCACGAGGGATTGAAAAGAAAGTGGGTTTGAAAAAGAAAAAGGAAAGGAGTCGCCACCTTATTTTTTAAAGGAAACAAGGAAAACCCTAAAAATAGTTTGTTTTAGGAAAACAATTTGAATGACTCCATAAAAAAGGAAAGGCAAAAACCAATCTTTTGAAAACCAAAGAAATCGGGGATTCGGAGGCTAAGTTATGACATGGGAAGGTTCTAGACAAAGCCTATAGGCACCCATGTCACCCTTTCGGTCTCTCAGTTCATTTGGGCTAAATTAAAGTCTTTCCATACAAAAATCAGCAAGTATATCATCACAAGAATTGCATGCATATCATATATTTCATTCATCCATCCATGCATAATAAGCAAATAAAAACAGAAAATAAAAAGAAGAAAAGAAAACATAAATAAACCTAGGATGCTTGGATCCTAGAACGGACTTGAGCCTCACGAAGAGCGCCTACGTACCATGCAACGAAATACATGGATCAAAGTCCACGTAGTTCGATTAGAACTAGGGTTAAGACCTAATATAAACCTATGGTAAAAACCCTAGGTTTCCTTATTTGATCAAAAGAGTTGAATATGATAGAAAGTTTGATTTTAGGAAAGAAATCCACAAAATGGAAACTTTAATAAAAACTAGAATTTTGTTGGTTAAGGAAACCTCTAATTAAACCATAGGATCATATTAAAAATTAACCCTAAATAGGGAGAAGAGAATGAGTTAAGAAGAAAGGTGAATTGGGGCACCTTCACACCCACTTACCTGAGCGCAATTAGCTCCAAGCATTTAGCCATTTCAGACATAAGCAGCCCTATTTGCCATGGGACAAATACCACTCCTATTTGCACCCTTACAAGTGCTCAAAACCATGCAAAAACACTAACATGCAAATCTGGACAGAATAGTATTATGACCTAAAATCATCCACTAAGCATGCTAATAGCAAAAACAGCGAACAATAATAAGTCCTAACATATTCCTAGAACCATATCATGCATAAAAACCCTAAAACATACTAACATGCATGCAAAACTATCATGTTTACTCCATATGAAAAACATATACAGCAAACACGAAGAAAAACCAAATAAAAAAGTCTACTTTATCATGCTATATGAAAACAAACACGAAACAATGACTCTAAAACCCTAAACTCACAAATATGCTTAAAAACATACAAAACATACTTTAATCATGCTAAAACCAAACTAAACAGAAATTAAATCATGCATATTAACTAACTAAAGCAATATAACATGATGAAAATCCTAACTCTAACATGCAATGACACTAATCCTAGCACAAGGACAAGCAGGAGCACAAGAATCATAACTATGCATTAAAAACCTAAAAGACAGCCCTAAAGCATGCTAAACAGTAGATAAAAAATAGATATTCCATGTATATTAACTAGCTAGAGTGTTAATACATGATAAAAAAAGTCACCTTTAACATGCAATAAGCCTAACCCATATGAGAACCTAGTTTAAGCTTGAATAGAGAAGGAGAATACCTTAGGAAGTGGCTCCCCTTGTGTTTGTAATTGTTCGTGGCTCCTCAGGTCTTTAGAGTGAATCAAACCAACACGAATCCTCCTCTTTGTCAAAGTGGTATCACAGCAAAGAGATCAAAACTCACTCAACTTTGAAAAGAAATAGAAAACAAAAAGAGAACAAGAGAAAAGAAAAAGTGATTCTCGTCACTTTGCAGCAGCAGCAACTTCAATCGCGTTTTTGGGTATGAAACGTTGGATTTGGACAAAGCTTGTGAAATACAAAGTTGTAGAGAATTGAATTATCTTTCTAACAAGACCAATTTCATCAAATTCTGACTTCGGATGAAAAAGTTATGATTAAAATACGACTGCTGGTTTTCAGAAAATCTGCTGCTGAATTATGACGAATTTCACTCCCTCCAAACCCTCTTCTCCTCCCCCTCGTTTAAAGACATTAAGAGAGTATTTATAGCTGAAATCTGGAGTTTCCCTTTCCTTCCTGGACTAGGTTTCCTTGGAGAATAATCAAAAGGTATTTTATAATGATAAAAGACTTCTAATCTGAATAGGAAAAGGAAATTGTCTTTTATAAAAATTGGGAGACTGACCGCTAACACGCATGCACATGTATCGTATGTGCGTACACACACTCATCACATACGTACACGTGTTAGTGTCATGATAAAAATGGCTAATTTAATAAAATAATTTTCTTTTCATTTTAACCAAAAATCTCATGCTGTGATTCGCACTAATTCTTCAAGGATAATCCGTAAATAACCACACTAAACTCATCATCAGGCCATATCAAAATTGAACTTCATGAAACACTTTTGAGGGTAAAATGATGACTAATGAAAGTCAATTTGAAAAGATTTGGTTGGTAATTATGAGTCAATTAGAGCTAACCCAAGGAAGAGTCAATTAACCAACTTGAACCACATCGAGCCATTTTAATCCCGAGCCATTGACTTACCAAATTGACACTAAAAATACCTCTTATGCATCCATATGAACTCCAATTGACAATTTAGAGATCATTCCAAGGTCAAATGAAAAGTTTGGGACTTAAAAGACGATTATGCCCCTCAAGTCACAAAAGCTCTTATTATCCCTCAAGATCAACTCCAATTTGAACCAAAATTCATATCCATTGTCCTTGTGACTCTAGAAAACTAATGCAAGTGACTAGACTCAAAAACAAAACAAAAACATGCAAGAAATGATGAGCCCTAGTAAGGTGGTGCAAAAATGGGGTGTGACAGAAGCCCCTCATTGGCGAACAAGTTACACTTGTGAACCAATGATAAAGAACAACCCATTTTTGGCCAAAAAGCCCGGAGAAATCACACACTGATACCAACAATGATGGGAGGTTGAAAACCTGAGACTGAAATAAGGAAGTGTACTCAAGTCATGATTATACTTAAACCACTGGGGGTTGATGATTGTCAAGAGAAGCATATTCAAGCCACTACGAATGAACATACTTTTGAAACGGAGAAATATATTCTAGTCACGAATATATTTAACCAAGTGATGAGAATGAGATCTGAAAAGTACGTTCAAGTGATGAACATACCTTTGAAATGGAGAAATATATCCAAGCGATGGATATACTTAACCAAGTAAGTGACAAAATATCTGAGAAGTATACTCAAGTGATGAGTATACCATTGAAATGGAGAAATATATTCAGGTCACGAATATATTTAACCAAGTAATGTAAGAATGAAATCTGAGAAGTATACTCAAGTGGTGAGGATACTTAATGATTGAGAAAGACTGAGAAGTACGTTCAAGTGATGAACATACTTTTGAAAAATGAGAAATATATTCAGGTCACGAATATATTTAACTAAGTAAGATAGAGAATGAACTGAGAAGTATACTCAAGTGATGAGTATACCATTGAAATGGAGAAATATATTCAAGTGATGAATATATTTAACCAAGTAAGTGACAAATAATCTGAGAAGTATGTTCAAGTGATGAACATACCATTGAAATGGAGAAATATACCCAAGCGATGGATATACTTAACCAAGTAGGATAAGAATAATCTGAGAGGTGTATTCAAGTGATGAGTGTACTTTTGAAATGGAGAAATATATTCAGGTCACGAACATATTTAACCAAGTGATGAAAAAGATGCTGAGAAATATACTCAAGTGATGAGTATACTTAATGATTGAAAAAGACTGAGAAGTACGTTCAAGTGATGAACACACTTTTGAAATGGAGAAATGTATCCAAGTGATGGATATATTTAACCAAGTAAGCTGAGAAGTACACTCAAGTGATGAGCATACCATTGAAATGGAGAAATATATCCAAACGACGGATATATTTAACCAAGTAAGATAAGAATAATCTGAGAAGTGTACTCAAGTGATGAGTACACCATTGAAATGGAGAAATATATTCTAGTCACGAATATACTTAACCAAGTAAGTGACAAGTATGTTTGAGTGATAAACATACCATTGAAATAGAGAAATATATCCAAGTGATGGATATACTTAACCAAGTAAGTGACAAGTATGTTTAAGTGATAAACATACTATAGAGAAATATATCCAAGCGATGGATATACTTAAGCAAGTAAGATAGAGAATAATCTGAGAAGTGTACTCAAGTGATGAGTACACCATTGAAATGGAGAAATATATTCTAGTCATGAATATATTTAACTAAGTAAGTGACAAATAATCTGAGAAGTATGTTCAAGTGATGAACATACCATTGAAATGGAGAAATATACCCAAGCGATGGATATACTTAACCAAGTAAGTGGCAAAATATTTGAGAAGTATACTCAAGTGATGAGTATACCATTGAAATGGAAAAAAAAAATATACCCAAGTGGTGGATATACTTAACCAAGTAAGTGACAAAATATCTGAGAAGTATGTTCAAGTGATGAACATACCATTGAAATGGAGAAATATATTCAAGTGATGAATATATTTAACCAAGTAAGTGATAATGAGGATCTGAAACTAGGAAGCATATTCAATGGGTGAACATGCTTTTGAAATGGAAGAATATATTCAAGTGATGAATATATTCAACCAAGTATGATAGAAAATGAGAATTTGAAACTGAGAAGCATATTCAAAGGGTGAATACACTTTTGAAATGGAAAAATATATTCAAGTGATGAATATATTCAACCAAGTAGGATAGGGAATGAGAATTTGAAACTGAGAAGCATATTCAAAGAGTGAATACACTTTTGAAATGGAAGAATATATTCAAATGATGAGTATATTCAACCAAGTGGGATGAAAAATCAAGATTTGAAATGAGGATATATGATCAATTTATCAAGATTGAACAGGTATGGTGCAAGAGGAAAGTGACTTAACACATTGTCACTTGAGTTGGCATGACACAGGGGAAATATATTCAACCCTTTTGAACATAAAATCAATTCAAGGAATTGATTTCAAGATGGAATTTGATTGATTTTAAGCTCAAAAAGTGTTGAATATCTCATTTGGAAGGAGGTTTGATCACGCGTCAAGGCGAGACAAAGCGAGGGAGAAAGCAAAAACAAGGTGGCTTGGGTGACCACCAGGCCTCGGGAGGCTAGCCGCCCAGGCCTGGGTGGTTACCCGAGCCCGAAGCGGAAATCCCACTTTGAATAGGAAACTTCCTATTCTGATGGGTTTTTTCCTATTTGAACTTGGATTTGTGACCTTTTCCCTATAAAAACACATCCAAGAGGTTCCTAAACCTACTTATATTCATTCATTAGAAATTATGGAGGCTCTAGACAAATTTTTAGGAGGGTTTTTGAGAGTTATGAGTGCTGAAGCAAAATCTGAGTTCAAGTGCTTTGGCTTGGATCCATTGCTCTCCTTGAGGCATGTGAGGCTTGAAACGAACCTCTTGACTGCTGCTACATATTTTTGGGATCCTCAAGTTCATGTGTTCCGCTTCAACTATGAAGAACTGTGCCCAACCATGGAGGAATTCTGTGCATTGTATGGAGTTTCAACGGTAGGTCCTTTCATTCTCCCTACTCCTCGCCCAAGCTTTCTTACTTCTTTCTCCAATCTACTTGGGATTCACTCACAATATGCCTCTACGTTTGTAAAGGACCATAAGGTAGACTTGATGAAATTGGCAACCTCTTTTTTAGCTTATGATAGTAAAGGTATTCTGAATTTTACCTTTCCTATTAAGCATGCACTTGCCTTTTGCCTCATTGGTCGTTTTCTTATTTCCACTGGTACTCCACATGTTCCCGTTCAAATCTGTGACTTGATTCCTCTCCTTGCCAAGGGCCATAACTTGATTCCCATGGTGCTAGCTGAAATCCTGAATGGTTTGGATAAAACTCATGAGGACCCAAAGGTTCCTTTAGGAGGTAGCCCCATTCTACTACAGATGTGGTTGCTTGAAAGACTGAATTTCTTGTCACCAGTTGCCATTACACCATACAAGCCCCAGCATTACTGCCTTCGCCGCATTGAATTACCTGGGCAATTTTCATTGAGAGATTGGCTAGGTTACTACCAAACCCTTTCTTGGAGGAGTGTCAAGTGGTTTGTATTCATATGGGGCTGCAGTGACCAAGTGCTTCTGCGGACTTCTGGATGCGCCATGGTGAGACTCATAGGACTGAGGTCTACTTCCTTCTATTGGCCTTCAAGGGTTCTGCGTCAGATGGGCGCCATGCAAACCATACCCACTTCCTTGAAAGGTGACTATCCTGTGGTGCCCGCGGGTCTTTCTGTAGTGACTTGGGCGAAGGACCGATGGCCTAGCAAGTTGATACTAACCCAAGTTACGAATACTGATGGTCCATATATGATGAGCCCCGAGTATAAGGAATGGTTGAAAAGCAATTTAGGTGAGAGAGAGACTACTCGAAGAGAAAGGATTTTTGGACTTATCAAGAACAACGAACTTGGATCTTGCAGAGAAGATATTATGGAAGCAGTGACAGCAGCTTATGAACATGACTTGAGGAAGAAAAGAAGACATGAAAGAGAGAAGAAGAAAGCTGAGGAGCGAGCTGCAAAGAGGCTCAAGAAAATAGAATAGGATATTTATGGCATATTTATAGTTCTTTTACTTAATACCAATGAATTGCTATGTCAATCAATTTTAGTTTTGAATAAATTGCCAATAATAAATCAAATTTGGGATTTTCTTGTTTGATTTAGACCGCACCCAAGGTAACTTTATGGGTTGCCTACGTATCTCCATGGTTTTTTCTTCTTTTTTTTTTTGTTTTTGTTTTGTTTTTTTTTGTTTTTTTTGTTTTTTTTTTTTTTTTGTTTTTTGTTTTTTTTTTTTTTTGTTTTTGAATGGAGAATCAGGTCTTACGTAATTCTTATGCCTTAACTTTTGCCTAGGCCGCCCTTACGGGTTTTCAACCTAGCAGGCCTCAAACATGATATTTTTTCAATTGGTCCAAATTAGTTGGACGAGCGAACTCAATTCCATCTAAATCCATGAGGCGAACAGCCCCTGCTGGCAATATCTCTTTGATAATGTATGGCCCACCCCAACTTGGCTTGAATTTTCCCCGCGGATCGAACACTGGAGCTCTGATTTCTTTCAGCACTACATCCCCTTTCTTTAGACCTCGATCTTTGACATGCTTGTTGAATGCTCTGGCAACTCTCCGTTGATACCCCTGAACATGATACAGCGCCCTTAAACGCCTTTCATCCAGCAAAGCTAACTCATCATAGCGGCTCTTAACCCAGTCCACTTCTGTTATCTGGCTCTCCACGGCAACTCTTAGTGAAGGAACTTCCAATTCAACTGGCAACACGGCCTCCATTCCATAAACTAGAGAATAAGGGGTAGCCCCTGTTGACGATCTTATTGATGTTCTGTAACCCCATAGAGCCAATGGCAACTTCTCATGCCAGTCTGTGTGTGAGTCCGCAGTCTTCTGTAGTATCTTCTTGATGTTCTTGTTAGCTGCTTCCACCGCTCCATTAGTCTGAGGACGGTATGGTGACGACAGATGGTGGGCTATGCCGTACTTTTGCAAGAGCTCATGGGTTTCTTTCTGAAAGTGCTGGCCATTGTCTGAGATAACTTCATGCGGTACCCCATATCGATAAATGATGCTGTGCTGTATGAACTGTGCTACCTTCTTGGAATTCAAGGTCTTGAAGGACGCTGCTTCCACCCACTTAGTGAAGTAGTCGATGGCAACCAGGATGTATTCATGCCCATTTGACGCCTTTGGCTTGATCTGTCCGATGATATCTATCCCCCATACCGCGAATGGCCATGGTGACGACATACTTGTTAAAGGCATAGAAGGCAAATGTTGTCCACTGACGAACAGTTGGCATTTGTGGCACTTCTTGACATGTGCGTGGCAGTCTCTTTCCATGGTAGACCAATAATAGCCTAACCTCATGATTTTCTTAGCTAACATATAGCCATTCATATGCGGAGCCCCTGTCCCTTCATGGATTTCTTTAATCAGATGCTCGGCTTCTTCCTCGGTGACACACAGCAGGTGGATCCCGTCGTATGATCTCCGATATAGCTTTCCTCCACAAAGTACATAGTGACTTGCCAACCGCCTTAGGGTTTTTTCTATCAATGCGAGATGCTCCTTCTGGGTACTCCCTTTCTTCAATGAACTTCTTTATGTCATGGAACCACGGACGACCATCATTCACTTCCCCTCCTCGGATTGCACAATAGTACACAGGCTTGTCTCGGCATTCTATTACCAACGGCTTCACATTTCCCCCTTCAGGTATCTCCACCATGGATGCTAGGGTCGCCAAGGCATCGGCGAACTGGTTCTTGTTTCTTGAAAGGTAGTTGAACTCTATCTCTGAGAACTCCTTGGTTAGAGCTTCCAGATAGGCATGGTAGGGTAGCAGCTTCTCATCTCGAGTTTTCCATTCCCCTTTTATCTGACAGATGATTAGCGCCGAGTCCCCAAACACTTCTAATTCTTTGATCCCCAATTCAAGTGCCGCTTCTAGTGCTAGGATACAGGCCTCATATTCAGCAATGTTATTGGTGGCTTCGAACCCCAACTTGACCGCCAACGGTGTAAATGCCTCTTCGGGTGAGACCAGCAGGACTCCTATCCCATAACCTTTCTTATTGGCTGCCCCATCGAAGTATACTCTCCAAGTTTTTCTACCAATCTCTAGCACGTCCTCATCTGGGAATTGATCGTTGAACGGAGCGGATGATGACACCGGACAGCTGGCTAGGTAGTCTGCGATGACGCTTCCCTTAATAGACTTCTGATTCACGTACTTGATGTCGAATTCATTGAGGAGAATTGACCATCGAGCAGTTCTGAATGACAATACTGGCCTTTCTACCAGGTACTTCAACTGGTCCATGCGACTTATCAAGAACACTTCGAAGGACATCATGTAGTGCCGGAGTTTCTGCGTCGCCCATACTAGTGCCACACAAGCCTTTTCAATTGCATTGTACTTCACTTCATAGTCTGTCATTTTCTTGCTTAAGTAATAAATGGCATTCTCCTTTGTAGACCCTTTGAGATATTGAGCTAACAAAGCTCCCGTCGCGGTTTCGGTGACCGTTAAGTATAACAAAAGCGGCGCACCTTGCCGTGGGGGAACTAAGATTGGAGGATTGCTCAAGTATCTCTTAATGGTCTCAAAGGCCTCTTGGCATTCTTCGTTCCATACTTTTGGCACACCTTTCTTAAGCAATTTGAAGATTGGTTCGCAAACCATGGTCAAGTTGGCAATGAATCGGCTTATGTATTGAACTCTTCCCAGAAAACCCCGGATCTGCTTCTCAGTGCTAGGCGGCTCCATCTCCACAATAGCTTTTATCTTCCCTGGGTCCACTTCGATACCTCTCTGAGTGATCATAAACCCCAATAACTTGCCTGCAGTGACACCAAAAGCGCACTTCTGTGGGTTGAGACGGAGATTGTACTTTTTTGCTCGCTCTAGGAATTTCTCTAATGCCTTGAAATGCCCTTCTCTATCCACGGACTTTACGATCATATCATCGACATAAACCTCGACTTCCTTATGGATCATATCATGCAATAAGGTCGTAGCTGCTCTTTGGTAAGTAGCCCCAGCGTTTCTTAAGCCAAAAGGCATTACCTTGTAACAGTACGTTCCCCATTGCGTGATAAAGGCTGTTTTCTCCATGTCTTGAGGCGCCATCTTTATCTGGTTATACCCGGAGAATCCGTCCATGAAGGAGAGGAGTGCATGTCCCACTGTACTATCCACCAACACGTCGATATGGGGTAAAGGAAAGTCATCCTTAGGGCTCGCGGCGTTGAGATCTCGGAAATCGACACACATCCTTACTTTCCCATCTTTTTTAGGCACAGGCACTATATTTGACAACCATTCGGGGTACTCCACAACTTGGAGGAAACCCGCGTCTAGTTGTTTAGTTACCTCTTCTTTTACTTTTAGAGCCCATTCTGGTTTTAATCTTCTGAGTTTCTGCTTTACCGGCTTCTTTAGGGAATTAGTGGGGATATAGTGTTGCACAATATCGGGGTCGATGCCAGGCATGTCTTCATAGGACCATGCAAAAGCCATAATGTTGGCTTTCAAGAGGGAGATCATCTTTTCTTTTTCAACGGGGGAGAGGGTTTTCCCAATTTTAACTATTCTTGGCAATTCATTCGTCCCTAAGTTGATTGATTCCAATTCATCCATATTAGGTTCGGTGACGCCCCTTTTCCTTTGCTCAATGAGCTCCGGGGGGACATCGTTCTTAGGATCTATATCCATGCCATAAATATCCATAGAGGAGAGAAAAGAGACACTGCATATATAGAGAAAGAAAGCACACTTTATTGACTAGGAATAATGGGAATGACACACAAAAGAAAGAAGGAAAACAAACAAATCTGTATCAATACTATGACTCCACAAAGTGAGTAAAGTAGATACATCTTATTGAATTAGGGAAATATTACTAAACTAAGACACCTACAAGCTGCTATCAGGTAGGCCAAGGTCTTCTTCTTCATGGATCTCCGCAATGACACCACATTCAAGGTACCAATTCAGGAATGGCACGGTAGCATGGCTAATGGATGAACCCTGGAGTTCTTCAATGGTCGAGTCTTCCACGGTGAGGATCATGTCTTGGAAAATTTCAGTCATAGCCCCCGCATCAAGGTTCTCTGCCCAGTCTTCCTCTTTCAAGCTTCCATATAGATCTTGGATAGAGTGGTACCAACTTGTCAAACTTTGAGGATTCGGCCCTTCTGTGAAGTATCTATCACCAAAACTTTTATTTGCCACGGCTGGGTCGGAACTTGGATAAAAAGTATATGGGATGTACTGCTTTATAGAAGAGTAATGGTGTGATGATTCATTCAGCTCTTTCTCAATGCATTGGACATAATCAAACCCAGATAGCGGTATCGCTGCTGATTCAGGTGGTATCTCACATATAGGCACACCTGCGAGTTTCAATTCATAGTCCCCTTGAAGCGTTACTATGGCTCCTTCATATGGAAACTTCACCTTTTGATGGAGTGAAGATGGCACAGCCCCAGCGGGATGGATCCAAGGTCGGCCCAACAGCAAGTTGAAACATGACGGCACATCTAACACTTGGAATTCCACCCTAAATTCAGTGGGTCCCATGATAAGAGGCAAAGTAACCACCCCTATTACTTCCCGGCGGGTGTTGTCATAAGCTCTTACGGTCTGCCCAGATGGCGTGAAATCAGTGGGTCCCAAACCCAAAACAGTGGCAGTTCGGAGAGGACATACATTCAGTGCGGACCCATTGTCGATAAGAACGGTGGGAACCCTCTTCCCCATAGTGTCAACGGTCACATAGAGAGCTTGAGAATGGCTCGGCCCGCTTTTAGGTAGGTCTACATCGGTGAACACGATGGTTGAGTTCTTGGGAGTTGGATTCACCAAATGTACCAATCCCTCGGGGGATGTGTCAACAGGCACTTGTATCTGATTCAACAGTTTCAACACGGTCTGTCTGTGCTTATGCGAGGCCATGAGCAAGCCCCAAATAGTGATGTTGGCATTGGTCTTCTTCAGTTGCCTAAGCACTTCATCCTTTTCTTCTTGCAAGCTAGGGCGCCTCTGCCCTTCCAAATCTTCCAATGGATTTTCAGACTCTAGGTGGGGAGGCTTGAAATGACGACCCCCTCTGGTTATATGGTCCAACTCATCATCGCTAGCCCATATGTCATGGACTTCCTCGGAGTCATTCATTAAGTCATCCCATTCTATCATGTCAATGCTCTCCATCTCTGTCGGCAAGTCATCCCAACCTGAAGGGACTATCGGCTCATCTGATATCGGACTTGGGCTTGAGTACAGCACATAGTAATCAAATTTCCCCGATGATTGACCTAATAGGCCAACCTGAGGATCCCCTGCTTCATATCTTTCTTTCAGCTCTTGTTGGATAGATTTCTTTGGCAACAACAAAACTTTTGGTCAATGAGGTCTTGAATGATCTTCTTTAGTATAGAACAAGCCTCGGTGTCATGGCTGGGTGCACGATGGTATTGGCAATATTGGTGAGGGGTTGATGGCCTTGGCTTTGGTGGAAGTGGCATGATAAGGCTGTTATTGCGGCAAATGGTGAAAAGACGGGTTAAGGTCATGGGGAGCGGAGTGTATTGTCTTATGGGATGGCGAGGGCGAGAGGATTCAACCCCAATGGCATTTATGGTGTTAGGTGGGGGTGTGTTGTTGTGTGATGGGAGAGGATTACGGGTGACATTTGGACGGGTTGGTGGTGAAATGACTTGCTTGTCAATGAGGTCTTGGACTTGGTGGCGAAGGCGAATACAGCGATTGGTGGCATGGCCTTTGGATTGGTGGTACTTGCAGTACTCATTCTCATTGTAGCTCTTGGGTAAGGGATTTGGTGGAGGTCTTGGGTCGAGTGGCTTCAATAGGTCACGACTTATGAGCTTTTCAAGGACTCTTTCGAGTGGCATGAATAGGTCAGTGAATTGGCGAGGTGGGTTGACATCATTGAGAGAAAAGGGTTGGATGGGTTGAGTTATGGTGTTGACCTCGCCATTGTTCTTCCCAGTAAAGTTTGTCTTGCGACTCCTCACTTCTTCAGTTTTGATTGTCCCATTATTAATAGCATCTTCAACCTGCGTGCCAGCCCCTATGAGAGCTTTGAAATTGGGGAAATAGTAGGCAAATAAGTGTTTGTGGTACACGGGCAGCAAGTTCTTAACCACCAGCTGAATTTGGTCCTCCTCATTTGGCCTATCCGTCATTCTCGACGCCTTTTGTCTCCACCTTGTAATGTAAGCGGAGAAAGTTTCATGAGCCCCTTGCTTGGTAGTTTCTAGGTCCCTTCGAGTAACGTCCACCTCTGTGTTATACTTGTAGTGCTCTGAAAACTCATTGCATATGTCTTCCCAAGTCCGGGTTCTATTCTCATCCAAGGATAAGAACCATTTCAAAGCAGAAGTGGCCAAGGTTTCATGGAACATTTGAGCTAAAAGCTCGTCAGTAGCCCCTCGAGGGTGCATAGCTCGTACGTACATCTTCAAATGAGTCTTAGGGCAACCCGTCCCATCGAACTTTTCTAACCTCCGGCATCTTGAATTGTAGTGGAATACGAGCCGTTGGAAACAGGGATAGAGTCCGCACATCGACCATGTCATCAGCCCTGCGAATCCCTTTTATAGTTCTCTCCAATGCTTCTACCTTGCTAGCTAACACGGAATCACTGCTAGAACCTTTCCCCTTGGCTTCCCCTTCTAGGTCGGTGACCTCAGGTTTCGAGCTACTTTCCCCCCTTGTCTTGGTGTTCTCATTGGATTGAGGTCCCTCTTCGGTGCCAGCCCCATGAGGTATACCCGAGGAATGGGCCTTAGAGGCATTTTGTTCAAGATCCGCCATCTTCTGTTGGTTCTCTTGAGCCATTTTCAATGCGGTATCGGATGTCTCAGCGGTATGGTCAAGCTTGGCCATGATGGCTTTCAGGCAAGCCTCAAGGTCAAAGTGCCCCTCACTAGTTCTTTCGTCGGCCATGTCTGTCTGATGGGTAGACTCAACACTCACTAGACGCCCTTATGGATTGCGGATCCAAGCCAGCACGTCTATGGATAGAAAAGTTTTAACCTTTAGCCTAAGGATCTGTCCTAAACCTCCATATTTTCCTTAATGAACTCGGTCTCTACACCATGTTCAATTAATTCATTCCTTTTATCCAATTACCTTTACAGGGATCATGGATTAAGGGTATGTTTTAAAGAATAGGGCATAGAGTCCTTCAACTAGGTTTAATTAATCCCCTAGGACTAGCACATCACAAACATAGCTTTACATCCTATTTCCTTAATTTATTCCTCCTAACCCATGGCCTTAACGAAGGCTAGGGTTTAAAGGTCTATATTAAGGGCATAAGATATAAAGCCTCACACCACAAACATAGCATAGCATCATTATAAACAATTGTGGGTGCATAAAGGTGAGACCGTAGTGTCCTACAAGTCTGTCTATATGGACTAATGATAAGGGTAGGCTAGGGTCCTTCACTTGCTTGAGCAATCCTTATACCTAACCACATGTGGCATCAGGAACGCCGCGTGGGTCCAGCAGTACGTGATTAACTCATTTAATATACCCAAGGGCAAACCCAAGGGTACTAGGCAAGAGAGGTTGATAGCTTTCGCCCCAACACATGGAATCAGGAAAACCAAGGTTGAGACTAGGCCGATCGTTGGCAAGGATACATCGAGGGACATCGATCCTAGCATGCAAGAGTTTGCGCACACAATGCAATAAATGAAAGCACACAATCAAGCGGATGCAATGTGATTGATTTTAATTAAACATAAGAAATTAACCTAGCCCAATTAAACTTTATAGAGTCTAGCCCACAAATCCCCAGTGGAGTCGCCAAACTGTGAACCCCGAAAATTGGGCCCACGAGGGATTGAAAAGAAAGTGGGTTTGAAAAAGAAAAAGGAAAGGAGTCGCCACCTTATTTTTTAAAGGAAACAAGGAAAACCCTAAAAATAGTTTGTTTTAGGAAAACAATTTGAATGACTCCATAAAAAAGGAAAGGCAAAAACCAATCTTTTGAAAACCAAAGAAATCGGGGATTCGGAGGCTAAGTTATGACATGGGAAGGTTCTAGACAAAGCCTATAGGCACCCATGTCACCCTTTCGGTCTCTCAGTTCATTTGGGCTAAATTAAAGTCTTTCCATACAAAAATCAGCAAGTATATCATCACAAGAATTGCATGCATATCATATATTTCATTCATCCATCCATGCATAATAAGCAAATAAAAACAGAAAATAAAAAGAAGAAAAGAAAACATAAATAACCTAGGATGCTTGGATCCTAGAACGGACTTGAGCCTCACGAAGAGCGCCTACGTACCATGCAACGAAATACATGGATCAAAGTCCACGTAGTTCGATTAGAACTAGGGTTAAGACCTAATATAAACCTATGGTAAAAACCCTAGGTTTCCTTATTTGATCAAAAGAGTTGAATATGATAGAAAGTTTGATTTTAGGAAAGAAATCCACAAAATGGAAACTTTAATAAAAACCAGAATTTTGTTGGTTAAGGAAACCTCTAATTAAACCATAGGATTATATTAAAAATTAACCCTAAATAGGGAGAAGAGAATGAGTTAAGAAGAAAGGTGAATTGGGGCACCTTCACACCCACTTACCTGAGCGCAATTAGCTCCAAGCATTTAGCCATTTCAGACATAAGCAGCCCTATTTGCCATGGGACAAATACCACACCTATTTGCACCCTTACAAGTGCTCAAAACCATGCAAAAACACTAACATGCAAATCTGGACAGAATAGTATTATGACCTAAAATCATCCACTAAGCATGCCAATAGCAAAAACAGCGAACAATAATAAGTCCTAACATATTCCTAGAACCATATCATGCATAAAAACCCTAAAACATACTAACATGCATGCAAAACTATCATGTTTACTCCATATGAAAAACATATACAGCAAACACGAAGAAAAACCAAATAAAAAAGTCTACTTTATCATGCTATATGAAAACAAACACGAAACAATGACTCTAAAACCCTAAACTCACAAATATGCTTAAAAACATACAAACATACTTTAATCATGCTAAAACCAAACTAAACAGAAATTAAATCATGCATATTAACTAACTAAAGCAATATAACATGATGAAAATCCTAACTCTAACATGCAATGACACTAATCCTAGCACCGCCGAAGCGGGGACCTCTCCCAAGAAAGTTTTCTGCATTCACAAGGGCTCGAACCCGAGACCTCTTGCTTAAGCGACCAGAGCCCCTTCCACTCAGGCCAACCTTCGTTGGTTGAGAGCATTTATTGAGCTATCATAAAAAGTGAGCTAAGCATTCATTGCTGTGTAATTTACTTGAAGATAATCTCTTTGTACATAAAATCAACTTTTACAATCTTGTAATCAAGGGTTGGGAATAACCTTAAATTTGGCACTTGGAGAATGTTCTTAGGCAAATGTTGGGTGAAACACTTGGCTTGTAAATGTTTGCTGCTCCACCTTGAAGGAATGTGATAGTGAATTTGAATCCTCAGGCGAAACTCTTGAGGCAAGGACGTAGGCAAAAGGCCGAACTTTGTTAAATCGTTGTTTTCAATATCTCTATCCCTTGAACTTCTTAAATTGCACTTGTTATATATTGCTGTGATAAATTTTTTGTTAAATTTCATTGAGATTGCATAAAAGTACATTATTAGCACATAAACCCTATTCACCCCCTCTAGGGTTGTTTACTTGGGCCATAATTGGTATCAGAGTCTAATCTCTTACATTTAACATAATTGTCTTGTGAGAAATGATATGGCTGGCTATATGGGAAATGGATTTTCCAAAGGAAAATCGTCCAATAGACCACCTATTTCAATGGTGATGTCTTTCAATACAATTTTTGGAAAATTAGAACGCAAATTTTTATTCAAGCTTCTAACTATTATTTATGGAATATAACACCAAAGGCCATCTCATTCCCACTAAGGAAGTAAGGGTGTAACTCTTCCTAAAGTTCCACAGAGTATACCAGTAGTGATCAGAAATCTGTTAAACTTAACTTTAAAAGTCTTGGGCTTATTATATTATGCTTTAACAAATGATGAGTTTAGCAAAATGTCTAGGTGTACTTGTGCCAAAGAGATATAGGATGCTTTAGAAGTGACCTATGAAGGAATCCTTCAAGTTAAAGAGGCCAAAATTAATATGCTTATATGTGAATATGAATTGTTCAAAATGAAAAAAGATGAAACTATTTTTGAAATGTTTACTGTTTTAATTCTATTATTAATCCTTTGATTTATCTTTGCACGATGAGACTAAGAGATGTAGACGGTAATCTCAAGACTCAAGAACTCACTTTGAAAGCCTGTGATGCCATTGACAACAAGGTAATAAAGGGCATTGCCCTTAAAGCCTCAAATGAAGAAGAAGAACCACAACATGATGAGTGTGATGATGATGATAAAGACTGGCTTGTTACTTATAAACTCATAAGATTTTTCACATAAAGGAATTAAGGAGATTCAACAAGGGAGACTCTTCCAAAATATTTGCAAATAGAGGTGAATCATCAAATAGAGAACCTCAGTGTACTTTAAGTACAAGAAGCTCAAGCATATCAAAATAAATTGTCATAACTCAACAACAACTAAAAAGATAATAGGACTAAAAAGGCCATCACCATCACATAGGATGAGGAAGCCAATAGTGATGAAAAATAAGAGGAAGCTTATTGTGATCAAGAAGTATCAAACTTTTGTCTCGGAAAAGGAAGGTGAGGTAAAATTGTAATGATAATCTTCTGAATTGCAAAAGCTCTTGAAGACATTTTTTTTGAACTAAAAAGAGTGTTTACAAAAATAGTGATTTCGAAAAGACTATTGCCTTTCTCAAGCTAGGAAGAATTAAATGTTTTGAAAAATGAAAATATTGAGTTAAAAAGCAAAGTAGAACAACCTTCATCCATATCTCAATACTATTGATATTGAAAATGAAAATACTTTTTTAAAAGAAAAGATTGAAGATACTTACCCAAAACAGAAGAAGAAAATATTGAAGATTTGATCAATACCTCAGCCAAGTTCATCAATGGAAGGGATAACTTGGACAAATATTAACGTACAAGTCAAAGATGGTGCTTTGATAAAGTGGGAATTGGTTATCATGATGTGAATGCTGGGAATCGAGTTTTGTCCACTCTTGTGGAATTTAAAGGAGTCGCTACCTCATTTTTAGGGTACGAGGAAACCATTAAAAGCATTTGTTTTGAAAAAAAAATTTTGATCCCGTATTTGAAAAATGGGTAAGTCTTGAACAAAAAACAAAAGATTCGAGGGCTAAGTTACAAAATGGGAAGGTTTCGAACTGCAGCCCGTACGCACCCATTTCACCCAAAATCGTTCTAATTTATTAATTGGGTTTAGTTAATTTCAACCATGTATAATGATTAAAAATTACGAAAATTAAAACTAGAATCTAAGCTATATTGGACTTTGGGCTCAAGTGAACGGTCCACGTACTTCTAACGAAGATCAAAGTCCACATAATTGTCATGATTGAGTGAAATTCAAAATAATATCCTAATAGAATATAAGTGTTAATATCTTAAATACTTCCCATAACAATCGATATGGAAAATTATTGATGGACATTAATTGATTGAGTTAATCGTAGAGAAAATTTAAGACAATATCCTAACATAATATAAGCATTAATACCTTAAATATTTAATAATAGTCGAGAGGGTTTAATCATAACAATTGAGAGGGAAAAAAAGAATCATTATATGAAAAGCTAGCTCTAACTTCTACATGAAACGTTAAGGTTTAAAAATAGTTTTGAACTTGTAACTATATAAGCAAATTAGGAAGATTGCTACTACATTATTTTCTTGTAAATGGACTTTTTGTTTATTTCATTTTTTATTATTAATCAATGTTTATTTTTGAATACAAATTAATTAATCAAAGGTTTATTGGTAATTTGATATAAGTTGTGACTTATTAGTTATCACTCACAGTGATAACTCTTGTCGTTGAAGAGTCAAACGTGAGTCAAGAATACAAAGGAAAAAAAACAGAAAAAACGGATCTTCTTAAAAAAAAAACACAAACGGTGAAAATAGATTTTGTTGGGCACTTCCCAAATTAGCATCAACCAAAGGATTTTGCTTATCAACTTGAAACAAATTGATTGTTAACTTATTATAAATTGACTACGAGTTTTTTGTTTTAGGACGTGGTCACCAAAATGTAATTTTCCCAAAAAGAAAAGAGAAGGGGTCAAATACGACTCTTCCAGAGAGAACCCCATACGAGTGTACGACATACCTGAGAGAAAACCAAGCGACTAAGCGAGTTCGACGGCGGCACGTGATGAAGGCCGCGAATCGATGCCGACGGGAAGCGACTCTTACCGGAAGTGAAGCCGGCGGCAGGGAGCTTTGATCTCAACCTCTCACAAGCAATGTTGCAGAAGTTTTCAAGTCTGATGACTCTGATCCCAAGTCATAAAGCAGTTGCTCATCCCAATTCCCAGATCTGGTTTCTCTCTCTATCTCTCTCTTCTCTCACTTCAGTAATGAAAAAAATGGTTCTTTTTGTTTCTTTTCTTTCGATTCACTTCAATGATGAAAAAAATAGGTTCTTTTTGTTTCATTTTTTCCGATTCAGAGGTTCTTTTTGCTTCAATCATGCAAAAATCAGAGGTCGTTGGTTGCAACATTTGAAGAAATTTGCAGAGAATCTCTGTGGAAACCCAAAACGTTTCGTGCGTTTCGTCACTCAAAGCCTCCCAGCGGAGCTCGCATGGATTCCACTGTCATTGTTCTTCACGACCTTTTTTCTTAAACCTTAATTCCCAGAAAAGCAGAGAGAGTAAAGACTGAAAAGAGATGGAGATTGAGCTGGAGCCGAGGGTGAAACTTGCCTTACAAAATAAAGGGCATGTCTCGCGAATCGCCTTCTCAAAAGGCTGCACATGTCCTGGACACCGACCTTCGCACTCATTGGTCTACTGCTACCAACACCAAGGAATGGATTTTGCTCGAACTCGACGTGAGTACTTCTCCCTCTTCCTACCCCCATATCTCTCTCTCTCTCTCTCTCTCTATATATATATATATATATATACTAGTTGGTGCACTGTGCGTTGCACTTGAATTTTTTTTTTTTAATGATAAAATGATTTAATCTATTAAAATCTTACATAAATTTTAATATCTTAGAGATAAAAGGGTTCTTAACATCATCAATAATTCTATTAATTGATGAGATAGGGTTGAAGGAGAGAGAAAAAAAAAAAACTATGCTCATCTACTAAAACATTTTGAAAGAAATAACATATCTCAATACTTTGAACGGTCTTTGAAAAACACTATGAAAATTGGATAGCAACATATGTATACAAAAGAGGCTTGCAAAGTTGCAATATATAAAATATTGTGCAAGAAGTAACATACCTCAATAATATGAATGATTGTTTGAAATCATTGCAAAAATTAGAGTGTGTGATTAAGAAAATTTTATTTGGATGCTAAATTGTGAAAATTGAAAATAGATAGCCAAATTAGTTGGCCAAAGCTTATAAACTCAACAACAACGAAAAATGATGGGGAAAAAGTTTATACTCTGTATCAACATACTTTGATTCATAATAACTTTGCTACAAAAAATAAACAAATAAATAAATAGTAAACAATAATGGGAATGTCAAATAAATATCATATATTATATATAGTTTTTGGACCATAGTCATATTGTAACCAAAACACTTTACACTTTAATACTATAGGTTATTAGGCAAGCATTTGGGACAAAACTCGTTTAAATGTAGAAATATAAGTTATAAAAATGTCTCATACATAAATAGTATTATATTCACTATATCACAATAATTATTTTTTGCTTAAAACGTACTTTAGAAGGGTTTTACTTGAACTTTTAAATCAGAGAATTCTACCCCTTTTGAACCGGCTAAAGATGGATGAACAATCCTTCTTTGTGCTTTGATCCTTTACTAATCTTCTAAGAAGCACGGACATGGGTACGACACGACACAGACACTCCGACACAACAAATCCTAAAACAACTAGGACACGACATGGCAGGGACACGACAATAAATAATAATATATTATTCCATTATACATATCTAAAAAGTATTCAAATGCATGGAAATAAAAAGACATAATCATTAATTACAAAAACGACCAAGACATAAAAAGGCTTTTAACAATGGCATTTAACTTCAAGTATAGTAATTAGTTAGTAACATTTGCCATACAAAAAATCAATCATCATTGATCTAATGATTGTCTACTAGTCTACTTCTAACATTAGCATTTAACTTCAAGTATTTAGTCACATTTTCCCTACAAAAACTCAAAAAACAAATCATCAGTTATCATTGATTGTTCATTTGACTACTTCCAACATTCAAAATAGAAAAAGTCTTCCCCCATCACTATTGCTAAGCAACATCCCCATCCCCATCATCATCACTTCCTTCTATGAATACCTCACTCTCCAAATCCGGCTCATCAAGTGTAAGATTAGCAATCTCAAGTACCCCAGCACCCTTAAGTGAATCAAAGGCATCCCCTCAACATCCCACATCTTGTTTTCTCCTTCCTTGTAGTGTTGACTTCTTCTAGATAAGAGTCGAAGATTACTATGTACAAACACCAAGTCTTCTGCACGTTGTGGGGTCATTTTGTTCCTCTTTACTGAGTTGATAAAGGAATAAGTACTCCAATTTCTCTCGGAACAAGGTTGACCTAGTAACTTTATCACTAAACTTTGAAGTTTGGGTGTGGAAGCTCCATGTGCAACCTACCATAACTTTGGTTCCATAACTCTTCTGTCATGCATGGAATCAAAGTCACTAAAATCCTCTAAAGAAGAAGAAAACTGTCCAAATTCAATATTAACAGTTCAATGCGCATCCTGATTTGGACAGAATCTTTGTAAGCACTTCCTCCTTTCCAAGGTAATCTCTATATCCTTGTGCGGTTCAACACGATTTGAACCCTCGTTAAGCCACTTCTTGCTATAATACCTATAAAACAAATAAACTAATGACCTATTACAAAAAAAATACTAAAACATAAAAATATCTAAGTATCTAACCAATATATGCTTATATACGTAAAAAAACATAATAGTTAATTACCTAGGGTTTAGTGAATGCACCAAAAAATGAAGACGTGTGTTGTTCTTTGACCACCTATCAACCAAGATGGTGTGAACAACATCATAAAAAAGATTAACTCTTCACTTTCTTGCTTCTTTTCATGCCGGTAGATAGCCATGTTCACTTTTTCAATCATTGTGTCCCACATATCATACACCAAATGAAGACAGGGCCTGTCTGGATCGGCAACCCTTAGCATCTCATAAATAGGATCAAGAAAGGAAAGAATATAGTCAAGTTGATCCCACCACAAGTCATCTAGCACTTTGTCCTTCACAAATTGTGCTTTTCCAACATTGTCTTCTCTATAAGAAGACCATTGCTCATTAATCACCATGTTTTGGAGGCCACTCTTTACAATCTTGAATCTTCTAAGCATAACAACCACCGAAGTAAAGCATGTATCCGCAATTGCAAGCATCTTCAATTTCACAAATTGATTGTAAATAGCAAGCCTCATTAAATGAGTAGTGATAAAAACCTTGATAAGGGAAGCATCCATAGCAATGGTGGTAATCCAATTACATGCATCATATGTAATTGCATTAGCATTGGTATCTTTAGCCGCACATATATTTTTTAGAGCAAGGTTTAGGGTATGTAGTAGCAGGACACATGGTGTCCAAAAGATTTGTCGATATTGGGCTTCAACAAGCAATCCCGCCATTTGACACACTAGAGCATTATCCGTTATCACATGAACAACATTTTGAGGTCCAATCTCTGCAATGGTTTCACTAATCAAGTTGGCAATGATGTGCATGTCTTTGTATTCACCTTGACAATTGACCGCCTTTAGAAACATTGGTCCACTTTCATTCACATCAATAAAATTAATAAGAGGCCTTCTTTGAGGGTTAGTCCATCCATCATTCACAAGACTTATCCCTTTATCCTTCCATGAAAACTTGATTGGTTCCAACAACTTGTCAATATTTGTCCTTTCTTTTTGTAGAAGTGTTGTCCTCAACATGTTGTATCCCGGGGCACAAAACCAGCAAGATTGCTGTTACAAGCAAGAGAAAATGCCCTTATATAGTGAGGATTTCTCGTAAAATGAAATAGTAAACCAGCCGAATAAAACATTCTACCAATATCATATTGCAATTCTTCTCGAGCATGAAGGTTGAAGGTCTTCTGTATTGTTGTCTTTCCCATTGCCCTTCTTTTTTTTGGTTCAAAATCCTCTTGTCTCAACGACCCCATGCTTGAAGTGACCCCGAAGATG
Organism: Liquidambar formosana; assembly: GCA_039720395.1. Classification (NCBI taxonomy): domain Eukaryota; kingdom Viridiplantae; phylum Streptophyta; class Magnoliopsida; order Saxifragales; family Altingiaceae; genus Liquidambar; species Liquidambar formosana. The sequence goes on from CM077831.1 coordinate 6,493,110, forward strand.
GTTGGGATTGAGATGATTGACTAAAGGAAGAGGTTGGTAAAGGCACTTGTTTTGGCGTAGATGCTTGCACCCTCAAGTCAGCCTCTTCCTCATCTCTTGAAGTTTCAATTCATTCACATTAGGACATTTTTTAGACCCATAATTTGCAATTTTTTTCAACAAATGGGCCATCACCTTAGTATATGACCCCTTATAAAATTTACAAAAGTTGCACTGGAAAGACAAATTTCCTCCACCCGAAGCTGACTTTTCTAGTTTTTTAACAAATTTCCACAAAGGCTTAGTATCATCATCCTGTTCAGAAACATTAATATTGGCCCCAAACATTTCTTGATTCATTCTTACAATATTAAGGGCCAAAGAAAAAGAAACTACTTAAATAATTTTCATTCACTAATTTATATAAAAATAAATAAAAAAAAGTGTACCTTATATAAGTTATTGCAATACCGAGACAAAGCATGAAAGCATACACACAAGTCACATAAAAAAAAGTGCAGGTTTTATATTAAAAAATTGCAACTTACATATAAAAAAATTAAAAAGAATGTCAACAAAGATCACCCAAACAACAATATATAAAAAATTGCGAGTCATATATAAGAAATCAAAAAGAAAAGTCAACAAAGTTCAGTAGTTCACCCAAAAAACAGATGAAGTGATGGAGATAAAAAGACCCTAGCTTTCAAACCTCACACAGGCACACAGTTCACCCAAGGAGAAGAAGGAGAAGAAGAAAATGAGGAAGAAGAGAAGTGAAGCAGGAGAAATAGGGGTACTTACTTGTTTTAAACCTAGCTCTCAAATAGACGAAGAAGATCATCGGTTGTTGGATGAAGATCAGTGCATGAGGGTAGTCGGAGGCAAGATCGTCAGTTGTCGGAGGGAAGGCCGTTGGTCAAGGTTGAATGAAACCCTAGCTTCCAATTGCTCTCTCACTCACTCTTTCTCTGCCCTTGGTAACGTGATTGAAGCTTCTGGAATCCATCGAGCATATTTTTGCTTTTTCATTCCATTAAAAATTTTGTTTACAAAAATGACCCTTTCTTTTTTAAAATAATCTTTTTTAAAATAACATTCTATAACCTGTTTTTTTAAATAATATTTACAAAACTGCCCCGCCGTGTTGCTTGAGTGTCCCAAACGTGTCTATGGAGTGTCCCCCCCATGTCTTGACCGTGTCGGACCAAAAATGAACAGTAAAATTGATCGGACACCTCCCTGGAGTGTCAGACACGTGTCGAAGGAGTGTTAGGCATGTGTTCGACACTGCATTTCCTCATTTTTTGCCATGTCCGTGCAACATACCTAATCGTCATTATTATTATTATTATTTCTTGTCTTTTAAATTTTGTAACAAACATGATCACATTTTCCTATACTTTGGGTGTTCTATTAATTAATGTATTCAAATGATTATACATGACATGTTCTATTTCATCCCACCCTTTATCTTAGCCAAAAAGGCTGAGACTCTGTATGCTCTATTTCATCCCACCCACAAGTCTATGACTCATTAAATTAGACCAAAGTATAATAATATAACAAATATCCAATCCCATGGCTTTAATCAAGTGCGAGATATCCCACATGTCTTGGACAATCATGACTATACTTGGATGACATGCACGTGTGCGAGAATGTGACGCGTAAGTACATGCATGTCATCCCAGTGACGGCCATGCCGTCTGAGATATGTTGGACCTGATCTGCCCTCTCTAAACCCATATATATATATTTATATATGTATATGTATATATAAATCAAACAATAAAAAGAAGACTCAATAAAAATACATAAAAATGTATCATGATCACCCATCAAAATCAAATTTAAAAAGCGTGCACATACGCATATAGGAGTTTAGTTCATGAGGGAAAAAAACCTTGTAGAAGTATTATGAAAGTGAAAAAAAAAGGAAGGATCAAGAGAGGGTTTTTTTTGGGTGTGTGTAGTTGTTCTCAACAAAGACATAAGCCTAAACATGAAAAAATAAATATGCATTTAAAAACAATAATTGTTAGAGGAAAAAGAGACAGCTGAACATAATTTTATATAGAAGTATAGAACAGATTAATCCGGCTTAGGTTAATACATGTCAACTATAATGGAAAACATAGAAAGGTAAGCAAGCCATCAATAGGTAAAATAAAATCTCTCCTTTTAATCACGTTTAAGATTGATAAAAAATCTCTACTCTCTTGTTTAGAATAAGGTATTGTTCACCTTTTAATCAAGGTATGAAATTTCATTTCAAGATATCGTTTCGTTCATCCCAAATCAAAAAACGTTTTGAAACGTTTCGAGAAACACAGAAGAAACGTGGAATAAATTAGGAAACGCTTGGAAACATAAATTGAAAAGCATTTATATGTGAAGATAAGTTTATTAAATGATTAATTGAAGAGTTTTTATGCATCAAAACCCATGTAAACTTGAAAACATTGCATAAGAATTTGGAAGATAATTGCTAATGTGAATTGAACTGTCATTAAATTAGTGCCAAACAGTCAAGTAAATAATATTACACAATAGTACTAACTTAAACATAAAGAAATACTCCCTCTGTCCCACAAAGATAGTCCATTTTTGCAACCTTTTTTATCCCAAGATGTTTGGCCATTTTGAAAAGTCGAATAATATTTTTTTGGATTTTCCTATACTACTATTTCAAGAATTATTTTTCACACAACCCAATAACAATTAGTAGGGGAGGGTATTTTTGGAAAGATGAAGTTTAATAAGTGAGAAGTCAATTCAATGATAATTTTTCTTAAACTGTGTGTTTTGTCAAACTTGGCCTATCTTTGTGGGACGGAGGGAGTAGCAAGTTAGTTTGCATATAGAAGTCACATATACTAGCATAATTTCATTAAATCCAATTTGATGTTGAATGTCGAGCAGGTGCATAACTTGGTCCAAGTTGGGGATGGTCGCCAAGAGAAACATTATAGAGGTGTTGAACATGTTGACAATAATTGAACCAAGACATGTATTTCTGATAGTATGTCTCGTAGTCCCTCATATACCTATCAATTTCTTCTCTAGTGAACAGTTTCTGTTGAGTACTCATTGGAGGTGCCCAACTCTGCCTTGTCCATGTCCATGCCCATATCCATGAGAGGAAGATGTTTGAGTATCATAACCAGACCCATAACCATGAGATTATGATCCGTAACCATACATCTGTGTATTATGCTCAGGCCTATTTACAACACAAGCCAACTAGGCAAGCTTGCTACATAAGCTAAGATGTTGGACCAAGATGACTTGGACTACACACAACCAAGAAAAACCCTACAAATTTGACCGGGATAGAAAGCCCAAAATACAGCCCATGCATGACCCAACCCAATTAGGCCCAAAACAGAAAATTACCAAAATACTTTGACTCCATAAAATTTGATAAAACAAAACAAATAATATATTATCTTAAAGAAATGATAAAATAAGACAACTCTAACTAAATTCAATTGAACAATTTCATCAAAAAAAAAAAAAAAAATTCAATTGAACAATATCCCAAGTAAGCCTCATCTTGAAATTGATCAAATTTTCATGGCCTTTCAAGGCCTGCATTCGGTGTCTTGTCCTTAAGGCATCTCTTCCTTAAGGTGTATCTACTTTAAGGTGTGTTGTTCTTAAGGCCTCCCTTCCTTAAGGTGTCTCTTCCTTAAGGAGTTGTGTCTTTAAGGTGTATGTTCCTTAAGGCGTCTCATCCTTAAGCACATATGTTCTAAGTTTTAGACTTAGTTTGTTTTTAAGTAGTTCATTCGAAGATCAATAGTTTATTCAAGGTGTAGCAGTTTAAGATTTGCATGACACATACCTGCCCTAGGTATTGTAAGCACGAGGTGGCACTCTAATGAGGCTTCAAGCACGAGGTGGCACTTCAAGTATAAGGTATTAAGCACAAAGTGGCACTCCAAGTATGTAGTTGTGTGTGATTGGCCACATGGCAAGGTGCTTGACTTGCTTGTCACTAAATTTCAGTACATGGCAAAGTGCTGATATGGTTGTTCTGTATCAAACACTTGTTAATGTTAAATGTGAGTTATACACCCTTTGCAAAACTGTCAATTGGTAAACGTCTCATCTATAAGATCACATTTCTTTTTGTAAATAAAACTGCAATTTGGGATGCTTTATGGATGGAATGGTTCCTAATCTTTGATTAACATGATATTTGGTGATTATGTAGAGTGTGTCCCACATAATCAAATGGTGGACCTGGAAAAATGTGGATCCTACAACAAGAAATTGAGAGGTGTAAGAGTAAAAAGTTCTTTTAATTATGAAATAAAATCATTCTTAGAGAATATGATTGACCATGTTGGGAGAGGTGATAGGGTGCGGTTCTGGGAAGACCCTTGGAGAGGTGATACTCCCTTCTTTTTGTTGTTCCCTTGTCTTTATAGAGTTTGCTTGGCTCATAATGCTGTTATTGCTTTCATGGTTTCCTCGGTTTCTTTTCCTTATGGTTGGGATTTCAAGTTTTTTCAGAATCTTAATGATAAGGAGTGTGCTGAGTTAGCTTCTTCATTGTTGTTGTTGGAGGGTTTTTCTTTGAGGATATCCATTCCTGACAGAAGGGTTTGGAGTGCCACTTCATCTGGTGTTTTTTCTTGCAAATCTTTCTTTGATATTTTGATTGAGCAACCTCATATTTACTTTTTTCCTCCATCATCTGTTATTTGGAAAGCTTGTGTGCCTCTCAAAGTTAAAGTTTTTTCCTAGACTGTAGTTCACAAGAGAATAAATACCAATGATTTGTTTCAAAGGAGGAGGCCTTTCCTTTATGCGTTGCCTCAACGGTGTTGTTTGTGCAAGTCAGCAGCCGAGAGCATTGACCATATTTTTCTTCTTTTCCCAGTTGCTATCTCTCTTTGGAAAAAGCTGTTTGGTTGGGGTGGTGAATCTTGGGCTTCGCCAAGTCGTGTTGAGGAGTTCTTTGAGATTGATTTTTGGGGTTTTGGGTTCACCAAGAAGGCTATGGTTCTTTGGAATTGTGCTTTTTTGGCTGTTTTTTGGGTCATTTGGCTTGAGAGGAATGCAAGGATTTTTGAGAGCAGGGAGTCTTCTGTGGCTGGTTTATTGGATAGGGTGCACTTTTTGGGTTCTTTTTGGGCTCATTCTTCTAAAGTTTTTGGTGGTATTCCTCTGTTTTTAGTGTTATCAGATTGGAGGGCTGTGTGTTCTTAGTCTTCTTATGTTTCTCTTTTCTTTTTTGTTGCTTGTTTGGTATTGAGGTGGACTGCTTGTCCTCCTTTTGTATTTTCTTTTCTTTCCTTTTAATGATATTCTCTTTTGTTGCTGATCCAAAAAAAAAAAAAAAAAAAAAAAAAAATGATTGACTAAGGGCAGCAGGAACCTCGGTAAGGGCGGAGTGAAGCCTTCAACCAGAAACCTTAGAATCTGATAGTGGGGTTCTTGAGTTCACAAGGAAGATTAAATCTGTTATTCCAATAATCCCTTTCTGCACGAGGAGGCCAAATTATACTTTTATTTTTGGGAGTAGGGAAGGGGCCAAATTATACGCTCCACACATAGATACCTAAAAGCAATTAGAAACTTTTTGAAATTGACCTTAACTTATATAGTAACATATAAAGATTCAATTTTGATTATTAAAATTCAAAGAAACTACTAAATATGAGAAAAAGAAGCCCTAAATTCCTCTAAAAACTAAATATAAGAAAATGAAGCCTGAAAAATAAGATTAACGTCTTTGAAAGATCGTGATGGGCTCGAGTATATTGTCCTAATTAAGTAGTTGAAAAAGCATGATTGTTCTGGCTTGTGCTTTGTATTCTCTTTATTGTCAATATAGGTTATAAGATGACCAATGTTATTTCTAATTTGATTTCCAAGTTTCATATTTGTTCTATTAGTTTCATTTCCTTGTGATTCACTTGTAGTAGACTATTAGTTACATTAGGTGGATGGTCATTGTTTGTGCTGCCTTTTATTTATTATTTACTAGTAGTCAGGCACACGTGATGCGTCTGAGTGCACAATGCAGCCTTCCAACACTATATCTGGTAAAAAAACTTATCTAAAAAATGAAATACCACATCACAATGCGACAATGCACTCTCACATCGCATTGCAAACAAATTTTGTCTCTTAAGCCAAATGATATATCATATAATGGGCACTGTTGGTTCACTAAAATAAATTTGTGCACTATGTTATTAATAAAAAGCGTGATAATACAAATCAAAACCTAAAGATTAAAGAGTGTTTTTCATTGTCACTTTGATTGTGTATGACAAATAAGGGCCACATATAAAAGTGAAAAATTGAGTGGTTGAGTTTGTTTGAAGAATATGGAGAAAATGAAGAATAGAGATTAGTCACAGTACCTTCTATATTTGATGATGATGCTCATTGGTTGGGGCATGAAAGTGTAAAAAGTAGATGAGATTATTTTGGTTTGATTGTAGCAGGAAGGAGAAATGGAAAGAGAATGAAACAGTTTCCATTTAAGTTTTGGTTTGATTTTTTTTTTAGATAACTGATTTGGTGTTGGTTGATTCAGTTTAGGTAACTGATTGTAGTATTTTGTAATTTCCATATTGTGCTTACATCTTCTTTATAGTGAAATACTTTGAAGGGGACTTTTTAGTAAATCCAAATGCAATCCAACCACTAAGAGAGTTCTCATAATATATTTGTATAGATTTATTGGTTTTTTTAAAACTTTTTGTGAATGTTGCTAATTTGAATATTAGAAAGATATCTTTTGCATTTAGGGTAATGATCATATATTATTGGACATCTTATTACATGTTGGAGATATCTCTTTCTTCCATCATACTTTTGGAGGAACACTGCCTACTATCACATATATGAATTTATAATAAGGTATTTCTTTCTTCCGTTTTATTTTTTGCAGGAACCTTGCCTACTATCACATATACGAATTTATAATAAGTCTGTTCTTGAATGGGAAATTGCAGTTGGCTTGCGTTACAAGGTAAGTGGCTTGAACCAATGGACTTCGGTAGATTTTTAAGGTTCATTTTTTTTACATGATCACGAAGATTAAAGCTGTTCGATTGTTGTTCACAATTCTAATGATCTTGATTATGTCTTCATGTAAGCATGTCTCTCTCTCTCTCTCTCTCAATATTTAAATTTAATTAATACAATTAATATCTATATATATATATATATATATATATATATATATATATATATAGATATAATGTATGTATGTATGTATATCAAATATCATTTTTGTTTTAGTGCTTGTTGGAAGTGGTAAAAGAGTGAGGATGATAGAGGTGACTTGGAGGAGGAGAGAGGATGGGTGAGGAAAAAGCACTTGTTTTTGAAAATAAAGAAATGATTTGGTGGTGAGGAATACTTATAGACTTGAGTCGAGATGAGGAGAGACAAGAAAGCCCATGTGTGAGGAAATTTTCTTATTTTTCTTATTATATTTAGGGCTATTTATAAACTTGGAAACACGCATATGGCCCAGTGCACTTGTGTGAGGTGACGAACATAATAATGAATTAGAGGAGGATATGTGTCCAATGAATAATTCTTTTCTAGAGTTAGTCATTGGTGCATAATCCTATATGATCATTCTTCTCAATTGAATCTAGTTTCTTTTAGCGAGGGGTTGGTTTCGATTACGTCTAGGATAGTGGTGGTACTGTAAGCAGGTCTTGTAATGCGTATTTAAGTGCTCTCGTAGCAACGTGTCTCACAGGGCCTTAACCCTATCTAACTTTCTCCTATTGGGCATTAAACCTCCTTGCATCCCTATTTCATAGCATATTGTGAATTTGTGTTTTTTATTTGTGAGAGACATTTGTCTTGGTGGGGCCACTTGTGGTGGGTGCATAGGTCTCACACCATCTACATTAAGCTCCCGACCTGATATGAATGTTTAGATCTTCTAGTAGGCACCCGGGATATTATTACTCCCTCCGTTCCACAAATATTCTCCATGTTTGACAAAACACGGAGTTTAAGAAAGGTCATCATTGTGTTGACTTGTTATTTATTAAATTTTATCTTTCCCAAAAATCATCTTTTACTTGGTATTGGGTTGTGTTGAAAGTAATTATTGAAATAATGAAGGGTAGTGTTGGAAAATTAAAAAATTTATGATTTGAATTTTCAAAGTGGACAAACATTTCGGGACAAAAAAAGTAGCAAAAATGGCCTATCTTTGTGGGACGGAGGGAGTAATAATTTAAAACATAAAAAGTGTTATTTAATGAAACTTCACAATAATAAGTGGAAGAGTTGAGTAAATCATTCTTAAGCATTTGTCATGCATTTGTGCTTCACTTGTCTTTATAATTTGGAAAATTTAGTATTAAAAGTTTAAAACTTTATTTTCATTTACACGTTGGTTATTATCTATTAATCAGAGGAGGAAACGTGTCCTCCTTGCAAATAATATTTTGGACCAATCCTATCTTTACACGTGGCCAGAAGTCAATTGTTGACTTGGTCAGTAGTCAAAGGTCATCAGTTCACTCGCTTGACGCTTGGCTCCAACTATCACATGCGGGTTGAGAGCACATCACATGAGCATATGAGTCCCACATAATATGATTCCCATCATACTAGGGGGCTCTAAAGAGGATGTGGTGTGGTGGGTCAGGGAGGAAAAGCTGGCTAGGGACCAAGATTAGGAACGCACTATTATGGAAAGTCGATAACACCCAAACACGCATAATGAGACCATAATGAATGCTATCATTGCACTCAATACCCAAGGACCTAATCTCTAGCCAAGCAAGAGTAAGTTCCAAAGGAAGAGAGGGACAATAAGATTCTGGGACATGTGTCACTTGTAGAGAGCATTATGCGTTAGACATGTGTCACAATCTCTACGGTTGGTTTACACAACACTTGTATCAGTCCATTGACTAAGAAGGGGGCCGGGAATGAGTAAATCATTTTTCCATTTAGTGTAGGCATTTGCCATGTGTTTGTTCTAAAGTTCCATCATGTATTGATGTTTGGAAAATAGTGGCTCCTATTTGTCAAATTTTTTCCTGCATTTCCTCTCAAAGGTAGATTCTTTTCCTTCCTCCGACTAAGATGATTTGGAAAGCTAAAGTGGCCCCCAAAAGTTAAGGGTTTTTTCTGGTCATTGGCTATAAGAAGTCAATATGAATGAGAACCTTCAGTCTAGAAGACCTAGTAGAGCTCTTTGCCCTGATGTTTGTGTGATGTGTGGCAGTTCTAGAGAGACAGTTGATAATCTTTTTCTGCACTGATCAATTGTCCATTAGTCATGGCAGAGGTTGTTTGTTTTGTCAGGATTGAGCTGGGTGGCTCTTTTTTTACTCTACCTCCTTGTTTGTGAGAAATCACTAAATAGATTTTATTGATAATTAATATAAAGAGCAATACGAGGAGGACAAGATGTCCTACCAAACAGTTTCTAACCACTAAGCAGGTAAAAAGGAAAAAACAGAATATATACCATCATGACAATGCTCAACTATCACAAATTTCTCTCCAATCCACCTTAATCACAAAATGTGGGATGCTAACAAAAGGATTAGAGATTGAAGCCCAAAAAGAAGCCAAAAAGTACACTCGCCCCACAACTCATCTACACCTGTAACCTTTTGTTCAAAGATTCTCACATTTATTTCCTAATTTCCTTCGAAATAACTCAAAAACAAGCTAAAACTGCGTAGCTCCAAAGCATAATAGCTCTCTTCCAAAATCCCCAAACTCAATAATCAACATATGAAAGCAAGAAAGAGGAGGAACCCAACTCAACCCAGCCATAATAAGAAGGCCATAGGACATGGTAAAAATAAATGATCAACCCCCTTTTTGCTCTTCCTACACAAAATGCACTACTGTGGAGACAAACAAGATAAAAGTCTTCTTTTCTGAAGCAAGTCATTGATGTCGATTTCTTTTCATGGGTTTGGTAGATCAAAAAGGGGTAAGATTTTATGGGTTGCTTTGACTCGAGCTATTTTGTGTGGTTATTTGGTGGGAGAGAAATGCCCGTATTTTAGGACAATTATTCTCCCAAGGAGGCTGTTTGGGATAGAATTATTTTTCTACCTTCTCTTTGGGTTTTGGTCTCCAGAGAATTTAGTGGGATCCCTCTCGATAAGATAGTGAGGGATGGAAGTAATCTTTGTTCCTCGGTGAAAAAAACCGTCATTTATTCACATCTTTGTGATCTGTCTCCCTCTTGGTTTTATCAAAAACAATTTTGATGGTTGCTTTCTTGGGAACCATGGCTCATTGGGCATTGGTGGAGTATTTAGACAGAAAATGGGAAGAGTTACTTAAGTTGTCTCGGTCAGAAGGGGAAGGAATTGCTCTAAAAGCTGAATTGTCGGTGCTTTTGGAGGGTCTTTGGGCAGCTTCTAGATTGGGATTTTCTCACATGTTAGTAGAGGGTGATTTGTCCATTGTTATTAAGAGATAGATCTAGGAGATGCGGGGCCTGGAGATTTGCTATGTTATATAGGAATATTTTTGATCTAGCAGATCTTTTGCACGTTCAAGTGCATTGGGTGGCTAGAGCAGCCAATGGTGTGGCAGATGAGCTTTCCAAGAGGGTTGTTTTATACTTACAAATAAAGGGCATTTTGTTCCTTGTTGAGGCTGTGTTTTTTGGTAGTGGTTTAGAGGCTTGTAGGTTTTCGTTTTTGTTTGTTTGTTTGTTTTTGGGTTGTATAGCTTTGTTTTTGAGTGGAAGAGCTCTCTTCCTCCTTTATGTGCATTTTCCTTGTTAATAATAAAATTCCTTCATTCTTAATAAAGGGGAAAAAAAAATGATGACAATTCTCATCATTTTTCATGTATTGAAAATGTATATCTTATCTAAGGGCTTTATTAGGCCTTCTAACTTGAAGCAAGTCATTAGTATTAACTTTTTTATGAGCTATTAGCCAACACAAAGCCTTTACCTTAGGACTTTAGGAGAAACCTTTGCTTTCCAAATTAATTTAGTTGTTTGGAAAAGGGATATTGTCTTCTTTGTTAAGGAAGTTCAAGAAAGACTTGCAAGAGAAATGGCCATTACTAACGACGGACCAACACCTCTCGTTATAGGAAGAGGGTGACAAATGAGCATTCCGTATTTGTTGGTCAAGAGTGAAGAAATTCAAGGGTTTTGATTGATAAAAAAATACCACAACAGCAAGTTAGTGTAGGCATATAAATTTTCATCTACAAAGTTGCCACATGTCACATGACACCTTTGCCTATAAGAAAAATTAATTGACACTTGTTTAAAGGCAACAAATCGATGGATGCCACGTGCCACATAGATGGCATTTAGTGTAGAAAATCTCTACAAATCAAAATTTGACACATGTTACATGGGTCCACATGAATGTTCTTCTCAGGTGCATGGAAGATAAGCTTTATCATATGGATAGGTAAACCAAAAATAGATAGTTATCTGATAAAATAAATAAAACGAGGATAATTATCTATGCAGTTATCCTTGTCACCTAAGTCTTGGATCCACATCTATAAATAGAGGTGGCCACCAAAGAATAAGGTGATGAACAACAACAGGATTGAGGAAGCTTTGACAGATTGAAGTCCAAAACCCTGGAGAACTTCTTCACCCTGTTTATCATGCCTAAATCAAGCGCTCGCCTCAAAACTCTACAAGTCTACCACGTTTGCTTCATTTCATCCGAGAAATGAAACTGCTGGCCCAAATAACGCTTCAAATCAGCAATGCTAGCTGAATCACTCCAAGAAATAATAATATCATCCACATAAACAATCAAAACAATGGTGCCAGCAGTGGAATGACAAGCAAAGACGGAATGATCAGAGGTAGAACGCTGGAATCCATATTCAAGAACAACAGCACTGAATCGATCAAACCAAGCTCGAGGAGACTGTTTCAAGCCATACAAAGCCTTTTTAAGGCGACATACAAGATGAGCATTCTCAACAACAACATATCCTGGGGGTTGATCCATATACACTTCCTCCTGAAGATCACCATGAAGGAATGCATTCTTGATATCAAGCTGATACAAAGGCCAAGAACGATTAACGGCCACTGAGAGCAAGATGCGAACAGAGTTTAGGCGAGCAATAAGGGAAAAAGTCTCCAAATAGTCAACACCATAGGTTTGGGTGTAGCCTTTCGCAACTAGCCGTGCTTTAAGGCGTTCAATAGAACCATCAGGAAGATACTTAACGGTATAAACCCACCGACAACCCACTGTCTGTTTTCCTGGAGGAAGAGGAGTAAACTCCCAGGTGTGGTTCTTATGAAGAGCGCTCATTTCCTCATCCATAGCTTGTTTCCAGCCAGAAGAAGATAGTGCCTGCTTATAAGATGAAGGAACAGAAATAGAGGACAAGGAACAAGCAAAAGACTGCAAACAAGGTGAAAGACGATTATAAGACAAGAAATGAGCAATAGGATGTTGTGTACAAGTCCTTTTACCTCGGCGTAGAGCAATAGGTAAATCATCGGTGCGCAAGGAAGAAGGAGGCAAAACAGGATCCTCAGACCGAGAAGCTGTAGGAACAGGGCTATAAGAAATAACTCGTCTATCTTGAGATCGGTGATATACCTGCAATTGAGGGTTAGAAGGAGCTGAGGAAATTGGAGAAGTGACCACAGGTGGAGACATGGGCATCGGAAGAGTAGGAGAGGGAAAAGAATGCTCCCCCTCACAACAAGATATGAGATTAGAAAATAGATTCTCACCTTGGGAGGAAAAGAAAGATGTAGACTCAAAAAATGTGACATCAGCACTCACAAAGTAGCGATAAGAATCCGGACTGTAACAACGATAACCTTTTTGAGTACGGGAGTACCCAAGGAAGACACACTTCCGAGCTCGAGGAGATAATTTATCCTGACCCAAATCAAGCACATGAACAAAAGCAACACAACCAAAAACCCGAGGAGTGAGGGAGAAAGGAGGTTGAGCAGGATAAACAAGAGAAAAAGGGGACTTATGATCCAAAACAGTAGAAGGCATCCGATTAATGAGATAACAAGCAGTTAAAACAGCATCACCCTAAAAATGTTTGGGTACCTTCATATTGAACATTAAAGTACGAGCAATATCAAGTAAATGGCGGTGTTTCCGCTTAGCCACACCATTTTGCTGGGAAGTGTGAGAACAACTAGTCTGATGAATAATGCCTCGATCAATGCAAAATGAATTCATAAGGGTTTGGGTATACTCCAATGCATTATCAGATCGAAAAATCTTAATCCGCTTATTAAATTGAACAAGAATTTCATTAAAAAATTGAAGAACAATTTTAGGCAATTCAGACCTCTCTTTCATTAGAAATAACCATGTCATTCGGGAATAATCATCAACAAAAACAACAAAATAATGAAAACCACTCAAAGTTGCAGTACGAGATTGACGATCATGATTACTACTAGGAAAAGAACTATGGTGATGCTTTCCTAATTGACAGGCCTCACACTCTAATTTAGACAAAGGACTCAATAAGGGAATAGCGGTCTTCAGTTTAACCAAAGATGGATGACCCAAGCAGAAGTGCCACTGAAGAGGAGAAATTGTAGCAGACAAGGCAGAGGAACTGAGAGACATGGAGTCACCGGGATCCAAAATATAAAGACCGTCCTTCTCATGCCCCGAACTAATCTTCTTCTTGGTCTTGAGGTCCTGAAAAATACAAGAAGTAGGAGTGAAAACAATTTCACACTGTAAGGCTTTTGTCAACTGACTAACAGAGAGTAAATTAAATGGAAAATTAGGAACATAAAGACTAGAAGGTAAGGAGAGAGAGGTGGTGGGATGAAGAACACCTTGTCCATGAATAGGCCGAGAAGAGCCATCAGCTAACACGACATGATGATTAACAGGTGTTAAATTAAAAAAACAAGATGATAAACCAGATATATTTTTGTTAGCACCGGAATCAATAATCCATGAAGAGGGAGAAGCTGCTACACATGCAATATTACCTGAATTAGCTAAGGTAGCAGTAGAGGAAGAAGAAGGTTGTAGAGAAGGAAGTGCAGTGCGCAAGTGCTGGACGAGAAGCTCGCCAAGTTGAGTACTGAAAGTATCACGAGAACCAGAACTAGAAGAAGCATATCCAACAAATGTGGGTTGCGACTGTGCCATACTCTGAGACTGTGCTACACCATCACTAACTTGATTCACATAATTCGGCTTACCATATTTTTGAAAGCAGTAAGGTTCAGTGTGATTTGTACCCCCACAATAAGTACATTTCTTGTCACCACGTCCATTAAGGCGACCACTACCACCACCACGAGAACCACCACGAAAATTACGGCCTCCACGGCCACCGCAGAAACCACCACGAAATCCGCTACGGCTTCCACTGTTAGAGACCAAGGTAGTAGTCTCTGAAGAAGAAACAGGGGAACTAAGCAACGGAGGATGCTGTCCTAGGGAAGAACGCAATTGTCGGGACTAGGCATTAGCAGTCGTAGGCAAGGTCTCACTCGCAAGGATCTGATCTTTAAAGCCACGAAGATCAGAGTCCAAACCAGATAATAAGCTAGCAATCATAAACTCCTCCCATTGCTTCTTCTGCTGTTTTAAATCAGTGGTAAAAGGCCTATGCTGCAATAATTGATCCCACAAATTCTTAAGTGTGCTATAATACTCAGCTAAAGGTTTCCCAGACTGTTTGGTGATGAAAATTTTCTCATATAGCTCATACACACGAGAAACATTACTCTGATGAGAAAAAGAATCAGCAATGGAGTCCCAAATTTTCTTGGAGGAGTCACAAAATTCAACGGTTGTAGCAATATCGGGATCCATACTATGCCAAAGCAATCCCATAACAGCAGAGTCCTCGCAAATCCAATCTTCATATGTGGGATCACTAGCACTAGGAGGATTGTCAGTCAAATACTTCAACTTTCGATGAGCACGTAAATAAACTCTAACTGCATGTGCCCAAGCCATGTAATTTAAACCATTCAACTTTTTCGAAGTGATAGATTTAGGCAAATCATTGTTAACATTAAAAACTGGGAGTTTTTCTTCAGTCTTAGTACTGGATTTCTCTTCTGCCATCTCAAACACAAGGTTCAAACAACAAAACCAGATCTGGAACTAAACCAACAGACCCTTAAATCAGTCAGTCGACGAACCAATAACAGACTTGAGAAATAGCAAACCTCCCAAAACACTTGAGAAACCCACAAGAATATCAACAATCTGATGGAAAATCACATAACCAGACCTCTTTACATAGCAAGATGACTCAGAGCAAAGCTACAATCACCATACCAAGGCAGCAAAACCAGGAAAACATGATAACAGAGGCCAAAACTTCAGGAAACACACAGCCGACCCTTCAAATCACGTAAAAAGACAAGCAATTGTGATCCAAACATCAAAACAACTCCAAAGCCACTCAAGAATCACCTAGTTGGCACCCATAGAGACTATCCCAAGCAACAAACTCGAGCCAAAGTCTCAAAAATTTGAGTTTCAAAAAATCGCACTAAAATCTGGGAAAAATATAAGAAAATTCAAAAATCATACCAAACGACCTCGGATCGCAACGAAACTTCACCAGAAATTTTCCTTAGGGGAGTCGACCAGATTGGGAGATCAACTCACCCTGCTGACGTCATATGCTGACGTCAGCATCTACTCTGATGACGTCAGCAGGTCTGTGTTGATGATATCTTGCTATGCTCCTCTTCTATTTTTCAGATTTGTCACACAAGAATCGATTAGGAGGCTCTGATACCAAGTTGAGTTGTAAACTAGGGTTTAGGTTAGATATGAGAGGGAGAAAAAGAGAAGAAGATGAAGAAGAAAGGTTTAGGGTTTAATTAAATCACCCTACACCTTCTAACATATTGCTTTTATATAAGAAAGATAAGTCCAAGTGCAAAACTACCCTTTAGGAAATAAAGAAATAACAAACACTGTAAAACAATAAAAATAATAACTCTAACAAAGTCTATGTAATTCGAAATATTTTGAAAAAACATTCTTCTGCAAAGTTGTTCAAAATAATGTTTTTTAGTAGACAACATAACTTGTTTTCATAAAAACCATTTATATTTTTCTAAGATCTTGAAAAATTGAATTAATGCGGTGTTCAAATAAAACTAAGGGGTTGCAATAACTGGCCCTAGAAAAAAGAAAAGAAAAAGGGGGGTGGGGGGGATGGGTAATTGGGAAAGCTTCTCGATCCAATGCATTGAACAACCAATACGTACTATGGAGCAAAAAAAGGGGTGGAATGGGGATGCTTCTCCAACACAACAAACAAAAATCTCCTCTTTTTAAATTATTATTTTTTATATTAGTTTACATAATTAATATTTAATACTAAGGGATTATAAGAACAAATTAATTTGGAATGAAATAATTAATTGAAATAAATAAATAATTTTGACACTATAAGAATACATTAGCATAATATAACCTTCAAGTCTTCAATTAATGCATTGCTACTAGTTGCTTTCTTATTAGCTTCTTTTGATCTATAACTATATGGGTTTAATACTCATGAAATATATATTTTGCGTACTTGTGTTGAAGTTGTGCTTCATTGTTTGTTCTACGCTTCTATTATACTTATAGTGGGAAGTGGGAAAAAATATCACTGAAGTAAGACGCTTATAGGCCAAATGTGATGGCTAAGAAGCAAATTCTTTCTAAATGCACCCAAAAAAAATAAAAATAAAAAGGATGTAGCTTTTCACATGTAGTGACTAGCCAACTAGCAAAACAAAACGTAATGCAACAAAAGAAAAGACAAAGATGTGGGTGTGCAGTGTACTACTAATATTCCAATTGCCAATAATAATAAAGCGGACTAGATGAGCTTTTCACATGTAGCAACTAGCAACTAGCAAAACATTATACAACAAAAGAGATGCATGTATGCAGAATCCTTGGTACTATTAATATTCCATAATAAAGTGGACTCAGTAAGTGACTAAGTCTTGATGTAGAGGAATAGGCATGCGGACTTGTGTACTACTAATATTCCAATAATAAAGTGGACTAAGTCCTATATGTAGAGGAATAGGCTTGCAGAGTAATAGGAATATAGGATAGCTGTAAAAGTAGGTTAGCTCATAGCTGTAAAAGTTGACTAAAGGGAGCTGGGTAAAGCGTGTTGGTTCATGTGGAGGTTGGACTATTGTCTAAAACTCGAAATCTCGCTCGATAATATGTGAAAAATATATCACATCCAAATATCTTATCGTCACCTGTCGATATGACGAGATATCGTTGATATCGACGGTATTTAAGACTCTGCTCTCAACTCAAACATCTGTGCAATATTCCCCTTTTTTGTGTAAGTCTACTCTATTGCATCCCAAATCTCTTTTTTAGTTCGCATCAATATATACCCGTTTCCAATCTTCTATGTCATCCAATTCAGTAGTCAAGACATGATGATGGAGTTCTCAGCGTTCCACTTCTCATATGAAGGATCATTCTGTGGCCGTTCTACAACCTTCCCAGTAATATACCCCATCTTTCCTTTTCCTGTAAGGAAAAGTCCTGTTGATAGTGACCAAGCTAAGTAATTATTCCCATTAAACTTCGAAGTCGTGATTTGGAGGGTAGGGTTCTCAATATTGGTGCTAAGTTGACCCACAACCTCTTTGGGGTGGGTTTGGTTGACTTCACTAGTCTTAGACACGCTACTATAGTCTGAGGCACTACCCAAACAAGCTTCTAAATCGCCAAGCAGCCCTAAACCAGCAGCAACAATGGAGCAACAAGAGTCTAGATCACTTATCAAAGCATAAAAGCATGAACCAAGGTCAAATTGCATCAACTAGAGGCTGGACAGCACAGAACCAAGGCAGCCGACCCACTGTTTGTGTACAAAAACCATCACAACCCCTTCAATATGGTTGCAAACCTTCAATGCACACATCCACTATCAATCTTGTCCTCTTCTGATTCAACCCGAAGAATCCAATGGCATTAAAAGTGACCCAAACACCAGATCAGGGAAAACAGGCTTATTTTTTTGAAAATCAAAGAAAAATATAGAAGGCATACCAAATCAACTCCATTCACCTTTAACATCAGGGACAAATTCTCCTCGAGGAGTCGACCAAGATTAGGGGTTCAACCCTATGCTGACATCAGCATGTGTATGGTTGATGTCAGCATCCGTATGGATGGCATCAGCAGAAGTTTCTGACACTGTTCTTTGCATGTTGACGCTGCCAAAAGATCGAAAATAAAGCTCTGATACCAAGTTGTTTTGTATGTAATCAATTAAAAAGAAAAAAGTAGAGAAAGAAGAAGAGGAAAGAAGAAAAGAAGGGGAAAGGAAAAACTAGAGAGAACCGTATGATTGATCTCTTTTAATATCTTATTTATACAACCTAATAGCAACAATCACAAAACTACCCCTTTAGCTAAATAATAATAATAATAATAAAGCATAAAGAAATACATCGGATGACGCTAATATTCAATAGAAAAGAGCCTCTTGGAATGTCAAACAATTTCTTCCAAAATGTCATTTTGATTGAGCATCATGGCACTAGACTTTGCTTGGATACATCTGATATACTTCATTCTCTTTATGCAATTATTCTAGATTTTTGCGTCCATTAATTTATTCTGTAAATAGAACCTTTTCTAAATCAATTTTGAGGGATTTCCCAGCTTTGTGGTGTTCATTTATATGTGCATTCTCTTCCAACTTGTCCTCATAATTGATGTCTCTCAAAATCCTAGCCTTTCTCTCCCTAAGATCCCAAAACACCCACGTGTTACAAGCTTTTAACTTTCCTTTGATGTCCTTCAACTTCTTTATGATTTTGAAACCTTCCCAATCCCTAACTTGGTTCTCTTTCCACCATTGCTCGAAGGTGGACTTAAATGAAAGTTGAGAAAGCCACATATTTTGAAAATGAAAGTTTGCGCTTCTCATGTTTAGCTTGCTCTTTTATTAAACCAAAGTAGGTCTTAGTGCACGCTATTGCACAAGAAAAATATGACTCAATCACACCACACTTAATATGACTCAATCACACTTCACTTTTTCAAGGCACTTATCCACTTCGTTGATTCTGCTTGAATCATAGTGGACTGTGTCCTCCTGAATCTTTCCATCCTTATTGACAATCGAGCCAAGGTAAAGAAACTTGTTAGGATAAAGGGTGATGCTTGGATCTTTCCGACTTATACTTTAACTATACCCTCATTTCTAGTTCTGGTTTACTAAATATGTATTTTATGTATACTAATGCCCTGCAAACTTGAAAGTAGGAGGAGGTTTCTATCGTATCCTTCTGTCCCTGATCAAATGCTTGAATTTAGATGCAAGTAGTGGTATTTTTTATTTTTTATTTTTGGGTATTATCTCCATTAATAATTACCTTACTAATAGCAAGTATATTTATTTAGCTGCCATTTTCATTTGAATTCACCATTTTTTTCCATGGCATGTAATTTTATGGTTTGTTCAGCTTTGAAAATACACTCTCTCATGCGGTAGTGGTCATGGGAATTACTTTTGTCGCTTTTTTGTGTGGAAAGTTCTATATTGGATGTTATGTACAGAAAATGCTATCTTGTGGCAATTAGTGACTGGTTTTTCTTTACCAGCCAGAGACATTTGTAAAAGTTCGCCCACGCTGTGAAGCGCCTCGGCGTGACATGATGTACCCTATGAACTACACTCCATGCCGCTATGTGCGAATATCATGTTTGCGGGGAAATCCTATTGCCATTTTCTTCATTCAGGTATATTTGAGAATTGTTTAGCCTTTTATCCTCTGGATTGGCTGTTCCATTTCACTATGGTTTCTCTCTTTCTGATGTGATAGTTAAAAATTATGATGTAATCACTTTGTTGCCCATCAACTGTTCTAGGACGTGCAGTAATCTAATTGAATGTAATTTATATCAAGCTTCATATGGAGATGAAACTAAATTTCCTGAAATTTTCTATTATTTCAACATATTTTTTTTTTGATAAGGTTATTATTTCAACATATTTGGGTATTTTCATCAGTTAAGTATGCTAAGAAGAAATCAGATTATCACAAATGCTCATATAGTGTAACCCTCCTTGACAGTGTATCTCTTAGTGTTTGAGCATGTGCTTTTATCATTTTTGTTTTCTCCTCCTTTCCTTCTGAAAGATGAGTTCTCTTTCATTATTTGATTTCTTGTGATCAATAAAGTTTGATTTTCTGTAAAAAAAACAATGTATTATTATTGTTATCTCCTACTCTTGTCAAAAAATTGCAACATGTTTCAATTTCTTGTGACTTTTTTCTTTCTTTCTTTATTTTTCATTATTTTTAGCCCAATAGGCGTCGCTTTGGAAGGAATTATTATAGTTGTAGATGATTTTGATCTTATGGTGTCAAAAGTGACCTTGCATTGGTGGATGCACTTTAAACAGCCTTTTGACTCTTATCAAGGGAAAAAAGCAAAAACAGGCCCTGCCCTTCCCTTCCCCACCGTCTACTCACAAGGGTTATTTTCTTTATTCTATGGTTTATCAATCTGTGTTTTTGAATTATGACCGGGGAAATGTATAAAATATGGGTCCTATTGAGATGTGCCCTTAGGTCACTTGTTAAGATTCATTTAATGAAGTAAAAAAATGCATGGGAGAATGTGTTTGCTCAATTTGCTTTGCATTTTCACATTTTTGTAAGCTATTTGCAACATTTTCTTTTCATTTTCACTTTTTTTCATCATTAAATGTATTTTGACATGTGCCCTAAAGGAACACTGTAATAAAACCTATAAAATATTAGTAATATATATAAAATAAGTTGTAGAAGCAAAGTCATGCTTTATGGTGCTTTTGGATTTGGTATTTTTTGGAGCATATAAAGATATATACCAAGAATATGATATTTGTTGATCTGTAGTACCTGATCAATTCAAATATCTGGAAGATTTTCTATTAATAAGGAAAATGGAATAAACCTAAATGTAGAAAAATTTTTTGTTTAAGATGGATTAAATTAAGATTAGATTACAAATTTAATTCACACGTTCAATGAATATGAAATAAATTTCTCCCTGATTTGGATTGAAAGGAACCTCATATTTGAGTGTTGGACGTGATGCACTGTATTGCTGAATTTATTTATTATTTACAGGTTTAATTAAGCACAAATTGGTTAAGTTCTATATAAAAGACCCAAACTGGGGCTTTGATAAAAGTTGGGTCTTTATTTAAACTTCATTATACATCCAATTTTGGGGTTTTTGATCTACCCCTAGTTAGTCCACATTTTGACTTTTTTTTGTTGGCGTTTGATTGAAACCCTCAAATTACAGCTGTTATAATCGCTAGAATTGAGGATTTGATTTTGGCCAAATCAAAACCCCAGCTTGGGATTTTGGTTTGCCAAAAGTCAAATCATGAAACTAAGAATTCATTGAAGGAAATAAAGAAAAAAATGAAGTTCTACAAAGAGAGGAGAACACCCCACCATCAAAAAAAAGAAAAAAAAGAAAAAGAAAAAGAATGATGAAAGAATTGTAAATTTTAATGGAACTGATCTAAAATTTTATGAATGAGATTGCACACCTATGCTCAGTTAGTCACTTCCTATGTTTAGAATTGAGCTTACTTTTCTAAAAGTTACACACCTGTTATTATTTCCTCACTAGCTTGTCTGTTCTCTGTAGATTTTGTGATCTTCTTGTCTCATTCTTCAACCAGAGGTAAAGAGGATCACAAAAGAGATAGGTATTCAATTGTCTCACACCACTCTAAGTGCCCATTTCCACTTCATCCATCTATAGGCATCGTCCACCTCAGTCTTTTTATCTTCATGGATAATTGATCAGGATGTAAAAAATTGTCATTTTTTGGTATCTCTTGGTCATCAATTTGCTTTGTCTATTCGTTTCTATTCCCATTTTAACTAAATTTATATTCTATATATTTTGTTTTAGTCCACTTCATCAAAAAAATATTTTGTTTTAGTCCCACTTGATAATTTTGCAAAGAGAGCAATTCTCATTAACAACAAATAAATATGATGTGACCACAGGAATCATCGAGACTTTGCCAGGGAGAAAGCAATAGCACAAAATGGTGAGAGACTTCATAAAGTAGTCTGCTAACTTCATAGTAGAAGCAACAAAATGCAAAGACAGTGCCAAGCCAAAGATTATGACACACAGATTGACTTTCTATCTCAATCTGTTTGGTGCGCTTATGACATAATGAATTGTGTGCAATTTGTATAGCGCTTTTGTTGTCATAGTATAGTATGTAGGAGTGGAAGCCAAAGAAGAAACACTACGATCAGCAAGTAACCAGCGCAACCAAACTCCCTCAATGGCAGTAGTAGCTATTGCACGATACTAAGCTTCAGTTAAGTAGTGGGCGACAACTGTCTGCTTTTTTACTTTGCCTAGAAATAAGAGAATCACCTAGAGAAATATAATACCCAATTGTGGACCTACGATCCATAGCATCACCTGGTTACCTGCCATGTCGGCATTAGAAAAGGCTCGAAGATCTAAGGAAGAAGTAGAGGCAAATAGCAAACTCTGATGCAAAGAACCCCATGATATTGCAAAATATGAAGAAGAGCTGCCCAGTGAATTATAGTTGGAGAAGAAACAGTTGACTAACAATATGCACAACATATGCAATGTCAGGGTGGGTAACAGTAAGATAAATTAAACTGCCTAGGGTGAGCTCATTGCGGTGGGAGAGGTGGCAGATCTGGAGGGATTGGCAATTAACTTGGGATCTAAGCTAGGGACACTTTCATTTTCCTACTTAGGTTTGCCATTGGGGGCAAAATTCAAGTCAAAGGCAATGTGGGACCTGATTATTGAGAGATTTGAAAAAAGGCAAAGTGGGTGGAAGCGGAGTTATTTGTCAAAAGGGAGGAAAATGACCTTGGTAAATATGGTTCAAAGTCCGCATTGCATTTTGGTCTCGGTCACCTTGGTCTTGCCCAACTTGTCGGGTCTTAGGCGAGATGCAACTTTTCCGCATGAAAGAATGCTTTAAAAAATTCAAAAAAAAAAAAAAAATACAGAAAAATTTTAAAAAAATAGGATGATCACATTGGAACTATCAAATAATATTAAAAAAAATTAACTTAAGGCACGTAATATAGTAAAAGCATCAATATAAGCGTTAGCACGCTACTATAACACATGGAAGAACACTGTCTTTTGGTTTTAGGATAATCCAAAAGAACATAAATAAACGTGGGCATTTATGTATTTTTCATATTCTTTTAACTTTTTCTTTTTCAAAATTTGAAATTTTTAAAAAAATTTAAAGAAAAATATGATTTCCGAATAAATTCTGAAAATGTTATACGTTTCCTAACCATTCACGCATAACATACATTAGATCTATGGGCATTTATACATCTTTTGTATTTTTGTTTTCAATTTTGTTTTCAAAAGGAAAAAGAAAAAAGAAAAAAGAAAAAAGAAAGAAACTTCAAAATTCAAAATAATAATAATAATAATAATTTTTTTGATAAAATATCTTCTCCACCATAGATCTTCTTATATGGAAAAAAAAAATAAAATAAAAACCAAAATAAAAAATATACTTAAGACCAAGGATTTAAATACCGATATCGATAGATATATTGAGAGTCCAAAAAAACGGATATGTCGGATATATCAAAAATTTCAATATCAATTTAGAGATATAATGGATATTGTTAGTTAAACACGTATATTTTCATTGAAACTTTTGGAAACAATGATTTAGACTCTAATAAACAATTTAGAATAAAAATATTGCAATTTAAATAAGTATGAGATAAGTATGTATTGTGTATGACTATAAAAAGTGTGCCGCGTCAAGCGAAATAATAAATATTTTAAGAGAGTAAGTGAAGGATGTTACTTCATAATACTAATTCAAGTCATTAGTATTGAAATATTTATATAAATCAATACTAAAAGAGTAAAAGGTGATAATTTTGACACGATAACAGGAAAATGTATATCTTGATATCGTTAATATATATCCTCGATATATCTCAATATATCATCGATATCTTTGATATATCAGTGATACAATATCGACAATATCGTAAAAATATTTTGCAAAAAAGATATGTGAGTTAGATATTGAGGTGTTCGGATACATAGATATATGGTGGATATATCGAAGATATCGTGGATATATTGGAGATATCGTAGATATTTTAGTTCATGCCCAATACTTCTTGAAGACTTTTCACAGACGTAGAAACAAGGAGAACTTGAGATGAAGCTCGAACCCACCACTTGATCAACCCACCAGTCGAGCAACCACTGGTCAAGCATCCCTGCGCTGAAAGAACCTAGTCGAATACAACTAAGGCAATAAACCTATTCGAGCACCCCTGAGGCCATGAATCTAGTCGACCCTTGATCCTCGGCCACAACAACCAGATCTGTTCTCATTTGAGAGGTGGGAACAATGGGTGTTGTCTGCAAGTTGGTATGAGAGAGGTGAGAAGCTGTAGATGGTCTCCATTGTGCGAATCTTCTAATCTTCTTCATTTTCCACAGTACGACTGCAAATGGGGTTTGTTTTACTCCAAAACGTAAATCTCGCATGAGATGGATGGGATATCGTCCGAGACAAACCAAGAGCCTGAGGTCTCGTTGATCTCATCCTGTCTATGTCGAGATCTCACCCATCTTGTTCGGGAGATAAAGAGTCCCATGTATATTTCTGTAACAATGTGAAATCCCATTCAGCCTTGGACGAAACCGGGTTAACCTGGCAAGATCTTGGTCGAGATAAATAAGACTTTGGACCATGCTGATAAAGAGGACGTTAGCAAGTTTGCCAACATATTTTATGTCCTTGTTCAAGATACCATCGTCAGTGGCACAGAGGTTGGAAAAGATTCAGTGGGATTTCTTATGGGAAGGTTTGGAAGGGGAGAAAAAGATGCATCTGATGAATTGGGAAACAATATGTAAATCGAAGGCAGTGGGAGATTGGGGTTTAGGCTTTTGCTTTTGGTGAATCAAGCCTTGTTGACTAAATAGTTATGGAGATTTCTGGTGGAGCTCGGGGCATTGTAGAGAGAAGTGATTTGTTGGAAATTTGGTTGTAAAGAAGGGGAATGGTGGTTTAGGATTCTGAAGGGGTCATATGGTGTGTGGGTATGGGTATGGAAGGCCATTGTGGGGGGTTTAGAAAAGTTTATTAAGGTACAATTTAGCGTGGGTAGTGGAGAAAGGGTGAGATTTTGGTTGGACTGTTGGCGCAGTGAGAGCCCCTTGGCGTTTGAGTTCCAACCAAGGACTTTAATATCGATATCGATGGATATATCGAGGGTCCAAAAATGTGGATATATCGGATATATCGTTGGATATATTGACAATATCGATATCGTTTTAAAGATATAGTGGATATTATGAGTTAAAGATGGATATTTTTATTGAAACTCTGGGAAACAATGATTTAAACTCTAATACACAATCTAGCATCAAAACATTGCAATTTAAATATGTATAATATAAGTATGTGTTGCGTAGGGTATAAAAAATATACCGCGCTAAGTAAATAGATAATAGAAAATTTTGCAAATTCAACATTTAAATGTGATATAACATTGAAATAGATTTTTGTAACATTTAAATAAAGAGTGCTATTAGACCAAAGGCCATTGGTTTGAAAAAATATTTTAAATTATGTGAAATACTAAGCATAGTAAAATGTATATATATATGTGAATCCTAACCTATTCTAATGTGTAAAAATTTCACCAGCAATCGGCAAAAGGGCATTTAAACATGGCAGTGTCGATATATTGAACGATATCAGCGATATATCTTCGATATTTTCGATATATCTTCGATATCAGCGATATATCTTCGATATCAGCGATATATCGCTGATATCGTTTGATATTTTGTTTTTTGAAAATTCTTCAATTTCGCAACAATATATCGTATCGTTACCCTCCGATATGGCGATATATCGTGATATATCGTCGATATATCGCGATTTTTAAGTCCATGGTTCCAACAGCTGTTTTAGATTGCAAGAAACAAGGACGTGTGGGAGGCAGATTATGTTGATTGGACTAGGGGAGATGGATCTGGGTGGAACTTGGACTTAATTAGGGACCTGCACGATTGGGAAGTGGATGGAGCAATGCTGCCGGAAAAAACTGAGTATGGTGGAGGTTAGACAGGGGGTGGTTTTCTTGCTTCAAGGATATAGGCCTTGAGTGTTCTGTCCAAGGTGGTTTTTTTTTCTGTGGACAGCCGTTCAAAGGAAGTGCCTAACAATTGATGCATTACAGAGGAGGGGCTTCGACATGGTCAATAGGTGTGTGGTGTGCAAAGAGCACGAGGATCTATTGATCATCTCTGGCTTCTTTGTAGGGTGGCCAGGTAACTGTGGATTTCTTGCTTCAAAGGTTTTGGAGTAACTGGATAATGCCAAGGTTGGTTATGCTTATGATGGAGGGCTGGCATTGTAGAAGCAAAAAGAAAGAGCAGTGAGCAGTTTGGGGAATTGCTCCATGTGCAATTTGTTGGGCCTTGTGGAAGGAATGGAATATGAGGACGTTCGAAAGGCAGGAAAATTCTGTACAGAAAATACAGAATTATTTCTTTGGTTTTCTGTTTGAGTGGTGGCATTTGTTGTTTTTGGAAGATCGAATGCGGCACAGTGATTTTTTGCATTCCTTGAAGTTGTAAATTGGGGATTTTCTTTTGGTCTTCTCTGTTATTCCCTCATTTGTGAATGAGGATTTTGTGTTGGCTTACTGTATATTCCTTGTATACATGGCTTATTAATGAATAAGTTGCTTTATGAAAAAGAAGAAAAAGAAAAAGAAAAAAAAGGTAAAATGGGAAGGACTCAATGCTAATCCTGGTGTAAGCCTATTGTGATTGGAAATTTACTTGTCTCTCCTCCAGTCCTTTAACACTAGTTGTGGCTTCATTATACATGTTATTGATTATATATTGACGTATCTAATAGATAGCCATTTCTTCTTTAGAGCCCACCACATTGTTGCCCTAGGGACCTATCAAAAGTTTTTATATATTTATTTTAAATTTAATAAACATTATATAAAGTTCTCTCTCTCTCTCTCTCTCTGCTTTTTCATGAGTCTGGGTAAGAAAAATGTTTCCATGGGCTATCTTCATAACATGAAACCAAATCGGTTTTTTGATATAGTTGTTTCAAGTCTTAATCTTTGCACAATCATTCTCTTTTGAATTTTCATTGTATAACAAGTGTAAGGCATGGCGTTTTATCTTGTGTGAGGCGAGCCATAGGCCTCAAGGTATGTTGTGTAAGTGATGGAGATCAGTGGCAGCAGCCTGTAAAAGTGTATAAAAGGCGTGGGAAGGAGGGTTCTAAGGCCCAAGACTTGATTTGGCACATGTTGGATGATGTGGGCCCCACTTGGAGCCTTGCATAATTGGGTTTAGTTAAGTTTGGGGCATATATGGGCTGTACTTTTTGGGCTTTCTATTTGGGTCAGTTAGTTGGGCCTTTCTTTTTGGTGGAGTCTAAGTCCACTTGGTCCAAGTCCTCCAGCTTCTCTTGGAAGCTCACTTGGTCTCCAAGTTGCCTTGTTTTGGAAGCTAAGTTGGCCTCCAAGTTGGCTTGTTTTAGAAGTTTCTTTTGCTTTTAGCCCTTTATAAAGGCATGTAATAGCAGATTTTAAATCAATGAATGATATTTACTACAATTGCTATTGGTTGTGAGTTTTCTCTCAATCCTTAAGGAGGTGTGATGCCTTCTTCTCACTAGGAGTGATTCCTAGGAGGCTAGTAGTTATCTTTCATTTTCCTCATTTTTCTATAATTTCCAACATGCATTTTAACCCGACACACCCTTCTCCAACCATCAATCCTTCATCCTAATACCCTAATGTAAGGAATTGATGTAGAGAAAAACTACAAAGCGGAACATAATGAATAACAAAAACATAATTCAATTCCCTATAGCCCATGAATTTGATTGTGGTTCATATAAAACAAAACCCTAATTAGAGGAAGAAGGTTATTACTTACAATTGGTCCTTAAGACGAATGATTGGGGCAACGAACAAGCAGCACAAGTGTCTTGCCTCCATGGTATCCACACCAAGCAAAAGCCTTTAGTTGTTCTTTAAGTTTGGTTTGCTAGAATGGAAGAACTAGAAGAGAGAGAGAGAGAGAGGCTTCTCAAACTAGAGCCGGTTAGAGAGAGAGAGAGTGTGTGTGTGTAATGTCATGCCTAAAGCACATGCTAGTGTGCTTTATATAAGCACTATGCTAGGGCCAGCCATGGTGGGAATCCAACCTTGTGTGGGATTTGTAACTTCTCTAAATTGCGCTCTAAACCCTCCATCTTACATCTAATGCAAGTGTTGCCCAAAAGAACTTTTCTAAATACACTCTTACCCTTTCTCTCACAACTTAAAGTCCTACTTTGCTTATTGGTGTGTGACCCATTGGGTTTACAACATTTAGTAGTAGGTAGTAGCATAAAGAGTGCTTCAATGGAACACTTTCCATTAAGAGTCTAATTGGAACTCTCTCCAATTCCCTAATTGATTATAACCAACTTATATCAATGAGGGTTTCTACTAACCATGAGTAACATCTAGTAATGGCTCGTGGTGTGATCCTAAATGAGGTGAATATAAATCATACAAAGAACCCTTCAGTTACAGTTAAGGTTACAATTACATCCTTCCATCAACACAATGCTTTTGATTAAGCTAATAGGACATGGAAGTATGTCAAGTCCCTAGTTTAATACTTTATGAACCTATCCAAAATATCAACTCATTAAATGCACTATGAAAACTTTTTTCATAGTCATCCTACTATGACTATAGATTTACATGAGTTATATTTATGAGTGTTCTTGTGAAACATTCTCTCCCTTTTCCTTGAGAGTGATAGATCCCTTATTGATTTCACACATGAAATAGTCTAGCCAAGAACACCCTTGTAAACCCCAGTGGAATATACAGTCAGTGCTATTAAACTTCTAAAGCTTCATGCATAAGACAACCATGGTGTCTCAGGTCTAAGGATTACTTGTACCATTGTAACTATGAGAAACTGATTGACAGGCAGATAAAAACTTCATTCAGTTTATCTCAAATTATGATGGTCACATTCAGTGTACCTGTTCATATAACAAGCACCCACATGTTTGTCATAGTGTCTCCACACAAATAGCTTGAGACTAATTATCCTATAGAGCCAACATAACATATGCTAGTCCTATGGTTTATTATTGTTCATCATAGTGAACCTTTAACTAGAAATGATTTAAGAGTTTAGTACAGAGATATATATATATAGTCTCATAATCACAACACTTTGTGATTTCATATTCTCAACTTTAACTCTATAGACATATCAAGTAAATATAAAGAATGGAATAAACATGATAGAATAAAGCCTTTTATTAAATAATAGTAAATGAAATTAACAATGAATAAAATCAATTGATTGTTCATTATCCCTAAAGTATCATCTTTATGATTGGCTGTAGGGCATATAACTAACACCTAAGCTTTCAAAGCCCACCACAAAGCCTTGAATTTACTACTGTCTAGAAATTCCAGCGGCTTCTTCCTAAAATTCCAGCAGCATACAACCTATAATCCTTACCCAAATCCCATCCCAGACATCTACAAAGCCTACAACTCTTCAACCTTTGATTTCTCCCCTATTCGTCCTACATTAGTAAGCCTTACAAATTTTTGAATTTTTTTTATTCAAAGAATATCTATATCTATACTATAATTAAGAGTTTTTTTGCTGACCTCATCTTTTGCTGATGTGTCTTTCTAATAAGCCTTCCCTCCAAAATTCATTCATCTCCTCATCCTTGGCCCCACAAATGATGTCAGCTACTTTCTCTACTTTTTCTTCCCTCCTCCAACCGTACAACCTTCCCACTTCCTCTACTTTTTTTTTCCTATCCCTTCCTCTCTATTTTTTTTTTCTTTCTTTTCTCACCCCCCCTCCACACACAACGTCAGCACCTCCTCCTTTTTTTTTGGTTCTCTTCCCCTTCCCTATACACCTTCCTTCTCTCTCTACCTTTTCCTTATCCCTTCTTTTATTATTTAGTATGGGTTTTCTATTGCTAATTTTTTAAATAACCAGTTAATTATTAGATAAGTAATGAGTAATCATGGGATCCTGTAAGGTCATTTTTGTAGTTTTCAAAATAAGTTCATAGCACTTTTGCCAGGACATATAAAAGGAGAATCTTGAGTGCTTGGTTTGTTATAAATAAGCAATTGTTTTATTTGGTAAGTTTTCAAGCGTATTTGACAACATATTCAATCAAGAATTAAATATTTTTTCCAATAATTTCTTGATTCGATTTATACTCTTTTAGATTTTGTCTTCAATTAATCAGGTTGTCCCATTTTTATTTTTATTTTTTCTTTTTTGGGGGAGCTATAAAGAAGTAGGGTATAGGTAACAATCCCTAATTGTCCAAAGCAACTAATGGGAAAATGGACACACACTGCTTTATAAGTAGGGATGCAAAGAGTTGAACCATACATAAAAACATGTTGGCCTAAGCTCTTGATCACTAAACTATTTGTTGTCTTCATATTCATTTGTGATTCCCACGCATCGTGCGGGTTCATACTAGTATAAAAATAATTATAAATAGTATATGGTATAGCAATTAAATTTTTCAGAAAAATAGCAGGTAACGAATTAAATTTGTATGAAAAATAAGTATGAAGGTGCAAACTATTTTCATACATAGTTGTGATTAATTGAAAAACATTCAAAATATTTCCCATAAAATATCTCAGTATGTCCTCCAACCAAAATATAAAATATTCATACAACTCAACTTCTTCCCCATCTTGGTAAAGGACTCACCGATATTTATCTTTCTTTCTCTTCTCTTTGGTAGAGTAGTTTCTCTCTCTTCTTTCTCTATTGTTTTTTTTTTTTTTTTTGATAAGAAACAAGTTGTATTAATCAAGAAGAATAATACACATTGGACAAGAAGTCCAACAAAGGAGAAGCTGAAACAAAACCCAGCATAGCTGAAACCCCAGCCAAAGAGGCGAGGCAAAACAGAGAAACATAAACTAAAAAACAAAAGGCCAAACAAACAGCAAAAAAGCCAGGAAAGAACACCAAAAAAGGCAAAGCTCAAGGAGGGTAAAATTGGCTTCCAACCACCATACTCTTAACAATCTTCAAAGCACAGATCTCCGCCCAATTTCTCACAATCAAGAACAAAGGGATACCATCAAAAGATTTGTCCACCGAAGCCCACAGAGAAGCGAGAAAGCACACCCTATCCTATAGGCCATCATTATCCTCCTGCATATCCTTAAATATTCTAGCATTCCTCTCAATCCAAATCACCCATAAGATAGCCATCATAGCACTACTCCAAAGAACTTTAGCCCTCTTGGACCGACCAAAACCTCTGAAGTTCATCTCAAGCAAACCAGCAATGTGCTCAGGCCTAACCCAAAATAAACCAGCAAGGACAAACAAATGCTGCCACAGCATCATCGAAATGTCACAATGAAGAAACAAGTGATCCACAGATTCTCCATCCTTCTTACAAAGAGCACACCATTGAGGGGAAATACAAGAATACGATCTTTTCCTTTGAACCCAATCATTAGTGTTGGTTTTCTGATGAGCAGCCGACCAAGCCAAGATCTTAACCTTCTAAGGCGCAGCAGCTTTCCAAATCATTCTGGCAGGAGCAAAAATTGGAACCAAGTCAACCTCTCTCAAAGAATCAAAATAGGATTTAGAAGAAAAAGAACTAGAAGAGTGGCTAGTCCACAATCTTCTATCAGAACTGAAAGGGGCAAGCAACACATTCTGAATAGTAGCCAAAAGAGCCACCATTCTTCCGCTTCTCTATCATTAAGATTGCGAGACAGGAAGAAATTCCAATTCAAAGAACTGGATTCCATAGTAACCATATCAATAATAAGAGCATCTTCTTTATGAGAAAGGTTATATAACCGAGGAAACAAAGAAGAAAGAGGTCTCTCACCCACCTTCATATAACCAAGGAAACAAGTGATCCACAGATTCTCCATCTTTCTCTATTGTTTGTTCACAACTCTCTCTCTCTCTCTCTCTCTCTCTTCGAAAGAAAGAAAAAGAGATAGGGGTGCTTTTGTTTTCTAATCAGTAAAGTTGATTGGGTGTAAAAGGCACACACAAATCATTG
This sequence comes from Liquidambar formosana, assembly GCA_039720395.1. Taxonomy (NCBI): domain Eukaryota; kingdom Viridiplantae; phylum Streptophyta; class Magnoliopsida; order Saxifragales; family Altingiaceae; genus Liquidambar; species Liquidambar formosana. The sequence continues at coordinate 6,525,249 of CM077831.1, forward strand.
TGGGCATGTGCCCAACCGACTAGGCACACACCCAAAGGGAGGACAACCTTAATTTTGAAGTTCTTGAGCGCCTTTGCTCTGCCTCCCTCACCTTGGTTATGCCTAGAAAATGCCTTTGAAAACAATGATGGTTTGACTTATAAGCTTAATGCCACAATAGGTAGTGGACAATCTTTCGGCCTATCTTTTGTGTCTAACTTGTGGTACAATCATCATACATCTTGAGTTTAGCCTCACTTATTGCCCTATTAGCTTCATTTTTAGCTAATTTATACATTTCATTATTTTCCTCATTCTTATATTTATGTACAGTCTTATAACATGCCCAACTGCTGTTTGAACCTCTTTTATTCCACCACCAAGTTTTTTTTTTTTTTAAATTTTTTTTCCCTAAGCATTGAAATCAATCATTTTGGTTTCTTTGTATACCGCACGTGTACGTGGTTTTTTTTATTGCCTTTGCTTTTTTCATTTTTTAAATATAAATTGATTACTTGACGCCCCAAAAAATATATTATTTATTTATTTATTTTGCATGGGTCCATTCTCATTGATTCACCAAAACCTTCTTTAGCAGGAGTGATGACTTGGGCTTTTTTTCAAATTAGAAAGTAAAACTTGATTTGGTGTTTCAAGATTTTGGAAACTATGAGAAGAGGAAGAAGAAAAGGAAAGGATGGTTGATTCTTACTACTCAGTTCTTCAATTCTGGAATGGTTTTATTACCTAAGAATCAAGAGTGTTGGTGGAGTCTAACCACCAAGGTTGGGTTGAGTGGCACATTTAACAATTGCATAGAAAGCCTCTTTGTGAATCAAAGTCATATGTGATGTTTAAGCAGGTATTCCTTTGGCTGTCATCTACTTAAGCTATCGACTGGTGGATTGTTTCAAAAGGATTAAAGGGGGCTCAAACTTTGGTTCTATGTGTGTGTTAAATTGGGCTCCTTCTGCATCTATATGAGTCCTAGTTGTGATAAACCAACCTTTAGGAATTAGGAGCCTCATTAATGAGGAACACAGTTGACATTTTAACATCCTTTAATTTTCTTTTTTCACCTAGTTTGAAACATTTACTTAAAACAAGGAGGAAATATTTAATTGATGTGGTCATGGTTTTGTTTTGTTTTTTTCTTTTTATTAGAAACAATATATATTATAAATCAAAAGAGCAAAAATACAATTAAGATGGAAGAGATTTCCACCTGGAATGAAAAATGAACAAAAATCTATGCCAATCTAATCCAACCTTTACCAAAAAACTCTACTAAAGCTATACGTCTATACAAGCTCAATTTGTGAAAAGAGAAAAAAATGTGACCAGCATCATAGAGGAAGAAAAGGCTTTCTAAAAAACTCGAGTGTAGAAGCTTCCCTTTCAGCCAACTCATCTGCCTTCCCATTAGCTGCCCTAGCCATCCACTGCCCGAATATCTAAAGCACTTGCTAAATCAAGGATCTCTCTATTGCTGCGAGCAAATCTCCAGACACCCACGCGATTGTCTCACATAGCCAATGGCATTAGATGTATGTCCTTGCACTAGGTGCCAAGACAAGTAGAAGTCACTCTAAACCCTTCTAAAATGACAAGCAGCTTTACCTTCAAAACAATATATTCTCCAAAGGACAAGAGAAGTCAAAAAGGCTTTCCTTTGTGCAACCTCTAAAAATACCACTAATGCCCATCTATTTAGGATTCCCGAGCTTATGATGATGGTGATTGGGTTGGTGATTCTAATGGTCACAAGTCCACTACTGGTTTTTGTTTTTTACCTTGGTGACTCTTATTTCTTGGGAAAGCAAGAAGCAGTTTGTTGTTGCTCGCTCAATAGCCAAGGCTGAATATTGTGCTAGGCTCAGGCTGCTTCTGAGATTGTGTGGCTTCACTTGCTTCTATCTGATCTGGGTATTTCTATCTCGTCACAGATCCTTCTTCATTATGACAACAAGAGTGCCATTCGGATTGCTTATAACTCTGTTTTTGAAGAGTGCACCAAGCACATTGAAATTGATCTTTGCTTTGCTCGTCACCAACTTCAGCTAGGGATGATCCAACTGCCTTTTTTTTCTCTTCCTCTTTGCAGCTTGATAATTTCTTCACCAGGACTCATACTTCACCCCTTGCTTCTGTTTCTTGCTTGATGAACTCTCAATGCTTTTTGGGATCACATCATGAGCTTGAGGAGGGTGTGAGATGTATATTTATATGTAAATTATTTTAATAAGGGCATTTTAGCTTTTTTGCTTATTTAGTTGTGGACCTATATTTAACTTTGTAATCTTGCTTTGTTTCTGCAAAGTTACCTCTTGCATTGTAATTCTTATAAGTCATTTGTTTGTTACCAAAATTCAATTTACAACACTTTGTTCTATCCTGCTCCATTTATTATTTATTTATTTGGCTGTTTCTTTTAAATTTCAAACTCGTGCACCATTTTTATTATGGACTTGGTTTAATTGGCACTGAAGTTGTTTCCATTATACATGCTTTACAGCTGATTGGGGTTTCGGTGACTGGTTTAGAACTGGAGTTTCAACCAGTTGTTAATCACTTGTTGCCACACATTATATCACACAAACAAGATACTCATGATACGCATCTTCAGGTGGATTACGTTATTAAAGACCCTTATAATTTTTACTTTGCACCTTATACCTTATTATCATATTTGTTGGCCTTCTGATGCCCATTAGTTTGTAGTTGCTTCAAGACATGACAAGCAGGTTGCTGGTGTTCCTTCCCCAACTTGAGGTATACATCTGAACTCATTTTAGTTGAGGAGTTTCTTTGGAACTCTTTTCTCTGCTATAATTTTGGTACGCATGGTATTTTGTGACCTTTTATCTGCTATAATTTTGGTATGCATGGTATTTCATCACTGTGTAGGCAGATCTTAGCAGCTTTTCGGATTCTGCTGAGACTAACATACGCTTTCTTGCCATGCTTTCTGGTCCGTTTTATCCAATTCTTCATGTTGTGAATGAAAGGTTTGTCCATGCTGCTCTGATTACTTTAATGCATACACTTCTCAGAATCAGTCTTCTAGAATTCTACTTTAGTTGTTACCTAGCATGAACAAATTACTTACTAAGTTTTGCAGTTTGATCGGGAAATTTTTTTTTTGAGACATATGGATTAGCCTTGTAAGCTTTAGGACGTGTCCATGATAATTTGATAACGGCCTTTACCACTTCTATACCACGATATATTGACGATTTTGTAAGATCCTTCTTAATTGTTATACATTTTGTATTTTCTTTTTATTTATTTATATATTTATGTTTTCCCTCTCATAATCAAATTATAGATGTCAACATTTTCTGAGTTCCTCTGTTTTACTTGGCCACATAAAGGAGTTTTTTTTTTCTTTAATTTATTTTTATTTTTTAAATGCAGACAGATAAATGACTGTAATACCTACTAATAGTCATTTTGTGTTCTTTTGTAATAACTACTGCTTCTCATTTTGTTCTATTATATATCTCTGTTAATATTGAGGAGTTAAATAGAATAGAGTGGATAACCCAAATAGTAATTTAAGCATCTGAGCAATCAATTGTTTAACTATGAATAGTCGTTCTGTGATTCTTTTTTTTCCAGTAATATAAATTAAACTATAGAAAAATAGATAATTTGTATACATAATGCATATGCAATGACTAGAGATATGCTAGCCAATGCTTTAAAATCTACTTTGATGGGGGTTGTGGGTTGGAACTTGGAAGTATGGTTGTGAAGAGAGGGGGTGGACGGACTAGGGAGGTTGTGCAAATTATGGGGTTTGGCATTTGGAAAGCTATTAGAAATGGCTTAGGCTCTTTTTTTAAGAAATGAAGTTTTAATGTGGTCATAGATTAGATTTTGGAGAGATATTTGATGTGGGGAGGTGGCGTCAAGGGAAGCTTCCCATGTCCTTTTTGAAGTTGTGGTTTCTCTTTGAGGCTTGGATTTTTGATTGTGTGGTTTTGGTGGGTGGGTGATTTCATGTTTTTGTGGGCCTCCATTTCAAAGGAGTTTAAAAGCATTCCTTTATCCCTCATTCTAATGGATTGGAAAGGGTATGCCAAGACCTGGCTGAGTAAAAAATAATTGGACTTGGATCAATCCTCCTCGAAGCATGATAGATTTTTGACTTTGATCATTGTTCTCTTGGTAGTCCTGATTTATTGGATCGGTTTAGGATTTATTTATTATTTTAAATCAGCAACAAAATGAGTGTTATCAAAGAAAATAATTAAAAGGTTACAAAGGGGAACAAGATATCCACCTATTTAACTAACCCGATAACTAACATGATGAATAAGATAAAATAAAACAAGCTAAACACAATTTTTTAAATTTATATTTCTTGGTTCATGGGAGGTAGTTGGACCAATTTTTTCTTTCCGTTCATTTTTACTTCTTAGTGTTAAAAAATACCACATCCTACATCGATTAAATATTGAGTTTAACATGTCTTCATATACCCCGTTTGGGCCCTGAGGCCCTCCACCTATTAGCTTAGATTGTTAGTATGGAAACTTAACGTGGTATTAGAGCATGCTGTTATTGGGCCATTTCATTTGTGGGCCCGTCTTTGTTGTCTACATGTTAGACCCGTTTCTATCTTGTCACGCCTTCATGCGAGGGGGAGTGTTAGAAAATACCACATCCCACATGGATTAAATATCGAGTTTAACATGTCTTCATATAATTGTTTGGTCCCTCCAACTAATAGCTTAGGCTTTTAGGTTAGAAACTTAACAATTGGCAATATTAAATTCTGTCTTGACAATATTTTATATTTGCACTGTGGAGAAACTAGGTCTTTGGGCAATATTTCAGACCCTGAAGCTTCAAAAAATAGTCAGCAATCAGCAGCTTTAACTGTTTCCTCCAATTTTGAGGTAGCTTCTGTGCTGTTATCTAGTTACCCATCATATCTTCCTTTTACTGAACATGCATAAATATTTTTTAAACTCTCTCTCTCTTTGCGCATGTATCAGGACTGCAGTTCGGTTAATTTGCTTTTCATTCCCCATCTTTTTATAAATGTGTTTACAATTTATTCCTTATTTCAATCTCGACATCTTAGGTTTTCTGATATTAGATTTGCTTTTGTTCTTCTCTTTTTTTTATTAGCTAACTGTTTTTTGTTTCAGTTAAAATCTGAAGTGGAAATATTCTGTATAAGTTTGTCTGGATGTGACAATGTTGTCTTTCTAAATTTTCTATATTGATTTTGATTGAATTCCTTCAAAAGGGAAAAGAACAAGCAATTTAACTGGGCTACCTAAGAAAGTTTGATGCTTTTCTACTATATGAATTACCTATGGTTCTTCATTTAAGTTTAATGAACTCTGGCTGTGTCAGCCTCTTCTCAACAAGCTCAGAATAATTTCTCTACTTTCTGCTTTGTCTTTTTACAGTCTTATTTTAACTTTGAATTCTGTCAGAAAACGTGATCTACCGCTATATTTTGTAAACTGTTTAATTTTTTAATTCTTTGAATGATTCATTAAATTCATGGGAAAGGAGTGAAGAGCTCACTGTTGTTTTTAATGCATATAGCAGGTTTACTGCATAATGGAAATTTGCTTGTGCTCAATCCCAATATTATTAGAAGTGTTTGTTAATTTACTTTGCCTGCCTTCAGAATTGTATTTTCAGGAAACAAATAACTTTTTATTTAATTATCTGTAGTGTTATTTGAGATGGGGCATGTGACAGACAACCTGACCTCTCTCTCTCTCTCTCTCTCTCTCTCTTCATGTCAGCCAAGGAGATCACGCGGTGCATCACCTTTTGCCTTACCCATATCTAGTTCCATAGCGTTTCGTCCAGATGCAATTATTGTGCTTCTGAGAAAGGCATACAAAGATTCCAATCTGGGAACTGTTTGCAGAATGGTAATGTATCTTTTTAAAGCTGCCCTTTGTTTCAACTCTGAAGTCTTCTTGGGTCTTATATGCTTCACTGGTCTATATTCTTGTGTCTTATTTCAGGCTTCTAGAATTCTGCAGAAGCTCATAGAGCCTGCTACAGTGCCAGAAGTATCGATGCCTTCAGATGAAATCATATCTTCTTTTGTGGACGAGACAACGAAATCTGAAGTAGCTACTCCTGTTTGTTTGGTTGATTACTCTAACTTGTTTGGAGAAGAATTCCAGATACCTAATGATGACTGGGACTCCAGCTATTTTAATCTCTTGGATATAGGGGCAGTGGAAGAGGGGATTTTGCATGTTCTTTATGCTAGTGCATCACAGGTGGGTAACATTATTGGGGATACAATGCTCCTTAAGCTCCAGTTGCATTACCTCTGTATGTCTATATTTTTGTTGCAGCAAATTTGATCCATGAAATTACATAGTAACTATGTTTATTTTACAGCCTCTCTTGTGCAGCAGATTGGCAGATAACACTTCTGGCTTCTGCTCTGCATTACCTCTTGTACAAGCATTGTTGCCAGGTCGAATATACGTGAACACCTCTCTATGATATTTGTAGCTCATAATTATCATTTCATGGATTCGAGGTTCAATGCTCTTTCTTGGAATTTGAAGAGAAATTAAAGACAAAGATTATGTCACTTATGTGGGCTTCCTAGTTTGTGTGTTGTCACGTGTGGCTGTGTGAGTTACCTATGTGTGTAACTGTGTATATCAAAAAAAAAAGAAAAAAAAGAAGATATATATTAACATTCTGGTTAACCTCTTACCCCAAGAGAAAAAAAAAAGTAAAATTATGTTGTTAAAAATATATATTTGTTCGACCTTAAATATCAATAAATTGAATATATGAAACCCTTGCTATTATTACTACTACAAAATATTGATTTAGTTGCAAGAATTTTTAAATGTTCCCAAGAATATTGTTGACTTACATTATTTTATACCTTTGTCTCAAAATATTTGTTTGACATCCTCGAGAATTTCATGGTCATTATTGTTGATGAGTTTATTTGATATGTGATTTTGTTGTTATTATTATTTATTGTAAATAATAATTATTTTTTGCATCTTGTAGCACTTCGTCCTTCTGTGAGCAGTCCTCCTGATCATGTTGATGATAATTTTTTCCAATGGAAACAGCCTTTTGTGCAACAAGCCCTATCGCAGGTGTCATGTGATGTTAATGTAATTGTTATGCAAGCATTCTTATCTCCAAATTATATTCCGCTCACAAAGGTTATAATTTGCAGATTGTGGCGACATCATCTTCATCATTGTACCGTCCACTTCTTCATGCATGTGCTGGCTATTTATCATCATTCTCACCATCACATGTTCGTTACTACCACTTCTTCTTAATTCTCTGGATAGTATTTTTTACTGTTTTTCATCCAAAGTAAATAATCTTTTTCTTTGAATAAGTAAAGATGTTTTGATCTCTCTCTTTCTCACACACACACACACTCACAGAGCTTAGCCTAAAGCTGATACTGGCCCGATTTAACAATGTGGCTGAACCAAAAAGTCAGATTAATGGACTTTAATAATTGGCTTTTTAATTATAATTCTCGCCAGACATCTTAATCAGCTCATTGTGCCTGCCTGAAAATTCCATGGCCCTCAAACACATTCTATTGTTGAAAAACCCAAATTTTGGGAGAATATTATCAAAATGATCTTCTTTTGTCTTTTGCATATAATGTTAACAAGTACATCTGATGGTGCAAAGTACAGAAATGAAAAAAGTGACTGGTATGGGAGTATATATGTCTCATTGTCTTTTCTTACAAGAAAATTGGCCTCAACATTTAAAGCTGAGTTTTTCTATTTGTGAGATTAGTTGCCCTTGGAAACAATTAGATTCAATACCCAATTTTTCCACAGGCTAAGGCTGCGTGTGTTCTGATTGATCTGTGTTCTGGCGCACTGGCACCATGGATGGCTCACGTGATTGCAAAGGTTAGTCATGGGGAGATTACCGAAGTCATATTTCTATGCTGTATGGTTTGGTGGTACACTATTTTTATACCGTTTTATACTTTATATATATATATATTTTGGTCCTATGAAAAGTGGATCTAAATCTTTGGTTTTCTTATTTTTTTCGTGGCTGATTTTGATTAGGTTGATCTAACTGTGGAGCTTTTGGAGGACCTTTTGGGCACAATCCAGGTATGTTTATCAGTTGTGCATCGTTAAGAACTTGAAAATATTTTTGGACTTGTATTCCACATTTTGCATCTCAAATTGTTGTAGCAAAAAGTATATTTCATTTGCATAAAGCTCAAACCTCCTTTGTGGCCTGTGTACCCCTCCCCTTCTTTAAGCATAATTTTTTCACACAATGGAGAGTGATAGGGAGATCTTTTTATTTTAGTTGGGTAATGGAGTTCTTGCTTTTATCTTATTCACTGTGCTGATTCTTATATAGGTTTATGTAAAAGGGACTGTTATTTTCGTAATTTCCTATTGTATGTTTACAGAATTTATAATGAATGCACAGCTGATCGTTAAGTTCTCTTGCTCAATAATCAAATACCGTAGATCACTCTTGTTTACACATATCATTGATACTACAAATATATTTATGTATAGAAATAATTGCTTTACAAACTATCATATAAAAATTCTATTTCCTTTGTGATTGGACCTTGGCATAGAAGTCCATTGAATAGAAAGGGGCACACAATCAAAGTTCCAATAATTTCTTGATAAGAATTATTTATCTAATCAATTTAGCATTAGTTAGTCCATATCTTCAGTTGTACAGAAATTGTCTCATAGAAACGCTCCAATATGACTTTTTTTTCAGAAACTACAAGAATAATAGTATTAAGTTTTCGACCTAATAGCCTAAGATGTTAGGTGTTGGACCTAAACAGGTAAATGAAGTCATGTCAAACAGAATATTTTGTGGATGTGGGATGTGGCACTTCCCAACAAATAGCTTTAAGATTACAACTATATCATGGATCCTGCCTAGTTGTATTACTTTGGAAAATTCCTTGAGATTTGAGAGGTTCTGAACCAAAGGTTGTAAGATGACTCCAGTGATAGTAGTTATAGGCATATCCCATAAATTTAGTACTCTAAGATGGCTCCCACAACATGTGTTGTATTACTTGTATCATTGTATGAGCAATCCTATAAAAGTCAGTACTCTATTGTACTGGAACATCATATTTAATTCATAAGCATATTAGTCCAACCTTAATTAGGTTCCAAGTGTTAGGGAAAAAAATTAAGTCCCTAGCCCAGGATCTGTGAGGCAAAAATAAATATTTAACAGGGAATAAATATCACACACAAGAACACCAAGATTTACGTGGTTCAACAAATTATGCCTACGTCCACGGAGCTGCTGTGCTTTTACTATAATGAAAAACAGTGTACAAATATACACTCAAGTATTTTGACTCTCACAAAATACTCTCTCCTAAGTGGATTGCTTCCCCTTTAGTAAACCCTTACAAAAGCTCACAGTGCATAAACTTGCACACGCACACCCACTCTTCTTCTGCTCACCACACAACTCTCTTTGTTTCTCTCGTGTTTCTCCCACTGCACTCCACTCCACACACTGCACTTCAAATTCACATATAAGAAGTGTGGAATGCTTCTCCTACTTATAGGAGAGGCCATCCGACAAAGCGCTATCGGTGCTTTCGGTGCTTACTAATCGCACTTATTCTTTTGGTGCTTTACCAACCCATTATCTTGAGATGCCAGGTTGAAAGCAAGAATAACCAACACAGCAAAACAAAAGGATTGGGGAACAAGGAGAATAAGAGATTAAAAGGTAGAACATGGGAGACAAAAGTGGAAACCATGTGGGCCATGTCTCCACTAACATAACAATCTCCCAATTGGAGACCAATGGATCCACATGTCTTCATAATCATCATAGCAACTCATCCATCTGTCCTCAAGCTTGAAGACCAACTGAAGTTGAGCAAAGCTTCAGTTTCTCAATGGTGACCCCTTTGGTCAACATATCTGCTGGATTCTCAGATCCACAAATCTTCTCTACTATCAACTATCCATTGTTGAGAAGAGATCGAATAAAGTGGTACCTCAACTGTATATGCTTCGTTTTGGAATGAAATGCCAGGTTCTTAGCAAGAAAAATAGCACTCTGGCTATCACTGTGTAGTACACCCCTTTCATGCTTCTTTCCCAACTCATCCAAGAATCCTTGTAACCAAACCATTTCTTTTCTAGCTTTAGTTACAGCAACATATTCTGCTTCTGTAATAGAGAGAGCAATGATCTTCTGCAACTTTGAAGCCCAACTCACAGCAATGCCACCCAGAGTATACAAAAACCTTGTAGTAGTCTTCCTACTGTCAACATCACCAGCTAAATCGACATCCACATAACCCTGCAGTTTCAAACCTGCCTTTGTGAAGCAAGGGGATGTATCTGATGAGCCTTTAGATACCTCAGAATCCACTTGACTGCCTCCTAATGCTGTTTTCCTCGATTACTCATGTACCTACTCATGACTCCCATTGCATGTGCAATGTCCGGTCTTGTATAGATCATAGCGACATAGCGTACATGAGATTGCCGATAGCTGAGGCGTAGGGAACCTTACTCATGTAGGCCAACTCTTGCTCTGTCTTTGGTGATTGGTCCTTGGTTGGTTTGAAATGACTAGCCAAGGGTGTGCTCATTGGTTTGACTCCATCCATGCTAAATCTGTTGAGAACCTTCTTCACATACTCTGACTGTGAAAGCTTCAGTGTACCATTGACCTTGTCTTTGATGATTCTCATGCCAAGGATTTGTTTTGCAGCTCCCAAATCCTTCATTGCAAATTGTTCAGATAACTGCCTCTTCAAGTGATTAATTTTTTCCATGTTGGATCCTGCAATTAGCATATCATCAACATATAACAGTAAAATGATGTAAGAGTTGTCAAAACTCTTAACATAGCAACAATGGTCTGCTTGGCACCTTGTGAACCCGGTGCTACACATAAAGCTGTCAAACTTCTTGTACCATTGTCTTGGAGCTTGTTTCAGGCTGTACAAGCTTTTTTTCAGCTTACATACCAGTTTCTCCTTTCCTGGTGCGATGAAACCCTATGGTTGCTGCATGTAGATATCTTCCTCCAAATCGCCATGAAGGAAAGCCGTCTTCACATCTAACTGTTCTGGATGTAGATTTTCTGCAGCCACAATCCCCAGTACCAGCTTGATTGTTGTTAGCTTCACAACTGGAGAGAAAATCTCAGAGTAGTCGATTCCTTCTTTCTGCTGGAATCCTTTCACAACTAGTCTGGCCTTGTAGCGCTTGCTACGATCATGCTCTTCCTTCAACCTATATAGCCATTTGTTATGCAAAGCTTGCTTTCCTTCTGGTAGTACAGTCAACTCCCATGTTTGATTTGACATGAGTGAGTCCACCTCATCTTGCATAGCAGACTCCCACTTGATTGAATTTTCAATCTGCAACACTTCATCATAACTTTCTAGCTCACCACCGTCAGTTAACAGAATATAGAACAAGGATGGTGAGAAACGTTGTGGAGGTCTTATGTTTCTGGAAGACCTTCGGACAGCAACTGTGGGTGTACACTGTTCTACCTGTGGGTTTGCATTCTCCTGATTTTCTTGACCTACGTTTTGCCTAGCACCTTCAAAGATTTCATCCTAGTTTACAAACTCAGATTTCTTTGGTACTATAACGTTGGATTCTGCACTTGACCTGTCTTTGTACATAACCTGTTCATTGAAAATCACATTTCTACTTCTGATGATTTTTCGATTTTGATCATCCCAAAATCGATAACCAAAGGCCTCATATCCATAGCCAATGAAGGAACATTTTCTAGATTTAGCATCTAGTTTACTACGAGCATCAGAATCAATGTGAACATATGATACACAACCAAAAACTTTCAAGTAAGAAAGGTTTACCTCCTTTCCACTCCATACCTCCTCAGGTATTCTACAATCCAAGGGAACTGACGGTCCTCGATTTATCAGGAAAGTAGCTATGCTGATTGCATCAGCCCAGAAAGTTTTTGACAACCCATCATGCAATCTCATACTTCTGGCATGCTCATTGAGAGTCTTGTTCATGCGTTAAGCTACGCCATTCTGCTATGGTGTCCTAGGAATAGTCTTTTCCATCCTAATCCCATGAGTAGCAGGAAATTTTCTGAACCCTCCATCTATGTACTCTCCACCATTATCTGACCTCAAACATTTCACTTTCAAGCTTGTTTTAGTCTCAACCATGGCCTTCCATTTCTTGAAGGTTTCAAATACCTCATATTTATTTTTCAAAGAATAAATCCATACCTTTTGGCTTGAGTCATCAATGAAGGTAATGTAATATCGTGAACCTCTAAGGGATGCAATAGGGGAAGGTCCCCACAGATCTATGTGTACCAGCTCGAGTTTCTCAGACTTCAGTCTTTTGCCGCCTTTCAACAGACTGACTCTTTTCTGCTTCCCAAGAATGCAGTTCTCACACAGATCAAAGTTAACAGATTTTAGTTCTGGTAGCTTCCCTTTGGACAAAAGGACTTTCATCCCTTTTCCGCTCATGTGACCAAGCTTGCTATGTCATAGGTTTGTATTAACTTTTGCATTAGCAACAACAACCATGTCTCGTACTTGAGGTCATTTAGAGAGTGCCCGTTTTGGTTCCACGAGCCACTACCATGGCTTCCTTTGTAATCTTCCATGTACCACCAACAAATGTCATTGTGTGACCTTCAACATCAAGTTGACCTACAGAAATCAAGTTTCTCATCAACTTAGGAACATATTGAACTTTCTGTATCAACCATACAGATCTATTGGGCACTTTAATGCGAACATCTCCCATACCCACAATATCCAAGGCTTTTCTATCAGCCAAATACACCTTTCCGAAATCACTTGACATATAGTTCTCTAGGATTTGTTGGTGTGCAGTGGTATGGAAGGAGGCTTTTGAGTATAAAACCCAAGAGTCAATGGGACTGTCAACCGAAAGGAGTAGTGCATCTTGTACATCTTTCGTCGCAGCATTTGTAGAGTCGTTCTTAACCTTCTTCTTTTGTGGTTCTCTGCAATTTTTTGTTGAGGTGGCCAGTCTTGCCACAATTCCAGCATTTTGGTTGTCATCCACATCTGGATTTACTTCTGACTCCTCTTCTGGATTTTGATCTGCCCCGATTGGAGTTTCTGTCTTGTGCTCTACCTCTTGACTTGAGATTTAGAGCAGAACCAGAAGTTGAGGTTTCACCCACATCTCTCCTGCGAACCTCCTTCCTTAGAATCAAATCTCAAATCTTTATATTTGAGTTTATTCCTCCTTGCAGAATTACTCACCGCCATTCTCATGGCTTCCCAACTGTTTGACAAAGAAGCCAAAAGAATCAGAGCACAGATCTCATCATCAAAATCAATCTTGACAAAGGACAATTGATTTACAATTGTGTTGAACTCATTCAGGTGTTGCGCAATAGCAGTACCTTCTGCCATCTTTAGATTGAAGAGCTTCTTCATCAGGTGCACCTTGTTGTTAGCTGACGGCTTTTCATACATACCAGATAGAGCCGCCATCAGACCTGCTGTGGTCTTCTCATTTACAACGCTGTGTGCAACTGATCTTGACAGAGTTAATCGAATAACTCTCAGTACTTGTCTATCAAGAAGAGCCCATTCCTCTTCTTTTATATAGTTTGGTTTTGCCCCTGACAGAAGCAAATGTAATTTCCTCCCATGGAGATAATCTTCAATCTGCATCCTCTAGTATCCAAAGTCTGTGCTGTCAAACTTCTTGATTCCTTGCGCTTTTCCTTCTTCTGCCTCTATTTGAACCTATAAACCTTCTTCTGGAACTAATCTGTAGAATCTAACCGTACGGATGAGTCCGAAATGGCCCAAATAGTTGAAACACACTATTGGATCATTCAAAACGGACTGTGGATTCCTTATATATCACCAAAACAAATTCTGTCCGTTCAGATCGCTTCTGGAATCGTGAGTGCGACACACTGGATAACGCCCTCTGTTGCTAACTGGGTGCTGATGTGGTTCTGACTGTTGATGGAATATGTTGCTGGAATATTCCCTCATCGGAATATTCCCTTGCTGGAAAATCTTGCCGGAATAGTGCCCCTATGCTTGAACCTAGACGCTCTGATACCAATTGTTAGGGAAAAATATTAAGGCCCTAGCCCAGGATCTGTGAGGCAAAAATAAATATTTAACAGGGAATAAATATCACACACAAGAACACCAAGATTTACGTGGTTCAACAAATTATGCCTATGTCCGCGGAGCTTCTGTGCTTTTACTATAATGAAGAACAGTTTACAAATATACACTCAAGTATTTTGACTCTCACAAAATACTCCCCCCTATGTGGATTGCTACCCCTTTTGTAAACCCTTACAAAAGCTCACAGTGCATAAACTTGCACACACGCACCCACTCTTCTTCTGCTTACCACACAACTCTCTGTGTTTCTCTCTTGTGTTTCTCCCACTGCACTCCACACAATGCACTTCAAATTCACATATAAGAAGTGTGGGATGCTTCTCCTACTTATAGGAGAGGCCATCCGATGAAGCATTGCTGGTGCTTAATAAACAATGCACCCTTTCGGTGCTTACCAATCGCACTTATTCTTTTGGTGCTTTACGAACCCGTTATTTTGAGATGCCAGGTTGAAAGCAAGAATAACCAACACAGCAAACAAAAGGATCAGGGAACAAGGAGAATAAGAGATCAAAAGGTAGAACATGGGAGACAAAAGTGGAAAACATGTGGGCCATGTCTCCACTAACATAACACCAAGTCATTATCTCTTGGATGTCATATCCCTAAGATATGTTATATCTTACTATCTTAGAATTTTCCTTATTAGTGTCATGTGCAACTATATATAATTTGTCAACATAATTCTTATCCAGTCTGTATGTTTATTAAATTGTTCTCAAATGTTAGAGAATAGGATACATGACTGGAATCTGGGAGACTAACCAGATTGAGCCCCCACCTTGAGTTCTCTTGTGCTGGTGGGATGATTGTCTTTGCTGTATTTTGTTGGTTTAACTAGAACCTTTTAAGTCATTATATTTTTGGAGAAGATAAGCTATTTGGTAGTGGAGTAGTACTCTAAGATGCATATATTGGCAATGTCCTGCCTAGAAATAATGAGATAAATAATACTATCAAGGGATTGAAACTTGAGTCAGATAATAAAGCATAGTCACAATGACGTTTAAGATGAGATGCATTTCTTGCCTTTTTTTTTCCCTTGGGTGCAGTTGCCTTTTTTGGGTGGAACCTGCAATTTTTTATTTTTTTATTTTTTTTACCATTTCATCCTCCATCTAAGAAAGTTCATTTCTTATGAGGAAAAAAATTATGGATGTTTTAAGAATGTTTATTACCTAGATGTTTGTACAGTATGCATTTGTTAGGTGACGGGGGCTGCATGGCATGCAGTCTGATACTTTCTAACTCATTGTTTCTTTGGGTTTGTGTGTGTTGGGGGGGGGGGGGGGGGGGGTGGCGGAAAGGGACCAACTTTTATGTCTTACTTTTATTTCTGTTAATATATCAGTAATGTACTTTCTAATTTGAGCTGTCCTTCTCATTTCTTGGATATGTGGTATTTATTGAAGGTGCTATTGTTGTTTTGACACGTTTCATAGGGTGCTCGCAATTCCTTGCCTCGTGCTCGTGCTGCCCTGAAATACATAGTGTTAGCTTTATCTGGGCATATGGATGATGTACTAGCAAAATATAAGGTATTGCCTCATTCTTTGGCCTTTGATTAATATGTTTTATTCATAATGCTTGTATCTTCTATAAACCATCTTTTATCTAAGAAACCTTTTAAAATAAATTTGTAGTATTGTCAAGTTGTGAACTCAACCCTGTTTGAATGATGCCATTAGATGGAGTTTTTTGCTTACTTTTGGATCCATTTGGTTCCTGAATATATTGATGTGTTGGAAAGGAAAATGTAACTGATGGCTTCGTTTCTAAGCATTTTTATGCATTTTGCTTTCCTTCATTCCTGTTAAGAACAAACAGGGTTGGTGGCAACCAAATACCCCCTTAATTTTTGCGAAGATCTGGATAGATAATTCATCTTAGCTTGTTAATTAATTGTCAGATATTAACTTCAGTTCTGTAACTTTCAGGAAGTTAGGCACAGAATTCTCTTTCTTGTGGAGATGCTGGAGCCTTTTCTTGATCCTGCCATAATTGCTCTGAAGAGTCCAATTGCCTTCGGAGATGTATCTTCCATTTGTCAGGAAAAGCATGAACGTACTTGTGCTATTGCTCTCAATGTCATCCACACAGCAGTACGAAAGCCTGCTGTTCTTCCTTCTCTAGAATCTGAATGGAGGCGTGGATCCGTTGCTCCAAGGTAGTAGATACATATAGTGAACATTGGAAAATAATTTTCCTAATTCCTTTAAAAGAAAAGATAAAGAAATTTTATTTTTTGGCTCACACAAAAACAAAGAAAAACTAGGAGGCATTACCTCATTTTTAAGGAACAAGGCAAACCCTAAAAATATTTTTAATAAGAAAACATTTTTATTTCCAAAAACCAGTGTGACTCTAATTTTAGAAAAGAACGATCTATGAACCAAGAATCAAGGGTTTTGGGGGACAAGTTGTGACATGGGAAGCTTTTGAGAAACATCCCATAGGCCAATGAGGCCTGGGTTAGTCTCCTAATCTAATTGGGTTAGTTTAATTCTTTTACCCATGAATATTATCATTGAACATTAAAAATAAAAATAAAATAACAGCATGCACATTAAATAGAATAAAACGCATCCATCCATCCATCCACAATAAAATAAATAAATAAGAAAAATACTAAAAGCAATAATAAATAAAAGAAATAAAGGAGAATTAGAGATAAAACAAAAAGAAAAAGAAAACCTAGGATACTCATTATCCTAAGGAGAACTTGAGTTCAAAAGAACGCCTACGTACCTTTACTAGTTACCTAATAAGGATCAAAGTCCACGTAGTTCAAATTACCAATGGGGAGGCATCTTACTCCTCTCATGGAGAACTACATGTAATTATTCAGAAAACATTTGTATGAAAGAATTCCAATAAAAAGAGACTTTTATTGGGAAAAAAATTTAGAACAAAATATTCATTTGGAAAAGTTTCCTCTTTTATTAAAATTTCGTTCTTACTAAAAAGCATAATCGTCCATGCTAGGGTTAGTCTCGGGGAAGGAGAATGATATCTTCTAAAATAGCCTACAATGCTAACAAACTATACTAAAAGATAAGAATACTAATTGCATATTAAGGGTAAATATCCAAAATATCCCTCATAAAAAGAATTATAACCAAAACCCCATAAAATAATTTTCCTATCGGGAAAAAAAACCCAAATAGAGTTAAAATATATCCGAAAAACCCAACACCTTAACTTCCATCCAACTCTGTTTAAATTATACAGCTTTTGGATTGACATACCCTTTTTATAATTGTTTGTTTATTCATTTTCTTGTCCCCCCCTTTCTTTTTTTTTGTTTTTGTTTTTGTTTTTTTTTTTTGGTGATAAGTGACAAATAATCAATTTATTAGATAAACAGGATGGTAATACAAATTTTGAATAATTGTTTTTATGTTTTAATAAAAAATGTAATAAGGGTATTTTAGTTAAGAAATTTCATCACTTAAACGGAGTTGGATGGAAGTTAAGTTTTGGGTTTTTTTGGATATAGTTTAACCCTATTTGGGTTTTTCTGATAGAATAATTTTTCTATGGGGTTTTTGGATATAATTCCTTTTGAGGGATATTTTAGATATTTTCCCTGATTAAACATGACAACTACCTTACCTTTATGCTAAGCAAGATACTATATGATCAAGCAATCTCCATCAAAATACCATCACAAGAATGATAAGAAGATAAACACAAAATAATAATTATGCTACTCAGTGCTAGAGAGACTAACCATGCAAATTATATTCCCAAGGTGATATTCCATCAATCTCAAGGATAATGACAGTCATCATCACACCAAAACACACAAACAATATCACCCTATCAATCTCAAGAGCAATATTTAAGCACCAATCAAAAAGATAACAAATCCTACATATGCTATAGGACAATTTTCATGCAAATACCCTTAAAGCATCCATCACGGCATCATTTAACATTACTATTCAAGTCTGGACAGCATGTTAAAATTCTACAAAAATCATTCTTGTGCGAGCTGAACAACAATGTCATGCAACACAGAACTATCCCATACTCTTACATGCAAAAACAGCAATTCAATGCAAAATATGCTAACACTGCATCCTATATGTAACCCCTATTTTCTAATATGAAAATATAAATTCCTAACCATAATAATGCATATAATAAGCACAAAATTCATAGGAAAGCAACAACAAGCAAAACAATGCATAGCTTTTCTTATGGACAAACTTTTTTATGCTTAGAACTTCAGGTGAGAAGTTTTATGTATAAGTTCATTGTATGAAAGGTTTGATTATACTTTCTATGTAAACTTGCTACCCTAGAATGCAAAAACAATGGTGGTGCAATTGAAAAAACCTCTTAGCCTAGTCATGCAAAGATCTACTCTCTAAAAAGGATAATCCTCCTAAAACCCTATGAAGATGATCACTACGTGAGATGACTCCAACATAAAAAATACTCAAAAACATGCATAGAAAGGCACCAAAAACTCTAGATCACCATTTACTATTCTATAATGAAAACCCCTATTTTTGGGAGAGAAAAGGAGAATCGCTATTACACTAAAGATAATGACAATTATGCTAGATGATTCCCGCATGAAAAACACTTAACAATATGCAGAGTCATGCCATAATGATGGTAAAGGCCTAAACTGACATCATGCTACAATGAATGTACTCATTCTAGAGAAAAAATTTGCTTGAAGGATAAGATTTACAGGATATCTTAGGAATCCTGGAAACACCATGCAAAAATATTTATCATGCCCTCTAAACATACTCAACAATGAAAACCAATCATGATAAATACATTATGAACACATCCTGAACATGCGTCCTACAACAAAGAATCCATGGAGAATTGAAGAGGGATGACACTTACCCCTCGCAAAGCCTTTCTTCTCTCTTATTTCCTTCTTTTGCTAGCTTTGTTCTCTGTCTCTCTCACCTACAAAATGCTCTTGAATCTCTCTCAAGGTGTGAGTAACAAGTAAATTCGTGCTCCTCTCTCTCTCTCTCTTGAATATAGGTGGTGTGTTAGAGTCCTTATGCTGAAATAGAGTCTCTATTTATAGGTAACCAACTCTAGGATCCAATGCTCGAGATTATTTTACCATATAATGAACCAATGGCTATTATTGAGTGTCTTGGGCCTAATGAAACTCAAAGTTACATAAAAAATGGATGGAACTTAGAAAAAATTCAATTGGAAAGTCAAAATTTGAAAAATATGGAAAAGGTTGCAAAATAGGAAAGAACAGTAGGGCAGCCAACCAAGGGAGGATGGCTCAACCATCCAGGGTGGAAGGCCTAGCTGTGCAAGGCCAAACGGCCGCCCTGTGTAGGTGCCCACTCTTGTTTCCTTTTTGAGTTACCTTCCTTCCAAGTCATGTATATTGCTCAAATTGGGTCCAAATTCAATGATTCCAAAGTTGAAACAATCACGATTCATTAAGGTATGATTCTAAAGGTTTAACTCTGCAATCGAACCAATTTTGTTTCAAATTAAAATAAAGCTTTCCAAATTGTATTTCAATATTAAATTAAGCTGGAAAGAACACAAGTTGACTCATTGATTTTGAAATTCTAAGTGCAAATCAAAGGTTATTTTCCAAAGAACTGAATCAATTTGAAAAGCATTCAATTCTTAAATTGACTCTATAAAATAGCTTCCCTACATCAACACGAGCACAATGGAACAACTCGACAAGAATTCGAAAGTCAAACAGAAATTATGCAAGCAAAAGGACAAAAATGCCCTTCAAGTCGCAAATGTTCTTATTAACCATCAAAATTCATCCGGATTTGAACCAAGACATGGACATGATCTACATGAACCTAAAATGCAAATGATGGAATGCAAAAACAAACAAAAGCATGCATCCAATAATTGCCTAATTCGAAGAAGGAAAAAGGGCAAAAATGGCCTTTGAAACCCAGGAGCTTTAAATCTTATCTGAGACTTAAGCAAACCTTAGGAAAGCACTTAGGGTTGAAAATGGGGAGTCTACGCATATATCATATTGTTGCTTAAATATTCAATTGTTAGAATTCTTGGCATGGCATGTTCTAAGGAGATTTGAACTTCTTATCTATTCTACTTTGCAAATGCTCAAGAGAATTGGTGTGATAGGAGAAATGAGGCTGCATGTATTGAAGATTATTTAAATTCTTATCATGCTTATTTATACGAATCAAATTCCATTATAATGTTGTGATTTTTAATCTAATTTTTATTGAGTAGAAATCAAACATTTACTTGCATGATATATGATTTTCATGTTGTTCCCTTTTAAACTTTCAAATAAAGGTCACTGGATTTCTAAAGGTCTTTAAGTCAAACAAGGTGTCCCTCACTAAGTATTCTGTTTTATTATGTTGGATTGGTAATGTGTTGATAAATATCTTCATGCAGTGTGCTTCTCTCAATATTGGAACCTCATATACAGTTACCGCCTGAAATTGACCTTTGCGTCTCTCCTTTTTCTAAAACATCCGAGCAAGAACATTCTAATGTTTCTTCTCTTTCTTCTTTACTTCGATATGGAGGAACTTCTTTGAAGTCCAATGGCCAAGATGAATCTGATGGAAAGACAGATGCTTCTGATACAGCTGTGAAGATGGACTTTTCTGAAGATGTCAGTCTTTTTTTTGGCCCGCCAGAACTGACGAGCATAGCACTGATAAATATTTCTAGCAGTCCTCATAAAAATTGGTCAAATTCTACTCATGGCAATGTAATCACAGAAGAGAAGCTTGTATTGGAGAATAAATTGTCTAACCAGTCTCTGAATGGCTTAATGTTGGATGCTGGTTTTTCTGTTGAATACTTTAACTTGCATGCAGATTATTTGCAACTTACAAATTATCGAGATATTGAGCTGAGGGCTTCTGAGTTTCGGCGTTTGGCTTTAGACTTACACTCTCAGGGTGAGATTACTCCCGAGAGTCATGATGCTGCAATAGATGCTTTACTTTTGGCAGCAGAGTGCTATGTCAATCCCTTCATGATGTCTTTCAGAACCAGTCATAACGTTATCAACCAGATGAACTGTAAAGGTGCAAAAATTCAACCAAACGATGAAATTTCAGAGCTAAGAAGGGTTTTTGGAAAGAATAATAGCAACTTGGAAACATTAGCCCATCTTGAAAGGAAGAGAGACAAAATTGTTCTTCAAATACTGCTTGAAGCTGCCCAATTAGACAAAGAGTATCAGAAAAAGGTATCAGATAGAGAGGATTGTCAATACACCACTGAAGCCTATGATGAACAGGTCATAAATTTGTCTCCACTTGATACAGAATTCACGGATGCAATCACCTTGGTTCGACAGAATCAAGCTTTATTGTGTAACTTTCTGATTCAGCGGTTGAAAAGAGAGCAACACTCAATGCACGAAATTCTTTTGCAAAGTCTTCTGTTTTTGTTGCACTCAGCCACCAAGCTATTCTGCACTCCTGAACATGTAATTGATATCATATTGGGTTCTGCTGAGTACTTTAATGGGATGCTAACATCTTTTTATTATCAGTTCAAAGAAGGCAATTTCCAGCTGGATCCAGAAAAGGTGCATGAGGTGCAGCGCCGCTGGATGCTTCTTCAAAAATTGGTGATTGCTTCAAGTGGTGGTGATGAAGGGCCAGACATCGTAATCAATATCAACAAGGGTTTTCGGTATGGGAATTTGATTCCATCTTCAGCCTGGGTGCAGAGAATACCTACATTCTCTACTTGTGCTTTCCCTCTGGTTCGGTACCTTGGATGGATGGCAGTATCTCGTATTGCCAAACAGTATTTGAAAGAGCGGCTCAACCTTGTGTCAGATCTGTCACAGCTGACGTATTTGCTGTCTATTTTTGCCGATGATCTTGCACTAGTAGATAATGTTGTCAATAAAAGAGATGAAGATGTAAAAATTGAACAATTAGAAGATAAACAAGATCCTTGTGTTGATGGAGACCAATCCTTTTGTGTTATCTACCCTGATCTCAGTAAATTCTTCCCTAATATGAAAAAACAATTTGAAGCTTTTGGGGAAATTATTTTGGAGGCTGTTGGATTGCAGTTGAGATCTCTTTCTTCTAGTATTGTGCCTGACATATTGTGTTGGTTTTCTGATTTGTGTTTGTGGCCGTTTCTCCAAAAGAACCAGCTTCGTAATAGTTCTGATCATTTGAAAGGTTACAGTGCGAAGAATGCCAAAGCAATCATACTATACATACTTGAAGCAATTGTAGTTGAGCACATGGAAGCCATGGTGCCTGAAATACCTAGGGTGGTGCAAGTGCTGGTATCCCTTTGTAAAACCTCATACTGCGACGTGTCATTTCTTGACTCTATATTATGTCTGTTGAAGCCCATTATCTCATATTCTTTACATAAGGTGTCTGATGAAGAGAAATTGTTGATCGATGATTCATGCCTTAATTTTGAGTCTTTATGCTTTGATGAGCTTTTCAATAATATTAGGCACAAAAATGAGAATCAAGATAGTCCTGAGGAAAAAGTATACAGCAGAGCACTCACGACTTTTATTTTGGCTTCTGTATTTCTTGATTTATCCTACCAACGAAAAAGGGAAGTTCTACAGTCCTTGATCTTGTGGGCTGGTTTTGCTACCTTTGAGCCAACAACTTTTCTCCATGACTATCTTTGTGCGTTTCAATGTGTTATGGAAAGTTGTAAAGTTTTGTTAGTTGAGACATTAAGAGTCTTCGGTATTATCCCACTTCAGATGCCCCACTCTTTTGATGTCAACACTGGTGCCCTATGTAAGAATAGCTCAGAATCATGTTCATGGTTCCTCAATGACGTCTTTGATAGCTCTTGTCCAACTAAAGTTTCCAAGAAGCTTGGAAGTAACGGATCTGATGATGAGAACTCAAATAAAAAGGTTTATCATTTGTCGGGCGAAGAAATAGAATATTTTTGTAATGACTTAGAGGCTCTGATTAGCAAACTTAATCCAACTGTAGAGTTCTGTTGTAAACTCCATCATCAACTGGCAAAGAAGCTGAATCTTACATCAGCAGAGTGTTTCGTTTATTCAAGATGCTTGTCTTCAATTACAAAAAAAGTTGATAATGCTATAGGGGATGATAGCGAACATCTTTCTTCCCCTAACTCAGTTGGCCAGTTCTCCGTTCATTGGAGGATTGGTCTTGAAGGACTTGCTCAAATCACTATGACGCTCCAAGAAATTCATTGCTGGGAAGTTGCATCTATGATGTTTGATTGTCTACTGGGAGTGCCCCGGAGTTTTTGCCTGGATGATATGCTTGGTTCTATTTGTTGTGCAATTAAAAATTTCTGTTGTAGTGCACCACAAATTGCTTGGCGCTTGCAGATTGATAAATGGTTGTCAATTTTATTTGCGAGAGGTGTCCAGAGCTTCCACGAAAGTGAGGGTCCTCTAATTGATCTGTTCTGTACAATGTTGGGTCACCCCGAACCTGAGCAACGCTATATTGCACTCCAGCACTTGGGAAGACTTGTTGGCCAAGATGTGGATAGTGGAACAGCAATATTATCTTCTACATATCGCAATAAGCTAGTTTCATCTGACTTAGCTATTTCTGTTTCCGAGCCGATTTTATCTCTTCTGGTTTCGAGGACATGGGATCAGGTGGCTGTTCTGGCATCATCTGATACATCATTACTCCTAAGGGCACATGCAATGACACTTCTTGTTCATTATACCCCGCTTGCTGACCAGCACAAGTTACAATCGTTTCTTGCAGCAGTTGATAGTGTTCTTCCTGGTTTTGGAAAACTTGCACATTCAACGTGTGAGGGGCCATTACTACAAATTTCAATAGCACTCATTGCTAGTGCTTGCCTATATTCGCCAACTGAAGATATATCTTTGATACCTGAAAATGTTTGGAGAAACATTGAGACTTTGGGAATGTCAAAAACTGGTATGGTCTTTCCACCTTTTTTTTTTTTTTTTTTTTTTGGAGTAAATTACAAGAAATTCCCTAATGTTCATTTCTTTTTCAAATAACCTCCCTAAAGAAAAAATCGATGCAATGTCCCTCCTTGGCTTGGTTTCAAGTGAAAAAATATCCATATCTCGTGCTGAATATACATCTATTCTTATAGTGTTTTTTTCATGCTATTTCTACTCATTTTTCACTCAAAACCTTGCCAAGGAGGGACATTGCATAAATTTTTTGTTTAGAGGGTTATTTGAAAAAAAGCTAAACATTTAAGAGGGTTTATTTATTTATTTATTTTATTTTATTTTAATATATATATATATATATATATTTTTTTTTTTTTTAAAAAAAAAAAAATTATAAATATGATGACATTTGATATAATTTTGATGAAGAGATGGGACCATGCTCCTCATTATATTTTGGTTTTATTTTTATTTTTTATTTTTTAATCTCTTGTTTTTTCTTTTTCAGAAGGAAAACTTGGGGATATAGAGAGAAAAGCTTGCCAAGCTTTGTGTAGACTAAGAAATGAAGGGGATGAGGCTAAAGAGGTATGTGGTCGGATGAAGCTAACAATGTGGTATTTATTTGATACTAGTGCAGAAAAAATCAAAAGCATTGTTCTTGAACAGGTCTTGGCATTTTAGGCAGCCAAATATAATTAGGCCTGCAACATAATTGGGCAGAAAATAATTATTTGGTTCATAATTAGTTTTTCTTCAGTAAATTGGAAATGAATCATGTTTTATATTTGATATTATCCTTGTAATGACTTGCTCAATCACACTTTTGGTTTAAGGTCCTGGAAGAAGTGCTCTCTTCAAGTTCTTCTAAACAATTCAACCCAGATTTCCGAAGCACTCGGGAATCAATTCTTCAGGTAATAAAATTTACAAGTTCATGTTTCACGATCAAGCTGTGGATATTTATCAGTACCATAGTGATTAGCTGCATTTAGAAATCTATACTAAATGACAGTGAGATGGGGGATATCTTGTTTGCAATGGGACTGGCTTGTTTTTTTTTTTATTTTCCTTTTTAATATTTTTCGTTAGGTGCATTAGATCAATGTAACAAGTAGTGATTTCAATGACATGTTGCACATCAATTTGCACCTACAGTTAGGGCTCAAGGAAAATGTCTAGAGATGTAAATTTAACAAACTCTAAGAGCCTTGCCTCATGCATATCCAGCACACACTGGATACATCTACTAAAATAAGCTTTCCCCCGTAGAGTTTATTTTATATATAGATAGAGTCCTTTTAATATTAGGTGAACCTGATGCAAAATTACATCAGGTGCACAAGATCTTACTGTTAAAATAAATGGAAGGCTAGGATGCATCATGGATTAAAAAACACAGATATATTCTCTTACCCGCCCCAATTCAGGGCAAAGCCACTTTACCTTAAGGGTTAACCTGTCTCCCTCCCTCACAATCAGGTTAACCTGTCTCCCTCCCTCACAATCAGATGATCTCTCCCTCACAAAAACCCTCAAACCCAACCTTCTCCATCATGTATTTTCCGCCCAATTTTATATGGCAATCTATTCTAGAGTCAATGTTCGCAATTTTTTCCTTCTCTAAGTTTGCTTATAAATTGAGACAACGAATTTTCATCTTGATCTACCCATGAACCGCTAGTGATGAACTAGGTAAACGTACTTGAATGAACAGGTGACGGCAATGGTGAGGGGAATCAAGCTCGATGGCAAGGGGAATGAAACTGGACGGCGATAGGAATGAAGCTTGACAGCGATGAATGGGGCTGCTTTTTCTGCACCTAAAGCTCCGAACGGTTAGCTTGTGCAACTCATTCTAGGGACGGTAGGCTTGTGCAACTGGTTCTAGGGTTAGGGTTTGGATTGAGAGTGATAGATGGAGATGCCTTCACACAAAATGAGGCTGAAATGGGATTACCCTCATTTGACCTGATTCAGTTTGGTTATTTGGGAGATCCTCAAGTGTCTTAAGTTGCATTTAATTATGGCCCTCCATTTAATTTAATGGTGAGATCTTGTGCACCTGATTTAATTTTGCATTAGGTGCACCGGATACTAAAAGGACCATATATATATATGTGTGTGTGTGTGTGTGTGTTTATTTATTTTGAGAAAGCAACAAAAAATTGTATTGAATGGTAAAAAATGGAAGAAACAAGGAGGACAAGGTATCCTACCTAAAGCTAATTAGACACAACAAAATAGAAGAAAATGCACCCACGAAAGAAAACTCAACAATTACAGAATTTTCTCTACGCTGCCATAATCACAAAACGTAGAACTCCAACGAAGGATTTAGTAGCTAACGCCCAAAAAGAAGCCAAAGAACAACCGATCCCACAAGTCTTCTTCCTCATATTTATCTTGAAAAATTCTCGCATTTCTTTCCTTCCAAATTTTTAGAATATATTTGTAAATATTTTATATATTAGGGGTATTATTGGTATTTCCCTTTATTTCTCTTGTATAGGGTTTCTAGTATTTGTATACCTTGTAATTTCAGATTTGTGTTAATGAGAATTACACAACTTTTGCAAAGTTTCCATGGTATCAGAGCTAGGGTTGATACGCACCTCTCAATCAAAGCATAGCACCTGTCTTTGAATGATTCGAACATTATAACAGTCGCACTATCTCTCCATTGCAGTCGCACCATTTTGAACCTTTGAATCACTCAGTCGCACCATCTCTCTCTCTCCCAGTCCAAGTGTGCTGTTAATGTTATATAGAGGGCCAAGCTTTCTGATTGTCGGATTGTTGATACTCTTATTGAGCTTAATGTACGCTATACATCTACTGATGGTGTTTCACTGGTAGATACTAATTTGTATCAAGTGCTTGTTGGTAGTTTGATCTATCTCACTATGACTTGTCCTAACTTTGGCTATGCAGTGCATGTTGTTAGTTAATTTGTTTCTGCTCTGACTTCAATTTATTGGGCTGCACTTCTTCGTATTTTGCGTTATCTTTACGGCTCTCTCCATTAGAGTTTGTTGTTTTCCTCTACTTCCTCTTTAGAGTTTCGATCTTTTTGTGATGCTAATTGGGCTGATGATGCTATGGATCATTGATCTACTACTGTGTTTTGTGTCTTTTTGGGCGATTCTTTGGTTTATTAGTGGAGTGTGAAACAAAGTGTTGCTCGTTCCTTTGCCGAGGCTGAGTATTGGGCTATGGCTACTATTGTTATTGAGATTGTTTGGCTGTGTTGGTTGCTTACTGATTTAGGTGTTCCATGATTTCCATCTTAGTCTCCTACTCCGATGTATTGTGACAATAGGAGTGCTATTTAGATTGCGAATAATTCTTTCTGTCATGAACGCACTAAACACATTAAAATTGACTGTCATTTTGTGCATTATCATTTTCAGCTGGGTACTCTATCCTTGCCTTTTGTTACTTCCACCATGCAGTTGGGCGATTTCTTTACAAAGTCGCACACCATCTCGCGCTGCCGGTTTCTGCTTGGCAAACTCTCGTTGTTTCCCATGGTCACATCATGAGTTTAAAGGGGAGTGTTAGGCTATGTTTGCTTATATTTTATATAGTAGGGGTATTATTGGTATTTCCCTTTATTTCTCTTGTATAGGGTCTCTACTATTTATATACCTTGTAATTTTCAAATTTGTGTTAATGAGACTTACGCAACTTTTGCAAAGTTTTCACAAATGACTCATAAACATGCAATGATTGCACATCTCCAAAGTGTAATAGCACTCTCACTTTTCCAAAAACCCCAATACTCAATAATCAGCATTCATGAACATAAAAGGGGAGGATCTTGAGTTGGGATCCTAGCCATCCTTAAAAGACTTAGTCACAATG
Source organism: Liquidambar formosana (assembly GCA_039720395.1). Lineage (NCBI taxonomy): Eukaryota > Viridiplantae > Streptophyta > Magnoliopsida > Saxifragales > Altingiaceae > Liquidambar > Liquidambar formosana. Next base: position 6,553,172 of record CM077831.1, read on the forward strand.
AAAAAGCAATGGGACAATGTAAAAATTAATGAGCAACATCCTCGCCACATCTAATGCACATATTACCCCAATGAGTAGACAAACAAGAGAACGGCCTTTTCTGAAGCAAGTCAGTGGTAATAATTCTCTTATGAGCTACAATCCATGCAAAAGCTTAAGCTTTTGAAGGAATCTTTGCTTTCTAAATCATCATACAAGTGGAAAAAGAAGGAATATTCAAATTTCCCTCCAACTCATCAAAGAACTATTTACAATAGAAACACTTAACGAATGAATGGACCATCTCTTTTTGTCATGAATCGAAGGTCTCAAAGCAACCCTTTCAAGTAAAGAAAGAAGAGAAGAGAGCTTATCAAATTCTGTCTCATTAGGAATTCTGAATAAGTTAAATTCCAGTCAAAAGGATAAGCAACATAAGAAATCATACTTGAAATGAAATGTTGTGAGATAATGACAAATAATACAACTGTGGAAACAAAGAAGCAAACAATGAATTCCTTCACCACTCATCTTCCTAGAAGTGAGCGAAGTGAGAGATTGTGCAGAATGAATTTCCAAGGAATTCGGGCTGTAACATGAGTTGCTAAATTTGTATGCGATATTTACTTTTAATGGCTGACTGTCACAATGAATCTTGTTCTAAGGGTGCGTTTGGTTCCTGGTTTCCATGCCTGGGAATGGGTTTTGATTCCCCTTTCCCACGTTTGGGACGAACCCATTCCCAGCGAAGTTGCATTCCCGTTACCTTAAGATTCCCATCAAGGGTGGGTATTTGAATACCACGGGAGGGGTGGGTTTACATTTAGATGCTCGGGCATCGCTTTTATGATAAACAAAAATGACACGCATACCCCTCACCCTTACAAACAACAAAAGCTTATTCCTTCCATGTCCTTTCTCCTCCTACAACTATTTCACCTACATATCGATGCTATTAGGAGAGCTTGGCAGATTTGGAATGACTGAAAAGCAAGAACTGTCAAGACAGAGCCTTCGTCGGGCCGGGGATGGCGGAGTCGCCAAAGAATCATCATCGAAGTTCTTCTACGAGTTCCAACGATGGAGGGTTTGGGGGAAACAAAAAAGAGTGAGATTGAGCCGGCGAAATCCCTTTAGGCATGCTTGCGACGGTGCCGTTCTCCTCTCCTCCGCTCCTCCGCTGATTCCATCTCTCTGCGCGCTCTCCACCGCCGATCCCATCTTCTCCACTCTTCTCTCTTTCTTCTTTCTTTGTTTACAGATCTAAAATTTGGGTTTTTAAAAATCAAATTTTATGGTTGGGAATGGTGTGATGGAGAAGAAATTGATGTGGTGTGATGAAAGCATAGGGTTTGGTTCTCTATTTCCTCTTTTTCTCTTTTGGAAAAAAAAAAAAAAAGAAAAAAAATGAAGAAGAAGAAGAAGAGATCGAAGGGCTGGTTCTAGCTAGCAAAATATTCTCTCTTTCCAGCCAGAGGGTTTGGTTCTAGCAATTTTTTTCATTTTTTTTTTAATCGTCTCTTTTGTTGGGGAAGGTTGGAATGGTTTAGGATGGTAGAGACGGAAGGGCTGGTTGTGATGGAGAAGGAATTGATTTGGAAAGGTAGAGATAGAGAAGGAATTGATGTGGGTATTAACGGCGGTTGTGCTTGTTTGGTGATGGAGAAGGAATTGATGTGGTAGAGGTGGAGATGGTTGGTTGCCGGAGAAGGAGAATGACGATGGTGAGGAGGAGAGAGATGAACCTACCTTTCTCATTTGAAGGGTAGTATTGGAATTTCATGATATTAGGAATCATGTTCCTTACCCAACCAAACAAGTTATTGGGAATGTTTTAAAGAATCCTATTACCCATTCCCAACCTACCAAACTTAGGAATAGAGAATGTTAATAACATTCCCATTCTTGGGTAATGTGCTATTCCCAGGTTTGAGATTCCCATTCCGTGAACCAAACGCACCCTAAAGGGAATGTCCAAAACCGTTTCCCAATCAAAGCGATGTTCCTAGCGACAATATTGCCAATAGCCATACCACCCTTGGAACTTGGACAAGAAACTATCTCCCAATTAACAATGTGATATTTCTATCTTCCCCCACCCCTTTCTACAAAAAATCCCTCGTCACTTTCTTAGTTTAACAAGCCACCTTTTGACGGGATTCTAAACAATGATTGATAATATATGAGGATACCCATTAAAACAAATGGAATCAAAGGTGGGCCTATCCCTTTTAGATATCATTGCTCTTTTCCACCCATCCAACATTTTCCCTATCTTCTCGATCACTGGGGTCCAAAAGAACTCAATCCTAGGAAGCTAGGATTACCACCTAAAGGCGTACCCAAATAATTCACAAGCTAATTCTCAATTCTACAGCCCAATTTAACTGCCAATCTATCCAACTTATCTTGAGAACTTTGTAGACCCACTAAAGAACTCTTGGACATATTGATCCTTAAAGCTAAATCCAACTTGAAAATCTATAAAATAAGCTGAAAATTCATTAGATTTTGTTCCTCTTCTGAAGAAAAAAATAATGTATCATCAAATTGGAGATGGGAAATTGACACCTTGGTCCTACTAACCAAGAAACCTTCCACTCAACCCACTTCCTTCTCCCTATCCACCAATCTACTCAAAACCAAACAACTAAGATAAATAGGAAAGGTGACAATGGATCCCCTTGCCTTGTACTCCTAGAAGCTTTGAACTATTCTCTAGACCTTCCATTAATTATTATGAAATACCTAACAGAAGATAAATATCCCATAATCCACATTCTCCATCTACAACCAAAACCTTTCCTTTCTAAAACAAAATCCTAACCCAGCCTTGGGTAGCCTAGTTGGTATGGGCGAACTTGTGATTGTGTGGTTAGGCGCATAGTCATGGGTTTGATTCCCTGCTAGGACAACCCAAGATTTAAGTGGGGGCCGTGGTGGTGGGTTGTTGCACTAGTCTATCTGGGGGCTTAGGTTCCATAGTGGGTCCAAAGGGCCTGCTGCTGTGGAATGGTTCCTCCGTTAAATAATAATAAAATAAAAAATAAAAAATAAAAAAATCCAAAATTTCCCAATCGAGGTAATCATATGCCTTCTCAAATTCAATGTTGAATAGAATTCCCTCCTTAGATCTATACCAATCAACTGCCTCATTTGTGACAAGAACATCTAAGATCTGATGATGATCAAGAAAAAGACCTTGAGAAGGTAAAGTGGTTTTGCTAGTCACTTGTTTCAACATATTGGCCAGATTTGTTTGCTCTCTCCACTAATATGAAGGAGCATTGAGTTAGCTGTCCTGACACACTAAGTTTTAGCTTCCCATCTCTCCAATGAAGCCTTGGACAGATTTGATTCTTTTACCATTGCATTCCAGTCCCTTTTTTTTTTCTTTTTTTTTTTTGTCCTGTAGTGAACTTTGCATATTGTGCCCGTCCTAGGTGAGTTCAACCATCATACTTGGTTATCCTATATTCTAGGTTATCCCAATATTAGGCTTATTACATTTCCTAAATTATTGGTTCTTAGAAATATTCCATTTGCGTATACTTCTGATTTTTTGCTCAAGTAATTGTGATTTCTCAATCAGTCAAACTTGTGGTCCCGGGTCCCAGAGGGTGAGGCAGCTACGTGAGGGGAAGAAGATAATGATAATGCTATTTCCCAATATGATTTCTTTTGGAGCACTAAACAGAACTGCAATGCTATGAAACTATCAAAGACAACCTTCGTGTTTGGGGGACAACAAACCAAAGCTCTACCCAAACCTGTGGCTAAAACTGTGCTCTGGAGAAAAAAGTTTCATCGAGTGGTCCATTTGGGGAGGAAAAATCATGTTTGGTTCCTGGGTTCTTCATTGGTTGAATAATTAACTTCATGAAAGGCTTAAGGCTCATCAATGCAACTCAGACGGAAGCAGTTATCTCAATCGAAGATCCCTCAAGTAGCTTTTGCCATCTAATAGATGAGAATGAATCAACTGCTCCTAGTTCCTAACTGACATATTTAGAAAAAGTGCCTTACCATAATCTGGAGTTTTGAACCCTGTGGAATGGCTTGTCCATATGACTGCCCATATGATGTCGTTGTCAGCAACTGCCCCCGTTCTTGCAATCATCTTCTTCATTATTTTTGTTTTAAATCCTTGCATGATCACAAGATTCTAAAATTTGAAGGAAATAGGAAAGGATTCTGCAACTCAGCCCAGATTCTAAATGTATAGTAACCAGGAAAGAAATATTGCTTGTAAGTATAAGAAATAAATAACTCTGATTACAATCCTGTTGACTGCTAGGTTTCTGAGAGAATTTGGTATTTTGCACTTTAGTTATATTGATTATATTCAAAAGAATCAATTGTGTATTTTTTTTTTTTTTTTTTTTTTTGGTTTCCCAAGGTGTCCCTAGGCTTCGCCCAGGACTAATCCTCAGAGGTACGGTCGGGCACCGAAGCGAGGACATCAATTGTGTATTTTGGAGGAACTGTTGTTTCTTCTAGGTTGTATGGTCTCTCAGTTACTATTTTTTGACATTCTCTCTCTCTCTCTCTCTCTCTCTCTCTATCTATCTATCTATCTCGTGCGCGTGCGCATACACAACAACAATAACAACAAATATTAGGTATCTTAATTGAATTATCAAATAATATGTATTATATTAAATCTACCATTGGCTCTACTGTTTGCTTTGGTCATTAGTATCCAATGTCCGTTTGTAGATGTGGATTCACAAGCAATAATATTTGAAGACCAGGCTTTCGCATCCAGTTTGAAAGTTGTTTCTTTGTTGTCGAAGTGCTTTAGAATTAACATCACAGTTGCTTCATTCTTATCTTTTATTTTTTTGGTATTAAATTTGGAAAAGTGTTAAGTAAAACAAAAATTAAATATAAATGCATTGTTAGACAAGCACAACCATATTTTTTCCCTGGATAATATGGCACCAATTGAAGTTCAACTTGAATTTCCTTGAGCTTCAGGTTTGTCGGTTTTGGTGTTGCAGAGTTGCTAAATTTTCTTGTTGCTGACAACTTAATATGATTGGAGTGAGTCATTTCCATTTAATTCATTTGTCAAAGTCTGCAATTCTATTAGAATTTAGGGTTATGGGGCTACCAAGAATTTGGAAGTTTCATTACTTGATCGCTTATTTCAAGCATTGGTTGTGATATCATTAAACATTGGCCTGTAGGAAACTTTATGGATAATTCCTTGAGCAATTTTATTGATCATCAATAGACTAGTTTTCTGGGAATGTTGATTTCTAGGTAAGAGTTGGTTAAGTTCCAGATTAGAGTTTCAATAATAAAGCATGCTATTCATCCCTAACTGGATGACTTGTTTTGCACAGTATATCCTGTAGGAATTCAAATATTCTCTCATTTCTGCCCTTCCATAGAAGTAATCCTAGAAACTCTGGAACTAAAGTTTTGGATGATATGAAGACTACTTGAGTACTTGTTTCTTTCATTTTTACCTTCTTTAGAAATAGGACCTTTCACTAAGGGTGTCGATCCCGCTTTAGAATCTCAATTTAGCGCTTCTCAATCATAATCTTGTAATAATTGCAATTCTCTTTTGAGAGAATTATGGTTCTAAATAAGACGGAACCTTGTGATGGAAGGAAGAATGAATGGCCATGTCCCCTTACTAACCTCTCCTTAACTTCAACTAAGATGTAAAAATGTTTTAAAAAATAATAGTGTTCCCATTAAATCATACCAGATAAGGGGTTTTAGGATGGAGGGGAAGTTTCTCCAACTCGAGTTGAAAACTTTCGAGCTGGAGACGTCCGATGTAGGGATGAAGATCACCGAAAGAAGTATGGGTTTGTCTAAATTTGTGATGTTAAGCTCCTAAGCATTGTAATGGTTTGTCGATGGGCTAAATTCGGTGGTATATCAGAGGGAGAAATATAGCACGTCCTAGATTTCTAAACGAAGAGGAGTATAGGCTATCCTAGTGTGTGAATGGGTATGGAGAATATCTTGTCCTCTATCTGTATGAGGAATGGAAAGAGATTTTCGATCGTTTTTTTTGGCTGGTTATAGAGGTGAATGGTGGTATCTTCTTCTAGATATCTTCGAAGGTTGGGATGTAGTATTCCTAGGGGCAAAACAGAACTGGGAAGTTGAGAGCCATGAGAAGAGGATGGAATCCCACGAGAGCCCGGATGGTGAGTTTGATGCTGTCAAGAACTCAAGATTATTCAAGGATGTGGCGGGGGTGGAGACTATGCCGCTTGATGGGTGTTGTATGTTACAAAATCAAGAGGAAAATATTTTGGATTCTTCTAGAAAGAATAGGAGTGAAGAAACGAGTTGATTTTCTAAAACGATGCATTGTGGGGAGGTATGAGAAATATGCTGGTTTGATGGAGGAGGTAGCAAGATGGAGTAACAGGGTTTGGAAAGCCCCTTCATCAGGGGTTAGGGTTTTGTCAATTGTGGATGGTCTTTTTATGTTTTGGTTTCCATAAGAATCTGCAGCAAGTAGGGTGTTGAAAAATGGATGTATGATAAAAGAGGGTATTTATCTAGTTGTGGATTGGTGTATATCACTTGTGGGAAGTTTGACGGCTTTGGAGAGGTAGGGAGAGAGATAGATGAGAGTTGAAGGTCTTTTGGTTCACTTGTGGAGCACATCCCTTTTGCAAGACATTGGAGATAATTGTGGTGGATGCTTAAAAGTGGAGTTGGGTGGTGGAGCGGTAGTGTTGGAACCAAGGGTGAAGACGAGGGTGGTGGGGAAGTTGCCGATGTTTGTTCGTGTGGCAGTGAGGGGCTTGTCATTTAAGGTCTTCTTATCTGAGGTTAAATTTGTAACTATTGGTAGATCTAGAAGGGAGGACGCAGGAGATGATGGTGCTATGATGGTGATGTGAGGACAGAAACATTGGAGTTGCAGGAGAAGGAAGTGGCAGTGAGGTCAGCGAGTGTAGCCACGCGTGATAAGGGTAAGAACAAGGTGACAGAAGTGACGAGTGGGTTGCACGTGTCCAAGGGTAGAACAACTGGTGTGGGCAAAAAGCTTATCCTATGACGTTGGTTTTGTGGCATAGTAGGAATGGCATGGGAGCAGGTAGGGGTGAAAGAAAACCGACCAAACAACTCAAACCGGATCAGACCGAACCAGTTTTGTGGTTTTTGGTTGATTTTTTTAAGTGTTTGGTGCGGTTTGGTTTAAAAAATAGGAAATTTTTTGGTTTTAGTTTCAGTTTTGGTTCGGTCAACATAAAATGTAAGCCGAATACACCGAACCAAACTGACTTAAGTGTATATGTATATTTTTTTTTAATATTACCTATTCAAAACGATGGCATGTAGTTTATTTAATAGGTGAAACTGCGTCGTTTCAAATTCCCCTTATATCCTTATATATATATATATATATATATATATTCTTGCCTTAACCCTAAGCCTTGATTCATTTCATTCGAAACTCCCTCTTGATGTTTTGATGACTCACCAGTCACCATTGATCTTTCTAAATGTCTCACTTCGGCAAGGTTTCACGATGAGGGATCACTCCTGCAACTCTAAGAGTCTTGAGTTTTGAATCTCGCATCTTATCCCCATGTCTCTTGACGCTTCGATGGTTTACAAGTCACAACTCTCTGATCTCTTTCAATGGGTCACTTTGGTGAAGTGTCATGGTGAGTTGGCCGTGCGATCTCTAGCAAAGGTAGCCCCAATTTATTTTTACTAACTCAATTCTCCCTATCTGTTAGGGTTACTTTATGTCATCCTTTAGGATTTAAGACCATGTTTTGTCTATGATTTTATTATTTTCTTTTCTATGAATTTGTCCATGTCCATCCTTTAGGGCTTAATTGATTGTTTGTTTAATCTTTGATTTTTTATATTTTATATTTTATATTTTTATAATTTTGATTTTTGTATGTTTATCCTTTAGGGCTCAGATAATTTAATTTAATTTTTCAATTTGTATTATTTTTTTTTTATTTTCTCTAATCTTGATTTTTTATTTTTTATCTTTCTATGTTCATCCAAAAATTGAACCTAAAGATCAAGTGTTGGCCGTAAACCGAAAAACCGACTAAACTGCACTAGAAATCAATTTGGTCGGTGTAGCATTTGTTGTAATTGTGTTTTTGGTGGTTTCGGTTTGAACTTTAATGAAACCGAAATTCTCGATTTGGTGGAAAAAACCCCCAAAACCGCCCAAACCGCAGCCCTAGGGGCAGGTGGCAATGACAGGATCAATCGTATTTGAATTTTAAATGGAAGCAGCAGGAAGGTGGGGCTAAGTGGAGGAAAAAATATTGGGTCATGGGAACCGTTTGTTGTGCCATGAGAGTGGGACGATTAGCTCTTCGGGCCCGTTGGTGACCTAGCAAGTGCAGAACGCCCAAGTTTGCTGCCACTATAGTGGGCCTCGCTAGAGGGACGAAGCCCAATTGGGTCCTTTCTCTATCAATTTTAGGGGCCCTATTGAACCGGTGGCAATTGAAAATCCAAATGAGGTTGTTCATGTACTAGACTTTGGAGCTATGTATGACTTGGGCCTCACTCAAGTGGATAATGTAGTGCCATCTATTGAAGAGGGTAGTATTGGGCCGATTATATGTATCTTTCCTGCTACCCTTGTGAGGAGATGATGGGTCCAGCCTTTCTGATGGGCTGCCTAGTGACCAAAGGCCTATGTTGTTGTTCCAAATACAACTAGATGTTCTTTCTCAAATCGGTTGGGTGGATTTTTAGGGGCTGAGGTTCTCTCTTTTTCTCTTCTTATGGCTTATATCTAGTGGGGTGTGGATAATAATGGTGGTGGGGAGATTGGTGGCAACGGGAATGATTTTTATGAGGGGGCTTCAATTAGGGGTGAAGGGATCAGTTTTCAGATGTGGGGGAGAGTAGTAGAGGGTGTGTTGACAGGGAGGAAGCTCTTGGTTTAGAAAATCAAGAGGTGATTGGCTAAGGTTGGGTTTTATGGAGTTAATCTAGTATGAGGGGAAGTTTTCAGATGAGTAGTATAAAGGGATGGAGAAGGGGAAGGACCTAGGGTCTCTTGATGGGGGCAACGGTGAAGTAATTCCCTTGGATTTGCTTCTGGTCAGATCACTACATCTAGATGAGGATTCCTTGGTGTTGAAATTGTGTGCTGATTTTTTTTATTATGGGAATTACAGAGAGGAATCTTCTGATTGTTTACGTGGAAGATTATAAATTTTAGTAGATTTTTGGGGGTCTCCTTTGAGGGTTTTGAAAAAGAGACCATGGATCTTTCTACTGCAATTGAGAAAAGGTGTAAGAAAAAGGTAGTATAGCCTCCCCAAGGAGAGGATCTCATTTGAAAGGTAGAGCTCAAACGGAATTAAAAAAATTGCAGTGGTCTATTAATTATGAGAGGAAACAAGGGCAGGATAGACAGATTGGAAGGATGAAGATGGGCGGAGAGAATTCTATAATAGTTGTTTTATGAAGATACTTATCTAGAATGTGTGAGGGCTGAATAACAAAGATAAGAGGCTAGGGGTGAAGTTGGCTTTGAAAAAAATGGAAGATTGACATTGTGATATTTCATGAAACCAAACTGGAGACTTAGGATAAAGCAATCACTAGGGATATTTGGGATAGCCATTATGTGCTTTCAAAGGTTTTAGGTGTGAGTGGGACTATTGGTGGTATTATTGTGTTATGGGACTCTTAACTTTGTGAAATCGATGCCAAAATTGGAGGTATTCGATATCTTGCCGGTTCTACGAATCAGTAGTGCTTTTGAGTGGCTATTTCCGGGGTGTGTGGGCCTCATTTTCTGGGAGATAGGGGGCGGTTGAGGGAGGAGTTGGAGGAGGTTTGTCACCTTTGGGATTTACCTTGTGTATTTCGGGTGTGGACTAAAATATTCGTGATTTCTTTGATATATCCAAAATATATCAGTGTGTTTGGACCCTTTGATACAATATCTAACCGACATTATTTTTGCAAAATCTCTTGACGATATTTTCAATACTATCAAGAGTATCTCAATATAATCATAATATCTTCTTCTTCTTATTCTTTTTTTTTTAAATTTTTTTTATAACATAGTACTATAAATATATCAATGATATTGAGGATATATATTGACATATCAAAAGGGCCATAGGAGAGAAGGTCGCAAAATAATCAATACCAAATGAGGCTTTGATAACTTAATAATACTTGGGGGTAAAACAGTTAACTCCCATGTGACTTTTTTTTGTGTAGCCATATCGGTGACCCTCGATACGAAATCCCGCCTATTGTTTTAGCAAAATATCGACCGATATATCGGTAATATGTCGTAAATATCCTCTATTTTCCACAAGATATCGTGGATAGATAGTGTAGGTGCTCTAAATCTTCCAGCTTCACCCTTCCTGTGGTTTTACTCTTTATACATATACATAGTCCCAATGTGCTCACCTAACTTATACCAGCACCATACAATATGGGTTATATCCCATGGATTGGCCTTATGTACCCCATAGCCCACTAATGCACCGGAGACAACGCCCAATGTAGGGGTTAATATAAGTTATATGAGCACGTGCTCACTTGATCGTCATCGTATATATATAGATATAAAGTTTTGATCATGTGCGGGATATCCCGTTCGATCATAGCCTTCCGTAAGCGCATGTCGCTCACGGACAATCGTGATCGAACGGGATACTCTGGGATATCCCGCACATGGTTAGCCCTCTATATATATATATATATATATATATATATATATTATTTTTTAAAACTTTGCAACTTTTAGTGTAAAATGATATGTATTTTAAATCTTTAATGTTATGTAACATTTGGCTACCTTATTCACATTTTTATACCCTACACAAACACGGATATTCATGGATATATCAAGGGTCCAAAAACATGGATATATCGAAAATTTCAATATTGATTCAAAAATATGACGGATATTGTTAGTTAAACATGTATACTTCCATTGAAACTCTAGGAACAATGATTAAACTTTAATAAATAGTTTAAAATCAAAATGTTGCAATTTAAATGTGTATTAGACAAGTATGTACTATGTAGGGCATAAAAATTGTGCCACACTGAACGAAAGAATAAATATTTTAACAAAGTAAATGAAATACTTCATAATACTAATTTAAGCCATTAGTATAATTGAAATATTTATATAAATCAATACTAAAAGAATAAGAGGTGATAATTTTGACACAATAACAAGAAAATGAATATCTTGATATCATCGATATATATCCTCGATAAAGTGGATATATTCGATATATCGATGATACCATATAAAAGAAAGAAAATATCATGGATATATAGAGATATATCGAAATTTTATCCATAATGTCGACAATATTGTAAAGATATTTTGCAAAAAAGATATGTAAAGTAGATATTGTATCGAGGGGAACGGATGTATGGATATATCGTGGATATTTTAGTCAATGAGTCTAATCATGGTTTTCCAAAGTTTCAATGAAAATTGTTATGCTTAACTAATAATATCGATCATATCTCTAAATCGATACCAATGTTTTCAATATATCCGATATCTCCATCGATATATTTATGTTTTTGGACTCTTGATATATATCCATCGATATCGATATTAAGTCCTTGACTGTGGGTGATTTCAATGTTGTGAGGTTTCTTTTGTGAAAAGCTAAGGGGTAAGGCTTTTACGACAGATATGATGGACTTCTCTGATTTCATTCATAGAAATGAGTTAACTGACCCCCTATTGATAGGAGGTATCTTTACATGGTAGAATAAGCAGGTGATTCCTTCCATGTTCAGATTGGATAGGTTCCTCTTCTCATCTTCTTGGGATGAAAAATTTCTGAGAGCCTCCTAAACATTGTTACCTAAGCTGTGTTCTGACGACTCTCCTAATGTTTTGGATACTAAAGGAATAGTGAGGCCTAAGTCTAACTAAATGTGAAAATATGTGGCTTGAAGTGGAGTACTTTCTGGATTTAGTGGAAGTTTTGTGGAATGGTTTTTCAGTTAATGGTTCCTTGAGTTATGTTTTTGCAAAGAAAATAAAACTTTTTAAAAGGGAATTGAAAAAAGTGGAACCTGGAGGTGGAGGTGTTTGGCAGGCTTGAAGTCTCTAAGAGTAAAGTCTTGGAGGAGATTCAAACACTGGATGGGTTGGAGGAGGCAGGTCAATTGTCGTAGGTGTATAGAAAAGTTGGGGGTTCAACAAGAAAGGAATTTTTAACTGTTGGGAAGTTGGAGGAAAAAGTCGAGGGAATTATGGTTGAAAGAAGGGTATAAAAATACTAGGTTTTTCCACTAGATGGCTAATGCTCACAATCATCGCAACTCGCAACTACATTGCAAAATTGAGCGTGGATGGGACTTTAATTGAGGAGATGCCGGGTATTATTGAATTTGTGGTGAGTTTTTTATCAACAGTTGTTTATAGAGGAGTCGTCGTTTAGACCTACACTTGACGGGGTAATTTTTTAGCAAATTACTGAGGAGGATATGAAATGGCTTGAGAGACCTTGGAGTGAGGAAGAAATGTGGGAGGTTGTAAAAAGTTTTAACGGTGATAAAACCCCGGGGCTTGATGGTATGACGATGGCTTTCTATAAAAAAATGTTGGTGGGGAGCGAAGAATGATCTGATAGATCTTTTGAGAGAATTTTATGAGTATTTTCAAACAGCCTTAATACCACTTTTGTGGCTTCCGTTATGGCAAAAGAGTGATGCTCTGGACATTACGAACTATAGGCCTACTAGTCTTGTGGGTAATGCGTACAAGATCATTTCGAAGCTCTTGGTAGATAGGCTAAAGAAAGTGGTGGGGAAAGCGGTGTCTTAGAGTCAGAATGCCTTTGTGGCATATAGATTCTTGATGCAACTTTAATAGAAATGAATGTGTTGACTCGAGATTGAGGGATGGGATAGCTAGGGTGATTTGCAAGTTGGAAATTGAAAAGGCATATAATCATGTTAATTGTATTGTACCTAGTTAATAGAATTGGTTTTGGAGAGAGGTGGCCTAAGTGGATAGAATATTGCGTTCTCAACTGCCTCTTTTTCTATGTTGGTCAACGGGAGTCCTTAGGAGTTTTTCATAAGTTCTCATGGATTGAGGCAAGGGGATCGTCTTTCCCCCTTCCTCTTTATCATTGTTATTGGTGGCATTCGGTAGGTTGTTGCAAAAGGCAGTGGATGGGCAATTGATCAAGGGCTTTATGGTTGAGGGGGGGGGGGGGGGGGGGGGGGGGGGTGGCGGCAATATCTCGCACTTGTTGTATGCTGATGACTTTATAGTGTTTGTGATTCTTCTAGGACTCTACTGCTGATTCTTAGATGAGTGATATTGTGAAGCAATTTCGGGATTGAAAATCAACTTAGGTTGCGTTTGGTTTGAGGGAATGGAATAGGAGTGGGAATAGAATGAGAATGGGAATAGTCATTCCATCCTATGTTTGGTAAGGGGTGGGAATAGAGCGGAAAAGAATGGGTGGGACCCACTTTAAATGATTTTCACTCCTAAAAGGTGGGAATAGCCATTCCTCTTTGTGCGGGAAGGAATGGCTAAGGGAATAGACAATCACGAAGGAATGGCCATTCCATTCCCTTGTGCTACCAAACACTCACTTTTCGAGGAATGGAATCATCATTCCATCCCCTTCCTCATTCCCTCAAACCAAACGCAACCTTAGGGAAAACGGAATTGATGGTAGTAGGGGATGGGGTGGATGTGCTTTCTCTTGCCTTAGTTTTGGATTGTAAGATTGGGACCCTTTTCGACTTCTTAACTTTGTCTCTGTTTGGGGGTGCCTTGTAAAAGTACTTCCTTATGGGATTCTGTGGTGGAGAGATTCGAGAAGAGATTGGTGGGATGGAAGAAGGGATATTTCTGTAAGGGTGGCAAGATTACTTTGATCAAGAGTAATTTTTCGTCTACCTACCTATTGAATGTTGTCCTTGTTTTAATATCCCGATTGCAATAGCAAAGAGATTGGAAAAGCTTTGATGGGGCTTTTTATGGGCGGGCAGTTGCATATAGTTAATTGGGATATGGTGTGCTCGTTGAAAAGGAGGGTGGATTGGGATTTAGGCACTTAGTGGATATGAACAAGGTTCTCTTGGGGAAATGGTTTTGGAGGATTGCGATGGAGAAAGAAGCCTTGTGGAAGAAAATGGTGGGATGGAAATTTGGGACGAAGGATAGCGATTGGAGAACTAAGGAGGTTAGGGGTATATATGGGGTGGGTGTTTAGAAAGCCATTAGTAAGGGGTGGGAGGAGTTTGCTAAATAGATTCTGTTTAAGTTGGTGATGGAGCCTCCATGAGATTTTGGTCAGATGTTTGGTGTGGGGATAGATCATTGAGGGAGGTGTTCCCTTCTCTTTTTGAGATGACATCAAATAGGGAGGCATGAGTGGCAGATACCCTTCGATGGAGTGATGATAGCATGAGTTGGGGGAGTGAATTTTGACAATAAATTTAATGATTGGGAGATTGAGGATGTTTTGAGGTTCTTTGAAAGGATTTATGCACCTTAAAGAGGGAGGGAGGAACCGGACAGAGTTGTGTAGAGTAGAGGTAGACATGGGAAATTTTCAATTAAATCCCACTATCATGCACTTGTGGGCTCGAAGGGTACATCCTTCCTAGTGAATAGAATTTGGGTTCCTCAGGCGCTGACCAAAGTCTCCTTTTTACTTGGGTAGCTTGTTGGGGAAAGTGCTTGACATTGGATAATCTTCAAACTAGAGGATATTGAAATTCCCGTTTTACCGAGCCTACAATACCTAGAGAGGTGGGGGGGGGGGGGGGGGGGGGGTTGAATAGGTATTTTAAAATTTTTTACCAAATTTTTAATTCAAGCAAACTAATCTCTTTACCAACAATTATTCAATCACACAACAAGCAATAATAAGCAATTAAAGATGGCACATGAGATTTTTTGTGGAAAACCCTAGATGGGAAAAATCACGGGACCTCGTCCATATGAAGCAAGTCCACTCTAAAAGCAATAAATACAAGACACATACTTATAGACCCCACAGACTCAAGTAGTTGCCTTCACTCTCATGATCCATCAATCGATCTCTCTTTTCACGGCTTTGGAAGCATCCAACCCCTTTCACAGCGATTCACAAAGATACAAGCTCACAAGCTTGTTTTGTAACAACGGTCTCACACACACTTAAGGTTGTGTTTGGGATGTGGTTTGAATGGTCTCTAGAGCATGTGAGTCAAAAACCTAGATAAGCAATCTCTAGAGTGATGGAAAACTGATAATCAATGAAAACCTATTTGGGGGAAGCTTGCACACCAGCGGTGGCGGTGTTGAAATAGACAATCTAGCATAGGACTGATTGATCGATCGGCCCCAAGCCCAATCGGCCCGATTGCTCGGGGGGTGGTAGTGTCTAACTGGCTTATGGAGAGCCCTACAATTCGATTTGGGTTCAACCCCGATCAATCCAAACTGTTTAGAATAGTCCAATTAGGTTCTGAAACACCTCAAATCGAGTTTAAACACATTTGTTTTTAAAAATATGTTTTAAAACAATTAAGCACCTGTGGTATAGGGCAACTAAAGTCTCTTACCTTCCTAAAGAATGAGTGTGAGCCGCATAGAGTAGAAAGCTTTACTTCAATGAATCTTTGCAACTTCACATATCTTCACGTCTTCACACAACCAAAGACTCAACAATATACTTTGGCACGAAATTTGCCAACACTAAAAACATGGACTTTACGAACATGATCTTGCAAATAGGTGTATTATGTTCAAGGAGAAGGAAGAATCAGTGGACCACTTGCTCATTCATTGTTTGATGGCTAGGGAGGTGTGGGATAGGTGTTTTGGTTTGTTTAATGTTTAGTGAGTAATGCCTAGGAAGTTGTTGTAGGTGATTGAGTCATGGCATTGTAGTAGGTCCATTAAACTGACTCAATGGGTGTGGAAGCTTGTGCCTCATGGCTCATGCCATCTTTTGGTCCCTTGGGACTGAAAGGAACAAGAGAATGTTTGAACATTTAGAGAATTCTATTCACTCTGCAAAATTACAGGTTTTTTAGTGTCTTTTTGCTTGGGGTGACCCAGATAATTTTTGTAGCAGTTCTTCCAAGAGTTTTTGGATTCTTTATGGATGTAGTTTTTCTTGAATACTTCATGTGTGCAGGAGTTATTTTCTTTTATTAATAATATTTACTTCCATTAAAAAAAAATACCCTTTCTTACTTGGCATTGGGTTTTGTGTTGGGAGTGATTATTGAAATAATAAAGGGTAATATAGGAAAGTTAAAAAAAATAAAATAAAATAAAATTATGAATTGACTTTTCAAAATGGACAAACATTTTGGGACACAAAATGTAGTAAAAATGGCCCATCTTTGTGGGATGGAGGGTGTATCAAATTAATACTCATTCAAAAACTCAATAGTTTCATTTAAAAAATAAAAGAGAAAAAAGGTATTAAAAAAAATAGTCTTTCTTTCTCTACATTATTCTGGCTTGTCAAAAGAACACTCTTTGCACCTCCCCCCCCCCCCCCCCCCCCCCCCTTTTCTCTTCTTTTAAATCTCTATAATTCTAATGAAATAAAAAGATTTACCTAAATTTTCTCTACCATCCCACACAATATCATATTGAGGTAACACAACATAGATATATATATATATATATATATATATATATATATATATAGTCCTAATATTAGGTGCATCTGAGTTTACTTCAAAACTCTTACCCGAGACTGGTATTTTGCAAAATCAATAGTTGGATCAAATAGCCTTCTTATGTCGGTGATCAATGCCAAAAATCAACTTGATCTGAGACTGATTGCTATTCGAGCCAAATGTAAATTTTTTAATCAATATCAATCGCTTATTTATGGACACTTACGGATGAAGTAGCTCTTAACCTTGGATCAACTTGATTTTTGGCATGCATTGATGTGGTAAGATGTATGCTGCCAACAGCTTATAATAGTTCATTAGTAGCTAATAATAGCTTGTATTGTTTGAATTAGCTTGTGGGTTTAGTTTGTTAACTAGTTAGGGGTATTTTAGTCATTTCCCAACCTTTATTAGTGTATAAATAGTTGGTTAAGGGTTAGTTTGGTTAGATTTTGAAGAATATTCTAGATTATATGAGTTGTTAGAGAGCTGAGAGCTCTCTCTCTTGAATCAAAGCTCCTTATATATTCCCTCACTATCCATCTCATTTTCTCTCATTTTCAAGCAATTTCTTGCTAGATTGTTGATTTTCTGGTTTGGTTTACATCATGCATGACCTACATATGAATCAGATTTAATCCAATGGTTGGTTTCGTAAAATACAAATCGTGTTTATGAGTTTTGGAGTGCACCTGATATAAAAAGATTGCATATATACTAGAAAATTTTACAGACTAGGTTTGATGAAATTACACCAACTTCCCTTGAAATTTGAAATGACACTTACCTCCCTTGAGGTTTAGACATATGCACACTTACTACCCCTCCGTCCATTGACCGTAAGATCGACCAACGGAAATGGCTGATGTCATGTTAATTTTTTTTTTTTGTAATGTCAAATTTCCCTCACTAAATAGAGTAATACTTAAAAACGCTAATTTGACCATCAGTTACTTTTTAAAGACAAAATTGCCCAAACCATTACTCTCTCATAAAGTCCATTAATTAATTACTCCATTAATTGATTACAAACAAGTTCATTGACAACCAAAGTAATAAAGAACAATGGAAGGAGCCAAAACTAAGGTTAGCATATGTCCCATTCATGAAACTCAATGAGAGGCCATGTCCCCTACGAAATCAGTGGATCCTTGTATTATCTCTCTCTCTCTATCTCTCTCTCTCGTCTTCAAGAATGGCTGAAAAATCTGTTAATCTTCCTTCTTTTTTTTCTTTTTTTTTTAAAGATTTTCTTCTTACAGTGGCCTATCCTCTCTCTCTATCTCTTTCTCAAATATGCAGAGATATTTCCTCGTTCCCACCATATATCAGTCCATATTCTGTGGCTACCATTAGATGGTCGTTAATATGGCTGTCATTGGCTGCTTCAGAAGATAGAAACGGCTCCAACCCAAGCTTCAATTGACTAGTGTTGCCCCCTCCTGCTTCAAGGGCTATTCTGTTTTCAGGTTTCTCCGCATAGGATGTTAGGTGGGTTTGTGAGAGAGAGAGAGAGAGAGAGAGAGCTATTAGAATATTGGATATGCTCACAAAGTTTTAAGGAAATTTTTCCGATGAACTCAGGGGCTCTTCACTCACCATCAAGGATAATATCAAATATTTTCTCTTTATCATGAATTCACGATATAACATCCTTTTAAGAATTAGAAAGGGTTGTACCAATAAATCTATCTCTCTCTCGTGTATTTTATTGGGTGCAGTAGAGGTCGTGGAGTTATAGTTGTTGATTCAAAACAATGGTTGGTGGTGTTTTAGCAAGAGATGTGTTTACAGTTTGGAGGAAAAATGAGTAAATCGAGCTAGAAGTTTAGATGTTGAAACAATAGTAGTGTTTGCTTCTGGGAGTTAGGAAAGAAAGATGGTTGTTGAGGTCGTGGTAAAGATGGATATTTAGAAAGTTTGGTTTAAATCTAGTTGCATAGAAGAAGACAGATATGGGGTAATAAAGTCATTTTGACTCTTCTATGTCTCCCATGCACCCTGCTCGTGCTCGTGGCGCCGACCCACCCCCCGCCTCCTGCTTTGTGCTTTTATGGTCCCTTATATAAAAAGAAAAAAAACAAAACAAAACAAAAGTATAACAATTCTTTTCTGGAAAATAATATGGAAAAAAATTTAAATTAAAACAAGAAGTGGAACAGTTCGACTTTGGTCTTTTGGTTACAATTGTATCTGCATCTTCTAGTTAATCAGTTGCAATTCACATTCATTATGTTTTGCCAAGGTGATTTTACTTGGCCTTATTCATGGTGATAAGTTGCCACCCCACTTTTCTTTACAATTTTTTTTTTCTCTAATTATTTAATTATTTACTTGTGTCAGGTCCTTGCCAATCTTACTTCCGTTCAGTCGTACTTTGATATCTTCTCAAAGAAAGTTGATGAAGAGGTTATGGTAAATCACTGCAACCAGTACTGTGAATTCTAATACTTCCAACCTTGTAGATTATGTTATTTAATTTAAATATGTCATAGGAACTGGAGGAGGCTGAAATAGAGTTGGACATTCTTCAGAAAGATCATGCACTAGAGGAATCATTGGGAGATAATAAAGAAGGCCATCATCTTCCTTGTGCATCCAGTAATAATTTTTCCTAAAATCAGTGTATTCATCTTATTTACTTGTTTAAAAATTCCAAACTTGTTATGTTGAATCTTTATTTCTTTATTTTCTTTTTTCCTTTCACTTGCTGATACCTATTATGCCACTCTGCATTATGTAGCTTATTTGAAGGATGATAGTCGTCTTCAGCAAATCAAAGATTGCATTCGTTCCTTGTATGTAATAATTACTTTCTTCTCTTTTCTTTTATAATTTATGAAATTCATTGTTTAGAGAAAGAATGATGAAATGCTGATAAATAGTAGTACTCTTTGTGCTGCCAATAAATCAACAATTTGTAATGTTATAAACTTATACTAAATATTGGTTTAGGCAATAAATATTGGTTTAGGCCACATATACTCATACCAATCCAAAGTTTAAATTAAAGTAGTGAATGCTGGGTGGCATTGCTCATATAGGAACCTCATGAGATTGGATGTGCATTGCTGTTATAGCATTTGGTTAATGTTTAATAGTCTTTAATCTTCAGTTCCGGGGACCTATTCCTGGTCAAAATAAGCAGTAATTATACTTCACTTGAATTCTCCAATATTTTTAGTTTATTTTTGTTTCTAAAATGGTGGGCAGACGAATTTTGTGTGGTAGTTCATGAATTAGATCATACTTAAAGATATTTTGTCAAGACACAGAAAAATAGTTCTTTTAGGGTCCCTTTTTTTTTACTGAAATTAACATGAGGTCTTACCAGTTAAATGTGAAAACGAGTTAGAGTTGAGCCTATAGTTCTTTGTACCTTCCTTGTGACATGTTCACACTATGTATGTCATCATATCAAAAGTTCCCAAAACTAGTGGCATGGAGTTAATTTTTCACTCTTGATCTTCCTTACTTCGTAAGCACTAAATTACAGTGTCAGATCTTATATCAGTTTAGTTTTCAGTTAATGTTTCCCCTTTTTTTCCCTAATCCTGCAGTTGTTTATATGCTTAATGTTGTAAAAATTATTTATATGCCGTTTGAATAATCTTCCGATATTGTCAGAGAGAAATTGAGAATCAGAGAAGACATAGTAGCACGCAGGAAAAAGAAACTTCTTGCAAGACGTGAACGTCAGAAATTTTTAGAAGAGGCAGCTTTACGAGAAACAGAACTTCTGCAAGAACTTGATAGGTTTTTTCTTCTGATTGGTGTCCCATCTTGTGCTCTTAAATAGTGACAATTTTATATATATTTCAGATATGGGGTGTTCTGGTATCTAATAACTGGCCTGTTTGTTTGTTAGAGAGAGGACAAGTGAAGTGGAGAGGGAGATTGAGAGACAGCATTTACTGGAACTTGAGCGGGCTAAAACAAGGGAGCTGCGTCACAGTCTTGATATGGAGAAGGAAAGGCAAACACAGGCAAGGAATCTTACCTGCAATGCCTCCTCCCCCCCCCCCCCCCCCCCCCCCCCCCCCCCCCCCCCCCCCTCTCTCTCTCTCTCATCTTTTCTAACTCTTTTTATTCTTTTTTACAAATCATAAACTTTGCTGTGCTTCTTTGGATATGTTTTCTATTACCTGCAGATATGGCTAAACATGACCCAAGAACCAGGTAAATTCAAGACCATGGTGGTCCTCTGGTCAGATTATTATGAGGCTTTGGAAGTACACCTTTCTAAGGTTTTCTGCTACATGTCATAATATAACCTAATATGACTGTTGGAACCTCCATGGTTCTGGGTCTACCTTTCTTTTTCTTTTCCTTGTGTATATATGAACACAAACACCCTAAATCCTTCTCTGAAGATACTAGTTTCAACCTTTATATAACTAATATAGTTGGGTCATACTCACTAGTGACAAATTGTATCAGACCCCAGCTTCAGTTCCCTAAAAGCAATGCACAGATGATGTCACGAATAGGTGATGTTCTCACACTTTAACAGACTAGAATAGGGAAAGAAAGAGTGTTTTTATTTTATTTTATTTTTTATTTGAAATGAATTGTATTATAAAAGGAAGGATAGTAGGGGTGAAGAAAGTTAGTCTAAGAGTAGGATTCATAGGATCATTACCAAGTAAAGAGATTGGATTAATAGAGACGATGATTAAAAGGAGAATTTATATTGCTAGGACTTTAGATATCCTAGTATACTCCCTGTGCACAGGTTTTCTGTTTCTTTTTGTTAATAACACTCTTTACTTCATCAAAAGAAAGAAACTGGGTCACAAAAGAATTGATTTTAGAAATAGATTGAGGAACTACACACCAAATGATGTAGTCAACTTGCAAGAAAATGCAAGAAAGGGAGAGAAAATAGGCTAGAAAGAGAGAAAATGAATAATTGCTTTGATTCAAGAGCGAAAGAGAACTCAACTCTCTAAAATCTATAACAATGAGAATTTCCTGTTAAAATTGATTTACTAACCTCTAACAACCCTATTTAAATTAAGTTTCGGAAATGACAAAAATACACCTAACTAGCTAATTAACTAATCCCATAGGCTAATAAAAGCTTCTTATAAGCTAATACACGCTATTGGCAGCATAGCCACATCAGGGACTCTCCCTCTAAAAAATAAAACTTGTCTTCAAGTTTGAATAAAGCAGTAGAAGTGGTTCTTGATGTAGCTTGTTGAAGTTCTCCCTCAACACCACTCAAGCAAGATCTCTAGCTCAAAGAAGCTTCTCTCGTCAATCATCAGCTTGAAACTTGTGTTTGATATTGAGTTTCTCTATCGTTAGCCTGTTAAAATCATGGACGTTTTGCATAAATTCAACCACATGTCTTGCCATGTTTTACATCATCTTTGGGTATGGAAAAGAAGCTTTAGCTAAACCACTTGGAAGCTTAAAACCAAAGTCACCCACCGTACACATATCCCAAGTCACAAAGTAAATCACCACTAGATATCCTTTTTTATGCTGCCAATAAGAGTCAACCATCTTCAAAAGAGTAAATCAGCACTAAGTTGGTTTCTGTGTCAAAGATAGGTAGCATGTCTTGCATAGAAGACAATCCAAAAGGCAAGTCATATGCAAACTCATCAAAACATGATGGAGCTAGCTCAAAATCTGCACTTGAAATCATAAAATCACCCTCATGCTCAAGTGAAATAAAGTACCAGGAGCAAAAAGTTTTCATCCCTTTGAAGAACAAAGCTTCTTGTTGCTCCACAACAGGGTTGTTGCAATTAATTTCACTAGCTAATTCCTCCATTTTTTTTCACTATTTTCCTTGTCAACATCTAATTTTGTCCCACAACCATCGCCATCATCATCATAGGCATCAAAATAGGGGTTGCTTCAATGTTCGCTACTGAAATTTCAGCGAAAACTTTGTCTTTCTTTAGCAACAAAGCATCATCTTTATCAAACACAAATGCCTCATCACCATTCTCATCAAACACAAAAGCCTCCTTGTGATGATAATGAAACAAATGGGCCACATACTCTAAAATATCCACCAATTCTTCACCGGGAAGACTTTCCTTCTTTGCCACAACATGAGTGTCAAAAGAAATTTGAATTTCTTGTCCCTTACAATGCTCATTGACTTTTTTTTGTCAATATAATAGAAGGGTAGAAATTAATTGTAAAGTTGTCTCTTCGTCTTGTCCCATCTTTGAATCTTTTCTTTTCCACTCTATTGGCAAAATTGTTGTAAATGCTTCCACCAATCAAAGGCACTACCTTGGAGGTAAGTCTTTGCTATCTTGACCTTTCGATCTTTTGATATGTCTTGATAAACAAACACTCTCTCAAGAGCATTTGTCCATGCAAGAAAATCATCCGGATCAAGGCTTCCTTGAAAATCCGGGTTTTTAACAACATAACAGGGATCAATCACCTCATGAGGAAGTTATAGCAGCTAAACTACGGCCATTAAAGCTTCAATTTGTCTCCTCAACTCACCAATTTAATCTCTTTGCGTCTAATTTTGTTTGTTTGCATCATTTCTCTCTATAGGTGAATGATTTTCAAAACCAAGGTCAATATTCAAGGCATTTTCCCTTCCTCTACCTCTACTACCACAACCATGGTGTGCCATAGCTACAAGAAACGATAGAAATCAAGAAGATTATTGACCAAACAGATTCTATGAAAGCCTTAATCCCTATCACAATCAAGGCTAAGAGTCACTATGTTACATGGACTCAGGTGCGGGAGTCGGGTGTGGGCGTATATCCAGGTGTCGGATTCGTCAAAATTTTAAATTTAGGATAAGGGGACTCGGCAAAAAAGGATCCAAAAATTGAGTTCGGGTACGGGGATACGTGTATATTTATACAAATATAACTATATAAATATTATAGAAGGTCAACTATGGTGAGGGTATCTTTATAAACATCTTGATATTATGGGAGCAATTTCATTATAATCAATTTTTGGTGCTTGAATAAAATAAAATTTAATTTTTGGGGGCTTAAGTAATAAATAGTTGGAAGTGTGGTCACTTCAGAAATAAAACAAAAGGAGGACCAAAGTGCAAACAAAAACATAAAAGACATAAAAGCATCTGGGTTCTTCTATCAATTCGATAGAAACCCTTTTGAGTGAGAAAGTGCATCAGCCACCCACCGTCGACAATGTCTCCAACACCAGCTCCGACTTGACTCCGGCAAGGAGGTATGCATACCCTCCTCTCTCTCTCTCTATCTCTTCCTCTCTTTTTTGTTCCCAATCGAATCTCTCTCTCTCTCTATCTGTCACTTCCTCTCTTCTTCTTCCGAGTCGAATCTCTCCCTCTCTCTTCTCTTCTCTCTTCTCTCTTCTTCTTCTTCTTCTTCTTCTTCTTCTCAGCCGTGTCCGATTATTCAGAGCCATATCCGCCACAAATCCCATACCTGTACCCATGTCGTGTTGACACGGGTACCTTGGGGTAAAGTGGCGAGTCCGTGTAACAAAGAAGAGTCAAAATACCAAACATAGGTGCAAAAGACTGTCGTAGCTACAGTTCACAGTTTAAACCTCTTGTAAATCAATCTTACCTGGTCCATATGGGTCGTGGGGTCTTATATGGGCCTTAGGCATGCCCAAAGGGTTTCCTTGTAAAAAGAAAAGAATATAAGAAAATAAAACTTTGTTAACAAAATTTGCTTGTATGATTGAAGCAGTGAGCTTCACGTGAGTGGAGTTTTTTGGATGTACATCTATATTTTATGGGGACAAGTGAAATCCACATAATGCAACAGAAAAAACTTGCAAGATGATAGGCTCATGGAAAACCAAGCAACCTCCCACTTACATATTGATAATCACCACGAGATCAAGAAAGTAGGCTTCTATTGATTCTTGATTCCTAAGAATACTGAATAATAGGTAAGAAAAAACTCTCACCATATAACAAAAACTTCAATAATAATGTCTGCCATAAGGCTACAACCTAATTTATAGAAATCTAATTTCAAGAAATAGGAAATAGACATGAACTAGGAAAGTACTAACCAAATGAAATAGTTACACAAAAATGAAATAACTAGGAAAAGGAAAGAATTAAAAAGTTATTTTTTTGTCAAACAAGTAAACCTAATTCTTGTCAAACAAGAAATAACCAAATAATAATAATAATAATAAGGAAAAATTAAGAGGAAGAGAACAATTAGGGAAAATAAATAATTTGAAAATTTATAAATCATGAGGGATCAATCACTAAATATGGTGGATCAATCATTGTTGCCGGAGAGGGATCAATTGGTATGCGTGTTGAATTTTTCTGCCGGGTTGGAGAGGATTGCCCTCGAATTCAGTGTCTTCTTCACAAACATATTGTTGACAACCTCTCCATCTTACTAGGTACTTAGAGTATTCTAGACTTTTTGTCTTTCTTGTACGTGTTCTCCATGCTTACTCAAAAGGCAAAATTTCAACAAATTAATGTCCAAATAGGATATAAGAATTCTATGTTTGCGAAAAAATTAAAGTAACTCGACCAACCCAATAAAATCATAACATTCAAGCTCTTCAACAATTAAAATTTCAACTCGTAGAGAAGTGACCAACTGAAAATTACTTTCTAAATAATTCTGCCCACTTAAATTGTTCTACAGTCGCTAGTGGATTTAGCAGTTGGGTTTCATGCTCTCGCTTCACTGCCAAAGTAGCGAGTTGGGCCTACAATGAATATACCTATTGCTGCAGCAGGGTCATGTCCTCGTGAGTGTGGATGTCTACTAAACATTTTTCTATCGTCAAATTTTGAAGTTTATTCCATCTCTCTTTTGAAAAATTATACTCTTATTTTTACATTTGCATTAATACTTTGTTGCACTTTTCCTAATTGAATTTTATGAAATTTTTTATAAGCTTATTTAAGGTTTGAAATATCACTTTTTAGGACTTCTATGGAACTATGATAATACCTTTCTACTCTTATAATTATGACATTTTATGTGTTCTTTCTTATATCTCTTGAGTTTTTAGGAATCTTCCTTGTATAGTTATATTGCATTAGACATTTAGATGTTCATTATTACATTTATATTACTTTTATGATGATAAATTTAGTAGTTTTTTTTAGGATTTATATTTGATTCACTTGTATGTACTTCTGATTTTATTTTTAATTACTGATACTCCTCAAGTGAACTAAATACTTTCCATATGTTAGCAATGAATTCTTTTAACTCCACCTGAGTTGTGTTTAAAGCCTTATCTTTTTGAAGAATAGAGGGTGAGGTTAGAACTTTGGTTAAATTTTTATGAATAGAATCCTTAAAAATGATGGCCATATGACCCTAAAGGTTTATGTAGCCCAACTCATTGTAGTTTTAGACTTCAGATGTGAATTTGCAAGTGGTGTTAAAATTATGACAGATATTTCAAGTACATAAGTATTATAATTATGACGGATGGCCGTGATCAAATGGGATAATCCGGGATATCCCGCACATGATCAAAGCTTTATATATATATGTATCACAGTTTTAAAACAAGGTACAGGCATTGTGACAGTAACAGTAACAGGATGCAGGTATTAGAGTGATACGTAACGGGAATCATTCACGACGGTTGTGAATTTATATGAACTATGTCCCAAACTTGGTGATACCCATATTTTCACTCCAGAATCCTATATGTTGATGTTATTTACATGTTTTAATGAACATTATTCAACCTAAAAAACTGTTCTATGTATGGGTAATTCATTTTATGAAGTTTTTTAAGTCATCTTTGTTTATAATTACTACTTTTCGCTAGCTTCTATATAATAAACATGATAATAACAAGTTAGCAACAATTAGAGACTATTTGCGTAAACCTTAACATTTAGTAATATTCAATTGTTCCTACTAGATAAATGAACATAAAGCAAATAATAAATTGATCTCCCTACTACATATGAATCAAATTTAATTCAATGGTTGTTTTTACAAAATACAAGTCATGGGTAAAAATTTGGAGTGCATATTTTGCATCTTCCATCGGGTGCACCTGATATTAAAAGGATTATATATATATATATATGAGAATCAAAATTAGAATCAAATATAAATCATTTCTTGTTTAGGAAATACTATAATATGTATTCTTTTATGATGAGAAAACCCTTTAGGCAAACCCCAGGTCTATATAAGACTCCACAAACCTATATTGACCAAGTAAGTTGAAGGGCCATGAGAACCATGAAACCTTGTGTGGGTGACCCCAAAAGGTTTAGCAAGAGTCCAACTCAAGACCTCTGTGAATACTCCCTTGCCAACTGAGCTACCCCTTGGGGGTATACTATAATGTGTTATTGTTTCTTACTTTCTTGGTTAGTGTAAAACAAATATTTTCATAGAATTTAACTTGGAGTATGATGTGAATTGTATCTGATTTTTCTTATTAATTATTACTATTACTATCACCACCACCACCACCATTACTATTATTAAAAGTCAAGAGATCTCTCTTGTTTTTGCTGTTTGGTAATGCTCTGTTTGGTTTCCAAGTGGACAAAGTTGTACAAGTCCTAATTTCTTTTCCTAGAATTCCTTAAACTAAAATGTTAAATATTATTTCTACTTCCTTTCCTAAGCACTTTCAATCTTATACCTTCCCCTTTTTCCAAGATCCAAACATAGGCTTAGTTTCTCAAGAATTAAATGTAGCATTAATGGGAGGGTAGCTAAAGATTTTCGAATTACTGCTGCCTTAACCTTAAAGTTCCAGTTCTTAGACTTTTGGTTTCTTGGATTTTGGAATGATAAATAATGTCTACAAATGTTCATTTGCATGTAGAGAGAACTTCAACGGGAACTAGAGCAAGCGGAATCAGGAGTCCGACCGTCACGACGTGAATTTTCTTCCTCCACCCATAGTAGGTATGATTACATCCTAGAAAAAAAAAAAAAAAAAAGGAAAAAAAAAGAAAGGAAGGTATGATTACATCATTTCTCAAGTTTGCTTATCCTATCTATAATTTTCTGACCATGTAAAGCGTTTATATAAATAGTTATGATGACAATGCCCCAACATGTATCCACTTCTTTATACCCATTTTTGGATTCTTTTTCTCCAAGTCCTTGTATATTGAGATTCTCGAATCCGACTCGTAGAATACACCTGCACCTGACATTTGCACCCAAGTGCATGTGATAAAGGCACCATTTCATATATGGTTATTACAATTACCAAATCTAGACAGATGAATGGTGAGAATCCTATTGACTACACATGCTTTGGGAAAAAGGTATTACGGATGTCTTGTCCCAAGCACAACCCAATACACTCATCAAGTCTTGGACTTTCAAACTCTGAAGTTGATCTTTCCATCTAATATTCTCAAATGAAAAATTGAATCTAGGAATCCAATTTCCTAGAAGGATGTCCAAGAATCGGTAAACCCTCTCCTTAAGAGATACCTACCCTCAAGCAAGCTGCGCCTGGCCCAAGAATCTATAGCTGCAAGTTGGACATCCAAGAAGCTCCTCCTTGTACAATACTTGGCAAATAATGAAAGGGACAAAAGAGAATGAAGTTGTTGTAATAGGTGCCAAAATTTGATATGCCAGTAGGAAAGAGCCTGGTTGAACTTCCAGAATTCACGAAAACCAAGACCACCAAGATGATTGGGCAAGCAAAGATGGCTTTTAGTTTTCCAATGGATTTTTCCTACTCCATCCCTTAAGGCTCTCACCAAAACAGACAAATGATTCTATTTAAGTCATTGCACAATGAAATAGGGAGCTTGACGGTGGATAGAACATAAATGGGAAGACAAGCTAAACTGATTTGGTTAAAGTACATTTACAGGCTTGGGGGTGTTTGAGCTTCCATGATTGAATTCTGTCAAACATTTTTCTTTGATGTTTGAAAACTACTTTTTGCAGTTGAAATAAAGAGGCAACCTCAAATACGTACCAATTGAAGTTGCTTTGGTAGCGCCCAACAATACCCACAATAAGCTGAGAGTTTCAGTCATCCAGATTGGGACTAAAGGCGATGTCTTTCTGGCTGTTTGATGTACTGCCTGGATGCTTGCGTGAAAGGTATAGGGTGTTCTTGAAAAGTAGTGATTACCGCCCATGGTGCGATTAAAGAATAGGAAACAATCATCCACAAAAGAAAGAGGGATTTATAGAAGGGGCACCTGATGCTAAAGTATTTTCTCAACCTAATTGTGATTTTTAGCATTAACCAGGGAAAATGACAGGGTCTCAGCAGAAAGAATATAGAGGTATGGGAACTAGGAACTCCCCCTGGCAAAGACCACAGAATTGTTGAAAAGGGCTAAGAGGAGTACCATTTACAAGAGCAGGATAACATACTGTCGAGACACGCTGTATAGTGGTGAGCTGAATCATTTGGGAGGGAACTGTAACTTGACTAGAACTGCCTAGAGAAAATCCCCTGGGATGCAATCATAGGCCTTGCTTAAATATATTTTGAGGGCTGCTAAAGCCTTGAGGCCCAATTTCTGATCTCTAAGTTTTTTTCTCAGTTTGTGAGGCAAGGAATGTTATCCAAGATGAGGCGGCCCAGTAGAAACATATTCTAATGAGGAGAAACTAATTTAGGCATGACTTTCTCAAGTCGGTTAGCTAGGGTCTTGGAAAGAATTTTGTGAATTACACTGCACTGGCTGATGGACCTGAAGGCCGAAAAAGACTAGGATTAGACTTCTGGGAGATGAGTGTAATTAACCGTCTTCCTTTAGAAAAACCTGAATTTAAAAAGGATTGAATAAACAAACTTACAGAGGGACCCACCACATGCCAATTACTTCTGATAGAACACAGCCGAGATACCATCTAGGCCAGGGGCCTTTAACGAACACATTTGAAAAAGAGCTTCTTTAGGGACCCATACGTCCTTTTCTTATAAATAATTTATATTCTAAACATTAACTTGCTGCTTCACAGTAATGATTTGCTCCAGTTAGTGATGGTTTAGATTTTGTTTGTTGCTTTATTTGCAGTCGGCCTCGGGATAGGTATCGAGAAAGGGAAAATGGAAGATCAGGTAATGAAGGAAGCTTAAGAACAAGTAGCGGTAACTTGCAGCCTGAAACTTCCACCACAAGTTCATCCATGGCAGCCATGCCAGCTGTAGTTCTGGCTGGGTCTAGGCCATTTTCAGGCCAGCTGCCAACTATTTTACAATCTCGTGATCGTCCAGATGAATGTGGCAGTGGTTATGAAGAAAATTTAGATGGAAGCAAGGACTCGGGTGACACAGGTAGTGTTGGGGATCCAGAATTAGTGTCAGCCATTGATGGACAGCCTAGTGGATACGGGTCTGCTCAAAGGCATGGTTCTAGAGGGAGCAAGTCTAGACAGATAATGGAGCGGAGAGAAAGGGACGGTAGGCGCGAAGGAAAGTGGGAGAGAAAACATTCATAATACATCTCTCAAGGGGAGGTTTTCAGTTTAAAGCATGAAGGTGGCTGGATTAGATATCAAACATGTGTAGGTGTACTCAGTTATGACAATTGTTTTACTAAATTTTTGTCGCCTTTTTTTCTTTATTGATGAATAAATTTTTGTTGGCTTAAGATATTTCTTCTTGTAGCTTTTTTACAAGAAGTGAAGTTCAAATTGATAGAAAAAGTTTCAGTCTAGAAAGAAAAAATGAAAAATGATTGTTTGGCCATGACTTTTACGGCATCAAACACAAAAGTTATGTTTGGTTTGATTGAATGGAATGGGGAGGGCATGGAATGGGAATGGTCATTCCATTCCAATGTTTGGTAAGGGGTAGGAATGGAATGACATAGATTAGGGAAATTCACTTTTTATGATTTCTTTCCTTAAAAGGTGGGAGTGGCCATTCCTCTTGGTTTGGGAAGGGAATGGCTATTCCCTCCAAGGAGGTATTCCACAAAGAAATGGTCATGCTATTTCTCTTGAGCTGTCAAACAATCTTTTTTTTTTCTTCATTTTTGCTAATGGAATCGCCATTCCATACGCTTGTTCATCCCCTGGTAACAAACACAGCCAAAAGGGTTGTGTATGAAATGGTAAAAGTGCCATGCACAGTCTAGCTACCCCAAAGAATATTTTTTTTTTCGTGAGAAAAAGATAGGAAGCAAAAAGCAAGAAAAAAAAAATCGTTATATAACAATTCTGCTTTGAATAAATGTGGGAATTGAGTTCAGCTAGGGTTGAGAAATGCAACTTATAGGAGAGAGCCAATATGTGGAACCCATGGAACCTTATTAAAAGTTAGGGTAAACTATAGATTGCCCCTCATAATTTTGAGTCGAAATTACTTTTCATCTCTCATTTTTAAGATGGGAGAAATTATCCACCTTTTTTTTTTTTTCTTTTTTTTTTTTTTGGCTTTACGCCCCTGTTAATCAGTTAGGATTTTAACGGAAATCCTAACAAAAGAGTAGATGCAATTATTTTATCTATTTTCACATTTTTATTTCTTAAATTATTTTTTAGTTTTTGTCTTAAAAATATATGAAATGTGGTCTGTATATTGTATATCAAAAGAGTAGATACAATCATCTAATATTTAATAAATCCAAAAAAATTGTATAAAGAAATTGGATATTACGATTGAAAATTATAAATTAGATCTTGATTTAACAAAATAAAAATAAGAATATAAATATTTTAAATATTGGTAGTAGTATTGTCAATGATTCAAGTAAGAGTCGACTTGTCGACAATACAATTAAGAGTATTTTAACACAAATATAATACAGAATACGTCAAATACATGAACTATATGTTCGTTTAACCAAAAAAAAAAAGAAGAAAGGATGAGTATTTTTAATTATGTTTGAACTTTGTACAGCAAATGGGAGTTTAAAAGATATATATATATATATAGGTATAATATGAGTATTTACCAACTAAGGGTGTTACAACACCAAATCCAGACGCCAAAATTAGGTGGACAAAATGTAATTTCTAGGAATAAAGGGATTAGGGCCGGTTCTGAGGATAGCAGACCAAAACAATCACTTGGAGCCCCCAAATTTTGATTAAAGAATAGGGCTCCATTTAGTTAAAACCTTTATACTGTGGGGGAAGAAAAAACCATACTTTTCACTTAAACCTTGATCAAATAAGGGTCTGAACGCAAATTCAAATCGTAAAAGGCCTAAATCCAAATCCAATTCCAAAGAAATTTCTTTACACGGAGACTTAATTTCAAATAAGCTCCATTCTAGCAATTATATGAGTAGTAATAATCATAATGCGCAAAATACTATATAATATTTTTATGATTATGACCAATAATAATATATCTTGGTTACAAAAAATAAGGTAAAGATCGTGTGGAGTGCACTTGATAGTCCAATACGTCCACCTTTTTATTCCCTGTTATTATTATTATTATTTTATTTATTTTTTTATTTTTGTCCAACAATAGGAAAAGCCCACACCCACACATGCACTAACATAGAGTTGAAGCCAAGATTTCTACAAAACCTATGACCTTATTAGGACAGGACTTGCCATTATTGAAAATTTTTAAACCATATGGCAAACATGTTAACCATTGATCATACATGGGATCCACCATTTTAATGATTAAGATATGCACTTGATGGTCAAGTGCTACACTTGAGAGGATATTTTCTCCAATAAAATTACGCATCCTACCCAAGTAGTTATACCAATGATTCAAAGCTTCAGATTCATAAGTGCACTAAATTAACATTCTATTTTGACTCTTGCAATAATTTTAATTGGGGCTTTGGGGGTAATAACGTCAGTTCGTATGATAAAAAAAGGTTGAGAAGAGTGCGAGAAGAGATGAGGAGTGCAAATATCCTCACCCTAATTTTAATGAGACTGTTGTTTTACATAGAATTGCCTAACTGATTGATATTTATGCTTCAAAAATTCCAATTAAAAAAGGATAAAATGTTGGTAATTATAGTTAAATGACTCGTGTATATGAATAGGTATAGTTGTATAGAAGACTTCACCATACAAGTTCACTTAGGATTCTAAACAACTCAAGACCAGCCGTGAAGGCTAGGGATCCATCTATATTTTCGACCAACGATAGGGGCTCAAGTGTAATTTACCCTCACAGTCGAAGTAAACCCAAGTTGCCAACCTCGGGTTGGATTGAGTTTAGACAAGGAGTTTAACACCTCGGTTTGAGCCTGAGTTGACCTCCCAACCCACCCAAGTTGCATCTCTTCCAACCGACCGGTTGGGCTGACAGAACCAATTTAGGGTTTAGCAACCCGAATGCAAACAACCCTACGGAGGTGATGTGTATGTAGAGTGGAGCAACAATGAGTCAGACAATTTCTAAAAGAGACGTAAATGAGGAGATCCTATACACAAGGCCAAAGGCAACAACTTTAAGAAAGAAATAATAGAGGCGTTTATTGTCAATAAAAACAAACTTTAAGATGGCCGTATGTATATGCTTTTCATAAAGATTGTCGGCTCCCTCTCTTAATCTTCCTACGGAAAGGCCTGCAAGCCTCAATGCTGAGATCAACAGCCGCAGCAAGTGCCATAAAGATTGCAGCATCCTCCACGCACGTCACGTGTCGCATAGCCAGTTGTACCAATGGCTTGCTACTCTTCCCTTCCCCTTGCACTCTACAACTCATCACAAACCCTCCAACAACTGGACTCAATGCAGCAAAGTCTCCGCTGCTTTGAGGGCTTGGTATTGGAGTTGTTGCTACTGCTGCTCGAATCTGTCTATCGGTGTCTATGAAAAACTCCCCACCCTTTTCAGCACTGATAAAAATCTCAGACATGAGCAACTCCCCTCCCTCCTGGCCTTCAGACAAAAGGTGAAATCGGCAGCAAATGGAGTCTCTGATACCACGCTCACGCCATGCCTCCAGCTTTCCCCATGGCTGCCAGCTCTCAGGCCTGCAAGCATCAGGGCGAACAATCAACCAAGCTCCTGGGTTGGACCTAGCAACCCAATCACAACCTGATGATGGCACAAAGGGTGTTGTTATGAAGGCTGCCGCAACAGCTGAGCCTGAGAGGTCATGTATCTTCACCTTCCATCCCTTCCTCTCTCTTCTCTCTACCTCCAACTCTGAATTTTCAACGGAACTCGACCAATAAGTGCTCATTGGGTCCACCTGGGATACCCTGCCAATTCACTAAAACTATCAAAAATTACTTGCTAACAAAATGAGTAGCAGTGTGATCTATATATTAGCGTACCGCAAGTCCGCAACTAATGAAAAATATTCAGTAGGACCCTTTTACACGATAATAAAATTCTATAAATTAAGACTTACAATAAGTAGTATTTTTTTATCAAAAAACTCCTCAAATATTTGCTAAATGATTACGTTTAGGAATTTTTCTTTTTTTTTTTTTTTATGTAGTTTAATAGAAGAAAATACTATTGCATAGTTAAATACATGAAGATATCTTTAGATGCATCTAGATATTCATCAAATCATTATTATTTTGTTAACTCCTACTTATAAGAACCAAAATGCTTACTTTCGAAATGGAAATTTACAAAGCATTTCATTTCAGCAAACATTGAGCATAATTGGTGAGGGAGGGTGGGGTAAAGGGTTAGGATTAGGATAGATTAGAAGTTCGAACACTCCTATTGTTCCCCCCCAAAAAAAAAAAAAAAAAAAAACAGAGAGCATAATAATTTTCTTTAAATAGTATAAAAATGCTATCTTTTTTCTTTTAATACAACAGTATATTAAGGATGTGTGGTGTCTTTCATAGTTACCATTGACTTAGAATTCATACATTTCCATGATTATTAATCATTAGAGGACATATCTATATATAGACAAGAAATTGATACAAAACCACTTTTCAAACATAATAATCTCTATGAAAAGAAAGAGACTCCTTAATATTCCAATTGGCTGATGAGAATAGATATGAAAATATATTACAAACTAAGAATCCTAAAACAGATCTGGGCTGGAGGAATGTTGTTGAATTCCTAGCTTCCTTTCCTTTTCCTATGACTTCTCGGCAATAAACTTGAGAAGAAGGGAAGACCACATTTTTTTTTCTTTATAGTTACAGTGCCAAAATGTTTTTAGATGCTTTTGCCCCAGTGCACACACAGCCGGAGCTGAATTAATCTGAGATGACCAACCGGAAGATCAGTTGTCAGAATCAATAAGACCAAAACTATGGCTCTCAAGAAATCTTATGCCTCCAACAAAAAATGTAGGCCTAGTATGGGTATAAGACAAACTTAAAAAGAATATTAAATATTCTGACTCAACTTTCAACAATTTTTTTCTTGTTTTCGATATGCAATCCTAATATAGCTTTCAATTGAGTAAGTTGCAGCACCTTAAAAGACTTAAAACTCTTGATGAATGCAGAAGAGTTCACATAATTCACATCACCTGTCTCGACTAAACTTGCAACTGAAAATAGGCTGCTTAATGGTTCCCTGAAGCTGAACTATCTGAGGACTCAATGTAGTCTTGTCTTCAAACTGAAAAACATATCTTGGATCAGGATCCAGTTTCACTCTCAAATGCAACTCTGCTCCCGGTTTTCCACTCTCCTGGCTGTTTTTTCCAATTCCTATCCAACCACTGAAAAGAGTTGCTGACTTCCGTTGAGCCCAATCAGGACCCACTTCCAGCTTAAATGTCCCAATCTGCTGCCTTTTGATGCCAACACCACAATGGGACCCCTTCCTCCCCGTAAAAACAGCAATCTCCAGACATGCATGAGGGGTATAGAAACAACCAGGTGCCAACAAAGCTTTGACATCAGATTCCTCAAGATCAAAGCTTGTGGCAATGCTGTGAAAATCCGGTGTAGCTTCGGGAGAGGATACTAAGGGTACTGATGATGTCTGTACAGGGAAACCCCGTAAACGGATCTCACACAAACACGGCGAAGAAAAAGCATGAATTCCAGATTTTGCACCATTCAAAGCTGCTCCAGGAATTCTTAACCCAAGTGAGCCTATTGACAACCTGATAAAAGCCTGAGGATCCATTCTGGTCACAAACCTTTTCCCATTGATCAATAGTTCTAATCTTTGACAGTCACGAACCCTGTTGCATTTGTAGGCAACTGATGATCAGGTCAGGAACAACCTGACAAGAGTTAATTGACAGGACTGTTGACATCAATACGCTAAAAGGAGTGGAAATGATAGAACTTTCATTTCTATCTCTTGCTAGAGTTCTATTTCAAACCAAGAATGCGAAAAGATCAGCTTTATCTAGTAAGTGAAAAACATAGAAGAGACATTAGACATTATAGCTTCTATAAAAGCAGAGATGTCCACAGACAGCATCAGAATTTTTCAGAGAAGAAGAAAATAACAAATTAGAAAGGAAACATAAATTAGATTAGCCTAATCCCAAAATTATTGGACAGATATTATTTCATTGAGAAAGTGTTAAAACCATTAATATGCATCATAATTACTTACTATCTACAAATAATTCTTTACATGCACGAAGGTGCACACACAAATTCTGTCAAAAAAATTTTTTGATCAGCAACAAAAGAATATTAATGGTAAAAAGGTAATACAAGGAGGACAAGAAGTCCAGCAAAACATAACTACAACCAAACACAAAAGAAAAACATCAACAAAAACAGCTGCAAAATTAACTACATGCAGCCCTCCAATCAGACTTCAACAAAAAGAAAGGAATATCAACAAATTCCTAAGAAGAATGAGCCCAAAAAGATCCCAAGAAATGCACTCTATCCCACATATCATCCACAGACGATTCCTTTTCCTAAAAAATCCTCGGATTCCTTTCAAGCCAAGAAACCCAGGAAACAGCCAAAACTGCACAATTCCAAAGAGATCTTGCCTTCTTACCCCTCCCCAATCCCCAAAAGTCAATATCAAATATCCTCCTAACACAACCCGGCAATCTGGCATCCCCCAAGGCTCAAAGTCAAAGGAAAAAAGTCTCTGCCATAACTTGCTAGCCACAAAGCAATGTAAGAATAGATGATCAATGGTCTCAACTGCTTCTCTACACATAATGCACCACTGAGGATTCACATAAATATAAGGTCTCCTGCTCCGAAACCTGTCATTAGTATTAATTCCCTTGTGAACAACAGACCAGGCAAATACCTTAACTTTAAGGGGCACACTGGCTTTCCAGATAAAATAAATTCCGTCAAAATTTTGAACTTGTTGATTGTTAGTGTCAAAGGAGCAGCTGGCCAAACCTTATCCTAATTGATTTATACCCATAAAATGACAAATTGTAAGAAGTATTATCATCAGTTTCAGAAAATCATTATTTTGTGGGTATAAGCCGATGTCAGAGCTCCTGTATCTGATTGTTCCGCTGGAAAAACAATCTCTGCCAATCCAATCGGAGCCAACTCTAAAGAAAATAGTCACAAATTTCACATCAAATGATCTAAAATTGGTGCATGTAACAAAGAGGAAAAGAGAAGAACAGGGATTTAATGGTTCGACATTGGTGTTATAGTTACCTAAAATAAATTATTAGCCAAAAATCCCAGATGTACAACTCTAGAAGAGAAGAATGTCATCGCTTCAACACCAGGGAAGGAAGATCCCAAACCAACCCCCCCCCCCCCCCCCCCAAAAAAAAAAAAAAAAAAAAGAAAAAAAAAAAAAAAAAAGCCATTTATACTTCGGGACACAAGGTCTTTACCTTGTGAAACTCCATCACCGCAATAAAATAATAATAATAATAAGAAGGCCAAATCATTTCCTGGATATTGCCACTCCTGATTTTTATTTTTGTTTTAAAGGAAACATTACTAGTCCCCAATGGCAAAGCCAATTCTGGGCCCAAATCATCAAACACATCCTAATCAACTGCACTATCAGGGAAGTAACAATGCCATCACGAGTCTGATTGTGTATATGTGGTAATTATCACCTAAACAACAATACCCTTCATCAGTATCACTTCGGCCCATATGGAAAGGATAGGTCAATAAGCAACTGTGCCAGCTTAGGGAAAAGACGATTGCTCGATAATGATGACAAAAACTATTCACAATGTTCACCTCCAAGAACACAATAATTTGAATTCAAGTTATATGAACATTTTATATCTTGGTTGGTTGGACCATGAAAGAAAATAGTAAGTTTTTAGTGCAATAAATTATATTTTATCTTTTTATATATTGCTTTCAATTTAATCAATTATTTTTGTAGGCCTAGATTATATTTAAAAAATTTTTAAATAGGTTACTTTTTAAATAAATTTTACTCGTTATGTATTTTTTTCCTCTATTTTTAGATATTAATATTTTTTTACTATATATATGAAATAAAAAAATGTGGAGCTTACGCCATGCCCCCAAGAGGAAAAACGCCCTGGCTAAACCCTTATGTCCACGCCCTTTAAAACATTGGAATACACATATACTGTAAATTCCAAAAGGTGGTTTCTCTGTTTTGGTGTGCACACTAAAATATGAAAGGAATGTGCTTTCCTCCTTCCTAACTTTCTTTTCCAACATGCCATTTGCTTCTTCTTCTTTTCTGTTTTTTTTTTTTTTTTTTTTTATGACAGGGGAACCATCCCACAGCAAGGGGGCCCACCCATGGAACCTAAACCCCGGGGAGACTAGCGCAACAATCCACCACCATGGCCACTACCACAGCAGGGCATTTGCTCCTTCTAGAAAGAATGAGCCAAAAAAAAAAAAAATCCTCATTCTTTCCAAGATGCAATTGGAGACCAAAGGGTTTATTAAGGATGGGTGCAAATCTAGTTTCTAGCCTCATGAATGAGAAAACGGTCAGAAATTGCACAAATATATACATTCTGTGTTAAATTCAGATGAATTTTATTTTATTTTTGGGTGAAATAGAGTTCTTCCCATGTTTATCAATTATCAATGTGTTTGGTACCCCCTTTAGCAATTCCAATAAGGTTATCGTCGCAGAGTTTTCAAAAGCGATCAGTTTTGGTTTTGCACAACTATCCTTACAGTCGCCGTCCTATCTTTCACACTTTAATGAATCGACCTCAATGTTTTGATTGGCTGCCGAGAAAAGCAAAGGAAAACAGAGTTTTGAATATCATGTTTTTTATGTGGTTGCGGTGTCCAAATGAGGCCAACAGTTGTAGTATCACACTATGGGAAGTGGAGATTCCTACTTCCTCAGGTCCCCAAGTAATTAAGAAGCTAATTAAAAAAAAAAAATTATTTCTCAGCAACCAAACGGAAAATTGAAACAGGAAGATTGAGTGGCACTGAAAAGTAAATTAGGCTAAGAAGGGAGTAACCCACCAACAAATTCCAACTAAAACTTTACGCTAGCTATTTATAGTTGCACAAACAGATGGGAGAAAAGTCAATATTACCAAAATATGTAACATAGAAAGAGCAAAGACAAGTCCCAACCTCACCTTACTTACTCTGCCTTGCATATAACACTCGAATTCTGGGGAAAAGCTGTGGAAAACTGCATAGCTTTCTCTTCAAACAAACAAACAAACAACAATGAGGTGTGAATTCACCCAAACACACCAAAGAGATGAGTAGAAGGAGCAGGAGAAGGAAGTGGTGCAGGCTCAGGGATGAGGTGGAAACGCCAGCTATTCAGCACAAGTCAAGCCCCCTGAATTATGCTCTTCTTCATTACTTTTTCTCCATCACCAATTAGACGGAGAAAGTTACGGAATATTTTTTTATTTATATTTACAAATAAAAACACCCAGACCAACGGATGAGAGAGAGGGGGTGCTTCTAGAGAGAGAAAGGAAGGGGGAAATATTTATAAATTAAAAAAATAAAAAAAAAAGAGCCTCGATAGCGATCTAAACGAGGGAGGTGACGCTGAATCAGATAATAATATTTTTATTTTTTTTTAATTATTTGGAAAACCAATTTTTTAAATATATAATATTATAAATAATAATAATAAAGAAGTAAGAGAGAGAGAAAGAGGGGTGGTGGTGAAATTGGATACAGCTGTAACCAACGCTCCTTCACACAAAGTCGCTATCAGACACGCATGTCTGGGGCATATGGCTGACTTCAAAGTTCAGAGTTCAAACCCCCAACCCCCACTGTAAGTGTCTATCTGTCTTCTTAAAGACCAGGCCCAGGCCCAGGCCCAGGCCCTTCTCTCCACCTATTATTTTGGTTTGTGAACCTACAGCTCATCGTCCTGCGATTCAATGTAGGAATGCAGGAAATCCCATTCTTCCAATAACCTATATACCTGGCTAACAAATCTTCCCAAGCTTTTCTTACTCTTCCTACAACCATATGTACCAATATAATGGCCTTACCAAATATATATCTATATATATAATGATGGTTAAGTGAGCACGTGTTGATATAGTTATACTAATCCCACATTCAAAATTGCACCTCATGTATTAGTTGGTTACGGGATACATTGAGTCAATAAATAGGGTACAACCCCCAATGCAATGTACTAATATAAGAAAAATTAGCATGTGTTGATGATATCGGATCTATATATATATATATATGTGTGTGTGTCATATATATAAGATGATGATCATGTGAGCAAGCGCAGATATAACTTATATCAACACTTGCATTGGGGGTTGTATCTTGTGCATTAAACATATAAGTGTTACTAGGTATATTAGGCCAATGCATAGGTTACAAATGCACAATCCACAATACATGGCACTAATATAACTTATATCACAACATGCTAACTTGATCATAACTATATATATATCTATTAAATAACAATATTTTTCAATTTATCCTTCAAATTAATCGCAAGGAGAGAACATGGAGAAAAAAATTATTATTTCCATGTTTCTTTTCGGGTTAATTACTTTTTAATACCATCAACTTTAGGCGTAGTTTCAATTTAGACCACAAACTTAAAATTGTCTCAATTTTGAACAACTTTTAACTTTGTGTTTCAATGTGGGACAGGGGGTGACGACCGTTAGCATTTTTAATGGAGAGCTCACATGCCGCGCACGTGATGCTAATGTGGATCCAATGTGGCATCCACGTGTGCATTCCCGTTCAATTACATCTCACACACGTGCAATTATACCATCCGCTTAAGGGAATTAACCCCCCCAATTACCATCTGCTTCCT
This sequence comes from Liquidambar formosana, assembly GCA_039720395.1. Classification (NCBI taxonomy): domain Eukaryota; kingdom Viridiplantae; phylum Streptophyta; class Magnoliopsida; order Saxifragales; family Altingiaceae; genus Liquidambar; species Liquidambar formosana. Next base: position 6,593,801 of record CM077831.1, read on the forward strand.
CCATTCTCAATTTCTCAAAGTGAAACCCTAGCTTCTACATAAGGCACATTTGCAGCACCATTGTAGCATGATTCAAGCTTCTAGGAGGTGGAGGATCCTTGCGTTTGAGGCTCAATGATGCACTCTTTGCAGCTGCCATGGAAGAAGTAAGGAGCTTCTCAGTTCGCTAATTCATAGTGAAGAAGAATAAAGGAAAGAAAGAAAAAAAAATGGAGTTTTCTAGGGTTTTAATTGAGATAGGAAGGAGAGAAATTGAAACGATTGAGTTTTAGAGAGAGAAAAGAGATTAAAAAGTGATTTTGAAAACACCCATGAACACATAAAAAGGCCCTAGATCGCACGTTATAGTCGACTATAAGTATGTTATAATTGACTATAACATACAAAAAGCTAGGCTTGTCTATGCTAGTCAGTTATAGTCGACTACAAGTATGTTATAGTCGACTATAACAAACAAAAGCAAAAATGATTGTCTCTGAGGACGTCAATTGCATTGGAGTATTAAAGAATTGAGGAACCAAGTTAAATGATGACTTTGTGATAAGTATTAAGCCGCATATAGGTCAAAGAGGAAAGCCATTGAGATGATGATACATGAGAATGGTTTTTCAAGTTACTACTATAGGATATTGGAACAAATCAAAGCATTACATTCATGTCTGATTAGCAGAAGGTAAACAAAATATGTAATCAATTTCATACATCATTTTCCATATTTATAGTTTAGGCTATTTTAAAATAGGGTTGGTTTGCATATATAATTAACTTTATAGTAAACCACATTCTCCTTATAGGACTCCACAACCAAAAAAATTAGCACTAAGGTTTACATCATGCATTCTAAGAAGCTCAGTTCAAAATCCAATAAGATAGTATAGTGGGTTTATGACACTAAGGGGAACAATTAACACCAAACACAATGGTGAAGCAAGTAGCAGTGGTGAAGCAAGTGGCAATAGGTGGGAGTAGTAGCCCATTTTAGTTATTAGCTGCCATATTTTTTTTTTTTTTTGTTTTTTTTGGAGTGGCAATGAATGGAGCCCTTTTTTTTTTGGATTGTCTTCTTTTTGGATAGCTAACTTCATTGGAAGGTTGATGTTGATCATGTAACTTAATGTTCAGATGAATTGTTATTATAATCATGAAATATATCAGGGACATGTAGTAGGTGGTAAATTTTGTGGCATTTTATAGCCATTTCAATGAAGTTATTCATAATTAATCGATGTTTTAGTCAACTATTGACTATTATAGTCGACTACAAAGCATGGATTTAAATCATTTTTGCTTTTGTCTGTTATAGTCAACTATAAATATGTTATACTAAACTATAACAAACAAAAGCTAGGCTTGTCTGTGCTAGTCAGTTATAGTCGACTATAAGTATGTTATAGTCGACTATAATGTGCGATCTAGGGCTTTGCACCTGAGAGATATGGATTTCTCAACCATAATGCAAAGGAATTGTTCCTTGGTGATAAAGAACACCCAAATGACCCTACTACTTATGGACAGGAGATTTCAGATAATGATTTGAACAAATGGCTAGAAGCTATGAAATCTGAAATGGACTCCATGTATTCCAACAAAGTCTAGACTTTAGTTGATCCACTGGAAGGTATAGTACCTATTGATTGCAAATGGATCTTCAAAAGGAAGATAGGCTCAAATGGAAAGGTAGAAACCTACAAGGCTAGGCTAGTGGCAAGGTTACCGACAAAGACATGGTATTGACTATGAAAAAACCTTCTCACCAGTGACTATGCTTAAGTCCATTAGGATCTTGTTAGCTATAGCTACACACTACGATTGTAAGATATAGCAAATGGATGTAAAGACCGCCTTCCTTAATGGTAACATTGAGGAAGACATTTATATGCAACAACCTGAAGGTTTTACATCCAGTGGTGAGGACCACAAAGTGTGCAAGCTACATCAGTCCATTTATGGACTTAAACAAGGTTCTAGAAGTTGGAATATCCGATTCAATGAGGCAATCAAATCGTTTGGTCTCCTTCAGAATATGGATGAACCATGTTTGTACAAGAAGGTTAGTGGGAGTGCGATCACCTTCCTAGTCTTATATGTTGATGACATTCTACTTATTGGGAATAATGTAGAAATGTTGTCAAAAGTGAAAGAGTAGCTTTCACAGAATTTCTCCATGAAAGATTTGGGAGAAGCATCCTATAATCTGGGAATAAAGGTCTATAGAGATAGATCTCAAAGGATGCTAGGTCTCTCCCAATCATTGTACATATACAAGATTTTGAAAATGTTCAATTTCGAAGATTTCAAAAGAGGTCTAATTCCTGTTAAGCATGGAATCAAGTTGTCTAAAAACATGGCCCCTAAAACTCCAGAGGAGATTAAATACATAAAGAAGATTCCCTATGCTTCTGTAGTAAGGAGTCTGATGTATGCCATGCTATGTACAAGACCAGATATCAGTTATGTTGTAAGTGTTATGAGTAGATATCAGGCAAACCCAGGTAAGAAACACTAGGAAGTAGTCAAGGCTATCCTTAAGTACTTAAGAAGAACTAAGGATTTATACCTTGTTTATGGAGAAAGAAACTTAGAAGTGGTTAGTTATACGGACTCAAATTTTCAATCTGACGATGATGATAGGAAATCAACATCGAGGTATGTTTTCACTTTGATTGGTGGAGCTGTAAGTTGGAGGAACTATAAATAGGATGTTACAGCAGACTCTACTACAGAGGGTAAGTACATTGCTCTTCAGAGGCTGCAAAAGAAGCTGTTTGGATGAAGAAGTTCATTTTTGAACTGGGAGTAGTTCCTACCATTAAGAAGCCCTTACCATTGTTTCATGACAACAACGGGACTATTGCTCAAGTTAAGGAACCACGGTCTCATCAAAAGTCCAAAAACATTGAGCGGCGATTCCATGTGATTAGAGAGATCATTGGAAGAGGTGATATTTGCATACAAAAGATTGATACAACAGAGAATGTGGCAGACCCTTCACTAAAGCTATAACCCAAGTGTAGTTGGATCACTATTGACAGGAAATGGGTATTAGATACATAGTGGATTGGCTATAGTGCAAGTGGGAGATTGTTAGTGTTATGCCCTAGAGCCAATCATAGAAATAATTGTTTAGGGATAAGAAATAATCATTTGATTTCATTTATGTATATCACATTCATTATTGAATTAATAAAAGGGCTTATTCTATTATATTTACATGCATCATTTATATTTACATAATATGTCCATAAAGTTAGAGTTGAGAATATAAAATTACAAAGTGTTGTAATTTTGAGACTATAAATATATCTCTGTACTAAACTCCTAAAACATTCGTAGTTGAAGTTTCACTATGATGGATAGTAATGAACCAAAGGACTAGCACTTGTTAGGTTGACTCTTTAGGAGGATAGTTAGTCTCAAGCTATTTGTATGGAGAAACTACAACCAACATGTGGGTGCCTATTAATAGAATAGGTACACTGAATGTGACCAAAGATATAAGATCAATTGAGTGGAGTTTTAACCTACCTGTCAATCAATTTCTCATTGTTATAGTGGTACAACTAATCCTTAGACTTGAGACACCATAGTTGTCTTATGCATGTAGCTTTAGAAGTTTGATAACACTAAGTGCAGATCTTTATAGGGGCCTGCAAAGGTGTTCATTGGCCCTACTGCTATATGTATGAAGGCATGTGAGTGATCAACAATGAATCCATCACTCTCAGGAAAAAAATAAAGAATGTTTCATATAGCATTCATAATATAATTCATTAAGTCCATAGCCATGGTGGGATGAATATGGAAAGGAGTTTTCATAAGTTCATCATTGAGTTGATATTCATGAATGAGTATAAAGTAATTGAACTAGGGACTTTACAGACTTTCATGTCCTATTGGTTCAATTGGAGACATTGTGTAGATGGAAGGATGTAATTGTAACCTATAAACTATAATAGAAGGGTTCTATGTTAGATACCAATTCACCTCATTAAGGACAACACCATGAGCCATATGCTAGGTCTTACTCATGGTTAGTATAAAACCTAATTGATATAAATGAATTATAATCAATTAGGGAATTGGAAGGAGTTCCAAATAGACCCTTAATGGAAAGAGTTTTATTGTGCACACCTCGTGCTATTCCTACTACTTAATGATGTGAACCCAATGGGTCATACACTAATCATGCTAAGAGAACTTTAAAATCTATGAGAGAAAGGGTATAAGTGAATAAAAGAATAGTTCTTTGAGGCCTGGTTTGTATTTGATATAAACAAGAGGGGTTATTGTGCAATTTAGGGAAATTGCACAAAACCCTAAAAGGGTTCTCCTCCTTGGCCGGCCCCCTTTGGTGGGTGATATATAAGTTGCACATAAGTGTGACTTGGTATAAGATGCAAGCACACAAACCCTAGCCATTCAACCTATTGGAAGCTCCTCTTTTTTCTCTCTTCTCTTCTCCACCTCTAGCAAGAACAAGGAAGAAGGAAGGAAGGACTTGAAACTCAAGCTAAGTGTGGATACTATTGGAAGCAATACATTTGGATTGCTACTACGCTACTATCAAGAATCGAAGCTTGGAGCAAAAAGGAGAAGACTTAAACACTGTAAGTAATTCTACCCTCTTATAATTAGGGTTTTTGTTTGTATTGAAGCATAGTTAGATTCATGAGCTGTGGAATCGATTAGGAAAAGTTTTGTTATTCAATTCATTCTGCACTTTGTTTTCCTTCTAATTCGATTCCCAACAATTTGTACCTGCCAAAGTTACTTGCAATTTGCATGTAATATCCAAAAATACCAAATAACCAATCCTATTTTCAATAAAGCAATTATCACGCTCAAAAGTAGGCTTTTATATGCTCAAAATATCACCACAATGATAATAATCAAATCTTGACAGAATTGAATTTAGGCCTAAAATCATCTATAAATCATGTAAACAACAAGAATCATGGACTAAGAAAAACCCTAATACAACCCTATATGCAATGACCTAATTAGTATGCATAAAAACTGACAGAAAATATGTTAATAATTATGAGAACATTCAATAATATCAATAAACATGATAACAAAGCCTATTCTAACCAAAAAGGTAATATTTTATGTAAAGTATGAAAAATGGCCTTCTTATGGTGAGTTTTCTTAAGCAAAACTATCCTAAGATAATTTCACATAGAAAACTCATTATGGGGAGGTGCAATCATCATATCCTATGTAAAATATGTATCCTAGAATACAATAGAAGTGATTTCATGTTTAAACATATCACAGAAAGCTCTCATGCAAAACCCTATCTAACAAAAATGATAATTACCCTTTGAAAAGGATAACATCTCCAAAAACCCTAGAAAATCAACTATATGTATGCAACAAACCTCATAGTTATTCTACATGTATCATATATGTAACAACCATGAGAAAAAACCAGTCAAAAACCCTAAACTAGCGTGCTATACAAAACTCATCCAAAATAAAGATAATAGAAACCCTAGAATCACAACTATGCATAAAACCACATGAAATAACCCTAAAGCATGCAAAACTAACCATGACTAACATTTAAATCATGTATATTAATTAATAGAAGCATCAATACATGATAAAAACCCTAACTTTAACATACAATAGGACTATTCTAAGCAAAACCCTAATATCAACACCATAGAAAGAGCATCTTAATTACTTTAGGTTGAGCCTTCTTTATTGCTGTAGAGGCTTCTTCATTCTCTTGTGATCAAATTGAAAAGCTCTCCTTCAAGCCTCCACACAAACTCCAACTCTCCTTTGAAAGTTTTTCTCTTATTCTCTCTCAGAAATTAGGTTTTATTCATAAAAGTCCCTCCTATAATGTTGAAACATAGTGGCGTATTTATAGGGTTTAAGTGGAATAAATCAATGGTTGGGATTCAAACCCTAAATATTAATCCAAGGGTCATTAGAAACTCTCTTGGGGCTCAAGTCACTCAAATGTGACTGAAAATATGATGGAAAGTCGAGTGGAGGTGGAAAAATCCATTAAAATAGGAAGGGAATCAAAAAACCCTAAAAAATGATGGAGTCCCTCGATTGACCACCCAGGCTTGGGCGGCTAGCAGCCCTGGCCCAGGCACCTAGCCGCCTAGGCCTGGGTGGTCACCCAAGGGCCTTCTTGTTTTGCCAAATTTGTAACCCATTCGACTTCTAAAGGTGTTTCAGGGGTCAAACAAAGTCCGATTTTGATGAAACGAAAACCAAAACGACCGTGCTTTGAAAAGAAACACATTTTTAAACATTTTAGGACAAAAATCCTTAACTATGAGTGCATGGTTAGGTTTTACAAAAGTGGCTAACCACTATGCACTACAGTCGCTAAACTTAGGTACGCATAGAGGGTTGCACCGAATGCTTTTTAATTCAAAATTTAGCCTTTTAAAACATCTTTAGGGATGAAATTAAGACTAATTAAAGTCTAATAGGGAAGAATTGAGTGAAAATCATGAGCCGATTTGAGCAAACTAAGAAAGAGTTTTTTAGTCAACTTGAACCATTATGAGCCAGATTAATCCTAAACCATTAATTCATCAAATTGAACCTATAAATATCTCAAATGTATCAATATGAACTCCAATTGACAACTAGGAGATCATTTCAAGATCAAATGGAAAGTTTGTGACCTAAAAGACAATTATGCCTCTCAAGTCATAAAAGCTCTTATTAACCTTCAAGATCAACTTCAAATTGAACCAAAATTCATACTCATTATCCTTAAGACCCTAAAAACTCAATGCAAAAGACTAAACTCAAAAAGGAACAAAAAGCTACGTGAAATGACAAACCCTAACTAAGGTGACAAAAATGAGGTGTGACAGCCGTCTTCGAAATTAGATGAGAAATGTTGTCATTGGCTCACTGATTGGGAATCTCATTCCCAAGAATAGCACATTGCTTAATAATGCGAATGTTATTAACATTCCTCATTCTTGTGTTTGGTTAGCTGGGAATGGGTAATAAGATTCCTTTTAACATTCCCAATCCTTTGTTTGGTTGGGTCAGGAACCTGATTCCTATGATTATGAAATTCCTACATTACCCTTTGGTGAAACAAAACATGGACTAACAAGTAACAAACGTGGATCTCATTAACCTCCTATGCCTCATCCCGTCCTCTTTCTTAATACCTTGCCTACAAATTTTTTTTTTTTTTTTTTAATGAACAAAACATGGACTAACAAGTAAACTCACCCAGAGCTTAGGCATTCTGAACCACTGATCACATATAGAATATAGAATGAAGAAAAGAGAAAAATGAAGTAAAGAACCCTAGAAATCACAGTCGATTCATAAATAGAAATAATCTATCGACTTCCTCCTTTCCCAATTTCCAAATCTAGTTTTTTTTTCTTTTTTTTTTTCTAAGCAAAGAAAATATTATCAAAGAGCAAAGAAAGAGCAAAAGAGAGCAAAGAAAGCCACATGAAGACTTCCAAAAAGCAGCCAGGCATAGCTACAAAATAACAGCAGACCACAATCCAAATCTGCTTAATTTCTAAACTCCTTCACAAAAACCCTCCCAGTCTCCGACGGCGACAAATATATCTCCAACGATAAATAAATCGGCGTAATCAATGACGGCTGCTCGCAGTGGTATTCACACAGCTCTTGCAGAACTTCTTCCTCGGTGAAACCTTCTTGTCATTCTCTACCGAGTAATAGTTTCAAGTATTTTTGGAGAGTCTTGGTGGTGGCAGTGATATTGGATAGGGCTCTTACTATGAAAATTGGTGTGTCTCAATGCAAGGGTTTTGTGGGATTTGGAGGAGGATAGGGATTTTGGTTTTGGTGCAGAAGAAGAGGGAGATTTGCAACATGTTTTAGGATATTGGGAAAAGGGACATGGAAGGAATAAGGAATTGTTGTTTGTAAGAGTGAGGGGCACTCTCGTTAACTTCTTTTATTATAAATGCCATGCCCAACAATGGGTTTGCAAACCCACTTTCAACATGGAATTGAGATTCCCCCTTTTAGTGGGAATCCTAAGATAGCAAGAATGAGGCATGCCCGGGAATAGGGAGGAACCAAACACTAGAATCGGGAATCAAACCCTTTTCCTGAGAAAAGCCCCCCCAATCAAACGCACCCTTGGAGAACCCATGGAGACTGAGGTATCCATACAGTAGTGATGGAAAGGAGAGAGGAAGGGAGATGACGGAGATGGGGAGTAATGAACTGAGGGTGCGTTCGGTTAGGGGGCATCAGGAATGGGAAAGTGGAATCTGGAGAGGATTCCACTGTTTAGCTTGCATTAACCTAGGAAAGCATGCATTCCCGGTTCCTCACATTCCCACCAAATGACCAAAAATCATTCCCTTATTTTTGGTGGGTTTGATTCCCCCCAGCCAGGAATCCCATTTAGTAAAAATTTAATACCAAGCGTACCCCTCTCTATTCCTCATAACAAATCTTTATTCCTTCCATATCCCTCCCCCTTCATCCCCAAAACACGATCAGACCCTAGATCTCATCTCACCACATCTCACCCCACAACAGCAGCAGCAAGAGGAGCGGAGCCTCTCACCGGCGATGGAGATTGTAGTGGTCGCGCTGAGTTTGAAGCCTTTGATCGTATTTGTGCTTGGCCCTTGCTAGAGATTGGGGTATTGCTGAGGAAGGAAGAAGAGGAAGAAGGGAGGACGAAGTCTCTCGCAGGCGGAGGTGCTTCAGATCTGACGGTGATGACATGAAGATGTGAAAATCAAATATGGGAATGTTTAATTTTTTTCAGATCAGCCATCTTCTCTTCTTCCTCTTCTTCTTCTTCTTCTTCGTTTTTTTTTCCTTTTACTTTTTTCCTCTACTTCAGCTGTCTTTTTTTTTTTTTCAGATCAGCCATCTGTTTTTTTTTCCGGTGGTGACGACATGAAGATGTGAAAATCAAATATGGGAATGTTTAATTTTTTTTTTTCAAATCAGCCATCTTCTCTTCTTCCTCTTCTTCGTTTTTTTTTTATTTTTTTTTTCCTCTACTTCAGCCGTCTTCTTCTTCTTCTTCTTCTTCTTCTTCTTCTTCTTCCTTTTTTTTTTTTTTTTTTCCTGGCGGTGACAACGTGAAGATTTGAAAATCAAACATGGGAATGTTTAATTTTTTTTAGATCAGCCATCTTTTTTTTTTTCCTCTACTGGCGGTGACGACGTGAAGATGTGAAAATCAAACATGGGCATTGTGAGGGTATTGTGGGAATTTGATCCTTATTGGGCATCACTTTCTTGACTTTACCAAACATGAGAGTGGGGAGAGTAGGAATGGTAGAGGGAATATTGCTTTCCATACCCCCCAACCAAACGTTGGAATGGGTTTCAATATCTCACATTCCCATTCGCAAGTAATAGCACATTCCCTTGCTCACATTCCCATTCCGCAAACCAAACGCACCCTGAGGGGAGGGGAACGCTACTTAGAGAGCGTGGGGGCCTTTCTCAAACATAAATGTATATATGCCTTGGTATTTTTTGATTAACAGTAAGAAATTAGGCCCACATCCTATGAAATTATAATTATATTAAAAAAAAAAAAAAAAAGGTGCCTAATCGGCCAATTTGATCATGAAATGGAAAGTGTTTTTACAACACCATGATGCACCACACGGCATTCAGTCATGGACTCATCGGGTTGATTAACTTGGAAGGATCAAGAATTCAAGACCCAGAAACCAATTGGTCAGCTAAAGGATTCAAGGCCCTGCAACAAAGTAAACCCCTCCATGGACGAGAATGTCATGTTTGAAGCCCATGACGCCCCCACCATGCCCCTGTCCTAATTGCATTACTTGTAGAAATAATGACGAAGAGAAGATTTACATGACATTGTGTGTAAAGGATTCTTGTTTCTTGAGTATGAGTGCTTTAAAACAAAAACATTTTTGGCCCCAACCTGAACGACTACCAACCTCAAAATTTATATCATTAGGTGGCTGAGTGGCTGTCCTCATCACTAAAACACTATTCCAGCCTTCCAGCTCAAGAAATTACTAGCTCATATTCAGTGATATCGGAGCTTGTTTTTATACTGTCAAAAAGAACGAGTTTAGGCTTACTAATTTGTCATGTAAATGATCCGATACCCTAGAGGGATTGAATTTAACTCCTTTTTTTACAATAAAAGACCAATCCATAAACATAGCAGCTGACATTATTTGTGCATGCCAAGATATAACACCCAACTCACATAAATGCTTCATCAGGAAACAAAGACTCACTGAAAACCTAAACCTAAATTAGAAATAGTAGAACCTAATAATATACCTAGAAGAGTATCAGTAAATAAAAAAAAAAAGCACCGGAATCACTTCCATTTATTGAACCTCATAAACTTGTGCTTTCCCAACATGCCATGCTTCCAACGCTTGCCAAACTTTCCGTGCTTGCCAAACTTTCCATGCTTAAACTTGCCATGGTGACCGTGGCCATAATAACCATGTGTGAGATGATGAGCACCATGTGACATTTGGTGAGCCCCATAAGCAGCAGCTGCAGCAGCAACACCCCCAGCTAGCATTGCCCCCGTACTAGGTCCATGTCCTGTAGATATTATTAATCAACAAGAATCAGCATCGAAAGAATGGAATGGCATGCATTAAAAAAACCGCCTAACTCAGTCTACTAAGATTTTTCAAGCCAAGACACGTAATTCAATGTGCATACTATACTACACGCACATCACTGGAAAACAAGGAACAGAGAATCAACACTTATGTGCATCATGTAGAAAGAATGTACAACAATAAAGATTCCAGTGCCGACAAACTGTCAGAATTTACTATTGGATCAGGATTGGGGGGACACAACTTTAATTTTTTACACAACTCTTAAGCCATCGGATCTACAAGATCTAATGGTATCCAAAAGAGCTGAGGTGGCCAAACTCCACTCACTATTTGACAATCATTGTGTATGGATGGATGAATGTCAAACGTCTTGGATGAATCCCCTGCCAATATCTTGGTCTTTTGGAGAGCAAGCTAGACTTTGAAGCAAAAAATCCAAGATTTCATAAAAGGAAAAACCAAAGTGGCAGATGAACAAGAAGCTTCTAAGAAACCCAACAAGAAATTGGGAGTTTCTAGAAACAAAGCCATCGGATCCACAAGATCTAATGATATCCAAAAGAGCTAACGTGGCCAAACTCCACTCACTACTTGACATATCAGCTTGTGTCTAAAATAGTGTACAAAAATGGTGTCCCCTCTTGACTCGTGCATTGCACATGGACAGATTTGAGTAGTAATTCTAGCACAAATACTAATTTATAACATTCAGTTATTTTAGATTCCAGTCCAAGCCATGATGAAGTAATATTTATGAATAGATTATGTAAAGCAAACATGGAAACTGGGTAAGATGAACAATCCACATGATAAAGTAAAATTTATGAATAAATTATGTAAAGCAAATATGGAAAGTGGGTAAGATGAACGATCTAGGAATTGCACGAAAAGAAATATTGCACATATTTAATAATAGTAATAATCACCAACAGCTGAATGTCAAATAAATCTAGGTATTTATGTTTTTTTGAATTATTGTCATGTATAACAAAGGAAAGATGAGATACAATATTGAGAAGGGCATATTGCACTCCCCTCCCCTGAGGTTTGGTAAAATTATAGAGAACGCCCTGCTATTTTGAAAGCTTACACTCTCCTCCTTAAGTTTTGGCAAATAGTTACACGGACTTCCATCAGTTAACCCGCTGTTAGTGAGATAAACGAAAATACTAGATGTCACCCTATATTTTATCAAGATGCACTATTTTACCATTAATCTGCTATGAAGCCATTGAGAAGGTATTTTTTGGTGCCACAATAACTACACATATGAAGTTTGGACCTTTTTGGAGATGTACACAATAAATTAATCCCAACCCGTATTATTATTATTATTTTTTTTTTATCAACAAACAGAAAAAATTCTATCAATAAAAATAAAGGATACAAAGGAGAACAAGTCATCCACCTAAGAACCCAAAAAGCAAAAACATAACAAAAAACAAAACAAACTAATGACAAACAGCAACCCATATTTTTTTGTTGTGTTTTATTTATAAAACATTTTTAAAATACTCAAATGACCCTCTTTTTCAGTTTTCTGATAGTTTTGACAAAAATTAAGTCATTAAAATTTATGTGAGCATTGTTACAAAACAAAATAATCATAATCATTATAATCATAATAATAATAATAATCATAATAGTGAGACCCTGGATTGAGTAGTATAGCTATAAGTCTATAACTACATCCTTTGGATGAAGGCATGTTGAAATAATTTGATTCATTTGTATTTGGAAATTTGACATAAGGATTTTAATAATTAATTAACATTAGATTTTATGGCGTGTTTCATGTAAGTAAAAACAAAATATTATTTATTTATTAAGTTTCTAATGTAGTACAAGTCCAATGGCCAGATACAAAGTTTAATCAAAACATTGTGTTTTGATTAAGAAAAAATAATATTATGCTAAATGGTAAAAATGTAAATTGACAACAATTGTTAATGGTGTCAACCTATGGTAGTGACAAGGGAGGGGAGTGTAACTTAAATAGAGGGGAGTTCTTTGTATTTTTTGACAAACCTCGGGGAGGTGAGTGTAAGTTATCCTATTGAGAACATATATAGGAAAAATGAATTTATGTAAATTTTGCTTCTACTAAAAATAACAGAAGCATCATAGCAATGGCAACAGACTTATGCAACCGAAAGAAAATAACAAACGTAATGTAATGGTTCCATCAATTATGTTGACTCTATTCTAGAATTTTAACTAAATGTGAAGTTGTGTATTCAGATGATTTTTAGTGTGCATTGATATATCGATCTTGTAGTTGCTGGGAAAAAAAAAAAAAAAAAACAAAAACAACAACAACAACAAGAACAGATATAGAAATATAACCTAAAAGAGACTTTCTTTATAAAAAAAAAAAGGTGAATCTGTGAGTGTTTTTTTAATATTTTGATACCTAGAAACTTAATAACTTAATTAAATTAAATTTCAAAATATTTAACTCATCTGAATATAATAACAGAAAAATATTCTTGAATTCTTACTTGAATGGGAACAAAAAACTAATCATATTGCACACATGTACAGAAATAATTATATTAAAATAGAAATAACATGATGTTAACAATACATGTATAAACCTTGTCCATTAAAATATATATATATATATATATATATAGGGAAATGATCGGAGTGCGGACCGTCCAGACCATCCGGAATGTTCGGGATAGATCGGACGGCTAGGAGCCATGCATGGCTTTCACGCATACATGCGTTTTGCCACACATGGCTACCAGCTGTGCGATCCTGTCCAACACAATCCACACCTGATCATTTTCATATATATATATATATAGATATAGATATATCATAAATAAGTAATATTTCAATTGTCATTAACATTCTGATAACGTTAATCAAACAAATTTGAAGTTAAACTTTTGTCATTGATTTTGTTAAGACAGTAATAAGTTTTAATTGAACATTTAAACTTAATGACCTTTCTAATCTTAGGGCCTGTTTGGATAAACTTCTACTTCTTATTTTTTACTTTTAAAGGTAAAGAAATGAAAATTTTTGATAGTTTTTTATAGTGCAAAATTTTGATAGTTACTTTTAAAAGTTGAGGTAGGAGGAATTTCTTAATACCTCAACTTTTAAAAGTAACTATCAAAATTTTTCACTCAAAACTTTCATTTTTTTACTTTTGAAAGTAAAAACAGGAAGTAGAAGATTTATCCAAATGGGCCTTTAGCATTTCAATGGTTTTTTTATTATTTGATATAATGCCCTCTTTTCAATTGTAATAATAAGCACAAATAGAAAACATAATTCATACAAATCATTATCTTAGGCATGTAAAAATGAAATCAAGGGAGAGAATAAAATCAGGGGTAAATATCTATAATATCCCTCAAAAAAAGAATTCTGTCCAAAAACCCCATCAAGTAATTTGTCTATCTAAAAAACACAAATAGGGTTAAACTATATCCAAAAAACCCAACACTCTAACTTCCATCCAACTCCATTTATATTATATAGCTTTTGGACTGACATACACTTTTTATAATTGTTTGTTTATTAGTTTTCTTTTCTTTTGTTTTTTTCCTTTTTTGTGATAAATGACAAATAATCCATTTATTAGATAAACAATATGGTAATAAAAATTTTGAATAATTATTTTTATATTTTAATAAAAAAAAATAAGGGTATTTTAGTCAAGAAAATTCATCACTCAAATGGAATTGGATGGAAGCTAATTTCTTGGGTTTTTTCGGATATAGTTTAACCCTATTTGGGTTTTTTTGATAGGAAAATTATTCGATGGGGTTTCTGGACATAATTCTTTTTATAAGGGATATTTTGGATATTTACCCTAAAATCTATTCTTGCAAGCACACATATACAACAATAATCATACAATAATAAATAACAATAAGCAAGCAATGGATGTCAACAAAAATAAAACAAAATAAAATTTAAAAAAGGAAAAAGAAAATTTGTCTATGTGTTTTTTGGAATACCGTAATAATGTAACATATATGAAGGTAAGAAAGATACAATACCAAGCATATATTCAGAAAAATGAATTCATTAAAATTTACCACCTTGGAAAACAACAAACACAACAAACAAACGAAGTAAGTTATAAATTGTCGTGTATACTTCATTAGAGTGCATGAGGGATTGTAGATTTTACCTAGTGATATGTGCACTAACCAGTGGTCGGCCTAAGCCAAAAATAATAGAGAAAAGAAAGGTGGTGGTGAAGAAGAAGAAGAGGAGGAGGAGGAGGAGGAGGTAGCTAAAAAGATGGAACATTTTATGATCCCTAACTCAATTAAGATTGAGTCATAAAATTTAGTTAGGTTGGGAAGTTGAAATGGAAAGTTGGGGATTTAAAAGGCCCCATAATTCCTAATTCAGTTAGGATTAGGAATTATAAATTTTCTTTAGGTTGGGAACCTGAAGGTGGAAGTTGGAGAACGAAGGTAACATACAAAAAAGGGTTGGGTATGGCCCTAAAATTTATGGGCCATAAAATATTATTGCATTTATTATTTGTTTTAAGTGTATTTGTGTCAATCAATAGATTTCCCACATCCACACTTTTAATAGTAGTATAGATATAGATTGTGAGAAACACAACTCCAATGGCAACAATATCCTAAAATTCTCATTTTGTGCATTGAAAACATTTTTTTCTTAACCCAATCTAGTCAAGAGTCCTGAGCAATACAGTTCCCATATCTTATAAGATAGTGATAGACATAAAGGTCCACCCAAAACATTCTGCCAACCTATATTGTAAAAGCATTTCTTTCACGTAGCATCACGAAAACACTGTTTTACATGTTAAACATCCGTTCACAACCTTATTTTATTTATTTTTGATCAGCAACAGAAATAAAATTTTATTACAAAGCAATAAAAATTACACAACCTCTCGCCTTCTTTCCTCCAGTCTCTCACAACAAAAGGCAAGAAAGGCCCAGAATGGTCCTTCATGAGCTAAGTAATTACTATCCAGTTTAAATTAGGATTTAACTACAAGAAACAATGTCATATGGAAAGTAATTAAAAAAGGGGGAAAAAAAACTAAAGTGTGAAAAAACAAAGTACAGAAGAATTCATCAAACATACCTGAATGATATGGAGCTGATGGACCAGGATAACCAGCTGGTGGATATCCAGCTGATGGGTACCCACCTGGGGGAGGATATCCAGCTGGTGGGTAGCCGCCTGGGGGAGGATATCCAGCTGGTGGGTAGCCTTGTGGGGGAGGATATCCAGCTGGTGGGTAGCCTTGTGCGGGAGGATATCCAGCTGGTGGGTAGCCTTGTGGGGGAAATCCCTGAGGAGGATATCCTTGTGGAGGATATGCCCCAGGGGGAGGGTAGTGTCCAGCAGCATATCCAGCAAGATGCGAAAACAGCCCTTTGTCACTAGACTCGTTACCATGCTTGTCCTTTCCACCTCCCATCTTTCTTCAACTTAAAATTAATGCTACCAAAATGGTGAAAACTGAGCTGTTAGGCACAATTCAATATAAGATTGCTTTCACGATAGTACTGTATATATATATATATATATATATATATATATATATACTAGTTGGTGTACACGTGCGTTGCACGTGAATTTTTTTGAGTTAAATTATTTTTTTCAATAATGATAATAATTTTTTAAATTTAATAATTTTATCGTGCCTTTGCTTAAGACGAAAGCACTTTGATCACTCAATCCTTTACTTCTTTTGATATGATTACTATTTTTTTTTTCATTATCTTTCCCAAATCATAGTGCTTAAAATTATCTTTGAAACTTCATTATACCTAGGTTCTTTGATATGATTTGATTTCGATATATATATATATATATTTTCTTCATCGATGTGTGGTGGATCACTGCTTGTGATTTTATTTTTTTGGGCCTATACATTTTTTTTTTAAAAAAAAGATTTTGAACTTTTTTTTTTTTTGGGTTGTGATCTAAGTTATTTTCTTTTCTTTTTGTTCTTTTTGGTTTGTTTTGTTTAGTTTGGTATTTTGGGTTTGCGGGTAGATATTGCAAAGTTTCATGAACCTCACAATTTGATAGGGACTTTTTTTAGTGGTTCATTAGACCTTCCTTTTTTATTTTCTTTTTTTCTTGTGCATTCATTATTTTTTTTTTTTCTTTTTTGGGGGTTTTGTTTTGTTTTTGTTCAACCTTGCTTCTTTTTTAATTTTCCTTCAATTGAATTGTCTTTGATTCTTTTCTTTTTTTTGGTAATTTGACTTGATTATTTTCAAAAAATCAGAGATTAGATATGAATTCTCAACAAAATATGAAAATTATGCAACAACAGCAATTTAAAAGTTCAATAATGCAATTCAAGTTTTTTCTGATATGCAAATCCTTAGAAAATAATCAAAGATTATATGTGCTATTCAAAACTTTACTTATGCAATTCAAAGTTTTTTTTTTTTTTTTTTTTTTTTTTTTGGGCCTCTTAATCTGGGTTTTCATTTGTTTTTGTTCAAGCATAAGTCTTTTTATTTTCATTCAACTGATTCGTCTTTGATTATCTTCTTTTTATTACTAATTTTGCAATTCAAATAAAGATTTAAAAGTCCAATCATGCAATGCAGGTAGAGATTTAAATGTTTGTGCAGGCAAAGATTTAATTGTTTAAACATAATTTGTATATATGAGTCAAGTTTATTGAAAACTACATACAAGACAAAGCACCAGAAGAAAGGAGACGCAATGAAGGCACATAAAAAATGCAGAAGAAGGAAGCAGTAGTTGTTCTTTCCTATGTTAGGTTTTATGATTTTTATAATGTGTTTCTATTTGTATTTATATGTTAACATTGTTAGGGTTTTACGAATTATAGTTTCCGTTTCCTTAGAATTCCTATTTGGGTTTGGTTTTATTTAATTATTATATGAATTATAGTTTCCTTAGAATTCTTATTAAGGTATGTATCTTATATTGCTATATTTCCTATATATGCAGAAGTGTAGTTGTGTATTTAAAAATTAAAATAAGGGTATATTAGTCAATGCAAAGTTATTCTGACATTCATCTTTTTATAAGTAGTATATATATATATATATATATATATATTTGTATTTTATAAATATATTGAGAATAAAAAATATCTAAATAATGTGTCATCTAATACTTCACTACATATATGTATAAAACTCATCCTGGAGTCTTGAAAGAGTGCAAGAAAAGAAGAAATTGCTTAGGGAAAGGCATTCTTCGTTAAGATTTTTAAGTATTTTCTTTATTTCTTCTCATTCTTCCAAAAACCAAGCAAAGTTCAACGAAAAAGATGCTTTCACACGTCAGTCATTGGAAAAATAGCCATTTTTTTCAACTATATATGAGCTTTTATTTCAGACACAACATGATGCTAATAAAAGTGATGAGAACCATAATGTACCATGTGATGCTTCCAAAGTTCCATAAATGTTTAGCTGCTTTCATTCCCAATGATTACATTACTCTTTTAAGAAGATATCCTATCTTTTTAAAATTATAAACCTAATCTCCCCCCCCCCCCCCCCCCCCCCAATATCTATGTTTTTTAACTACAAACCTAATATCTCTCTCTCTCTCTCTCTCTCTCTCTCTTTTGATCGGCAAGAAGATGCAAATTTTATTAAAAGAAAGAAATACAAAATTGGATGAGAAGTCCAACAAAGAAGAGAAGAAAAACTAACAAAAGAAAGAACAACTATCCACAAATTGCCTTCCAATTAGACATAATTACAAACAAAGGAACAACATTAAACTCCTTAGTAACTGAAGCCCAAAGCGAGGCCAAAAAAAATTCCCCATCCCAAATCTTACCAAACTCCACAACCCGATCCTCAAAGATTCTGGAATTTTTCTCTAACCACAACACCCAGAAAACCACAAGAACTGCACATCTCCAAAGCACCACCCCTCTTTTACTCTTCCCAAAACAGCCATAATGAATAACAAGCATATCTAAAGAAGAAGCTGGAGAAACCCAACAAACCCCAGCCAAAAGGAAGAGCCTCTGCCACAAAAATCTAGCACCCTGGCAGTGTAAGAAGAGGTGATCAATACTCTCAGCATCAAGCCTACACACGATACACCACTGAGGAAGCAAACGACGATTGGGTCTCCTTCTTTGAGACATGTCATTAGTATTAATTCTCTTAAGAGCAACAGACCACACAAAAACCTTGACTTTCAAAGGCACCTTAGATTTCCAAACCATCTCTCTCTCTCTCTCTCTCTCTCTCTCTCTCTCTCTCTCCCTCTCATTTAGTGTCCAGATTGAAAAGGATAGCTGTGTTTTTTGAAGTAGAAACCTAATATTCCCTTTCATCCCTCTCACTTAGTGTCCAGGATGGAAAGGATGGCCCAACAAGTTAAGCATCAAGTTTTTTCCTCTTACTCTCAATCTTGATCTCATAATGAATGAGGGAAGGGAAAGGAAAATTGTAAAAATGTCCTAAAGTCCATATTGTGTATTGAAAGATTCCATAGTAAAACTAGAGTCAAGTCTGAAAATGTTAAGGTTCTAAGTATTGGAGTCATATTTCTGTCATGGGTTAGATCATTAAGAGCTTGAAGATTGAATCAAATCTGTGCATCATTAAGGACTTACTGCGAATTGCTTGAATCTCATAGTTTAGGACGGTAAGAGACTTTGATGCCAGCACTATAATGACAAGGTGGATAGTAATGTTCCTTGATTTCACTTAACTTTAGAATAGTTTCGGGGGATTGTTCTCAATGAAAGACAAGTTTTTATGGAGAGTTAGAGAAAGAAATCAATGGTAAAGTGGATCAAAGAAGGGAACAAATAATTTGATCAAAGAATTGTAGTCAAGTCTGTTCTTATTCTTCCATCCACCACGTTATACTCTTCACCAATAATAAGCAGCTTGAGTGAAGGTAATAAGCAGCTTGAGTGAAGTGTTGCTGGGAGGGTCAACCTCTGATGCAGTATAAGGTTAAAACCTTAACCTAGACTGCAATAAGGGCCCCAGGAAAGAGATTTTTTTAGGTTTAAAGGGCGCTGTGAACAGTAACTGTGAACAGTAGTACCCTGTGAACAGTACCATGAACAGTAACTCTATAAAAAGAAATAAGAGAAAAGAGAAGAAAAAGAAGAAAGAAAGAGATAAAACCCTAAACCACTAGGGTTTGTTTGAGATCCAAACACAAACACAAAGAAGAGTTCCACACTCAACTTAAAATAAATTTTATTCCATCAACTCTACTCTTATTAGAGCTATTACAAGCTTATTTATAGAGTTCTAATATGCTTGCTCCTCAAGTTAACTATGTCTCCTATTCCATCACTTTTCTAATTCTACTAGGGTTCTAATATAACTAGGCTTCTAATTATGACTTTCATACGTAATTAAACCCAACCCATTACAAAGACAAAAAAACATAAAGCCCATAAGGCTGGCCCATTCCCTTATAATAACAAAATTACTAAAATACCCTTACTACCTAATAAATATAAATCTGAACAATAAAAGAAATTAAGAGCTAGCAATCTTGTGAATAATACTAAGTCTTTTTTCTTTTTTAGTTGCTCCTGCATCATTCCCTCCAAGTGGGAAGAAGTTCAATCTCGAACTTTATTTTGAACCAAAGCAAACGATAAATTCCATGGGTGGCGACGATGAGAAGGAACCCATAAATGTGGCTGCACTGGCATGCAAGAGAGTGGTTGAGATTGGAGGAGGACATTTGGTTGTTGACTTCAAATAAGGACAGTGCTAAAGTTGGCATCAATAAGCACTCTATTTTCCTTTTGCCAATGCCTGCCTAAAAGTATAACACAAGTATCAATGACACTCTCATAGCAAAAAATTGTCCCTTCGTACTGCCCCATCCTAATTGGAACCGCAACAATCTTGTCCAACACTTCCGGAGGTCCATGATTATACCCCATGACACCAATAGGATTTTCAACCTTAATATGAGGTAAATTCATGTGTCCCACAAACCTTGCTGAAATCAATTCACTGAGGACCCTCCATCAACAAAGACATGGGCAGAAACCTTGTTATCTTTGTGTGAGACAACTCCAACATGTCGAAACACATCTTCTTTCAATGTTGCCTTGATAAATTTGGACCCCACAGACTTCTTTTGAGACACATGAACAGCAGCTATAGTATCCAGATGAACATAAAAATCGGCTGCATCATCATCTAAATCTTCTTCAATAAACAACTCTTCCACCATCTTTTCCTTGGAATCGGCTTGTGTATCTTCTTGTTTATCATTCTTTTCTTCAAGCATGCTCTCAAGAAGAGCCCTTTGTTGCCTTCAAGCCTCTCTATAAGGATAAGTCTTTGAATAATGCCCAGTGCCCCCGCAAATAAAACAACTATCATTCTTATATCCCCTATTGTTTGTTGGCCTCATGGCGTGTGCTGGCTCTTGTTTTGTATCCATAACAACAGATTTATTGGCTTCAACGCCCTTAGGCTTCTTCTCAAATTGCCCCCACAAGTATTTCATCTTCTGTTCAGAACCTCTTGCAAAAGAATGAGCAATATCTAGTGATCCAAACTCGTGACTTAAAAAGTCATATCGAATTTCAGCTCGTAAGCCATTAATATATCGCGCAATCCTTTGTTGATTCGATTCTTCAATTTGACTTTGCAATGACAACTTATGAAATTCACGAGTATAGTCATCCATAGTCTTATCCCCTTGTCGTAAATTTTGTAAATTTTGAAGCTTGTATAACATATCTCTATGAAAGTTTGAAGGAATGAATTGAGCAGTCATAATATCCTTCATCTCGCGCCAGGAAACAATTGGGTCAAGCCCATGGGAAATTCGTTGTTGAACAAAGTGTGTCCACCAAGTACTTGCGTATCCACGAAACTTGGTAGCTACAAGAGGTACCCTTCGATCATCAGGGATGGCTTTATATATGAACACATGCTCCACTTGATTTAGCCATTCAATAAAGGATTCTGGTTCAGATACTCCAGAAAATTCAGGCATATCAACCTTGATGCCATAGTCAGAATCTCAGTCCACCATTGGAACAGCTTGTGGTACCACTATAGAAGGCGGTGGTGCCAATCCTTGTGGCTGATTTAAATTCCTTATTAGTTCCCTCATCTCAGTTTTAAATGAATCAAAGTCAGCCACCAAGTTTTTCATCTGCTGAGATAGAGCTTCAAATTCCTCTTTTTTCACCATGATAACAAAATTTCAGCAGCAACTTCAACAAAATTTAGGCTCTAATACCAAAATTGATGCAATAAAAGGTTAAAACCTTAACCTAGAATACAATAAAGGCCCCAGGAAAAGAGATTGTTTTAGGTTTTAAGGGCGCTGTGTACAGTAACCATGAACAGTAGTATCCTGTGAACAGTACCTCTTATTTCTTTTTCTAGAGTTACTGTTGTTCACGGTACTGTTCACAGGGTACTACTGTTCATAGGCATGTTCACAGGTACTGTTCACAGTTATTATTCACAGCGCCCTTAAAACCTTAAAAAAATCTCTTTTCCTGGGGCCTTTATTGTAGTCTAGGTTAAGGTTTTAACCTTGTACTGCATCACTTTTAACTTTTTAAGAAGAGTTCCACACTCAACTTAAAATAACTTTTATTCCATCAACTCTACTCTTATTAGAACTATTACAAGCTTATTTATAGAGTTCAAATATGCTTGCTCCTCAAGTTAACTAAGTTTCCTATTCCATCACTTTTCTAATTCTACTAGGTTTCTAATATAACTAGGCTTCTAATTATGACTTTCATAAGTAATTAAACCCAACCCATTACAACAACCAAAGAAAAAAAAGAAAAGGAAGAAGAAGAAGAAGAAGCCCATAAGGCTGGCCCATTCCCTAATTATAATAAAATTACTAAAATACCCTTACCACCTAATAAATATAAATCTGAAAAATAAAAGAAATTAAGAGCTAGCAATCTTGTGAATAATAGTAAGTCTTTTCTCCTTTTTAGTTGCCCCTGCATTAACCTATGCATTGGAATGTCACATTCTATAGACATTTTAATGATTGGGAAATAGAGAGCGTGATGGAATTTTTTTAAAATCTATATGATAGTAAGATTTCTTTGGAAGGGAATGATTCCTTGAGGTGGCATAAGGACTCTAAGGGGTTATTCTTAGTAAATCTAATCATGGAGCTTTGAGTCCTTGGGAGATAGTGTTATTCCTGGCAAAGCATATATGGATTGCTTTGGTTCCTTCAAAGGTTGCTTTCTCTACATGGTTGGGTGCAAGAGATAAATGCTTGATTATGGATCATCTTATTAGGAGAAGATGGGTAATGCCCAATAGGTGCATTATGCATAAAGAAGTAGCGTAAACGGTTCAACATCTTTTTCTCCATTGTCATCTGGCTTGGTGCTTTCCCCTTGTACTCGTGACCTTTTTGCAGGTTGGCATCTTAAGTGGGGAAGAAGGATGTTAAGAAGGATTGGAATTTGGTCCTACATGCTAGTTTTTGGGGCATTGGGAAAGAAAGAAACGTGCGAACTCTTGAAGGGGCTGAGATTTCTTTAGCTCAACTCAAGTCCTTTTTTGTTAGAAATATTTTTGAATGGTTTAGTAGTAATAGTAATGGTATTCGTCCCTCTTTTTTTTAATTTTATTACAGATTCCCTCAAGTCCCAGTTAGGGCTTTGGCGAGTGCGCCCGTTTGTCAGTAATACAAATTTAGCTTTATCAAAATAAAGGTAAAGAAATTAGAGGCCCTATTCTCTATAATTACTGCTTCTTAAATCTTAATTTGTCCACCCAGCAAATAGGATATGTGTGAGAATATCCGTATCGCAGAAACTTGTATAATTGCTTGGGAATGATATGTTGACAATAAAATTACGCACCGCTACTTTGAAAATCACATTGAGGAAAGGAAAAAAAAGCGAACAAATTCTATGTAATAATAATCCCTAAACTTGATGTGTGTGTGTGTGTGTGTGATTGTAAGGAAAATAAAAAGTAGAAGGATAAATAGATTGATGACAAGAAGTTAATGGCCATTAACACCAGAAACAAGCAAGAAAAAACCATACATACAAGGAGGAAGGATGAGAGAGAGAAAGCTCACCCAATTGCCTTTGGAAATTGTAATCTTTGCTGCTTTGAGATATGGATCAGTGCTTCAACACGAACACCTTCAATTCCTTTTCGACCGAAAAATACACCAACACCTTCCTCATGCGTTGCTCCAACGCGTCCGTCGAAAAGCTACCATGACAGACGCCATCCCACCTTATTTTTATTTTAATTCCCCCCGGTTTGCCGCTGTCGGGTACTGTCCTTTGTACGGCTCTCATAAGTCGTTACGCCTCTTCCTTCTTGGGTGGGGTTATCCTACAGTGGACAGTAAGCCACGTCATTCGCCCACTCATAAGGTGGCTCTTCTTGGAAAAGGTATAATAATAGAGGATTTGGAAGCACGACTAGAGGTTCCGTGTTGGACACATATATGACGTCTTTCTCTTTACATCTTTTTCGCCTTCTTAATCTTTTTCTTTTTCTTTTTCCCTTTTTGTCCTACTTTATCAAATGAATAATTCCACTGAGGTTCCAAAAATAATACAAAAAATATAATTTAAATGATGGATGTGAAACTATATGATATGCCCTTCATTCTATAAGATAGATCAAGTTTGACAAAGAGTTTAAAAAAAATTATCATTACCTTAACTTATCATTTATTAAATTTTATCTTTCCAAAAATATCCTCTCTTACTTGATATTAGGTTTTGTGTTAAGAGTAATTATTGAAATAATAAAAGGTAAGATAGGAAAGTTTAAAAAAATTATGATTTGACTTTTCAAAATAGATAAACATTTTGAGACCAAAAAAAGTAACAAAAACGGCTTATCTTTGTGGGCTGGAGGAAGTATTATTTAACTATATCCATAAAATATGTATTTTTATCAATAATGTGTCCCTTCCATGTCGTGTCTTAGATTTGAAAATTTATTGTGTTGGCGTATCGATGTCATGTCGTAATCGTGTCAAGTGTCCATACTTTGTAGTAGAGGGCATGGTGGAGTCAAGAGTTATCTCCAATGGGGGCACTGATTTTATAAATTGGGAATTAAAAGCTCTAGAAAGCTCTTTTTGATTTTTCCTTTCCCTTTTTTTTTTAAAAAAAAAAAATTACATTTTGGTGATCATTTTCAAATGTAATAGTGTAATACCTTTTGGACACATACATGACGTCTTTCTCTTTACATCTTTTTCGCCTTCTTAATCTTTTTCTTTTTCTTTTTCTTTTTCTTTTTCCTTTTTTGTCCTACTTTATCAAATGAATAATTCCACTGAGGTTCCAAAAATAATACAAAAAATATAATTTGAATGGTAGATGTGAAACTATATGATACTCCCATCATTCTATAAGATAGATCAAGTTTGACAAAGAGTTTAAAAAAAGCTATCATTATCTTAACTTATCATTTATTAAATTTCATCTTTCCAAAAATATCCTCTCTTACTTGATATTAGGTTTTGTGTTAAGAGTAATTATTGAAATAATAAAGGGTAAGATAGGAAAGTTCAAAAAAATTATGATTTGACTTTTCAAAATGGATAAACATTTTGGAACCAAAAAAAGTAACAAAAATGGCTTATCTTTGTGGGCCGGAGGAAGTATTATTTAACTATATCTATAAAATATGTATTTTTATCAATAATGTGTCCCCTCCATGTCGTGTCTTAGATTTGAAAATTTATTGTGTTGGCGTATCGATGTCATGTCGTAATCGTGTCAAGTGTCCATGCTTTGTAGTAGAGGACAGGGTAGAGTCAAGAGTTATCTCCAATGGGGGCACTGATTCTATAAATTGGGAATTGAAAGCTCTAGAGAGCTCTTTTTGTTTTTTCCTTTTTGCTTTTTTTTTTTTTTTTTTTGTGAAAAAATTACGTTTTGATGATCATTTTCAAATGTAATAGTGTAATACCAAAAAAATTATATTTAACTTATAATTGACTATATATATATATATATATATATATGCTTTCAAATGACTACCCTCTTCCTGTTTTAACATTTTATTGGGAAGTGGTCATCAAGTGATAATATCTCTTCCAAAAAAAAAAAAAGAAATGGTTTGAGCAAGTGGGGGGCACATGCCCCCAAAGGCTCCCCTAACTCTGCCACTAGTAGAGGGTTTGATGGAGTTACATGAGGATAAGACCGTAGAATTCATTGGGCATCTACCCGCTATTTGGTGGGAATGTTGATCACATATGGATACTACAAGGGTTTGAAATCTTCCTCAGATTTTATTCCGTTCTTTAATTTGGGTTTATTCATCTAAGTTGTGGGATTTTTATCGAAGGTTGTTCCTCTTTTTCTTTTTCTTTTTTCATCACCCTTTTCATTTGGGTAGTTATTTCTATCCTTCACTTGAGTATCCAGCTGATTCATTTCTAAGGTAATTTCAATTTTTAGCCAATTGAACTTCAAAAAAGACTTCCAAGTAAGCCATTATTTTCACAAAATATGAGGTTGTTTTGGCAAATCTAAAAACTTGTCAACTGAAAAATCCATTTTTTTTTTTCTATTAATCTATGTAGCTTTCTTCTTAAAGAGGCATAAACATAATATTTTTAAAACCAACTGTGAGTTGATTTATTTAAAAACCACAAAACTCAATCTGATCCAATTTAACATTCCTAAACAAGTCTAAAATAATATTGAAGACCGGGGTTTTTGTAGTAAGTTATTTCACTCCATCGAAGACGGCTTATAACAATTTTTAGAAGGTAAAAGAAGACTGCAAAAATAGGTGGATGACGTGGTCAATGTTGGACTGCCGGATTAGATTAAGAGGACTTGGCTCTTTGAGAGCCGTAGAGTAGATTGTACTGGAATTGGAGAGCATCCGCACCCTCTCTATACACTATAGAGGGGTCGTATGAAGGCAAATTTTTTATTTTTTATTTTTTGGTTGGACCTATTTCCAACCTCTTTCTTTTTTCCTTTTTCTTTTTTTTTTTCTTTTTTTTTGCGCTAAATCTACACCCCTCCGTGAATAATATTAAGGAAAAGTGTATGAAAAAAATGAAAATAAGTCCAAGTATCATTTTCCCTAACCCACTAAGTCCATGAATTTAAAACTTTAATTGCATTATGTCATTCATTTTTTGAAAATCATTGGTTTACTCTTATTTGTTACTGAGAACTCTCTTCTTTTTTTTCTTTTTTTTTGGTTATTAAGGATACCTATGTAAAGAAATAAGTTTTTTGGTGTTCTAAATTTTAAAAACTCATAACTTGCAATATAACGTCCATTTTCAAAAAAATTTATATTTTGTAAATCTATTCATTGACATCTTTAAAATAAGACCCATGTTGATTAAGTAATTATTTAAAAAAAAAAATGAAACAATAAAATGTTACTATTTGCAAGTATCATTAGATTTTACTGTTCCAATTTGTTAAGATAATTTCACTATTTAAGAGTCAAACAACAAATTTTCACTGTTGTTGGTGAATGGAGGAAAATAGAAAAAGAAAATGAAAGATTTAAAAGCAAAAAGTAAAATTTCATTGTCCATTAAAAAATTTTCCACCATTTATTGAACAGTTAAATATTTACTATTTTACTCTAATCATATAGCACAAGCAAGAAAATGCACCAGAGCATTTTAACAATATGAACTTGCACTACAACAAAAGATATATCCCATTGTCCATTGAACAATAAAATTTTACTCTTTTAGGCACAATGAGATGAGCAAGTTTTGCTCCTGTGTGGACCAATAGCTGAATCACTCTAAAAAAAATAAAAAATAAAAAAAAAAGGGAAATTGTCAAAATAATAATATTGCATCTTATTGTGTCTAGAAGAAGAAACCCCACAAGTTCATATGAAATACACACTGAACGCATAAAATAAAATAAAATAAAATAAAATTGAGAAAGAGTTGAAAGCTTTTGTTATAGAAAGTTTTAGACAGAGAGACTACAAAAGAGGGGCTTTCTTCTACAAATGCCTTCCCAATCCCTTCAAACGGGAATCAACCCAAACCAACCCCTCTCTTATTCTCTTTTGTGGGAACGGAGGGTATCTACCACCATTGCAAGTCAGTCAAGCATCGAGAAAACAATCAAATGGGAAAAGACACTGGAGAGAGAGAGAGAAAGAGAGAGAGGTCCCTGTTGTACACGATTTAAAAGGTATTTTTGTCCTAAAAGGAGCAAAAGGATTTATTAAGACTAGATACTGGGCTTATTGCTTAATAATCCTTATACTATGGACCTATGGCTAGATCCCTATGTTTTTTAATTGGTGCTGCATCACATGCAAAAGGTCTTTGCACGTGCAAATTTTTCAGGAAGATAAATTATACGAGGAAATTACATATTGAAACCAGGAATGTAAATTAATTACTTGTTTTTTATTGGGATACTTCTTTTATATATATATTGAAAAAAGAGGAAAAGCATCAAAGAGCCACCCACAATCTAGTTGGTTGGCACCCTAAGAGACTCCAAATCATGTGTTCATTCGTCTAAATATTATTAAAAGAGAAAATAATAACAAGGAGGAACCAAAACTCTGGTTGGTGATTTATAATTGTCATTATCCAGCTTACATAAGATAAAACCTTAAGTTCTAAATCAATAGGATTGCAAACTATATATGTCATGGCAAAGAAGAGAGCAAAGATCCTTAGGAGCTGAGCACCACCTCTTAAACCCGGTATTTGCAGGCCCATGTTAGCACATTTGTCTGCAACAGCATTACCTTCTCAAAAAATGTGAGCGCATCTAAATTGCATAGCCTTCAGATAAAAAAAAGGCAATTGTACCAACAACTCAACAAGTCCTCAAACTCCAAGGGGGACAAAAAAAACGATTACCAAAGCAATTTAACAAAAATAGAGAATCACACTCTAACCAAAGCTTTCTCCAACTACAAATCCAACCTTGCTCAATCCCAATAATTGCAGATAACTCCACATAGAAGGTCGTTTGCTTCCTTAACTGAAAAATAAAAATACCCTAAACAAAACCTCTGTAGGAGCAAAAAACACCAGCTACTGTTGCAAGACTAGGATTGCCCTTAGATAACCCATTTGTGTTAATTTTTACCCATCCTAGAAGGGGAGGAAACCAGCGACCGAAGATATAGATGGAACTTTAGGAGGTATCCTTGTAATCCCCAAAAAATGTAGAGTTAAAAGATCATTAACTTCATTAGCCATAGTCCCACCACTAACCTTACCAATATCAAACAACAAAGCTTTAATACGCAGACATACCCTTCTCAAGTTAGGTACCTTGCTATCAAACATATAGGAATCCCAAACTTGCCAAATAGAATAGAAGACGAATGACAAAGCAATTTTCCATAAATTATAGACCTGAGAGCTCATAGTTTATTGACAAGACTGGGATGTGCAAAAAACCGCTCAATCCGCCAAACCAAATCAATCCGCTCTATTTTACACCGACCCAAGCGGTTTGAGAGTACAAGCGGATTGGTTTGAGTGGGTAGAGTAATAAATTTGATAGTTCGGTTTGGTTGGTAGGTTGAACTTTGTCAAACTACCAATAAACTAACCCAACCCACTTCCACTATATATATATGTACTACTTCATCAAAATATATATATATATATATATAAATATATAATATATACACTTTCTACAAGAACATGTTAAGTCATTATAGTTTTTTTAAAAAAATCTTCTTGTTGCTTGATCTACAATTATTTTGCAGGATTTGATATTATAGAATATTAAATGATTTGTCTCTTATTATCCAAAAAAAAAAAAAAAGGTTTGTCTCTAAACATTTTTGCTAAGAAATCAACACCATTCTCATAAAGATTATAAAAGTACACTTTTTGGCCATTTGACAATTCTCATAAAATTTATGAAAAGGAATGATACAACTTGTCAAATCCGCTCAAACCATTGGTTCAAAACTGCCAAAAGAAATCAACCAATCCGCCGGTTTTTAGGACCAAGCAAGCACATACGTACGTTGAGCTCAAGCGAGCACATACGTACGTTCTCCGCGTAGTTCGAAAGTGGGAGGAGACTGCTCCTCTCATGGCTCCCATGGGAAACTATTATAGGAATCAAGGATTTCATTCCAATCAAAGAGGTTCTTAATTTTGAAAAGGATTCTAACCAAGAGAATTAAAGTTTTAATAAAACACTCCATCTTCTAGAGTTTGAAATTAAATAGACAACTCTAGCATATTGGAATTCATCTCCATGAGTTTAGGAAAACATTTCCTGTAGAGTTTAGGAAAACACTCCATCTTCTATTTTATGAGGCTATTATCATGCATGAATGATCAAAAGCATGACTAGCTGTCCAGATTTGGACAGATGTACTATCAATCGAAACAAATGGAACATGCTAAAAACCTAAGAAAATCATGCAAAAGTAAAGCCAACAACCTTGCTTTAAAATGAAAGGATAATCATGCCTTATAGGTATTCACCAGAAGATTAGAACCATATTACCGTGTCATTAAAGTCATATGGAGAACTATCACAAAATAAACCTATAATCATCCTAAGGATGGTGGTAAAAATCACAACTCCAAAAATAAAGATGAAAAAATAACTTCAGCACTTTCTTTCACTTTGTCTTCTCTTCTGCGCTCTTCCCCGCTTTGTGCTCCTTGTTCACTCTCAAGAAACCCCCTCTCCCAAGAGGGTATACTACAAGCACTAGGGTCTTTCTCTCTCTCTCTCTATCTCTATAAGTATGCAAGGTAACAAAGATAACCAGTCAAAAGTACATAATATAATGCTGTTCCTACTCAGTAATGATGAAAATTAAGATTATAAAACAAAATTGGGATAAAATTTCATATGCTCACTGTGGTACATTGAATAAATTCACCACTAGACTTCTCACTCACACTCAAATTGTTTACGAGTTGTTACTCTACTATATCCGCTTCCAGTACATCCTCCTATAAATTTTTGCACCTTCAAACTCTGCATGGATCTCTCTCTCAGTCCTTATCCCAAATGGATTGCTCAATAACCATCCCTCCATGTCACACTGAACTCTTGGATCAATGGCATCAATGTGCTGAAGCACATCTGACTCAGAATCAAATTGATTCCTCATGTCCATTGCTACTTCTGGCACATCAGACTGCAGGAACACCTGTTCGACCAAAATAAACATTTACATATGATATTAAGCATAAATCTTGCATTTGTACCATATGTTCAACCTCAGCATAATAAAACTTAATCGCAGTATACATCAATTTGAAGAAGTTATGATACAAGTATTGTAGTAGTATAAAGGTTTTTTTACTCAAGAATGATGCTCTTGAATATGATGAAATATGAAACTAGTGCATGTAAGCCTCCCCACCCTAATTTTCCAAGAAGTTGAAACAAATCAAGAAGTATGAGACTAACCAAGGGAGGTGGTGGTCTAGTAGTAAAGGTGGAGGACAAGTAATTAAGGGTTCGAATCTCCAGGGTAGTGGCGTAACGTGAATTTGAGCCTTGATGGTCCTACTCATGCATTGGAGCCGTTAACTTCTGGTGGGGCTAAGGTTAGGCTATGACTTAACCGACTTGAGAGAGCACCTTCCGTTCTTCCCTTTTGTGGGCCCATCTAGGCCCCTCGTCATTAGTTCCTCAGTAGGTATGGGAACTATTATGGCCACAACTAGTTGCTCCCCTTCTACCCTTTTTCGCTTATTAAAAAAAAAAAAAAAGAAAAGAAAAGAAGTACAAGACTAAGAAAGTAAGAATTAAAATAGTCAAGAAACAGTGTATAGCTTCTTCATTCTCCAGCAGATTCATAAATTACGCTTCATGTTATGGGCAAAGTCGAGTCAAGAAAAACAGCAATTTTGCTTGCTCGCAATTCAGTTATAACTTGTGTATAAATAGAGCACATCTTTCTTTTTATTTTTTTATTAAACCACCCCCACCCCCCCCCCCCCCCCCCCCCCCCCCCCCCCCCCCCCCCCCCCCCCAAAAAAAAAAACAAAAAAAACAAAAAGCGACTTGATTGGGATGTAAGATTTGGTGTCTCTATTTTACTCAATGTCAGAAGAAATATTAAAAATTGAATTAAGGCAAATTGGAGGGAAAAGAGGAAAGCTTCAAGCTCTCAAAAAAACAAAATAGAAAAGTTGACATGTGGCCTAACTACAAATATATACAAGCACGACAAAAAGGCTTTTCAGATTATGATTATGTCACTAGCTTCACATTGCAAATACGAGAACTATTCAACAATATACGAAAAGTTTTGGATATCAATGCAATTTTTTTACAAATCCATAATTGTGAATATGGCCATTAATAAATAAATAAAAAATTTGGCAGCCATCAATTACATATGACACTAAAAAATATGAAATGTGTCATTTCATGAAATCTTAAATATTTCCAGTAAGTGTTGGCTTCTATTTCCATTTTGGTGCCATTCTGATTGATTGATTGGAATCTTTGATGCTCCACAAAACAAAATTGAGCCATAATTTCCAAGCAATGTCTCGCAATTGTTGAACAACTTGCAAAAACAGGTCTATGATTAGATGCTGAGGCCCCCCTAGAAATCTTCATACATGTGCCACTGGGGACCTGGGGTATGTTGGTATTAAACTTTTGCTACTTCTCATATTAGGTCCATTTTGGCCCCTTCATGGGGTCGCGTCATCTATTTCTTCCACTCTTCTTATTCTATATAATCTTCTTCTGTTTCTCTTCCTCTTTCTCTTAATTTTTTTACAAATTAGAAGAGTAGTTACCTAGTAAACGCTTCAAAGAGTTGTTATCTTCTCTCTTTCTTTTTTCTCTTCTTCAGAACCTCTCTTACCCATTTCAATTCATCCATAAACGTTTTCTACAGCAACCATAACCCAATTTCTATGTAAGTACTAAATGTTTGAAAGGTGCTGCATCAATCTTCGAAAATCTTTTTTCAGTCTCCTCTTCCTCAAGGATGATTAATTTAAGATAAGCAGAAAGGTTGATTTTGGGCATCCCTTGACCACCGGTCCACCAGTTTCCACAATTTCCACATTTCTGCTCATGATATTGCAAAAACTACTGCTATAAATTATCTAAGCTAAAATATTTAGATATTTAAATATCTCTTCACACTAAAAATTTATTCTGAGCAAATACAACATAGGACCTCTTTTTGAATATGTCCATTGCTACAAAGGCCAATGCATGCATCGCCGCATTGGTAGAGAGCAATTTAATTCAAGTAGAAGGCATTACAAAGACAAGAGTAAGGGCTAAAAAGAACATGAATCTTGGCGATGATGAACACATGAGCGCTTTCATCAATATGACCCTAGATAGAGCTAACCTGAAAAAAGATTCGTGCAGGTGATCCTAGGTAATTGTAATTTAAGGCTTTGTAGAGCTGCGTATATACATAAGAAAATTAAATGAGGATTATATAAGACTGTTGAGGATCGAGTACAAACAGTTACTAATATAAAGCCTTAAAGCATGAGTATGATGAGGATATCAGTGGAATAAAACTTTGAGTTTGTGCTTCAATTGGAGTTTTCAGCCTTGGAAGTTCAAGGAGTGATTTATGTGAACTCTCTCTTTCTCTCTCTATCTCTCTCTCTCAAACTTACTAGTTCCCTAAGAAAAGTTTCATTTGTCTTCTTTCTCCATTATTTTCTATGCATTTCCCTAAATGTAGTTTTGTTGAGCCATGCTACTACACTACAAAGGAATGCCTTCCACAAGTCCTAAAAGACATGGGAATGCCTCTCTAAAACAGCCACGATGGAGACCATTAGCAGAAGGATGGGCCTAATAAAATAATAATAAATTAGATGTATATATTGTAAAGAATTGATGCTAATGAAATCAAGAATTAAAGATATAACAAACTAATAGGAAAATAAAATAAGAAAAAAGATAAAAATATAAGATGACAATAATAATAAAAAGTAACGTACTAAGGATCAAAAAGAAAAAGAGAAAGTAGAAGTATGAAAACACCACAGCGTTGCCCACAAAGATTAGGTATGAGGGGGAAAAAAGATTAAGAGAAAACATAAAATTACAATAAGTTAAGGATAAAATAGAATTATGGGAAGCCAATGGAAAAAATAAGTAAAGACACAGGAACCACAAACAATTTATCCGCACAGCAAAATAGAAGACCGTGCAACCAAAAGCTATTACACACCCAACCCTACCCAGTGAGGAATGAGAAGAGCTTTAGAATGCTTTATTACTAGTGCCTACAAATAAAGGGATGAAAGCTAATGAAATTACTATTTAACTCAATCAAGCATCAAATACAATCTGTGAAAGCATACAGCCATGCATTGAATCCTTACATCCATGCATCTGATCACACCCATATAATGATATAACCACAAATGAAAAGGCTGATGATTATTGCTTTACACAGATTCAGGCATCACAAAGCAACCAATCGCGGTCGTGTCAATGCAACTATGCACTTGCCCATGCAGACATCTCATGCTTCCTAAAATTTAAATATACACACATTTGCACCATAGACTAAAATGGCATTAGAAGGCTTATGGTACATGATTATAAGGTAAAAACACCAAAAAACACAAATATTTCAGGCAACAATGCAGCAAGACCCTTGAAAATTGCAATCATAAATCTAATTAACTCTGAAATCTGGACAAAACATTATTCTAAACTAAATCTGTACGAAAATGAGACCTAGCGATTGACTGGAACTTGAATTATGGAGAAAATTCCACTCTACCGCAGTGATAGGTACTGCCACACACCTCACTACATTCACACATTCAATTTAAGGACCAATAACTCTACCTAGAAGTGTTTTGAGACTATTTTCCACCCATGGTTCAAAGTCTCAATCATGGACGTTGTTGTGTCTCAACTGTGGTCATCTCGGTCACAATTATCTTGTCGCATCTTGGGCGAGACACAACTTTATGAAAGAATGTTCAAAAACGTCCAAAAATATCATAGAAAAATAAGAAGAAAGAAAAAGGGTAATCACATAGAAATCACCAAAGAAAACTCAAAACATATAATATGGTAAAGAAATATCAAAATAGGTGCTAGTGCATAACTTTACCACGAAGAGTACACAATATTTGGCTAATACATTCCTATTAAATGTATTATATATACACACATAATTTTTTATTAGATTTTTAAATCTGAATTTATATTTATATAATTTCATATATATATTGGATCCGGTCTCATCAACACGTGCTGATTTTCTTATTTCAACACCATGCATTAGGGTTTGTACCCTATGCATAGGTGGGTTGTACCGTATAACCCACACATGCATGAGGTACAACCCCCAATGCATGGTGCTGATGTAACTTACTCAACATGTCCTTAGAGGACCAGACCGGCATATATATATATATATATTTTTTTTCTTCCGAATATATAATTCCACCTATACACAACAAACACGCACTTCACTGTACATATTCCTCTTATGTCTTTCTCAACCTCATCAGACTTATAGAATTGAAGACATACCCAATTACTTAACTCACATAGTCACACCAAAACTCCCAGGCTTAGATACAAGAGACGGAAGAGAGGGGGGGGGGGGGGGGGGGATGCCTGCATTATATTTGCTCGGATCAGTGCTTCAACAAGCTTAGACTGTCCCTAGAATTCCCTACTACAGTCGTGGAGAGACTCTAAGAATGACGGTGTACTTTTTGACTGACTTCAAGAAATTGGGACTTCCAGAGTTTTTTTTCTTTTTTTTGATAAGCAATTGGGACTTCCAGAGTTACACCCACATAAATGCAACTTTGAAAAGAATCTGGCTTTACTCTCAACAAAGTCTATTCATGGCAAAAGAACAACCCCATAAAAGGTTGAAACTTAGAATGTGTGAACAGTAAATATGCGCATAAATCATGTTATGAGTTAGACAGGCTAGTAATCAATAAATCAAAGAACTGCAAACATTGGTATAAAAATCACAAGAATCTGAAATTTAAATTCATAAAGTTGGTAAAATATGTAGGCACCAGAGATGTTGGGAAGTCCCATATCCCACATCGTATAAATATTAAGTTTGATATGGCTTCATTTTGGCAATTCTGTTGGAAACTTAACTTGGTATCAATGTTCTTGGGTGAGTTGTTGTTGTCCACGTGCAAGCCATTCTTGTCGTGTAAGGCCTACACGTGAGGGAGAGTGTTAGGAAGTCCCACATCCCACATCGTATAAATATTAAAGTTTGATAGGGAATCATATACTTGTTCGGGTTCTCCCCTTAATAGCTTAGGCTATCGGGTTGTAAACTTTATACATGTAAAAGGACAAGAAATTTGATATTTATCCATCCAGCTAGGGTTAATTTATAGGAAAAGAAAGGGGGGAAGGAAGGGAGCCAATGGAAGAAAAAAAAATATGAGAGAGCACTGGCTATTTAGGGCTGGCTCCTCACCTTATAATATTGAAGCAAATGATATAACCAAAATACCCTAAAACACAACAATGAAAAACTAAATAACCTATAAGTTCAACACTCCCCCAATGGGCCCTCGTATTTATCATTACTGTTTGAGTGACTTCTACCAAGTGCCTATTCTTACACTTAGCAACATTATTTTGTTGAGGTGCATAACCCCATGAAGTTTGATGCATCATACCATGAGGAGCATGATGATCTTGAGGTTCATTTTTCAGATATCCAAGAGCATTGTCAAAATGAAAAATCCAAAATACAAGGTGCTAAATTGAACTTTGCAACCTAAAAATAGATATTGAGTTTTGAATGATTTTTCAAAAAATAGCACTGAATATGAATATCCCATTACACTTTTATGGAGTAAACCCATAGACATCAATATGAATGACCTCAAAAAGATTTAATCAACCACTCTCTGTTAGAATTATGCTCTAGAGCCAATCATAGAGATGATTGTTTAGGGATTAGGAACAATCATATAATTTCATTTATATGTCACATTTATTACTGATTTAATAAAAGGGCTTATTCTATTATGTTTATATGCATCATTTATATTTATATAATATGTTCATGGAGTTAGAGTTGAGAATATGAAATTACAAAGGGTTGTAATTTTGAGACTGTAAATATATCTCTGTACTAACTCCTAAAGCATTCCTAGTTGAATGTTCACTATGATGGATAGTAATAAACCATAAGACTAACACTTGTTAGGTTTTTAGGTTGACTCTATAGGAGGATAGCTAGTCTCAAGCTATTTGTGTGGAAACACTACAACCAACAAGTAGGTGCCTATTATAAGAATAGGTACACTGAATGTGACTAAAGATATGAGATAAACTGAACGGAGTTTTAACCTACCTGTCAATCAGTTTCTCATTGTTATAGTGGTACAAGTAATCCTTAGACCTGAAACACCATAGTTGTCTTATGTATATAGCTTTAAAAGTTTGATAACACTAAGTGCAGATCCTTCTAGGGGTTTGCAAGGGTATTCATTGGCCCTACTACTGCTATGTGTGTGAAGGCATGTGAGTGATCAATAAGGAATCCATCAATCTCAGGAAAAAGATAGAGAATGTTTCATATATCATTCAGTGATATAACTCATTAAATCCATAGCCCATAGTAGAATGAAAATGGAAAAGAGTTTCCATAAGTTCATTATTGAGTTAATATTCATAATTGAGTATAAAGTAATTAAACTAAGGACTTGACAGACTTCCATGTCCTATTGATTCAATTGGAGACATTGTGTTGATGGAAAGATACAATTGTAACCTAGAAACTATAACAGAAGGTTCTTTGTAAGATAACTATTCACTTCATCAAGGACCACACCATGAGCCATATGCTAAGTGTTACCCATGGTTAGTAGAAGCCCTAATTGATATAAATGAGTTATAATCAATTAGAGAATTAGAAGGAATTCCAATTAGACCCTTAATGGAAAGAGTTCCATTGTCCACATCTTGTGTTGTTCTTACTACTTGATGATGTGAACCCAATGGGTCACACACTAATCATCCTAAGAGAGCTTCAAAGTGTATGAGAAAAAAGATATAAGTGAATAAAAGAATTGTTCTTAAGTGGCAAGTTTTTATGGGATATAAACTAGAGGGGTAATTAGGAGTAATTACATAAAACCTAAAAGGAATTGGACTTCCCCCCTTGGCTGGCCCTAGTAGAGGCTATTTAAAGCCTCTTATGATGTGTGACATCATCACTCTTGGAGAACCCCAAGTGCTGGCTAAAAATTTCAAAGGGCTCTCTCTCTCTCTTCTATTCTCCACCTCTAGCAACAACAAGGAATAAGGAAGGAAAGACTTGAAGCTCTAGCTAGGTGTGGATACCGTTGGAGGCAGTACACTTGGACTGTTCGTTCTTTGCTGTCCGGATTCAAAACTTGGAGCAAAAAGAAGAAGACAAATCAAACTGTAAGTAATTCTTCCCTCTTCTGGTTAGGGTTTTGTTTGTGTTTAAGCATAATTGAATTCATGGGTTAAGGAATCGATTAGGAAGAGTTTTGTTTATCAATTCATTCTGCACTTTGTTTTCCTTCTAGTTCGATTCCCAACACTCTCAACCCTAGAACCAAAAGAACCAAGAAGGTGCCTACCTAATTCACAAGCCTCACACTCCAAAATTGAAGTAGGACTGAGGGAAGAAAGTAACAAATTCAATGACTAAAGCAGAGGATGAATAAGACGACAACACCATTATTTGGCAGACACTAGAATGGAGGGCAGATGCATTAACCCTAAGATAATGATCAAGGTAAATAAGGTCATTCCGTTCATATCCACCAACAATCGTCTACTATGAGGACCCGTGTGCTAATTTGCAAGATTAGTTGCATAATGCATTAATAAGAGGTGGGTTAATAATTCTAATGTGTTTTGGTATGTTTCGATCTCGTATTTATTTGTTTTCAACATGTATGTTTAAGTGTTAAAATGATGTTTTAATGGTTTTGGCAAGGTTCCAAGTGGTTTGGAGGAATTTAGAGGTGTATGATCATTTTTGGGCAAACATGCTATTTCTAGCAAGGCCTAAGCGATCAGGGTTCCGCAGATCAATCAAGGGTAACTGGAATTCTAATTTTAAAGATAAGCGTCAAAATGATCCATGTAATCTTGGGTGCATTTCAACACCCACATCTCAACCAAATCTCCATAGCTTGGAAATTTGAGAGAGAGAGAGAGAGAGAGAGAGAGAGAGAGGGAGAGAGGGAGAACCAAATTCTCACTCCATTTTGCTTGGTTTCATGCATTTAAGCTTGGGATTCCCCATTTACTATTGGTTACTTCTCACCTTGCAATTGTGAAGGCTCACACTTGGAGACTAGGGTCTCACACTTGGGCTTGGATTCTCACCATCATCACTTTATTCATACTTGCTCTTGCATCTTGGGAGCTAGGGCTTGCATCTCTTGTTTGGGGACCACATCATCCTTTGCATTTAAAGATTGTTCTTGCATCTTGGCTTAGTCTTGTACTTCCACAATAGGAGTGCTCATGGAGTCATGGGTAGGGTCGGATTCGTTTTGGAGCTCATCCACCCACAGACTATCGGGTGAAAGAAATTCTCATCACTTCCGCCCACACAATCGCGTAGTTTTGACCCACCCAACACATTGGATTGAGGAGTGCTTTAATGGATTCTATATATAAAGAAGGAGAGAGATATTATAGAGAAAAAGCAAAAACAGAAGCAACTTTAAAAAAGCACAAACATAAAGATATGAGTCTGATCAAAACAAAAATAGATGACTTGATTCTTTAAAAAAAAATGCAATAAAAAAGGATTCTAAGTTTTTTTTCCTTTTGGTTAAGCAAAAAAGATTTCAAGTTTTGAGCATACAGATATTTGATAATTTTGATGAAAAAGTTTCGGTCATCTGTCAAACAATTCAACAAAAGAGGTAACTGATTAGATCTGAGATAGAAGCACGACGAGAACCAATTCATCAAGAAATCTGAGACTGTGAGAGTGATCGATGAAATTTGAGTAAACAACAACTGAGGTGAAGAGGGTGTGTCGGCATGATGGGCTCATGGGATAGGTTTTGAGTGAGAGTGTGAGAAGGACAGAATGCGTCTTGGCGAGAACGAGTAAGATGTAAAGGGTAGAGAAAGAGACGAGAGTCAAGGATTTGCTTCTCCTTCTCTACGTTAGAGAAAGAGACGAGAGATGCCGCATGTCAAACATAATCTTAAATATCCAATTAGGCGTCGACATGTGGAAACCTTTTTTTTTTTAATCATCATCCTAATTCATGTAGTTAGGCGGATTCTTGTCAGATTTTCACATTTACACTTGCAATCTGCCCATGAAACCATGAAATTTGGAACTTGGCAACCGCCATCCGCCCACCAGCCCTTACAAAACTGCCCGAATACGTGCAGTTCGGTTAGGGTCCTGTGGTGCGTCAAGTTGAGTAGGCATGTGAGCAGCCCTTATCCACAGCATGCAATGTTGCATTTTCTACACCCATGGTTAGGGTAGGTTCAAATTTCATTTGGTTAAACCATTGCTATTTTGATATATGGTTTAAATTAGGGGTGTTCGTGGTTCAGTTTGGTTCGGTTTTAGGGTAGATTTCAAACCAAACCATAATACTTCGGTTTTGTTTTCACCAAACTAAAACCAAACCATACTATAAATAAATAAATAAAAACAAACAAACAAAAAAATTTCGGTTTGGTTTGGTTTGGTTTCGGTTTTAACCTATCAAGTAGCAACAAAACATCATTGATAATTGTTTACCCCTAACAAAATGGAAAATTTGACAATCCAAACTCCAAATAAAAACAATTTTGATAATACATTACCAACTAAAAAAAGCATTAAACATTATATCAAAATGGAGACTGAGAGCAAGAGGCGGGTAGCAGAGTAGTAAATTTTAGTTTGACTATTAACTTAATAGGTTTTGTATTCCTACTACGGTACTACCTATTTTACCCTTGTTTGAATAGGAAATTTACAAACTAAACTTTAATATATAATATATCATTATAATTTTTTTTTTTTTTTGGTGTTTTCGGTTTTTCAATTTGGTTTGGTATTTTAAAAATGAAAACTAAAACCAAACCAATTTAATTCAGTTTTCTAAAATTAGAACCGAAACCAAACCTAAGGAAAGAAAAACCAAACCAAACCGGCCAGTTCAGTTTGGTTCGATTTGGTTCTCGGTTTTAAAACTTTAACCTAAACCATGAACACCCCTAGTTTAAATGTTGCATGCATATGTAATTTATGATGATCTATTGTACATTTTACATGAATTTTGTACAAATGATACATGGGTTTTGATTGTTTATGAAGGTCTATGAAATGTATTTCATTTTATGGGATCAAATTCTATTTTCTTCACATGCATGTTAAATTCTTATGGGTGTTAACTTGATCTCCATATATCTCAACTTTTGATACATGGGTATGGGTTTTGCATTAGGCATAGGTCAAGGATTTAACATTTGGTGAGTAAAGTGTAAAATGATTGCTCTTACACATGGGGTTTTGAATTATTTTGGATTATCATAATTTTTTGGGTAATTATTTTGATTTTTGGAAACTAACAAGGGGTTTTCCTTTAATTTCTTGGAATGCAAACTAGAGAAATTATATTTGTGATTTTATTGGAAATTATAAACTATGATTTTGAACTCGAGGATTACATGAATTATTTTCCATGGTATAGATGGATTTTTGAGTTAGTATTTCATATGGAAATTTTATCACTAAGGTTGGTATAACCATCTTGCATATTTTAATTAGGGAGAATTACATATTGGTTCAGCTACGGGCAAATAATTACAGTTCAATACAAATGGCTACTAACTTCATAGTAAATGACTACTAACTTAACTAAGAATGACTAGTAACTGTAATCATTTGCCCGTAATGGGACCTAATTCCCCCTTTTAATTATTGTTGGAAAAACAATAAATTTGAAAATGGATATAACTATCAACTTGGTAATAAGTAGGGGTTATAGAGCTTGGAGTACTCTATGTTGATCCTACAGAATTACTTTGTGTTGCTCCCCCTGCATACTCTAGGTTTCTTCCTGTTGTCCCCAAATCATGGGGTAGTCGTTCCCTATTCCACACGCAAGGGTCCCATTTTGGGGAGGCTGGTTTAATATTTAAGAGGTTAAAAGTTATTGGATATATAACTGTGATTAATTCAAGTTATGGGTCAATACAACTTGGGATGTTGGATTAATAAGTCAAAGAAACGTTTTGAAAATAAATGTTTAAGCTTTTGGGACTTATTATGTTTTGGTAATAAACAACTAATGTTGTAAGATTATAACAATTGAGTAAATGGTTTTTGGTAGAAATTCATGAGATTTGGACTTTAGGGGTAAAAAAAAAAAAAATAGTTTAAAAGTAAGACAGACTTTCAGACCATAGAAATGGTTTTAAATCACATTAAATGAACTAACCCAAAAGTACAAATAACAAAAGATAATTCAGGAGCAGCTGAACCAAAATCCAGCTTCATGTCGAGTTTCCATACAGTCCATCCAGTTGCTGACATTAGCAACAGTCTTTAAAAGATCATGTAACACTCTTTCTCCCTTGGATGATCAGATCTCTATTAATATAACAATCGATTTGCAAAGAAATAAGCAGAAGAAGATCAAGAAAAAAGAAAGCAAAGAATAGAATTGATGCTTGGATATCACATCATGGTTAATGTAAATTAAGAAAATATATATATATATATGGAGAGAGAGAGAGAGATTGAGAGATACAATAACAAAACAAGAGACCACTGCCTAGTTAGGACCGCTCTTCTATTTATAGAATTAAAAACTAAAAGAACTCAAATACCACTTATCTATGTTACATGGATCCTTTGCTCCAACCCAAAGTACCCATGTCGACACAACATGACATGGGTGTGGGTATTCTTGCTGGACACTTCAAAATAGTGGAAATTGGAAAACCTTTGTCAAGCATACAAACAAATTTGATGGACACACACCCACACCCATACTCAAGTCCATGTACAAACAACACCTAAATAAACATCCTCTACACTCAAAAAATCCACTATAATAGAAAGTAAACCCTAATGGTGAAAAGGGCAGATGCCATGTTTATATTATGAAATTAGATGAGAAAACCTTACGCACTGGACAAGTTATTTCATATTTTCATCCCAATATTTTCATAGAAGATGGTAGCTCAAAATAGGAAAATTTCCAGGATTTGTAACAGAGAGAAAGAGATAGAGATCCCATAGCATGATATGTATTGTTCAACTCATAAAAAAATTTAGTAACCAACTTAATTGGGATACCTTAGCTCAAATCTAATCACAGCTCAATTAACATTCAACACACCCAAAAATAAAAATAACAATAAATCCTAACCCAAGAAATAAAATTTTAAAAATTTTTTTTTTTAAAAAAAACCCTATTCTTGAATGATCAAAGCTTGAAAAAACAACATTTACAACAAAAATAATGACCACTGGCCTGGTGGCTCAATAGTATATAGCTACCTCCTTCTAGGAGAATTTGTAGGGTGTTTGCAATTGAAACATACTTGTTAATGTGCAAAATAAGACATGTTGATCAGGCAAACCTGCCCTGATTATGCCTTAATACATTTGTACCTTTTTAATCCCCAATCTTATTTTTAATAACCAAAATGTTATTATGCATGTTTAGGTCTTTTTCACCCCAAACAACTGGAAAAAATGATCACACACACACATGAATGAGAAAGAGAGAGAGAGAGAGAGAAAGAGAGAGGCAAAAGGTATAAATATATATATATATTTTTTTTTTTTTAACAAGGAAGCCCTTTGGGCAAACCCCGGGTTCATATAAGACCCCACAACCCATATGAAATAGGTAAGTCCAAAGCC
Organism: Liquidambar formosana; assembly: GCA_039720395.1. Classification (NCBI taxonomy): domain Eukaryota; kingdom Viridiplantae; phylum Streptophyta; class Magnoliopsida; order Saxifragales; family Altingiaceae; genus Liquidambar; species Liquidambar formosana. The sequence goes on from CM077831.1 coordinate 6,637,194, forward strand.
CATGAAAACCATGAAACCTTGTGTGGGTGTCCCAAGGGGTTTAGCAAGAGTCAAACTTAAGACCTCTGCTTCCTAAGGCGGGATCCCTTGCCAACTAAACTACGCCTTGGGGTTAAAGGTATAAATATATTACGGCATAATCAGGGTAGGTTTGCCTAATCCCCACTATGGCCCAAACCCGAACAGGGTGTTAAAATTCCGTCCCAACCTGCCCATACCAATTAAATTCCTATAGTGGTGGGGTCATGGGGTTGCCATTACAGGTAATCCTTTTTTTTTTTTCTTTTTTTTTTTTGGGGGGGGGGGGGTAATATGGGGGCAAAGCCCAAGAAAAACAGAAAAAACAGAGAACTAAACAAAACATTGCCATCCCTAGAAATCAGTACATGCAATCCTATATCGAATATAGATGGGAACAACGAAGTCATTATAAGCATTATCTCCCACTTCAAAGCATAATACTCTAACGAGAGGGTGGCCTCTGCTATTTGTAAAATGGCACCAAAATATGCGACATCTATTTTATAATGCTCTTGGACAATGGAGTCATGTTAATATATAGCAGGGTAGGGCAGCACAATCAAAATCCTACCCTGTCCCAAACCCAAGGTGGGTTGGCAGTGTAGATACCATCCTCCAATTATGAACATCTCTATCCCAATAAAGGCTAGGCAAATCAGGTTACCCAATTAGCGCATCCCTACTTGGGATACCATGAAGCCAAGTTTTATGATTGGAGAGATCCACAGCCAGCACAATGCACTGAAATGTCCTAAATAAAGGGTTAAGGAAACTTATCAATCTTCAGTTCAGGTCTCAACAGTCCTATGAAGTTTTGAGTTCATGTAATCCTTGAGAATGACACAAGCAACTCATCTAATATCTAGGGCAGCTCATCTCCTACCTTTACTAGAAAATATAATTTGCCAAATTGAAGAAAAGAAAAGAAGCATCTGTGAAGAACCCACATATACTATCTTGAAAACATCTACCCTCTATGAGATAGTGAATATCCAAAGTACATACCTGTCCTCCAGGAACTAGGTTGTTGACAATGGAATCTACTAAAGGCCTTTGCACAACCCTTCTCTTATGATGCCTCGTCTTGAAATGAGGGTCTGGACACTGCATATAGATACTAGGTGAGGACTATTATAATATAAAACCATTATCATTTAGCCTGAGTAACTTAGATAAAATCCTTCCCATAAATAAATGTGAAAATTATGTCTTACAGATTATTCCAGTACAGGGGTGCACTCACCAGGATTGAAACTAACATCAAGGGCCCAGGGTAAGAGGATACTAGTTGTTGGAAAGAAACCGTGGCATTTGCAAACATGAAATGTCTGGGTTCAGTTCAAATAATACATCACAAAATGGCCAATCAAATATAGTTGGTCCCCTTTTCTATTCTACATGAATTGGAACAAGTTTCAGTGGCTTACATGTTACGAAGAGCAAGCTCTTTAACCCAAAACTCAGCACGATTGACCAACTGCACAAGTAAAGAAAGTACAAGTACATAAGAACAAAATCCTCACATGCTTTGAAGTTTAAATGGAAGAAAGCACCAAGTTATCATACATTAACTCAATCAGAATAATTCTGTGGAGTACTAGAAATAATCCAAGGAGTATGTTTTCATACTTTCTGCCGTATTTCCAATCCCAAATAATTTCTTGAATCAGCATTTCTTTTTGCAAGCCATAGGAGAAATCTGCCACTACCTGAGAATATTTTATATTTGTAGATAAATATTAAAGTCAAAAGATACCCTTTTCCCTCTATCTCAAAGTAATAATAATAATAGTAGTAATAGCAACAACAACAACAATAAATAAATTCATAAACTGGAGCTAATCTGTGAAAGATTGGATTGGTAATAAGAACCAGAGTTAGAACATGTAATACTTGACCCAATTCCACAGTATCCTTACTAAATTTAAGAAAGCAAGGGAGAAAAAACTACTTAAAAAAGAGTGATATAAAATCCTAAAGTTGTTATTAAGGGTATTCTTCTCATGTTACGTTTTTTTTTCCATTCATATCATAGTTTTTAAAAGAGGTAAAGGTTGTCATAACGGATACCGTAAAGGTAAAGGTGTAAACGGATACGGGTGTAAAAGTATTACATAATGGGATGAAGCCGCCATGGTCCTATCTTTACTTTTATTTTTTAAAAAAATTTACACAAGATGCCCTGACCTTAGTGATACACATGTTTTCATCCCAAAATCCTATATGCTTTTAAAGAATTTTAGTGAATTTTAACCAATCAACCTAGTAATCCTACTAATTATGGGTGAAGTATTTTATGGTGTTTTTGAATTCATTCTTTGTTTCAATTATTAGTATTTACTTTTTTTCCTAAATTTGATATAATAAACATGCTAATAAAAGTAATAGGGTTAAACATTAACATTTAAAAATATTTAATTGTTAATACTTTATAAGAGTTCATAAAGACAAATTATAATAATCAACAAATACCAATTCTTTTTTTTTTTTTCCTCTTTTTCCCTATGAAAAGGCAGAACCAAACAGCAATTCACCACCAAAAGGAATGTTGCAATTGGTTCTCACTTCCTCTATCTCTAGTATTAGCCTGGGAGCTATTTCTTCGTTCTTCCCACCTCCTAGCAAAATGTTGTTTGAAGAACTCATAACTGGTGTCTTCATGATGTTGCTTCATGTAGTGCACTGGTGGAGAAGGGTGAGGATGAAATGGATAGTCCTACTGTTGCTGGATATGTAATAATAGTTAAGTTGCAATGGTTGTAGTAAGTACAATGTTGCCTAGAGTGTCGTTCACTCTTTTTTTTTCTTTTTTGGTCAAGACCCAGTGTTTCCCCAAAGTTTTCAACCAAGGACTAATCACTGGAGTGTCGTTCACTCTAGTGTGTGGTACGACTGTATGGGTATAGATACAAGATATGATGCTTTACTCGGTACGCGGTATGATGAGGGGAAGGCTTGGTTCACGAAATGGTGATGAACAATTAGCTTCTATAATGACAACAACGATGAAGTTCGAAGATGGAAATGAGTGACAACAATGAACCAGCCCCGTACCTTTCAAACCATGACGGAATCTTTACAAACCAACAACAAAGGGTTGCCAACGGCAACAGTGGTAACGAACCACTTTTGAAATCACAAGCATGGGCTATGACTATGGACTAATATCCACGAAATCTCCGATATATGCATGTATCCAGACCCCTCGATACGATATCTAACTACAACTTTTTCGCAAAATATCTTTGCAATATTGTCAATATTTTTTATATTATATATTGATAAAATATCAATATATCTCGATATATCTATAAGGACAATACTTGGCTCATCCCAATGGAGGAGCAACTCCTCCTCCCTCCCACTCATATTACGCCACGTGTAATAGTTAATTTTAAAAAATATGGATATGTGGATATAGATACGTGGACACGTGAATACAAATATAAAGACACATAATCATATTCATTTGGACATATAAACATATATATATATATATGGACACATAGATGCATGTTTATAATAACATAACATAGGAATACATGTACATAATCAATTCTTATTTGTTTGTTATACACATGGCATAATATGAGTGGGAGGGAGGAGCAGTTGCTCCTCCACTATGAGGAGCCAAGTATTATCCTATCTATAATATCTTTAGTTTTTCACATAGTAATATAGTATCACCTGTCTATCAAATATATCGATGAGATATCAAGATATATCGACTATATCGATGATATCAGGATATTCATTTTACTGTTATCGTGTTAAAACTATCACCTCTTTCTCTTTTAGTATTGATTTATATAAATATTTTAATTATACTAATGGCTTAAATTAGTTTTATGAAGTAACATCTTTCATTTACTCTCTTAAAATATTCATTATTTTGCTCAATGTGGCACACTTTTTATAACCTACGCATACTTGTCTCATACACATTTAAATTGCAATATTTTGATTCTAAACAATTTTTTAGAGTCTAATTTTTGTTTCCCAAAATTTCAATGAAAAGATACGTGTTTAACTAACAATATTTGCAATATATCTTAATCGATATCGAAATTTTTGATATATCCATCGATAATCCGATATATCCATCGATCTATTCGTGTTTTTGGATCCTCAATATATCCATCGATATCGATATTTAAGTCCTTGGCTAAGACTTCCAACAATGATGAAGATAATGGATTCCAACCTTTGTGATGACATCATGAAAATAATGGAATCCGACCTTTTGTGATGTTGAGAAGCTCGTCTGACAAAGAGGTCAATTATAAATTAATTGTGAAGAGTCTATGACAAGATACGAATAGCGACCCGACAAGATCAGGACACTCTGATACCAAGTTAAGTAAAATAAAATAAAGTATGAGAAAACAATGAAGAGATTAGAGAGGAAGGAGAAGACAAGAAGTTATGTGGTTCAGCCATTATGGCCTACATCCACAACATACAATGCCCAAAGGGCTACATCTTTCTTATTCAATTGAATCCTCAAGTACATCAAACACTCATATATATATATATATATATAGGAGGAGAATACATATACTTATGGAAACAAATATTAGAGAATCCCATATATGATTCTTGGGATAATTACAGATCTCAAACTTCCATCTATGGTAAATTTTATAACCAATCAAATCTTGGTTGATATAGTCAACCCATATCTCTAAAAGATTATAACAATAATTTACTATCAATACAAGAAAGCAAACAACTCTAAAAAATGCAAAATGAAAAAATAAGAAACAGATATCATCCTATGGATCTGTGAGAGATTTTATTAAAAATTTGACGCTAAGGGAGTAACGCAATCATCATCAAAGCTCTGTTTGGTTGTTGAGAAATGAAGGAAAAGAAAATTTATTTATTTACCAAGTTTACTATCAATGGGTGGGTTCTTGCGTGTGCGTACTAACATATGTTAGCTCTTGACAATGCTAACTTTGACTGTTGAGCATACTTATTAGTTGAGCATACTTGTCAGGTGACGTTGCATGCTAGTAGCAATATAACCTTTCTAAATACCAATGTTTTAAAAAACTTGCCCTGGGGCATGCCAGGGCTCGTCCCAAGGTCAGACAAGCCAAAAACGCCCCAAGGGCTTAAAAAAAACAAAGGCAAAACTCCTATTTGGCGTATGCTCTTTCCTTGGTGCACATGCCCTATGCATGTGAGCTTCACCTTTGGTGCCCCATGGTAATATGAATACACATCATTATACCAAATTGCAACTCTTAAGAGGAACAATTCTTTTTATTTAGTAAAGTTACCATAGTCAACTTAATGGTTGGTCATTTGAGTAAAAACCTAGGTTAAGCAGCCACACGACCAGTTAACGAATGCGACAGTGACAGGTTAGGGAAAAGATGATTGACCGATGATGGCGATGACAACTATTCGTAGTGTTCACCTCCCAGAACACAACTTATTTGAATTTAGGTTATATAAACGTTCTATATCTTAATTGGTTGGACCATGAAAGACAATAGTAAGTTTGTATTGCAAAAAATATATATTTAATATTTTTATATAATGCTTTCAATTTAATTATATCTAAAAAGATTTAAAAAAGGTCACTTTTTAAATAAATTTTACTGGTTATATATTTTTTCCCGCTATATTTAGATATATATATATATATAGATCTGTTCCAGTTAGCTGAAGCTGACTTAGTGTTATATAAGGTGCGCAAATCTCAGCCATTCATTTCTTTTAAGTGGCATCCAACGGCTGCGATAAAAAAGAACAAGATCTGGATCTCTCACCCGGATCGACCCGCTAACAAACACACCCTCCCTCTCACAACCGTCCGAGATCTGAAAAACCAAACATGAAGCCCCCTCCTCCTTTGCTTTCACAGCCGCGAAGAAGCTCACCGCCGGCGAAGCGCTCTCCGTCACAGCCTGACCAATCTGGTGACTCAACTCATGCTCTCCCTTCACACTGTCAGCGAACTAGTGCCGTTCTGACCCCCTTCCCTTTCCACGACCCTTTCCCTCTCACATCCGGCGACATTCCAACGGATCCGGTGAAGCACACTGTTGGCAAACCAGAGGGCAGTCATCCATTTGGATTTCTGGCTTTTTTTTTTTTTTTTTTTTTTTCCATTTCTCTACAATCCCTTACATGGCTGGGCAAAATGGGTACCAAAACCCAGATCGTATTTCTCACATGGCCAGTTCTCCTTTCTTCCTTTTTTTTTTTTTTTTTTTTTTTTTTTCTTTTTGGTAATATCAATTTATCAATTTGGGTTTCTTGAGCTTCAAGAGATAGAGGAAAAGGAAAATAAAAGAGGGAAGGAGGGGGGGGGGGGGGGGAAGCCATAGGCATCCTGTTCAGATCTGACTTCACCGGCGTTGTAGCTTCGCCAGCCTGATAAGGGGCTGTGTTTGTTATAGAGCTAAAGGTGTGTTTGTAAGCAGGTTGATCCAGATGAGAGATCCAGATCTAGTTCTTTTTTATCACAGCCGTTGGATGCCACTTAAAAGAAATGAATGGCCGAGATTTGCGAAGCTAATATAACACTAAGTCAGCTGACTGGAACAGATCTGTATATATATATATATATATATATATAAATTTAAAACCCGTGGGGTGGCCTTGGGGCTTGCACCCTGCCCCACAATAGGAAAAACACCCTACTTTACATCCACGCCTTTTAAAACATTGCTAAATACTTAAGTCTTAAAAAGACTTGGGATGGCAAGAGAGTGTCTGGCTTGAGGAAGAAGAGCAAGGCAATTGTGGGGAATGTCAATAGCATATGACAATAGCAAACACTTAGTAATGGACCATCATTCAGGCCTCTAGCTTAGATATTTAAAAAGAGCACTGGTCTGTCTTTCAAGACTTAGGCTTAGGGTTGTTTGCATAGTCAATGTAGTATAATGATAAAAATTTTAGAGTAGAAAGTAAGATACTTAGGATAGTGACTTGCACTTATAGAGATAGAGTATTTTATAGAAGGTTTCTACTGGATTGTGAACTTGTAGTTGGGTGTTCTTTTAAGCATAATTTCTCTTGTGATAGAATGGACAATTTAGAGTAGAAGAAAGATTGAGAGGTTGATTATAGTATTAACATGTGTCACAAAGCTGTTAGCATCTTATTAGACCAAAAAATGGACCAATGCATATAAGATAGGTGTATTGAATGAGAAGTTGACACTTGTCCAAATTTGGACACATGTCATCAAATAGTTAAGCCACTTGAAGGTCTAGTAAAAACTTAACATGCGTGAGGATATGTGTATAAAAGCTATTTTTCAATTTGAAGGTCCAACAGGATTCTGATCCATTACCAATAGCTGGTAGAAGAATGTTTTTGGCACATGTCCAGTTTTGAACACGTGTTGCAAGTTGTTTACTCCCCACTTCCCTCACATAAGACTAAGGCAACAGATAACTTGCTCCTATTATACAAAGCAACGTCAATTAACTCTCGCTCTAAGCACCATGCCAAGACTTCTCAAGCCATCCCCACGGTGTAATCAATGTAACGCAATGCAACATCTTGACTACCCTAACCAACACCAAACCCTAAGGTACTTTAGGATTCTTGGGCCCTACCACAAACCTAAGCAGGCATCAAAACTCAAGGTGCATACTAAACCTTGGAGGGGAAAACCTCCCTCAGGTGGGACTTCCTTGACGCATATTAAGTTCCTCTCAATATAGCGATATAATGAGTGTACCCCAGCTTTATACGCATCTCGGGCAGCCTTGCTCTCAATGGGAGGAATCTCAACTATTGGATATAAACATGATTATGACGGGAGATACTTCAACCATTAGAACATACTCAATTGGGCAATGCTCCACCATTGGAGACAATCTTTGTTGTGAGTACATTGAAGGCTTTCTCAACATTGTACTTAAGAAATTCCCATTCTTTCAAGTAGGATATAGGTGGAAGTGGACATAATGGTCCTATATAGATCCACTGGACATCATGGTCCTATATAGATCCTTTTCCTTTGATAACTGTAGATGAGACAGTCTTCAAAACTATGTGCTTTTGACCCTTTTATTCTTTCAGGAAATATTCTATCTCTGAAGGCCTAATCCTGTGCGTATACTCCTTAAGAGACTTAAGTACTTAACCTCTTTTCTTCAATCTTTCATCCTCCTAATTGAAGTGTAGCTTCCAATATGATATGACAAATGCACATCAAGTACTTTAGTAGCAAATGTAGGTTTAAGAGAGCATGACTGGAGAATACAAAATACCATCATAAGGGGGGTGACCTTTGTGGTATGTGCCCTTGTGGGAAGTATATCCCATAAGTAGATGCTGTCCAATTTACCCTTTTTCCACTTTTCATTTGTCTTCTGTGCTCTATAAAATAATGTACTTAGAAATTTCTAAGTATAGAAGATGATAACATCAGGAAGGGACACACCCTAGGATAGGATCCTTATGCTCCCTCTTCATGACTTAGTTTTAGTTTTATGCAGTTATATTTTTATAGGCATAAAAGACTGTCATGTTGAGCAAGAGATCGTCATATTGGGCACATTGTCGCATTGAGTTGAGGATTGTCACGTTGGACACATTGTCACATAAGGTAGAGGATCATCACGTTGGGCACATTGTTACATTAGTATAAGATCATCATGTTGAGCACATCGTCTCATTGGGTACATCGTCGTGTTGGGCACATCGTCATGTTGAGTACATCATCACGCTGGGGGAAAATACCCCATCTTCCAAAGTTGGTCTTTTTTCAAGCTTTGTTTGTGGGAATGTAACCTTGTCTGTTGCATTTCATATTTGCATGAAATGTCAAGCATGATGTATTGATGAGCCATCAAGCATGAGCATGCACGTAGAATTGTATTCACGAGGTGTCAAGCAAGAAGTGTCATCAGCAAACAGCTAAGAATTTTAGTGTCGTGTTTAAGGTTCCTGAAATTTAAATTGTATGTTGGCAAACAGCTCCGCCCTAAGACAAGTAATAATAATAACAAACCAAAAGGTATAAGCATTGGCATCAAAACTAAGTATCGTAAATGGGAGACCAGTTAGTAGCAGATGACAGTGAGGGAGTGGGAATGAGGAGAAGTGATTAATTAGTTACCGCTACCAATATCCACCATGAGTGGCAGTGTGGAGTCCCTGAAGACTTGATTCCAGTCAGGCACTGGCGGGGGGATCTGCAAGAGACAGATGATACTAATGATCATGAAATAATAATAATAGTAGGAGTAGTAGTAGTAGTAGTAGTGGTAGGAGGAGGGGGTCCACTTACGGAGAAAGAGGCAGCGAGAGGGTTGACATGCTGCCTGATTCGGACATGACCCAGCTCCTGAAATTAATTAACACAATCAACAATGCCCCTTACATCAAAGGTGCCGTTTGGATAATTTTGTTGGTTTTGAATGCGAAATTGGCGTGAATTTTTGCAGTCCAAACAGTTTCGCGCGGAAATCAGTGAGCAAAGAGATATGTAAGGAGCAATGAAGATGTAGGATGGTTTACCTGAGAAACTTGATGGGTGAGATTAAGGTCAGCGTATTCCAAGGCGACGAGGTCGGGGCTTGTGAGTTGTTTTTGTTGTTTAGCAGAAGCAGCTATTCTGGTAGAGCAAAAGGGTCGATGGCAATGATTATTGTAAGCTAATAGCATTGATATGGATGGTGGTAGTGGCTGTCTGTTGAAGCGAGATGAGACTATTGAGTGAAGAGCTTCCCCTGCTGCCCTATTGTACTGAAAACAACAACCCATTCTAATCTCTAATCTCTAATCCCTAATCCCCAATCCCTAATTCTATCCATTCATAGGTTTGGTAAATTCGATTCTTCTGGATTGGGATTCACCACATTTGAAGTCAAACGTTGGCGCTCTATGGACTCTGGAGCTCATCACCACCCCACTTCAATCGTTTCTCATCATCTCTTCGTTGGGGATTTCGGGCTTGGGGACGATTGACCATATACATATATAAACGGAGTATTTCTTCTTTTCTTTTTCTTTTTTGTCATTTTCCTTCAAATTTAGTAACTTCAAAAAGATTGAATTAGGTTTAATACATAACTGTTATTTAAAGCCTATTTGGAAAGTTAAAAAATTAGATCAAACTAAATTCACTTTATAACTATTGTCTCATTTTTAAATAAACCAACTCATAGTTAGTTTGAAAAAAAAAAAATTTGTGTTTACACTTTATTTTCAAAATAAAACTAAACTGTTTAATAGGAAAAAGAGACTTACCAAACAATATGAAATCAAAATTGACTAAACTTATCTCAACTGGCCAAGTTTTCAGGTTTTTCAAACAGCCCCTTAGTCTTTAAATAAACCAACTCATAATTGGTTTGATAAAAACTGTATTTATACATTATTTTAAAAAGAAAGTTGAATTGATTAGTAAGAAAAATAGACTTACCTAACATTATGAAATCAAAACTTACCAGAATTTCAAATTTTCCTAACAACCCCTTAGTATCTCACAGGATCTAGGCCAAACATAAATTTTAGTTAAATTGATTTTTCAAAAAATTATTGCCTTTAGAAAAACATTTAGTATTTGTTTTGCCAGTGTAACAAGTTTATGATGTTTGTATGCATATGTTGCTTTTTGAGCCTTAGGTTCATGATTTTAGATGGTAGGTTTTGATGTAAATGTTCATCATCCATCTGTAGGAGGTTTTAGAAAATAAAATTTTTGCTAAAACTTATGCTTTAACTAAATTGGTACACTAGTTTAAGTTTCAATTTAGAATTTTTTTTAGTTCAAGTACTTAATTAGAACTAAATCTAAAGTATACAGTAGTAAAAATATTTATTCAACTATTATGTTTTAACTATTTTTTATACATAAGCTCTACGTAAGATGTCAGGTGTTCATTTTCACAATGGCACGCGAGTATTCTATCAACTATTTGGATGACATTAGGAATAGGAATCACATTGATTCACAATAGTGAAGTTTAGATATTAAATTGAGAGAAAAAAATTATCTGCATACCACATTAGGATTTTTGAAAAAGTTTAGATTACTAAAATGATTTCTACACCTTTTTTTTTCCTTCTAAATTTAGGTATATCATGCCTTATCTCACTGGTCGTTCTAGTACATTATGGTACACTTTACCTGTCAACTTATTCAATCGATAGTGTAAGGCCTGGCCTGTACAACACAAGCCCAAAAACATGAGGGCTTAGATTCAAGTCGAGGACCAAATCAAGAGCTCCATTTACCCCAAGGGATCAGTTATTGCAACCCCTAAATTTTATTTGTACACTTTATTAATTTTGATTTTTTAAAATTTGAGAAATATATAAATGGTTTTTATAAAAAATGGTCATGTAATTTACTAGAAAACATTATTTTGAATAACTTTGCAAAAGAAAGTTTTTCCTAAATCTGTAATTTAAGTTGACTTCTTGGCAAAAAAAGAAACAGAAACGGTAAATGGTCAAAATATCCATTTTAACAATAGATTTTAAAAAAATTTATTCTAAAAAGTTGTCAAAATGACGTTTTTTTTAGTAGAAAACGAGATCAATTTTCATAAAAACCTTTTCTATTTTTCTTAAGCTTAAAAAAATTAAATTAGTGAGACGTACAAATAAAGTTTAAGAATTGCAATATCGGCTCCTTCACCCGAAAAGGCAATGAATATTAATCAGGCCCAAGAAGGCTCACATATGAGCCTACCACAAAGATCCAGCCCAAGAGCTTAATCTTCATTGCCATGAGATCCTAACCCAAATTACGACTCCAGATCCTCCACTCGGGAGGTTCCCTAATTGGGTGTGCTTGAGTTTCAACCAAATTGTGCCACACCCCTAAATGAATCATCCAACTGCTGAAAATTGTGGAGGCAACAAAGCGAAACATAATCACGTCGTTTTGACTGCTGCAAACGGCGTTGTTTGGGGAAACCTCTCAGCTCCATTCGAATATGGGGGGACTCACCTCCATTCGAACCCATGTCCAAAGATCGAACATAGATTTTTTGTTTTTCATTTGGGGGCTGAGGATACATAAGCTTTTAAAATTAGTGATTTATTGTGTAGTGTACCAATTTATATGCCTTTTTGTTTTAAAAAAAAATAAAAGAAAATCTGCCTCATCTGGTGAAGGGACCATATATACCAAAAAAATTAATGTGGCCTAGCTGGATTAGAGCCTTTTGGCACAAAAGCCTTCATGAGGGCCCGATGTGGAACAACAATGATTAGCATGACATGTAATACATAAGGGCGCTACTATACGAAGTACTTTTTGTACAGCACTCTTATGAAACACCCAATTTATATCAGTAAAAAAAAAAAAAAAAAAAAAAAGATCTGTTAAATAAATTGAGTGAGTTTTGATCCATACATATAGTATCACATAAGATATTGTATTTTGGTATTGCACAGAAAGTGTTGTACATTGCATTTCCCAATACATAATATAGCCCTTTGTAAAATTTAGATCTCCTAATTATATTCCTACTAGTTTTTGGGCTGCACAGTTATTTCCTGAAGAGAATGGCTAGTGCAATCCCTTGAGTTTAATTGTATACCCTAATTTTTTTAAAAAATCTATATTCCTTTTATGTAACTTTGGCAATTTTACCATTAAGGACATAACAACTAAAAATCTAAATTCATTTCTCTTTCTACCCATCAAACTAAACATAATACATCCTTATCAAGCAAACATAACTTCTTCATCCCTCAATCACCCCTTAAATGAAATAAAAACTTCCATTTAAGTGTCTTTGACGTTGTGTGTGAATAATGGACGAGGAAAGAGACGTTTATGATAATGCTAGCAACAATCAGTTACATATTTTCACATTAAAAATAGGGTTTTATCGTTTTTTTCCACCTCCAAAATCGCCTATTCGGCTCCGAAAATCTAAACAATACTAATATGTTTGGTTAGTGACGATTGAACAAAACAAAAATGTTTGGCTATATAAAACTGAACAACGTAGTTTTGTTCGGTTACTTACGACTGAACGTTTATGGGTTGTTCAACTTTGGTACGCCAAATAGTGCTAGAATAAGAATTTTTCAATCTTTTTGTGTACTTGTTGTAGGGAAAGACTTCCACACATGATAGAAAAGAAGATGAAACCTCATTCGTGAATCCTCAAGAATTGAATTCTAAAAAAATAACATTATTTCATACATCTATGGAGAAGAGGGAAGCAAGAAAAGAAAAAACACTTTTGACATAAAATGGTTAGGGTGAAAATCAAAGAGGCATATGGGTTGGAGATATTTTGGGAAAGTTGTGAGGTGTACATATAAAAATATGGGGGTTCAAAATCGTTGGGATTTACAAATAAACTCAAGGGGTTGCAATAGCAGCTTCTTTCTTGAATTTGAATAAGAAAACATCAATAAGGGGTAGATTGTATCAAAATTATGCAGGCATATACCCTATGTGACACAAGTTTTGCTAATACATTGTTTGGTCAATAAACTAAAATCATCCAAGGTTGCCATTTGTTTTTCGGGACAGATGACCTCTTTGGAGATGGTAGGATTCGGGTATTATTTCATTGACCCCTTAAAACGGGGTTGGTAAATCACTCCACAACTGAAATTCTATTCTAGATGCTTGGAAATCATCAGCTTTGGCGACTGTATGTGAAAGAAAATCTTGAAATTTCTGCAAATGGCAGTAAATCTTCAAATTGTTTTATACCATGATGCTTGCTAGTAATTATATCGGGATTAATTTCCCCTAGGATTTGCAGCAAATTGTTGTGATCAAGGGACAAAGGTTGTGGCATATCTTGGCACAACCATAATCAAATCAGCTGAAACCCTCCGTGGGCAATTAGAGGTGGGTTGAGAATTGGAAACGATATACCTAAATGTTTCATGCGTCCACATTGAGACCGATTCGCTTGCAGTGTTTATATGTGGGTTATAGAGGGGAAACCAGTCGACCACAATCAATCCACCCATTGCCCATTGCTCCTAAGACAAAAAATTTTCATGTGGCTCTTATATCTCATGATGCTCTTCCTGTTGCCAGTTCACAACCATTATGAGTGCAGAGATTTAGTAGCCTTCAAAATGATTTTGCAGGGGAAAGACTGGTAATGAAGCCAAACCAGACGGGACAGTTTTGGAACCAGGTTTGTTCGGGTTAAGCTTTTCTTTCGCTATAGGGAAGCTAACACATGCACTCAACACCTTACCCTCCTTGTTTTTTGGCTAATCTGCTGTATATGGACAGCATATGTTCCCCACTCGTGGGTAAGCAAGGACCTCCCTACGAGTTAATACACTTTTCAGTCTATATTTTTAAGTTCGCACCCAAAAAAAACACAAAAAAAACAAAAAGAGCGAAGACCTCCCAACCGCATGCACAATTTCAGTAAATATATTCCAGTCGCCGTTCAAAAGAAACAAAAACAAAAAACAAAACAAATTGGGAAGAAAAAGGAGGCAAAAAGAACGAAAACAAACAAGCAGCAATATAAATAGAGAACTACCACTTTAAGGAGGAACTAAATGTTCAACAGGCAAACATGCTTACTAGAAAATGAAGTTGTCTATTTTGTCTGACTTTTTCCTAGTTTCCCTTTTCTATTTTTCTATTTTTCTTTTAGAATATATAACTTTTTTTTTTGGATGAAAATTACAATTTTTTTTTTCTTTGATAAAAAAAACGGTATTAAAGCAAGAAACCTATAAGTCCAGTTGAAACCAGCTATAACCAAGAGATACTTTTTTAAGGTTGGAAGGAGTATTCCAATAGGAGCACATACATAAAGAAAGAGCAGCCGACAGTTGCAAGAACTGTGAAACTTCTCTTCAAGGTGGAACTGTTCATACAAACAGCAATCACTCAGACATTTCATCTTCAGCTCCACTATATTGATCCATGTCTTGGTCACGTGCAACCTTATGCGATCTTTCAAAGCCATCTTCAATGTCTAACCCTCCTCTCTTACTCCCCTTTGAACTTGAATATACCTGAAGCACCACAAAGTCCACTAAGTCAAGGTAGCAAAGGACCATTATGAATCATAGATGAAAGAAAACACAAGCGCCCCTAAAATGGGCCTAATTTCACACTAAAATTTAGAACTTCTATTATTGGCTCTATCACGATACCCCTACATCCTTCAGTTCGGTTGCAGAAACAGTAGATCTCCGCCTAACAGTCACTTCTGAAGGTATGGGAAAATGCTCAGCCTCATCATTGGATCTTCCCTCTTTTGCCCTCTTTTTCCTTAAAACAAGCTTGGTAGGAAGAGGCTGCATCATGATCATAATGAGTTATAGCCCACTGATTGAACTAGGTGGCTACACATAAAGCACGTAAACATGCTCACACACACACAGAACAACTTAAAACAAACATCTAAAATAAAAATTTCTGTTCAAGTAGCTACCGAGTAGCGTGCTTCTCCATCATCAAATACAACAAAGTAAGTTGTGGGGTCATCTGCATCTTCTCCCCGTACCTGTTAAGCAATCAAAAAGCAATTTTCAAGCAGCAGTTACAGTAACGCAAGGGTAAGATTGAAAAAAAAAATTCTTGGCACATACATCCCAATGGTACTCGCGAACCCATGAATACGAGATTTCTTCTTGTTCATCATACATATCCTTTGATAGCTGCAACCATTAATTTTTTTTAATTTTTAATTTTTATTAAAGTCATGAAAAAAAAAAAAAACCAAGTCAGAATTAATATAATTGAAACAAGAACATAAGAACAGCTATTAAACTGAAATGCTTGGAAGTGTTAAATGTTCAGAATGTAAATATACCTCATCTGGTGAAGGAACCATGTATGCCAAAAATTTCTCTGGCTTAGCCGTATCAGAGCCTTTTGCCACAAAACTCTTCATAATGGCCTGAAAGTGGAGCAACAATAATGAGCACTTCATGCATCACATAATAAGCAACTTGTAAGAAAAAAAAAAATCCTAAGTATATGCTAATTAATATTTGGGGCTTATTAAACTAAGGAAAACAAATGAGATTCAACAATCTCTAACAATCTGCAATCACTTCAGAACACCTATTTCATTTTTCAAACTTCTAAGCTACCAACTACACTCATTGTATCGAGGACTTGTAGAATATATTTTGTACAAGGGCAATTTCATCTTACAAAAAAAAATGTAAATAAAAATCTAAGCCTTTTATCTTTTATTCCTATTTTGGTTTGGGATCCTAGCTGAAAGCAACTCTTGATGTGTATGTAGCATGTACATAGGTGAATCTGTATACACGCATAAAAAGCACATTATTTGGCTACCAATTTTGCTGTATCCATGCAACATAGCCCACTTATATCTCACCCGTGATTCATGGACATCACGAAGAGATTTGTCCATCTTGCTGAATGGTTCTGAATCAGCTGTAGGAGCACTATCAAATGCTGCAAGAACAAACTGGTCCTCATACCTGATACAATAGTGGCATGCACAAATCAGCCCAGGGTTAATATGAAATGTTAGAAAGCAACATGATCATTAATGACCAAAACTTGGAAGGAGGATATAATGAATCAGCATTCAGCTAAATCACCTACTAGAAGCCAAAACTGATTTTTTTTTTCCCCGCACAGCCAACAAAAGCCATTACTGAATCATTATTGTAGGAAGAATACTTGAAGCAAAAAAGGAGATTTTAAAACCACCAATTGGTTTTATAATTACCAATTTACCATAGATAGTCAGAAGAATTGATGTATAACAGCTTGGTTTTTATTTTGAAAACCCTCAGCCTTGAAAAGACTAGTCTCATCCACATATTATGTTAACTTTTAAGAAAATATTTTGATACATCTTACATAATTTCATCAAACACATGACAGATTCTGGGCACTCAGAATCTGTTTAAATGCATTCCTATTTCCAATTTTATATTATTTCAATGAGGGAGCTTCTTCAAAGGGGAAAAAAAATAATTGCACCATAATTTATGTACATTTTTTTCATTAGAAAGATGGCAAGCCTTATGATCAATCAATATAAAAACATCATAGATAGGTAGATACCACAATTTTTTTAGCTGAAACAGTCAAATAAAATTGAATCAGTGTTGCCTTAGATTATAGCAGTTCAACAATGGCAGTGTATGCACTAGCATGAGTATTTTCTAATTTTTTTCTGCTCTGTCCCTCTTCTATCTCTCCACCAAACCTTGAACCCCTGACCTGTGCCTCACTCACAACACATGCAAAGACAACAAGCTACAAGGAGGCCTACCACAAGCATGGGTTATAAACATGCAATATATACCCATAACCTATGAAGCACGGATACAGATACGGGATACGGATACGGATACGATGCGATACGGATACGCTGATTCGGCAATTCCAAAAAAATTTAGGATACGATACGGCAAGGATACATTAATAAATAATTATATTAATATTAATAGTTGGTCTAAAACATATATAATAAACATAAAAAAAGTTTGAAACATTTACAAAAATCAATTAATATGCAAGAATAGATGTACAAAGAACACATCTATAAGCATCAACCATGTTCATCATTCATAGAAAGAAACTTGAAAGACATTAACACTATGAAATAGCCATTTAACTCTATTGCTTTACAATTGTTGACCTAAAAGATAGATAGTGGAAAGAGAATTAAGATGAGAGAATTAAAATGGGTTTATTATTTCAATCAAAGTATGGGTATTATGTTTCTTTAAATTTACCCGTGTTTATTTAAAAAATAAATAATTACAAACTAACTCTAAAGGAATCCCAAATGTATGCGAGATGTATCCGAGGTGTATTCGAGAAGTATCGGAGGTGTATCCAATGATGTGGCAATGTGTGTTACTGTTCCGATACGTACGGAGAGTATCTGATACGTATCGGGGAGTATCCTAGGTGTATCATATCTGATACGGATTTGTTGGGGGTTTTGAAGTATCCGTGCTTCATAGCCCATAACCTCTTGCTCAACTAGTTTTACAGAGGTTGAATAAAGGTCCTCTATTTGAGAAGGTTGAATAGAGGTCCTCTGTTTGAGACTATGTAAATAGTTCTTCTATACTCTCCCCCCCACCCCTACCAAAAATAAATAAATAAATAATAAATAAATAAAAATCTCCATACCGATCAAAATCAGGAAACAGCGGCAGAATCTCAACAGGTTCCAATTTACTATTAGTTGCATGAACGGGGCGTGACTTGCATGCCTCAAATGATGCCTCAATCTCCTGGATTTTTCTTTCCCTGAAAAAGAAAGATGTTTAATTTTTTTTAGAAAAGAAAGGGAAACTCCTCATGAGCATATATCCAGTCCAGGGGTTATCTTCACAATGACAGGTTGTCTAACAAACCTATTATTAAAGTTCTCCAAAATATTTCTGCCTCCCTTCCTTTCTCGCAATTCTTTCGCTTGTTTCTCAGTCAAAGACTGCAATAGCCGATGAATTTTAGTAATGCAATAGATTTCAGTATTATTTGTCTAGAGAGCATGCTTGTTGCAAAAAGTGATTGTTATCCATCACCTGTTTTGCAGCTTCATTGCTAAGAGGAGAAATATACTGCGTTTTAACCAGCCAAGAAACACCTTTGTCAGTAGGCCTTTCCTTTCTTCTGATGCCATCTTTTTTAACAGGGGTTACTTCCTCATCATCACGCAGCAATTCCTCATCTTCTGGAGCAAGGGGTGGTATTTCGCTGGGAGGACTAATTAAATGAATAAAAATATTATCAGATTTCTTATGCCATAAAAACAGCTGAGATCCCTAAGAAAAAATTAAAACCGTTGAGAGATATACTTGTATACACTAAGGTCAAGAAGGTCAAGCGGTATCCCAAGATCTGGCTCGACATAGAGTTCAGGCTTGTGATTCTTCTCCAATGATGTGATTGTGTATTTTGTATATCTGAAAAAACAAGATGTGGGATTTTCCACAAAAGCAAATCAGAGGAATGACAACGAAATTTGAACATATAAACAAAAAACAAAGCAAACAAATAATTAATGCTTCTGTAGTTCTTGTGATAGAAATCTGAATCTCAAACTGTTGGATGTACAATTGGACTCTGCATGACTAGCTTCAATGAATATCAACCTTCATGTCAATGAGAACTGGAGTAAGAACCAAACTAGAAACCTGTGACCACTTGCCACAAATCCAGATAAAAAGCAACTCATGTTAAACAAGTTACTTAATGGATACAGCTGAGAGATCTAATTGATAATTTCCAAGACCTCACTCAACGGCTATCCAAAGGAAGCTAATATAAAAGTACGAATAAATTTTTTGTCTTTGCACCAGATGGGAGGTACCCAATATTGGGGGAGCAGAAGGGAAGAAGAAGAAGCGTTTCCTCCACGAATTAAAAACAAATCAAGTTTAAAACAGCACTAGATACTATGAAAAATAAAATAAGATAATGTAAGAAAGATTTTTCTCATCCAACCCTTAAAGAAACATTAAAAAAGACCTAGAAAATTATTTAAAGCTGTATGTGTGAGACAAACAGTTCTAAAATGCCAATCCTGATTCAATCACTTTCACCAGAATTAATATTGACTGATAACAAAAGTTTGTATCCTACAAACTTAACAAAGTAATATCCTCAATCATGTGGACTGTAAGTCCTCCATGACAGAAAACTCCTTGAACGTAAGCCCTGCAGTCACAAAAGTAGGTTTAAAAATGCATTATAATCCTCAATGGCCTAGCAGAAGAAAGACACTGAATGCAAATGATGGCACCTCAAGCAGAAGATTCCATGACTGGATCCTTTATCTCCCAAATTCAGTTTTCTAGATGGAAACATGTCAAAAAGATCACCACACAATTGGACATTCAGCTAAATATAAAATGACCTGCTCGGCTGCACTTAACTAGTTCATTCATCCATATATCTTAAATCCTAAAATTCATGACCTAAGGAAAGCTAAAATCCAAAAGAAAGAAATAGAGGCTGTGTTTGGATGATAGAAACCATATTGGTTAATGGGATTTGACATCCAGTGAATTAAGTATAGTGAACCATGGAATCAACAGTTCAATTCCTTGGACGAGTATAGTGAATACTAAGGAAAAGGAAAAGATAGTAATAGAGTGATGGTGGCACCAGAGATGAAAGCAAATATGGTGCAACAATGAAAGTGCAGTCACTGTGGCAATAATGAAATGGTACAAGTGGTGAGGCGGTGCTGATGCAGGTGAGGGTCCTGCCAGAGTTGCTGGCAGAGGGAGCGTATACAGATGTAGAATTGGCGTATTCAGGGATAGCGGATCAAGCTAAGGTGATAGTGCAACAAGCAGTGTGGTGTTTATGATCGTGGTGAAGGTAGAGGTAGATGTCATGGTGGTGATGGTGGTCGATTTCCAAATAGTGATGGTGGTGACAATGAAGTTGGAAGTGGAATGGTGGAGACAGTGGTAGTGGTGTTGGAAATGATAGAGATGGCTGTATGGCAATTGTTGCAGTGGCAGTAATGGCAATGGCAATGGCAAAAACAACAGTGGCAGCAGCGGAGGTGATTCAAGCAATATTCTATTCCTCTCAAGTGAAGGACTATAGGAAAAATTTCCCCCGTGTATTCAAAAAGAATATTTAAGGTAACATTTCCTCTCTCCAATTCTATCATAAAAATGTTCAGCACTATTTACATATTCGTCATTTTGCATCTTAAGATACAGAATTTGGAGGCCCAACTAAATTTTCAAAATGTCTGATCTATTCTTGTTTTATGTTCAAGATCAACCACTGAATAATTCCTCATTTTCAAAGATTTTTGTAAATTCCACCATTTGATTGTGTTATGCATAGAACCCCTCCCTAAATTAATAGAATACAAAACTTTATTACGCCAAACAAATGAACAACACTATGTTATTAATTATGAAAGAGTCTCAAAGAAAGATTACATACTGATCCTTGTCTTTCTTCAAAGACATGAGCTTCAGCTGTGCACTAGGATCTGGTAGTTCATTTCGGAATCTTCAACAATCACACAAGTAGAAAAAAGATTGTCAGTATTTGAAGTAAATCTCTAAAAGGTGAGATGCAAAAATGCTCTAACCAAAATTTTCCTGCCCTCCA
Organism: Liquidambar formosana; assembly: GCA_039720395.1. NCBI lineage: Eukaryota > Viridiplantae > Streptophyta > Magnoliopsida > Saxifragales > Altingiaceae > Liquidambar > Liquidambar formosana. The sequence continues at coordinate 6,658,252 of CM077831.1, forward strand.
GTTGTGCTTCTAAAACTACGAAGTTCAAAAATGAATTTTCTTAAAGAAAATAAATCATTATATCCAAAACAAACATCAAGTACAATTACCAGAAGCAAGAAAAGCATACTAATGTGGCAGCATTCACATGCGAAAGCAGAAGACATCTTCTTAAATGAACTGGAGAATCTTATTTATCTAATTGACGGATACATCTATTCAGTATGAGATCAGCAGAATAAATGCAAGAATCTAAAATTTCTTTCCTGATTAAAACTTCCTTCAGTATTTTGTACCTCCTTTAACCAAAACATGCAAATTCTATAAAGTTGTATGAAGAATCAACAATTTCCCTTTCTAGTTCCGAAACACTACAACTTAACCCACCCATTTTAACCGCATGAAATTATTCAATGTGGGTAGATGTGTGATATATAATATGTATACACAGATCTCATAAAATAATCTGAAAATTCCTTCAGGATTTAATTCATCTATCCCTTCCACCCTCTCATAGATACATAATTTGATTTTATAATTGATGCTCCCAATATCCCCCCCACCATTTTCATTATAAAAGTGCAATTCGATATATGTTTCTCCCATAATCATGGAATTCGATTTTGATAAACATATTCATTGAGAAAAAAGGTTATAGATCATGAGTTAAACTCATATAGTCATCTATGAAATGGAAAACCAATATGGATTAAAATAATTACAAATTGTTAAAAGTTTCCAACCTAAAAGCCTAAGTTGTTAGGTGGAGGGCCCAACAAGTACATGAAAGCATATCAAACCCAATATTTGAGTGATGTGGGATGTGGGATTTCTCAATACTCCCATTCATGTGCAGGCTTAACAAGACAAGAATAAGCCCATCATGTGGACAACAAAGACGAGTTCCCGAATAATTCGGGCCAAAAAAATATACTCCCTCCATCTCATAAAGATAGTCCAAGTTTGACAAAACACGCAGTTTAAGAGAAGTCATCATTATCTTGAGTTCTTGACTTTTTATTTGTTAAACTCCATCTTTCCAAAAATACCCTCTTACATGGTATTGGGTTTTGTATTGAGAGTAATGATTGAAATAATAAAGGGTAATATAGGAAAGTTTAAAAAATTGTGGTATGACTTTTCAAAATGGTTGTCCATTTTGGGACACAAAAAGTAGCAAAAATGGCCTATCTTTATGGGACGGAGGGAGTATATATATATATTTTTTTGATAAGGAAATTCGGGCCAAAAAAATATTGGCTTTGATACAAAGCAAAGTCCCCAACCTAAAAGCCTAAACTATTACGTGGAGGGCCCAAACAGGTATATGAAGTCATATCAAACCCAATTTAGGCGAGGTGGGATATGGGGGCGTGGGGCTTCCCAATACAAATCATAATGTCTAGACATGCAGCTACTGTAAAACCCACAAGTTAATTTGCATTTCAGTTCCAATATACAGTAACAATGATAAAGATCTTCTTTTTCTTTCTTTTTTTCCCGTCTAAAACAAGGTTGGGGTGGTCAAACAAAATGTGGACGCTAATTGTGAGAGATAAATATTCCTAACATTTAGACCTAAAAGAAAGTATGTAATGTTAGAAGACAATGTCATAAATAAAAAAATAAAAAAATAAAAAATGTAATGTTAGAAGATAGATCATCTAACAACTATATAGCAAGTAAATCAATTGTGGTTGATAAATATTCCTGACATTTAGACATGAAAGAAACCTTCCTACATATTATTCCTAATCAACCTGCTATAGGATGCCTCTTGCCCTAAATTTGTTAAGTTAAACTACCTAAAGTTATCAGGCTTAGCAGAGAACCCCATAGCTCTCAAAATCATCTGTCACAAAATAGGCAATAAATCGACATTTCAAAAAATAGACTCATGTCCATGCTACATAGCCAAATTATGTATACCATTCACTCAAACAGCTCGTCAATTATACATGCAGACTTTCAATGAGAACTTCCAACTCCTCTCCTTCCTACTAACGTCACTTATGTGCTATCTAAGATACTAAATCAAATTTAAAATTCTAAGCATATCAACCTTTCGTCTCCTCAAATTCCGATGTCTGATACCCTGCCTCTAAATCTATATCTAACATTTGACCCTTTTTGTTCTTTTGAAACAAAACTCCTCTTGTGAACTTGATCTCTAATACCAATACAAATCCTAGGTTTCATTACGGTGCAAACATCAAGTTGTAACCAATCACAAATTCCAAATGATGGTCATGAATTTTAAAACGCAAGACCTAAGACTTTTCAAGCAAAGGTAAAAATAGCGCACAAGTGCTCCACGAACATGGCAATAGAGCTGGTTTTAGTTTCAATGAAAATTCTAAATCGTCTTTTAAAAACATTTATCTACCTTCGTAGGTAGTCTAGGTCATGACAACCTGATATAACTTATCTTGCTTCCAACTATCATAGCAATAGTCATTTCTTATAGAGACCTCGAAAGACCAATCTAGTCCAGTTTATACCCATCACACATTAAACCAATAGAAGCCTTCACAACATGTCATCCTCATAAACCCAAATCTTCAAAATAAAACCAAATGCAAATACTAAATATAAATTTAACATAATCATAGCGAAGAGCCTACCGATCATGTAGCGCTAGAAGTTGTAAGCACGCTAATAGAATAAGTAAACGAATAAAAAATCAATATTTGATGCCAACATACTCACTTCATCTTGCATAAAAATGTTGTTGGCTTCTTCAACCTATTTTCGATCCTCTCACCACTCAAAAATGGAGTACTCCTCCTTTCACCCATGCGTGACCCCACAATCGACCCATGCCCCTTATTCCCAGAAGACAACAACTGGGTCTTTTGCAGTACTGTGTTTTGGGATTCCTTCAACTGATGCCTATGCTTCTCTTCTTGCCTCTGCTTCTCTAACTCCCTCTTCTTCCGCAATCTCCTCTCTTCCTCCGTCTCAACCCTCCCCGAAAGCCCATTTGATTTCTTCACTGGCACTGGAGGGACAGGGGGCTTCTGCTGTTTAGGCGGATGCCCCTGATTCAAATGCCCAGATTCGTGCCTCCCAGAACTTGTGAATTCTTTGGCACGCCCTCTATCATTCTTGTGCACTCCTCCATCTGGGCCACTATCCTTACTTTGGTGCAGTGGAGGAACTGCCGAAGGAGGCGGTGGCGGGGATAAGGGATGGGACGGAGGGGGTGGGGGCGGAGGAATCGACGAAAATGGGGGCGGGGACGAAGGAGGAGGCGGTGGAAGTGGTGGCTGCTGACCGAATTGGGAAAATTGGGAAGGTGGGTAGTACATAGGAGCTGGTGGAGGCTGTGGCTGCAAATTCAGTGCACTTTGAGGCATTGAAGGTGGTGGTGGAGGTGGGTATGAAGATTCCGGCGGAGGCGGTGGTGGCGGCGGGTAGGAATACTGCTGCTGTTGCTGTTGTGGTGGTGGTTGATGATGAAGATGATGAGGAGGAGGCGGTGGAGGATGCTGAGGCCTGGACGAGCCGTAATGCTGCGTCGAGGATCCATACCCACCATGATGGAAACTGGAATTCGGGTGCATTTGATTATAATTCGGAGGAGGTGCAGGCGGCATAGAGCCATCACCGCCATTGTAAGCCCAATTCTGAGAAAACTGATTTCCTCTCTGTTGTGGTGGAGGATGTGGCAGCGGCGGCGGTGGTGGATGAGGGTTCTGGTTCGGTGGAGGACCAAAAGATGATTGTGGAGGGTATGGCCCGAATGATGCCATGGGCGATTCCCAACTCTACAAATCAAACTAATTGAAGCCCTAGGGGAGGAAATTTAATGCCCAATTCCTAATTTTCAAGCGGAATCAATTAAAACCCTAGGAGAGAGAGAGAGATCGAATTCCTGATCCTCAATAGTCCAATACAACAACCTAAAACCCTCCTTGGAGAGAGGGAAGAACTGATTTTTCTTATTCCCTGTTGAGTCACCACAGACTCTCTAGAAGACGCCGGAATTTGTCCACCGTCTCTACTCCAAATTATGTGTATGGTGAATCCCCATCATGTGTATGTGGGTGGAGAAACACCGAATCTAAAGTGAGGGTGGGTGTCACATGGTGTAGTGTGTAGAGTTAACGTGTGTGTGAGTGAAGTTGTGTACCTGGTTCGCACGTGAGTGTATATATATATATATATATATATATATATATAGTTATTTAGGACCGCTCAAAGGCCCACAAAAACCGATTCATTTGCCCAACCCAAACCCATCCGTACATTTGCCCAACCCAAACCCATCCGTAGTTCTATATGAGTTGGTGGGTGGGCTGCGGGTGTGAATCTAAAAAAACTTATTTAATCAGTCGGCTCACAAGCCATTTTAACTTGTCATATTTTTCTTGGAATCAAAATTAGTTTTGTTGTCCTTCAAAAATTAAAATTTTCAAGCTTGTGAACCCATATGTTGAGTGAGTCCATGAAATCAAGGCTCAAAACTATGTTATTTTCTAGTTTTTCTTCGTATAACACCAGTTTCAATAAAAAATTTATCATAATGTTTTCTTAATTTTATTTTGGTTATGAATTCATTGATTCATCACTCAATACATAAGTTCAAAGCTTTTTTTTTTTTTTTTTTGGTTGCATTCATGGATTCATTGATTCATTACTTAACAATAATTAAATTAGTTGTAAAATTTGTTTCCAACCCACTAATCCGATAGGGTGTGTGGGTTGAAACTGCCAAATGATGTGGGTGGATATGAGTGTGAATTTGGCTCACCTAGTAGGATGCGAATGGATTGAGAGTGAACCCCAAACCTGATTCGATCCAACTAATGATCACCCCTAGTGTGTTATAGTGATATTAGGTTCACATAATTATGAGTAGTGTGCTGAGTACATGTGAGTGGCAGAGTATACTAATATGTAGGTAGCATGCTAAAGTTAGGGTGTGTGTCCTAAAGAAATAATGTATTTTGTATTATTATTAATGAAAGTTAAATTTTATTTTTAGGTTCTGCCACGTTCTACCCAACATTTTTTGTACAACTAAATACCCTATGAGAGAGAAAATTCAATTGCCAAATGTTGGCTTTTCTATTTTCTAATAAGATTGATTAAAACCCTGAGGGGAGAGAAAATTAAATTTCAATTCTCAATTTCTCAAATAGCATATAACGACGAGAATAAAACCCAAGAGAGACAAATCAATTTTATAATTCTCAATGGAAATTACTTAAAACCCTAAGAAATAGAATTCAATTTATCTTGATTTCTAAGAGCAGTTTAAAACCCTAGGAGGGGAGAAAATTCAAATGCCAACTTTTGGGTCCATTGATTTTCTTCTAGAAAACATCCAAACCCTTGGATAGAGAGAATTGACCCCAAACCCCCTTTACACAAGACCAATTTTCTAATAGAGAGAGGATTAAAACCCTAGGAGAGAGAAGATTGAAACCATAAGAGAGAGACAGAGAGAGAGAAAGAGTAGAATTGGCAATTCTACTGCTACTCCTCCTAATAGAACTAACCAAATCCCTAGGAGATAGAAAACTAAAATGATACAATTTGGTTTTTCAAAAACCTTAGTTGCTATGAAAACAAGAGAGAGTTTAGAGAGGGAGTGGTCGAAAAAATTAGTCAAAGAGTGATATTGGATTCTTGGAGAAACAAATAGCAATCAAGATTCGAGATAGTGGTTGATAGAGTTTGAATACAGTGGTTCAATATAGAGAGCCAAGACATTTAAGTTCTCCAAATTTGATGAGGGGCCATGTAGTATTGTTTTAAGGGTAATTACAAGAAACCACCTAATTTTTTTTTGGCTCTTATTCACATAACCTCCAAAAGAAAAAATTGATGCAAGTGCCTCCTTGGCTAGGTTTTAGGTGAAAAATTGAGTAGAAATTATGTGAAAATGAAGTGAAAAAACACTATATCCCTTTTATGTGCTCAATATTTGTTTCATTTAATTTCTATTGGATTTTTCACCCAAAATAGTATATATATATATATATATACTCACACAACCCTTTTTTAAGGTTAAATTGCTTATGTCACACTGTTATTGGCCCAAAACAGTGGATCTTGAATTATAACAATTCTGGCCTAAACTAAACCTTGTTTTTTCCTAACCATGTAAGAAACTCGTATATTATCCTTCTATATTATAATCAAAACTAACTCCATATTGTTAGAATTATGCCCTAGAGCCAATCATAGAGATGATTGTTTAAGGATTAGGAACAATCAATTGATTTCATTTATACATGTCACATTTATTATTGATTTAATAAAAGAGCTTATTCTATTATGTTTATATGCATCATTTATATTTACATAATATGTCCATGGAGTTAGAGTTGAGAATATGAAATTACAAAGTGTTGTAATTGTGAGATTGTAAATATATCTTTGTATTAAACTCCTAAAACATTCCTAGTTGAAGGTTCACTATGATGGACAGTAATAAACCATAGGACGAGCACTTGTTAGGTTGACTCTATAGGAGGATAGCTAGTCTCAAGCTATTTGTGTGGAGACACTACAACCAACAAGTGGGTGCCTATTATAAGAATAGGTACACTAAATGTGACCAAAGATATGAGATAAACTTGAATGGAGTTTTAACCTGCCTGTCAATCAGTTTCTCATTGTTATAGTGGTACAAGTAATCCTTAGACCTAAGACAACCATGTAGCTTTAGAAGTTTGATAACACTAAGTGCAGATCCTATTCAAGGGTCTGTAAGGGTGTTCATTGGCCCTACTGCTATGTGTGTGAAGGCATGTGAGTGATCAACAAGGAATCCATCACTCTCAGGAAAAAGAGAGTGAATGTTTCATATAGCATTCATTAAATATAACTCATTAAATCCATGGGCCCATGGTAAAATGAATATGGAAAGGAGTTTCCATAAGTTCATCATTGAGTTGATATTAATGAATGAGTATAAAGTAATTGAACCAGGGACTTGACAGACTTCCATGTCCTATTAGTTCAATTGGAGACATTGTGTTGATGGAAGGATGGAATTGTAACCTATAAACTATAACAGAAGGGTTCTTAGTAAATGACTATTCACCTCATTAAGGACCACACCATGAGCCATATGCTAGGTGTTACTCATGGTTAGTAGAAGCCTTAATTGATATAAATGAGTTATAATCAATTAGGGAATTGGAAGGAGTTCCAATTAGACCCTTAATGGAAAGTGTTCCATTGTGCACAACATGTGCTATTCCTACTACTTGATGATGTGAACCCAATGGGTCACACACTGATCATGCTAAGAGAGCTTGATTATCTATGAGAGAAAGGGTATAAGTTATTAAAGAAAAGTTCTTTAAGGGGCTAATTTGTATTTGATGCAAACTAGTGGGCTAATTGTGTAATTAAGAGTAATTACACAAAATACACTAGGGTTAGGAGTTCCCCTATGGCCGGCCCTATTGTGTGGCTATATAAACCACATTATGATGTGATGACATCATCACAATTGGATCCCCAAGGGGCTGGCCGAAAATTTCACAAGGCTCTCTCTCTCTCTCTCTCTCTCTTCTCCACCTCTAGCAACAACAAGGAAGAAGAAGGAAAGGACTTCAAGTTCAAGCTAGGTGTGGATACCGTTGGAGGCAGTACACTTGGACTGCTCATTCATTGCTGGCCTGGAGTTCAAGCTTGGAGCAAAAAGGAGAAGACAAAGCTTTGGGCATAAAGGAGAAGACATTCATCAACTGTAAGTAATCCCAACTCTCTTGGTAGTTAGGGTTTATTGTTTTTGTATTAAGCATAATCGGATTCATGGGTTTGGGAATCGTAGGAAAATTTTTATTCCGCCTTTGTTTGTTTTCCTCTCTAGTTCGATTCCCAACAGTGGTATTAGAGCCATAATTATGCCTAATACAAATTGCATATGAGCTGGAATTTATGGTAAATTGATTGGTTTAATGAACTAGGGTTCGTGTTTATGCATTTAATTGGTGTTCTCCCTCATGGCTGAACCTAAGGTTAATGAACCCTAGGTTGTTTTCTCTTCTACTCCTCTTTTAAAATAAGTTTTAGAGCTGTTGGTTATTCAAGAGTTGAATGGGGATTGAGTTTGGAGAAGAACAGTTTTCATGGTAGCCATGAAAAACCGTCATCTTGTTTTGCATGCCAAAATCAGAGTTCTTCTCCAAAATTTTCGAGCCATATATGGTTAGAAATCTCTTTGAATCAGCTTTACAACCCAACAAACGGTTCGTCGATCCGAGTTTTGTAGTGAAAGTTGTGAATTTTTTACTACAAGCTGTCAGGGAAGACAGTTTTGCTCGGGAATGATGCAACAGCCACAATTGTGAGTTTTTGATAGGAGATCAAAGGCATGGCAATGGTTGCCACCACTTGGGTTATGTTCTAGACGTGGTAGGGAAAGGTTCCTAAGCATTCGGATGCATCATAATTGGATTATGATTCTAGAACAGAAGGAAGAAGGAGAAAACCACAATATTCGAATCTGGGTTTTAGAACCCTATGGTTCTTGCTACTGTTTTGAACAGAAACCTCTGTAAAATTGATGTATATTCTTTATAGGATCATTATAAATAATGTATGTATGATTTTATTTAAGTTTCAAAGGAGTCTTGATGCATAAAGAATCAAAAAGTTTGATTTCTTGGAAGAACACAGCAGGCTGTTTTTCTGCAGAAAGTCATCAATGGAGTTTTGTTCATATCTTGAGCTAGGGAACTCTGAATTGCATGAAACCACTTTTATTAGGTTCCTAAGACATGTAGGATACTTGGAAAAATAATTTGGTAGCCTGAATTAACCATTTTTCTGGGTTTTAAATCAATTTGTGACGAGGGACAGTATGCTGTCAAATTCTGGACAGCCTACTGTTCTTGAATTGTTTAGAACAATTGGGGATGATTTGATCATCCAAACGACTTCAATTAGCTTAGTAATTCATGTAGGGACATGATACAAAAGCTGGTTTTGATGGTGGAGTCGAATTGATTGAGTTTTAGAAACTATTGTGACCTTGGAGGTCCTCCTATGGTGGTGCCAATTTAGGGTTCTTGAAACCCTAATGTTCTTTGAAGAAGACAGCCCTATGGGCCACTCCACACGTGTCCATGGGCTTGGCCCACACCCTAGCTCGAGTCCCCTTTGCTGGCCATGGCCTCCCACAGCCTGGCCAAGCCATGGCAGCCTTGCCTAGCCATGGCAACCCACTATAGGTGGCAGCAGCCTTAGGGTTTAAGATGAAACCCTAATTTCTATTAATGACGAAACCCTAATCTATTAATGGTATTAATTAAAACCCTAACTAAGCTATTAATTACCTTTATTAAAGTGTTTAATAATTGGTCATTAATTGGCCAATCATGGTTATTAATAATTAGGGTATTATTAAGTGCATTAATGATGTCTAGGGTTTTAGGGTTTTTAGCAACCCTAATTAGTGCATATTAATTCTCAATCAAAAAAAAAAAAAATTAGTGCATATTAATTAGGAGTAATTAATATCCTAGGTGGCATTAATTAAACCCTAATCCTAATCATTAATTCCGTATAAACCTAGGGTTTGAATGATTGGTCATTAATTGACCAATAATAAGGCATTTAATGCATTAGGGTTACATTTAGGGTTTAGAGTTAATGCACTTAGGGTTAGGGTTTTAGGAAACCCTAATGCACTAATTCATTAATGAATTGATTTTATTCCGAAATTGATTATTTAATTAATATTGATTAATTTTATAATGTTTTAAATGATTTAAAACACAATTTAGGATTAAATTAAAATTTGGAATTTTTAATTAAATGAAATTGTTTTGTTTAATTAAAGAGACCCTAATATTTTATATTAGAGTTTAATTAGGGGACTTTAAATGTTTCAATTGATTTGATTAATTGAAATTAAATGTCTTAAATGTTAAGACTTAATTAATTCTGGAACTTATGCATCTCCTAATAAGATTAGGACACATTAATGAGATTAATAAAAACTAATCAATAGAGTTACCATAAATGCCTATATGTTTATTGCTTACAGTTATTTCCTTTATTATGCAATATGATTGTATGGTTATAGGATGGATGATGATTATGGACTATACCCCTTTAAACCAATTGTGATTGGCCGTTTTATGAATGGGTTGTATTAATTTTCAAGAGTTGTTAATTTTGGTGATGTATTATTTATTTGGGGCTTGCATGCCACCTTCTTCTTCTCTCTCTCTCTCTATCATTCTCTTATGTACCCCACATTCCCCTTATGTATCCCTTTCTTTAAATTATGTAAATGTTATGTAATCGAGAGGGCACTAAGGAGCATGGTGGACCTAAAGGAGTATGGTGGAGCCCAACAAGCCTATGGTGGAGACCATCAAGCTAATGGAGGAGATTGAAGGACTTGAAAGCTTGGAGAAGATTTTCAAAAGTGCATGCTATGTTTCGAATGAATGTTTTATGATCACCTACACCCATCTTAGACCTTGGATTCAATTCATTGGCTTGGATTGAATCTTCTTAAAGTCCATAATCATCATAGTGGGAGCTTTTAATGAGATTAATAGAGATAGCTCCAAATCCAAAGATCATTATATGTCACCTTATTGGGACTAATATCGATGATATTATATATAATGTTGTTATATATATTTATTTAAATGCATGAGATGTATATTAGATTAGTTATTTTGATGAGACCCTTAAAACCCCTCTCTTTTAGTATTAAGTTGGAAATAGAGAATACATTAGGGAATGGATTCTTCATTGCCTTCCATCATTATAGGATCATCTAACGTCCCTTAATGTGGGTACTTGGCTGCAGACATGTAGGAGCTACCCATATTAAAGACATTACTTGAAACTATCACATATAGAGATATCATGGGGTGCCTAAACTTGTATATACCAAGAAACTATAATGTGAGGTATATATTTGGCGAAACATACCTGTGTGAATAATGGGTTTAACTTAACTAGGGAAGTATTCCAAGAAACTATAATTTGTGGAGTATGTACCCTAGAGGCAAAATGATTGGAACTTGCTTATGAAGCAATAGATAAGGAGTTGTCTTCTTATTGTGGGTTAGAAGTCAAGAAACTATAATGTGAGGCTTCTAGGTTATAGTGGGACCCCAATCCCCATTAGGAATAAGATTCTCGAATTTCATTAGAGGGAGTATGGAATTTGACAAAATAGTGGGAGGTACCATATGATTAAAGACCCGATCATCATGGATAAAAATGAAATCTTATTATTCTCTAGTTTTTATATGTAGTTCATAGAAATAGGCTCACCTCAACTCGTTATCCAAAATATTGGACACCTACCATTTGACTGGACTAAATTGTCTTAATTGGCTTAGGAATATAAAAATTGTTTTGGATTCCAAGAATCTTACCTATGCACTTCATAATCCACTTCCCATTGCTCCTGCTGAGGCTATAACTCAGCAAGAGAAAGACGCTTACCAGAAGCGCATGAACGACGATCTCATGGCAAGGTGCTATATGATGATATTTATGAGTCTCGAGCTTAAGAAGCAACACGAGTCCATGGGAAGTGCTTACGAGATTTTTATCAACATACAAGAGTTGTATGGGAAAGAATTCTTGCTTGAATTTAATGAAGCTGCTACTTCTAAGTCTAAGCTTAAGCCTAAGGGCAAGGGTATAGGCAAGGGTAAGAGTACCCGGAGGAAGAAGAAAGGTAACAACAAAGCCAAAGGAACCTGTTTTCACTACGACAAGGATGGGTACTGGAAACATAATTGCCGAGAGTATCTGGATACTCTAAAAAAACCAACCTTTGGAAGGTATGGATCATGCTCTAAACTAAATGTTAGTTTTGCTTCCACTTGGGTACTTAATTTTGATACGAATTGTGATTCCATGCAGAATCTAGTGGGAAGCAGAAGGCAGAGTAAAGGCGGATCAACCCTACAAGTGGGGAATAGAGCAAACGTTGCTGCATTAGCTGTAGGGCTTGTTGCTTGACTCTACCTGATGGAATAGTTTAGAAATAATAGTTGGCTATCTTTACATTCCAGAAGTTATTAGAAACATTAATTTTATTTCAATTTTATCTAAACAAGGTTTTAGTTTGATTTAATAAATGTTTTCTATTTTATTAAATGAAGAGTTCATTACTTCTGGAGTTTATATGGATGGCCTTTATTTTCTAAACTTTATTGCAAATATGAATTGCAATGGAGCATGATAGTTCTAAATTGAATGCTAATAAACCTAAGAGAACAAGATATACATAATGATGTATGTAGAAGTTTCTCTTACTTTACAACCTTTACCGATGATTCAATCTAGGTTTGAGTGTGTATACTTAATGAAGTACAAATCTGAAACATTTGAAAGGTTCAAAGAATTCAGATATGAAGTAGAGAAACAAACCGGTAAAAGTATTAAAGCTCTTCGATTAGATCGGGGAGGCAAATATTTAATCGGTTAATTTTTAGATCATCTTGTTCAAATAGGCATTCTTTATGGACACCTCCTAGAACACCACAACTTAATGGTGTGTCAGAAAGGAGGAAGATGACCTTATTGGATATGATCCGATCCATGATAAGTTACAACGACCTAATATTATCCTTTTAAGGATATGCCCTAGAAACTGCCGCGTACCTGTGGAACAGAGTTCAAACCAAGGCTATCCCTTAGAACCCATATGAGATATGAAAAGGGAAAGCACCAAGCCTTAAGCATATTAAGGTATAGGATTGTATTGAATATGTAGAGACATATGATGCAACAAAAAATTGGAAATCAAGATAGCTTGAATGTAGGTTTGTGGATTATCCTAAAGAGAGTTTAAGATACTAAGTCTATTCTCCTAATGAACAAAATGTGTTTTGTTTGTTAGTTTGCAATCTTTCTTGAAAAATAGTTTATTCAAGAACGCAGCAACAACAGGAAAATAGAACTCAAAGAGTTGTCTAATGAGACACAAATCGACATTGATGCAACCCCTGTCCTTGTTGAGACAGAACCCATTATTGTACCATGATTGTACAAAGGGTTAGTGGGAGCGCGATCGCATTTATGGTCCTATAAGTGGATAACATTCTACTTATTAGGAATAATGTAGAGATGTTGTCATAAGTGAAAGATTGACTTTCACAGAATTTCTCCATGAAAGATTTGGGAGAAGCATCTTATATTCTAGGAATAAAGGACTATAGAGATAGATCTTAAAGGATGTTAGGTCTCTCCCAATCAATGTACATAGACAAGATTTTGAAAGGGTTCAAAATGCATGATTTCAAAAGAGGTCTAATTCCTGTTAGACATGAAATCAAGTTGTCTAAAAGCATATGTCATGCTATGTACATAACCAGATATAAGTTTTGCTGTAAATGTTACGAGCAGATATCAAGCAGACCCAGATAAGGAACACTGGGAAGCAGTCAAGGCTATCCTTAAGTACTTGAGAAGAACAAAAGGACCTATACCTTGTCTATGGAGAAAGAAACTTAGAAATGGTTGGTAGAACGGATTCAGATTTTTAATCTGACGATGATGATGGGAGATCAACATTGAGGTATGTTCTCACCTTAAATGGTGGAGCTGTAAATTTGAGTGCATTGCTGCATGTTTGGATGAGTAAGTTCATTGCAGAACTAGGAGTGGTTCCTGACATTGAGAAGCCCTTACTATTGTTTTTGTGACAACAATGAGGCTATTGCTCAAGACAAAGATCCACGGTCTCATCAAAAGTCCAAACCATTAAGCGGCAATTCCAAGTGATTAGAGAGATCATTGGAAGAGATGACATAGACATATAGAAGTTTAATACAATAGAGAATAAAGAAGACCCCTTCACTAAGGCTATGACCCAAATGTATTGGATCACCACCGACAGGATATGAGTATGAGATACATAGTGGATTGGCTATAGTGCAAGTGGGAGATTGTTAGGATTATGTCCTAGAGCCAATCATAGAGATGATTGTTTAGGGATTAGGAACAATCAATTGATTTCATTTATGCATGTCACATTTATTATTGATTTAATAAAAGGGCTTATTCTATTATGTTTATATGCATCATTTATATTTACATAATATGTCCATGGAGTTAGAGTTGAGAAGATGGAATTACAAAGTGTTGTAATTTTGAGACTGTAAATATATCTCTGTACTAAACTCTTAAAACATTCCTAGTTAAAGATTCAATATGATGGACAGTAATGAACCATAGGACTAGCACTTGCTAGGTTGATTCTATAGGAGGATAGCTAGTCTCAAGCTATTTGTGTGGAGACACTACAACCAACAAGTGGGTGCCTATTATAAAAATAGGTACACTAAATGTGACCAAAGATATGAGATAAACTGAATGGAGTTTTAACCTGCCTGTTAATCAGTTTCTCATTGTTATAGTGGTACAAGTAATCCTTAGACCTGAGAAACCATGGTTGTCTTATACATGTAGCTTTAGAAGTTTGATAACACTAAGTGCAGATCCTATTCAAGGGTCTATAAGGGTGTTCATTGGCCCTATTGCTATGTGTGTGAAGGCATGTGAGTGATTAACAAGGAATCCATCATTCTTAGGAAAAAGAGAGTGAATGTCTCATATAGCATTCATTGAATATAACTCATTAAATCCATGGGCCCATGGTAGAATGAATATGGAAAGGAGTTTCCATAAGTTCATCATTGAGTTGATATTAATGAATGAGTATAAAGTAATTGAATTAGGGACTTGACAGACTTCCATGTCATATTAGTTCAATTAGAGACATTGTGTTGATGGAAGGATGGAATTGTAACCTATAAACTATAACAGAAGGGTTCTTAGTAAATGACTATTCACCTCATTAAGGACCACACCATGAGCCATATGCTAGGTGTTACTCATGGTTAGTAGAAGCCCTAATTGATATAAATGAGTTATAATCAATTAGGGAATTGGAAGGAGTTCCAATTAGACCCTTAATGGAAAGTATTCCATTGTGCACAACATATTCTATTCCTACTACTTGATGATGTGAATCCAATGGGTCACACACTAATCATGCTAAGAGAGCTTGATTGTCTATGAGAGAAAGGGTATAAGTGATTAAAGAAAAGTTCTTTAAGGGGCTAATTTGTATTTGATGCAAACTAGTGGGCTAATTGTGTAATTAAGAGTAATTACACAAAATACACTACGGTTAGGAGTTCCCCTATAGCCGACCCTATTGTGTGGCTATATAAGCCACATTATGATGTAATAACATCATCACAATTGGATCCCCAAGGAGCTGGCCTGAAAATTTCACAAGACTCTCTCTCTCTCTCTTTCTTTTCTCCACCTCTAGCAACAACAAGGAAGAAGAAGGAAAGGACTTCAAGTTCAAGCTAGGTGTGGATACTGTTGGAGGCAGTACACTTGGACTGCTCATTCATTGCTGCTCGGAGTTCAAGCTTGGAGCAAAAAGGAGGAGACAAAGCTTGAAGCATAAAGGAGAAGACTTCAATCAACTATAAGTATCCTAACTCTCTTTGTAGTTAGGATTTTGTTTTGTATTATGCATAATCGGATTCATGGGTTTGGAAATCCTAGGAAAATTTTTATTCCGCCTTTGTTTGTTTTCCTCTCTAGTTCGATTCCCAACACATATCGCATTGATTAGTATATGAGTGATTATGAAGGATCATGAAACATGGATATGGGTAAAATAATTTTTCCTTTCACTCTTTGATTTTTTAAGTTATCAAATAATATTATGGGTTAAATAAAAATAAAAATAAAAATAAAATATAAATAAAAACAAAGGAGGAGGAAGATACTAATGATTTCTCAATTGCCTTTTACTAAATATAAAATTAATAGGGTTTTTTGGCTGACCCATAATATAACATTTTATTTACAATTGAACGACAAAAAAAAAAACGTTAACCTCATAACCCCTTTTGTCTTTAAAGGGATAAAATTACCCTCATTTTAAGTTTTAAACTATTTACAACCGTGCCACTCAAAATTCGGCTTCTTATTTCATATCATAAAATAGGGGATTACCATTTCAAAAATACTATAATATGCTAATTTAAAAAAAATTTCAAACAAAAATAATCAAACAAAATTTAAAATATAGGAACAAAAAATCCAGGAAAAAAAACAGTAAAATTTAATTAAAATATTAGAACCAAAAAAAAAGAAAAAAAAAGTAAGAGTATACTCTTTTATATTGCTCACAGAAAAAATAGCAAACTATATTAGTATACTATATTATTCTAAATTTAAAATAAAAGAATTTCAAAACTTCTAGAAATTTAAAATAGCAAACAGTAACAGTATACTATATTATATTAAATTTAAAATAAAAGAATTAACAAAAAAAAAAAAAAAACTATAAGAGTATACTATTTTATATTGCTTTTTTTTTAAAAAAAAGCCTAATTCATTTTTCTCAAGCAATCAATAACTAATATACTAGTCAAATGCGTTTTCAAATAAATTTCATTATCAAAACAATTTCCATCACAACCGATTAAACAAAATCGATTGAAACAAAATTAAAATAGTATACAAAACGATTGAAACAAAACAAAGTGAACAATACAATTTATGGACAAACTCTTCCAAAAGCTTGCTTCGATTGATAAAGACTCACTCAAGCTTGAAGATAAAGGAGAATAACACTTGATTAGACGTGACAAATCATGAAGGTTGGAGATAATGGAGATCTAATCTTCCATTGATGGAGAAGCAAGTTTTGTTTTTTTTTTGTTTTTTTGTTTTTGTTTTTTTTTTTTTTTGTTGTTGTTGTTGTTAGTAGAGAAGCAAGCTTCATAATGGTGAAAGTGCTGTTCACAAGAAATTCAAAAGTAAAAAATTCCATTAAATGCGTTTGGTAGATTTCAAAATCTCATCAAATTTGTTAAGTCACAAACCATGAAAGGAAATATTCCAATAATGGTAAAAATAATAATCCGTTAAAAAAGGTAAGAAATCCATTAAAAAATGTATAATATAATTAAATAAGACTAAGTGTGGGAATTTTTTAAAAATGATTTCCTTATGACTAATCAAAACTACTAATAAATGGAGTTAAGGAGTTAAAAATTCTCATGATGAGGTTATTGTTAAAGCTTGTCTCCTCTTAGGGGTAATTTCTAATTTTCCCAAATTATAAGATGAAAATAGACGCTTTTATGAGAATTCAAACCCAATGCTAGAGTATACATTCACACACTTTAAACCATCTTTAAACCAAACTTAATTAGATATTTTAAAGTTATTAGTGCGAGTTTGAATGATCCACGGCTATACCACAATATTTTGGATACAAATCCTCCCTCTTGAATTACAAAATAATTTTTTTAAAAAATTTGGAGTCATCATTATAACTAATGGAATAACTCAATTATATAAATTCATTAAATGCCAATCTTTTAATTTTTACTGTCATCTAAGGTGCAGATTGCCATGTTCTTGTATTACTCTATTAGTTATATTGGATTTGTTTATCGAACCATGTGTAAAAACACAATGCAACAATTCAATCTCCACATGACATGCAACCAAACCCCTAATAATTTTGCCAACTTAAACTTTAAGATTTTTTTGGTTCAAAATCAACTTAGTTGTAAAAATTTAAGATGGCGAAATTTATTTACTTTTTCTTTAAAATTTCCCTAGAATAAAAAATGAATGGAAATTCGTTATATTAGTTTGTTAATGTTTATCCTAGGAATGAAAATGAATTTGGGATATAGGAGTTGAGGCTATCCCACAACTCCCTCTAATAAATATACACTAGTTGATTTTTAGAGCAACTTGGCTGCATTAATTTCTTCGATTTGTTTATTTTGGCCTCCACTAAAGTTCCAACTTCTAAATTTCTATACTACATAATGACATAGGCCAATTGAGTTCTAAAAGCACTTGGTTTAAAAGTATTTAGACTAAAGAAAATTAGTGCCTTCACATTATAAAATTACAACCCAACAATTTTTAGGATGTTATATTGCTTTGAAAGCTTCACATATGATTGCCTTCTGGCTTGGATCTTGGAAAGCATAAGAGAAAGGAAGAATAAATAAATAAAGAAGTTCAGGTCTCTAAATTTGCACGAAGATAGAAATAAATAGGGGTCTCAATAATGGAGAATGTTTCTTTTATATTATTAGAACACATAAAAATCATTCGTTGTTTTCTTTGATTTCAAGCACTTTCATCCTTAGGATTTTGTTTGGTTAGCGGAAAATTTGGATCAAATGTGGGAAGGATGTACCCAAAAACTAAAAAAAAGAAAAAAAGAAAAAAAGAGAGACCATAATTAATATCAATTTATGCTTTTTGACTAATTGCCTGGGAAAAGTACCAAAAAACCACTCTTATCATTAAATCCCAACTACAATGTAGCTTAGACCTTGTGCATTTGGATGGAGATCAAAGGAAAAAAAAAAAAAAAAACTAGCATAGGGATGGCGTAATGAGATTGTGACACCTTGGCACTCTATGGTGACTCTAATTGAGTCCAAAGAGCGACAGGGTGTCTAGGAAGCCTCGTACGATTTTTTAGAGTGTCTAGATCTCTTAATGGTGTGTAAGAAGCGTTGTGAGGCTCTCAAGTTTATGATGATTCTAATTGAGTGTAGAGAGTGTTGAGGTGTCTAGGAAGCCTTGTGGGATTTTTGTAGTGTATAAAGTTCCTAATAGTGTATAGGAAGCATTGTGAGGATCTCACGAGTCCATGGTGACTCTAATTGAGTTTAGAGAGCGTCGTGATGTTTGGGAAGTCTTGTAGGATTTTTTGTACTGTATAAAGCTCTTAATAGTGTATAGGAAGCGTTATGAAGCTCTCACGAGTCCCTAGTGATTCTAATTGAGTCTAGAGAGTGTCATAGTATCTAGGAAGCTTTCAATGGAAGTGCTTTTCAATCCAAACCGTCCATTTGCTTTACCGTTGCAAGGTGTCACAATCTCATTAAACCATTACGACAATGGTTTTTTTATATTTTTAAACCAAAATTGAATTTAAACTCATTCGGATGCGTTCAAATTTTGTGCTTGACACCAAAAGAAATAAGTATATACTTGTTTTTTTAATGAGATGGCAACATGCCATTAAAAAATTGAAATGGAGGACTATTGCTTACAACGACCAAGATGCTTTTCATGTAGAGAGAATAGTGGTTGTTTTCAGTTGCTTAGGCTTATTAAATGGGTGCAAAATGGCACCATTTTTTGAATCTCAATTTCAAAAATAGAAACTCAACTAAGAATAAAAAATATTAATAGAAGTAGTAAAGAAAAAGAAGTAGCAGCAACAAAGAGTCGCTCTATATTAAAGCTCCCATATGTAATTCTCATTGATGTCCTCTCCAAAGTGCACCTCAAGACCATCTTTCATTGCATCTGTGTTTGCAAAACAATGCTTAATTAACTATTGAGCCCTAATTTTGCTAAAGTCTAGCCACCTGATAGGAGAATCCTAAAGCATTCTTCTTCAATTGTCTGGAAACAAACTTAACGAATGCAAGTGTGATGATTTCTTCCTATTATATCTCGAAGTTATCGATGTGTCACCTTATTGCCAAAATAAAATTCAATTTGCGATGTTGTGAACTAGCGGATTCATGTGATAGCTTTCTCTATTTAGTCAATCCTTGATCAGCGAACCTAGTTTACATTCTCAATCCACTTATTGTCAACTATATAACAGATAGGTAGAGAGAAGAGATCGAGAGTGATGAGATAGGGAGCTGGTTTTAAGAGAATGGAGATCTCTAAATGCATCTTTTTAAGGGTTCGTTCAATTCTTCAACAATGTCATTTCACTTATGCCCCCTAATGAATGGAAAACCTAGAAAGTGTTAGTCTTTCCCACTAGTAAAGATTCATTATGAATAGTTACCCTCCATTTATATGTTTTGATGACATGTCATCATCTCATTAAATGAAATCACATACTTGTTTTTTTAGTGTTATGCCCCAAATTGAAACACCGCTAGGTAAGTGAATTAAGAATGTAAACCGGTTCCTTGATCAAAGATTGGCCAAACAAAGAAAGCAACTGCATAAATCCACTAGTTTGCAGCACCACAAGTTGAAGATATTGATATTAGAATTGATTTTCATTTTGGCATTATGGTGATGCTTATCAACAGCTCCAGGATCTAACAAGAAAAGGTTTTTACTAAAGGTGTTTGTGGTTTTGGTTTAAATCATGAACCAAATCAAACTAGCTAGTTTAGTTTGGGGTTTTTTTCCATTTGAAAAAACCAAACCTAAAAACTGAATTATATATAATATGTTATAGGATTACGATCAAATGAGCATATGCTAATATAAGCCCTTGCATTGAGGGGTTGTACCACATGCATTAGTAGGTTAAAGGGTATATTGGGCTTATGCACGAGGTACAACCCTAATGTATGGTGCTAATATAAGTTATATCAACAAGAGCTCACTTAACCAAGATTGGTATGTTATAATATTATATATAATATATTAATTATTAAATATTAAACTTCAATATGTAAGTTCCCTATTTTACTTAAGTTGAAAATAGTTAAATAATTCAAAATATCAACAAAGACCTAACTGGCTTACCCTATTTATTATCTAACACATAAAGATTGAGAAATCATTAAACATGTATTAATGTTGTGTAAGATATTAGCATGCATTAGATTGGATATTTCAATTTGGATTCATATATGTTATTATGCTTCCATTTTAATACAATGTTTAATGGTATTATTAAAATTGTTTCTATTTTTATTTTGGATTGCTATTTTTCTCATTTTGTTATGTGTTAAATTTGTGATAATTTGTTGCTACTTGATATGAAAAAATTGAAACTAAATCGAACCAAATGGATATTTATTGGTTAGGTTTGGTTTGAATTTTTATTTTTATTTTATTTATGTTTTAGTATGGTATGATTTTCAAATTATTTTGGTTTGGTTTGAATTTTATACTCAAACTGAACCATTTACACCCTTGATCTTTATGTTTTCATTCTTTAAGTTTATTTCTAGATAACTTGAGAAGAAGGCTCAAGGGTATTCTTGTAAGATGAAGTTTAGTAAAATCAAGGTTAATAGAATATTGAACCATATTTTGTAGACGCATTTGTAGTGAAAGATAGTTATGAGGTGTTCTAGAGAAGTTATTTTTTAGAATGGTACATGGGAACTCCAATATAAAGCTCCTCTTTGTAGTTGTTACTATTTCTACACATCAATATGATTGAATAGAGGTGATGAAATAGCACATAAGATTTACAAGTGTACCACACTCCAAAATGCTAGGTGACTTTTAGAAGTGCGTAATACTGCATATATATCACTCCAAACACCATTGCTTACCCGAAGTAAGTTCTTTACTACTTTTGTTAATGTTTGTTCTTCTTAGTTAAGTTTTTCTTTTGAAATTGGGATTCAAAAAATGGTGCTATTTGCACCTATTTAACAAACCCAAGCAACTAATGGCGTCATCAGTTGCTACTCTCGAATTGTAATGCATCCTAGTCATTTTCAATAATAGCTCTCCATTTCAATTTTTCGATGACGTGTCGTCATCTCATTAAAAAACAAGCATATGATTGGTTTTTTTTTTTTGTCTGAACACCTTATAAGTAATGTTCAAGTCCTCACCCGAACCTATAAAAAAAAAAGAAAAAAGAAAAAAAAGAAGAAGACTAAGTTCCTTCACTCTTGATCTAGTACCCTCATCCTAACCAAACACATCATAATCAATTGAATTTAAATCAAATTTCTATAGTTTCATAGTTTAATAACATTAAGCAAGAACTCCTTTGGTTTTTCTTAAGAAATGGCTATAGGAATAGAACAAGTAGTGGGAATAAAGCAAAAGCCTTATACGAACCAGGTGTTAGTTTTATGTCAACCTCTTAAGTTAGAAACCGAAAATCTTTGAAATTTCAAATTCAAAATTTCAAGGTGGTGCAAAACAAATCAAAAGAGTTTCCAAGAAACCACAAGATAAAGGTTTCATGAAGGTTTAAGCATAAATTAATTTTTTAAAAAATAAGGGAGGTAAGCTAGAATTCCCCCATAGATACACTCCTAGGCCTAATAACCATGTAGTTCATAGTGGGAGAAGATTGCAAATAAATCTGGCTAGCCATTCAAGTATTATTGAGGGAATGGTAGATATACAGTAATTTAAAGTTTCCCCATCCAACAATTAAATTTTGTATATGCATAAACACACACAAAATATTTGATTCATATTTGATTATATATATATATAGATTGATATATATTAGAATTTAGTTTATCAATATTTTACAATTTCTGGAGGCATTCAAATTTGTTGGTTGCTTCATCTTGTTTAGTTGTAATACCTTTTTTTTCAATCAACAGTAATAATACCTTTTTTATAGCATCTAGAGGATAAGTTACTAGCTAACATGTATTACCATTGCTAATAAGTAATAAGAATTAACATTGCTAACGAGCATAGATGTAACCAAAAAACTTAGAAAAGCACAAAACAATAGAACTATGGATTGTAGAGTGACACTACAATTCCAAAAAAATTAGAGCTCATGACGTTTTGTAGATTCTTTTATAAGCTTATTCTAAGTAGGGAATCGAGCTTGATATTAGATTTATAAAATTTTGAATTAGTTGTGAACTTAATTTGATCAATATCCAAATGAAAATAAAGCCTTTAAATGAATGAAAACCTTATTATACGCGGTGATTATGGATGATATAGCTTATGATAACATTAAGTACTTAAATCTTCGAATAAGAGATTATGTCTCATAAAAAATAGTAAAACGTATGGATTGCACATCCTTAGGTTGAAATTCAATTCCCTTGGATTAAGCAGTGATGCTTTTAATAAATCAAGTGTCACAACTAGACCACAAGTTGACTTGGAAGGTATGTTAGGAATTTTTCCCAACCAAAGATCCACGAGATACGATAATAAAACATAGAAATGAAAAATCAAGAACACACAAGAAATACAGATTTACGTGGTTTGGCAAAAGAAAATACAAGTGTGAAAATATCAAGAAAATACAAGAGAAATTAAGATGGCCACCACCTATTATAACATATATATTACAAGTGCAAAAATACCAAAGTAGGGTCATGATGTATGGTATAATTAGGCTCTACACTACTTAACAAGGTAAAGAGTCAGATCTAGGTTGGTGACGTCCCATTTCAACATTGATTCAACTTAGTCTAGGTTGGTGATGTCATTACGAAATCATGCATATAAAAAGAAAAAAAATTCTGAATAGTAAAGAAATCAAATTGATTTTTTTCCCCCTTCAAATTTCATTCCTTTGAGTACATGATATGAATATCTAAACCACATATATATCCTCTATTTAAATGGAAAATGGCTAAAAATGGCCTTCAGTTTTATGTATATCCAAAGCAAGCATGAAGATCTAAGGGAAAATGGATTTAATCAGCATATCATCTATAACATTTTCAAAGATCTAAAGAATACTGAGAAACTTCAATGTATAATTCCATCAATCCAACCGACTTCCAATTAGTCACTACCTCAAGAAAGAAAACAAAAATAAAATAAAATAACTCACCCAATGCTCCAACTAATATGCGGTCGTTGGAACGCCATTAACATGATGGATATTGGTGACACAACTTCAAGAGCAGCGGCGCAGTGTTGCAACCCTCATATTCTATTGTTCTGAAAAAGACTTCATTAGGGTTTTTGTCAATTTTGACAACTAGAAATATGATCCTACGGTCATGACTGCTTTATAAGAGCAAAAACGACCACAGTCATTGATTAAGGTTTAATTTTATTTCCTTTAAAATATTTTTCTAGACTGTTCTTCAAAACCCCTGCATGACATCCACGTATTAATAGGTTGGCTAGTGCTCGCCAGTTCACATGCGTTATTAGGTAGAAAAAACTTAGCTATCAAACCAAACCATTTAGCAACTGATTGAAAAGGTTCAAGTTGCCAATTCTATTTAGTTTCAAATGATTAATCCAAGGTATTTATCCTACCCATTTTATCATTTAATCACTAAGTTGATTTTAGATCCAAAAAAATAGCCTAGTTACTCTAAAATTTACTTCCTATTACCTTTCTCTTGAACTTGCTCTTCTGCAATTTATTAGAAAACAGGAAGAATGTAAAGAATCATAGCAGTCCATAATATTATGTTTTGTGGTGAATGCATTAAAATATTTAAGAATATGAAAATACGAGATTTTGCATTCATTGACTATTGTAGGAATTGATTCATAATGCATTGTAGTTTGGTGCAAAAGTCTAAGCAAATTCAATTTTCCTCTTCTTTCACCAAATCAATAAGGGGAGCCTACTGTCCCTTCTACTTTCTTCATCCCAAAAGGTTCTATGGATGCATTCCACATTTTAGTATCATTTATCTCCACCAAATCAAGCTACATTTTTTTCTTCAAAAAACAATAATTTTATTATAAAGACAAATAGGGAAAAAAAGAAAAAAGAAAAAAGAAGATAAGGTTGTTGACTCACTAGAATTTTCAGATAGATAAGGTAATTATTGGAGTTATTAATGTTAATTGTATGCTCTACAGCCAATCATAGAGATGATATTTTAGAAATAATGAATAATCAATTGATTCTATTTATTGTATGTCACATTTATTATTATTTAATAAAGGATTTTATTCTATCATGTTTATTCTATTCTTTATATTTACGTGATATGTCCATGTAATTAGAGTTGAGAATATGAAATTACAAAGCGTTATGGTTAGGGGACTATATATATAAATCTCTGTACTACAATCTTAAATCATTCCTAGTTGAAGGTTCACTATGATGGACAATAATGAACTATAGGACTAGCACATATTAAGTTGGTCTATAGAAGGATAGCTAGTCTCAAGCTATTTGTGTTGAGACACTAAGACTAAACATATGGGTACCTGTTATATGAATAGGTACACTGAATATGACCATTTTACTTTGAGATAAATTGAATGGAGTTTTACCTGCCTGTCAATCAATTTTTCATAGTTGCAATGGTACAAGTAATCTTTAGACCTAAGACACCATGGTTGTCTTATGCATGAAGTTTTAGAAGTTTAATAACACTAACTGTATATCCCACTAGGGTTGTTTATAAGGGTGTTCATTGGCTCTACTGCTTCATGTATGAAGGTATATAAGTGATCAACAAGGGATTTATCACTCGTAGTAAAAGGGAAATAATGTCTCACATAACATTCATTAATATAACTCATGAAAGTCCGTGGCCATAGTACGATAACTATGGAAAGGAAGTTTTCATAGTGCATCTTTGAGTTGATATTTGAGAATGACTATAAAAGTATTAAACTAGGGACTTGACAGATATCTATGTCCTATTAATTTAATTAGAGACATTGTGTTGATGGAAAGATGTAATTGTAACCTTAACTGTAACTGAAGGGTTCTTTGATTTATCTTCACTTCATTTAGGATCACACCATGAGCCATTGCTAGATGTTACTCATGGTTAGTAGAAGCCCTAATCAATATTGGTTTGTTATAATTAATTAGGGAATTGAAAGGTGTTCCAATTAGACCCTTAATAGAAAGTATTCCATTGGGCATTCTATGTGCTACTACTTACTACTAGATGTTGTGAACCCAATGGGTCACACACCAATAAGCAAAATGGGACTTTAAGTTGTGAGAAAAAGAGCAAGAGTGAACTTAGAAAAGTTCTTTTGGGCCACACTTGCATTGGATTTAAAATGGATGGGTTAGAGTGCAATTTTAAGAAGTTGCAATTCTCACACAAGATGGGAATCCCACCATGGACGACCCTCCCTTGTGCCTATAAATAGCACACTAGCATGTGCTTTAGGCATAGCACACATCACTCCCTCTCTCTCTCTAGCCGGCCCTAGTGAGTAGCCATACACTTAAACCACAAGCTACATCCGTCCCTGTTCAAACTTCCAATCATATGGGAACTCCCATCTATCAAGTTCCTCCTCAACCACAAGTTTAATAGGTTTTCACACTTCCGCCTGTGATACCAACTCAAAGCCAACAAGTCCCACTCATTGTTGCTTAAAAGGTGGAAGTCCCTGGTTCTGGCATACCAACTGCTGCTAACCTAAACTCAGGAGAAGACAAGAATATCAATTTACAACTCAAGAGTCTC